>OX451737.1:1071570061-1072170061 GCA_948472305.1 Vicia faba | reverse complement strand
CGGGCTCAGTCCAGAACAGGAGCCCCCCAAGTCATTTCTCCTAGGTGAAGGACTAATGACTTAGAGTCAACCCGTACACCGAGAAAGATTAAGAGAACTTGCACGAATATATACTTCGTTTATGCTTGTGCTTATATGCCCGCAACGGTGGAGTCCTCCTCGGGTGATTTCTATTTCGTGGGCAAGTGTGTACGAGGATGGTATCTTTCCTGTGGCAATTATTGTCTCGTCTCCCTGGGTGAAATGACATGTATGGGTCATGGTAGAAAACTTTGTCTGCTTGTGTTCGACATACAAAGAGACGAAAGAGTATGAGAGCCTCGGGAAGACAAATGATTCATTTCTTGAGCCATGTGTTGTAACATTTAATGCGCAATGATAGCCTAGGCATAAAGTTTTGACGATGAAGGAGTAGGGGTAATGATGCGCCATTTCGGTGAGACACCTTCCTGTGTGCTGTCACTTTTTTTGTGCAAGGGTTTGGGTATAATCCCTGTGATGTCAATCACTTACAACTTTTTCTTTTTCCAACCAACTTTATGCTCTTGCTTCTTCCGTTAGGGTTTCTTGATTTTCAGAGCTTTCCTCCACTGCTGCCTCAACCGTATCTTCACCAGTATCCATTTATCTCCTCAACCTAGTAAGTTTTCTTATTGATCCAGTTTTCTTTGTCCGTTACTTTTAGGGTTTTTGGTTGTTTGTTCTTTGTGCCGATCATCTTGCATGTTTGAGTTTGGTCAGGTTCCACCGCGTGTTGGTGTTTGGCGGTGGTCTCACCATCTTTGAATGCAAGCTCCGATGATGATTGCGACAATTTAAGTTAGGAAAACTTAGGGTGTGTTTAGTTTCTGGTAAATTCATGATGAAGTTCATGCGACGGGGAGGTTTTTCCCCGCGAAACTCATGAATTCATGATGAAGTTCAGGTGACGGGGTCATGTTTCCCCGTGAAACTCATGGATTCTTAATGAAGTTCACGCGACAGAGAGCTTTTCCCCACGAAACTCGTGAATTCATGATGAAGTTCATGTGACAGGGACGTGTTTCCCCGTGAAACTCATGCATGCATTCTTGATGAAGTTCATGCGACGGAGAGACATTTCCATGTGAAACTCATGAATTCATGATGAAGTTCAAGTGTCGGGGACGTGTTCCCCATGAAACTCATGCATTCTCGAGTGTCGAGGAGGGTGTCCTCACTGTGGTCTCGTATGCGGATACATCAAACCATGAGTCGAGAAAGGTTTGTCATAACTTCCTTTTTTGGCGCTGAGTAGGGGGTTTGGTGGGGGAATTTGTCATCTTTCCTTCGTACGCCCTTTCACTTGATTTACGGTGGAAGGGTGAATTTAATTTGATCATCGAATTCCCTATTTTTCCTCTGCTTTTCAAGTATGACATTTCACAGTGCCGAGGGTATCCAGCTGATCGACACGGTTACTTATATGGAGTTACAAAAACTCACCCTTGAGAAGGACTAAGAAAAAAATCTTGAAAGACCCCAGTCCTGAGCTGCCCTACTATATCAAACCACAATATCCTATACTTAAAAAGAAACCAAAGGTGGAAGACGAGGCTAGGCCATTTCAAAATTCCAAGGAAATGTTTGCTAAGCTTCAGATAAGTATTCCTTTTAATGAAAATTTGGAATTAATGCCTAAATATTCTAAGTTTATGAAGGAATTCCTCTGTGGTAAAAATAAAAAGAAGGAAGGTGAACAAGTAGATGCACCAGAAAGTGAAATTCTATATTGCGCAGGAATATCCCTTGTAAACTGAAGGATCCAGGTAAGTTCATTATTCCTTGAAATATTGGGGAATTGAAATTTCCACATGCTTTATGTGATTTGGGATCTAGCATCAATCTGAAGCCTTTGAAAATAGTTAAGGAACTAAATTTGGGAGAGCCAAAAGCTATTGATATGACTTTCACCTTAGCTGGTCTTTTTGTTTTTTACCCGTATGGAATATTAAAAGATGTTTTTGTATATGTGGATAGCTTAGTTTTTCCTGTAGATTTTATAGTGGTGGACATGAAAGGAGGCATTGAGAATTATTTAATTCTCATAAGTCCATTCTTGGCAACTAGTAAGGCCTTCATTGACGTTAAATCAAGTGAGCTCATATTACAGGTTAACAATGAGCATGTCATTTTTAATGCTTATGAATGGACACAATAAGCCAGCGGCTTGTAAAATTGCTACCAAATTGAAGTTAAAGGAAGCAAACAAGATGAAGGAATGACCATAGGACTTTTGTACAGTGTTAGGGAAGCCCTTGCACCAGACGTACATTAGGCGTTACACGTAAAGCTAATGACGATAAAGAAGCGTTTGATGGGAGGAAACCCATATGTAAGTTTAAATTAGAAGTTTTCTTCAATTCCATGTTATGCGTGTTAATCATATTCTTTTTTGTTGTGTTATCCAAATGAAGGTAGACATGGAGAGAAAGAAAAAGTGAAAAAGTGAATTAGGAGGAGAAAAGAAAAGAAAAGAAAAGAAGAAAAGTTGTTGGAATCATCATGCAGGGATTACGCATGTGATACATTTGCATCATGCGAGCGATGGCATGTATCACACGCGCGATAGTAACAGCATAACAAAGTGTTTGCTGGTTATTGTAGAGGTGAAAATTTTGAAAACGAGCCATTAATTGACTTGACTCATACAATGAAAGTCGTCACCGCGCTTTATCATTTCCAAGGGAATGGGAAAAGAGCGAAATAAAACCCATAATAAATATGCAAAGTAAAAGTAACACTAAAAGTAGAGAAAAACAATGCATTTAAAGAGATCTAAGGTATGTGGGTTGGTTATAAAAAGGAAATGTGTTAGAATCCTATGTATCTATAGTACTCTATAGGAATCTCTTGAAATATATGTGTATTTTGGCTAAAATTGGATTGTTTGCGAAAAGAGTGTGGGGATGAGAAGAGAAGTGTCTTTTATTGCTTTTGTGATTTTATAAATTATTTGAATGCTTAAGTGCTTTGAAATATTTATTAAAGAAAAGAAATTTTTAAATGCAATGACCTAATGTCAAAGTTTTTTATAAACGAGGTGTAAGTTAGAAATTAGGGTTTGAGGGGCTAACTAAGGAAACTAACAAAATAGACAATCAAAACATATAAGCACGCAAGAGACACATAATGATATAAAGTCAACAAGACAATCCTTTCCTTTGAATTAAAACAAGCAAGCAAAATAAGTTGAACATCGAAGTATAAGCACTTGAAAATCCACAAGAAGATAAATCTAAACAAATAGTTAATGACAAAAGACAATGAGAATTTAATTTAAAGAGAAAAAGAGAATTGAGTATGAGAAAAATGGCAACAAATTAATTAACTAGAAATATTAACTAAACAATATTAAAAAAAATCACAAAGTTACTAGACTATTTATAAAACTAAACTAATTAACAAAAAATATTTAATTAACTAAAACATGATTATTTAATTAATTCTAAAAAAATTGAACTAAGAAAAATTAATAAAAGAAAATTAAACTAATCTAATTACTCGAATAATGGTGCAGACATAATAATTAGGGGTGTAAAGCAGTAAATCGGGACTGGGCTTAAAACAAGGATCTGGCCCATGAAATGAAACAGGTTGGTTTGATAGGGTTTGGAGTGTGAAAAGTGGAAAGAAGATGCACAAGAATTTGCATAGTTTTCACTGTGTTTTTTATTAATCTTTTTTCTTCCTCCCTTTGCGGTGAAAAATTGACACTGTTATATAGAGCTAGGAATTAGATTTTGGAGGGAATTTGAATTCATCCTTGTTTATTAAGGCTTCTCTTTGTGATGTCTTTATTTTTTTACTTTTCTTGCACAAGTTTTGTTATGACTCTTGTGGTGAAATATTGCTTTTCTTTTCTATAACCGTGGACTGATGATAGTGGTCCCTCAAAAGTTTTTTTTTTGTTTTTCTAATTTGTACATAAAACAAAACTATACTAATAATAAGGAAAAATACTCATTTTGGTTCCTTAACTATAGGTCATGGTTCACTTTATTCCCTTATCTTTTTTTCATGCCAAATTGGTCCCTTAATTTTCAAAATAATGCAAACAAGTCCCTACCGTCTACTCTGTTAGTCAAAGTCTGTTAAAAGTCTATGTGGCACATTTGACCAACGTAAGTGACAGAGTTAGCGTCGGAAAAACCGACGCTAAAAGTTATTTCTGGATTTTAGTTGTTGTTGTTCATCTTCTTCCCCAAAAAGCGGTTTTCATCTTCTTCCCTTATTAGTTTGTTGAACTCCCTTGGGAGTGAGATGTCATTTGAGAAAAAGAAGAACAGAGAAACATCTGATAACTATTAGATTCAAAAAATTGTGAAAAACAAAATTTTGATTGTGAGTGTTGTGAAAAACGAAATTGGGATTTTTTATGAATTGTTGAGTATTGTGTAAGTAGTGATTTTGATTGTGAATTTTAGGAATTTGTAGAAAGTTTGAGTCTTTGAGTGATTCTATTGCAGTTTGCTAAGTTTGTGCTTTTGGGTTTTCTTTGGAATTTTGTTTGCCCCATTGCTTTTGTTCATCTTGTTGAAGAATTCGAAACATAATTGGTAGACGAGAATATAATACGGTGGGAGAACTTACATGAAGGTTTTGCATTTGATTGCAAATATTACGGTTAGCAAGAGTCGCCACCGACTTTTCTTTTATCCAAAAGGAAAGGTGAAAAAGCACAGGAAAGACCTTTGAGATTATTTCTTGAGTTCAGGGGGTAGATTATAAAAATGGAAGGTATTAGCACCCTTTTCATCCATGGTTTTCCATGAGCTCTTAGTTACTTGCTAGATCACTTGCTTCTGTTTGAAATTGTGCTTTGTGTGGTTTTTTGAAAGTATTTTGTAAAGAGGCCATTATTTAGGAAATCTTTGTAATGATTCTTGTTTGTAAGAATGTATACAAAGATGTTTGATCTTTTGAAAATGTTTTCAAGCTTGTAAGATGTTTGAATGTGTAAGTGTTTGTTTTGAAAATAGCAAGGATGTTTGTTTGAAATTGAGCAAGTAATTAGGAGCATTCTACCTACTCAAAAGTCTTTCTTGTTCATTTTCCTTTTCCTTTGACATCGTTATCTTACCATTTATTTGGTAAGTAACCCTATCTTTGGATGTAAATGGGACGAACGTGGGTCATCGTATAACCATGATTAGCAATATTGCAAGGTATCTTAGCATTCTCTTTTAGGGATTGAGATCATTTGTAAGGTAACTTAGATAGCATCACCGAGGGACTATGATCTTGTATTTGTTTGTTTTTGCTAAGATACCTTACATGAGTAATATGGTCATTTTGTATAAGGCAACCAAGTAGAATAACCCTAGGGGTGCTTGTGTGCAAGTGTATCATTTTCATAGTTGTTTTTGTCTTGAATTAGGGTTTTCTAAGTATTTGTTTTAGTCTTTCCATACAAACCCTAATTACTAACATGTTATATATAAAGCGATAAATTGCGGAACTTAAAGTTACTATGCTATTAAAACATTTGTGGAGGTGGGTGGGGGGGGGGGGGGGGGGGTGTACAAATTGTAAATGGGGATTGCATGAAGGTAAACATAGTTAGTCTATTACAACCATATTGAATGGGTATTAATGTACAAAGAATTTAAATGTACAAGATGAAATAAATATACAAGAAATGTAATTATTAAGAAAATGGGTATTTTGGAATTTTTATGAGAAAAAGGGAAATTGTTTTAACCTAATTAATTAAAGAAAATAATTAATTAAACTTAAATTTATTAAGAAAAGATTTAAATAAAACCCTAGTTAAAAGAAAATAAGTTTAAGAAAGATATTTTTTGGTATTTTTATGTCTTGAAAATATTTATATTATAAAGTATTTTTGGCCTTTTTTATATTAAAATAAATATATTTTAATAGGCGTAAAAATAATGCTAACCTAGTTTTAATTAAATTTATAAGACTAGTTAGTAAAAATAAATAATGTATAGTTAAATAAAATATTTTTTGTGAGAAAAATAAAATAAACAAAGTTAAAATGAAAATCTATTTTTTTGTGGTTTTTTTATGATTTTTTAATATTATGAAAATAATTAAGAAAATAAATAAAAAAGAAAAATAAAAAAATAAAAAAAAATTGGGCCAAGGGTGTATAAATGAAATGGGGGGTTAGCCAGCAAAAACAAAAAAAAAAAACAAGCCAGGCCCAAAGAGGCCCAGCGCCTGCAAAAAAACAAAAGTCAGGAAGCAAAAATATGAAAAAATCAAAAGGGTACTACTGGGGCTCGAACCCAGGTCCCATAGGTTACAGGCGCGCGTTTCTACCACTGGAGTGGCTATACATCCGTTAACATAAGCAAAACAATAAATATACAAGGCAAAACGCACCCTGATGACTTCATCTTCAAACTCCAGCCAGACCAACTGTAACTTGCTCATTTCTCATCAAAAATGAAAACTGTAAACATGAAACTTGTAGCAAATTTTCTCACGGTTTCAGAAATGTAAAGCATTAAAACTATAGATCAAAGATAAGCATGAATTTTAATGGCCCTAATCTGAACCCTAAAAATCTCAAAAATTTCAGTTTCAAAATTCTCTAAGCTCAAGAAAAATTAATGGAAACTATGGACATAGTTAGCTTCAGGGCAATGATATCTACATGTTTTGTTCACAAATAAATCATTGATGATGCCTGTATGAAGAGTTCCAAGTTGAGAAAACTTACCTCAAAATTGGAAATCGTGTTTTGAGTTTGAGCTTGTTTCAAGTGATGGTGATGATCATCTTAGCTTCCTTGAGGTCCCAGGAAGCTAATGCAATGATTAACTTGAGCAATGGATGGCTGGAATGGTCTGGAGAAGTCAATGTGCAATGCTCTATTTTTGGTTATGGAGGATATGGTAAATGATGTTATAGTAATGAAACATGGGCAGGGATAGGTTACACTTGATGTAAGGAAGCTTTAGGAACCAAAAGGCCAAGAAACGCATGAGGGAAAAATGAGTTTGATGTTTGAGGTCAGAAACTGTGCAACAATGCTGTTTTTGGGCAATTTCTGATTTGAGAGAGTTTTAGTGTATTTCAGAGTGCTTCAGCTCGTCCTCTAGCTCAAAAATAGTGATTCTATTTATAAGCAACAAGTTTGGAGACTTGTCCTTGATCAGAATTCAAAAATCACATGCTATGGCTCTTTTTCTTATTTTTGAAGCAAGCTTGACACACATTGTCCCAATGCATAGTACAAGGCTGTCTAGAGTGGTTGCAAACTTTAAACATATTTATCTGACTTTTTATGTTGAGTGTGTGCTGAACAAACAAGTTAGAGGCTCAAGAAGAGTGGACTTTATGCATAAAGCCACTTTTCCAAAATGGCAATGTTGCCTTTCTTCCTAAAATGGTATTAAGCATGGGAAATGCATTGAATGCTTGGATTAAAGCTTCTAGAAGTTGTGCAAAACGTTAATTATGGAGTGAAAAACAAGTTTGAGACATGAAAAGCAAATATCATGCAGCCTAGCATGGATTTGGTTCATGTGTTCATAAAAAATGACTTGTAATTCAAGTGATAAAACCCTAACTTCATCTCTTCGATTCTCCCTACTCAAGAATGATCTCAAGGAGTTCTTGGAAATTTTCGGAAGCTTGCAATGTTATCTACAACCCATATTTGAATTGATTTTTAATATTCCCCTTGGAACTATATGAAAAAGTGCCATGAAGTTGGGTCAAAATCCTGACCAAATTAGGGCAAAATTTCACAAAGTGTTTTGTTTCATGACCCTATGTTCATAAAATTATAACTTGAGATCCAAGAACTTTTGGAAGGAGTTGTGTCAAGCAAAGTTTTATATTTCATGGAGATCTACAACTTTCATGTTGGAAGTTTCTCTTGAATCATCTTGCATCATGGTGAAAAATTTGTTCAAAGTTGTGAAAAAATGTGAAATTTCCAACACTTAGAAAAATTTCTAAGTTTATAAATTTTGACTTTTCAAAATGAAATCTTGAATTTTTGATTTCTTGATGAATAAGTTTCATATTTTGATGAATTATGATCTTTGGAACTTGAAATTGACCAAAAAGTCAAATTTTGACTTTTCAGTACATAGTTGACTTTTGATCAGTTGACTGAAAAATTCATCTGTCAATCCAATGGACTTGCAATGTTTTGAACCATGTCATTAGGTAAAAATTATGCAATTGGACTATTGAGATCATGCCTAAAACCAATTTACCATTTTCTAGGTTAAAAATCAGAGATTGCCCTCTCCCAGTCAAAACCTAATTTTGACCATTTTGCCCTTTTGGAGATTTGATCAAATTTCTTGAGGAGTTGTGGTCCAAACTTGATCAAATGATACATATGAGTTTAAAATGTTGATGTGGATAAAAAATTATGAAGTTTGACTGTAAATTGGCCATAGTTGACTTTCCCCAATACAATTGATTTTTAGGTCAACTGCTCAATTGACTGATCAAAAATGTGATCCAAGGCTTGAAACTTGACATGAGTAATATTGAGGGTCCATAATGACCCATTAAAATCATATGGGGCATATAAAGTTCAAAAATCCTTGTGCAAACTCAAACCCTAATTTTGGTCATCAGTGCATGAGGAGGTGTCTTAAGCTGATCAAACCCTAGTGCAGTCTTGAGCCCAAGAAGATCTTGTGAGAAAATTCTTGAAAAGTGAGAGGGCAAATTTTGGGGTACAACAACTTCCCCTGTTCAATCTTCTTAAACCTGAAGAGTTAGATTAGTGAGTTTTTCCATTTATGACTCGGAGGTGGAAGATGATTGGACACTAGAGTGCCCAAAAATTTGCACTTGGTGATGTGATGGTAGAGGAATAAAGATGCCATTTGGAGAAATGATAAAAAGTTGTTGTAGATGGGCTTGTAGATGCCATCCAAAAGTGATTTCTAAATCTGAAAGAGAATCTGAATGAGTATCAGAATGGCGTCCGTGTCTGGAGCATATCTGAACTGTATCTGAAAGTTGAGATTTTGAATGAGCATCAGAATGGAATCCGTGTCGGGAGCGTATCTGTATTGTATCTAAGAAAGAATCCGAATGAGTATCAGAATGGCGTCCGTGTCTGGAGCGCATCTGAACTGTATCTGAAAGCTGAATCTGAATGAGTATCAGAATGGCATCCGTGTCTGGAGCGTATCTGAAATGTATCTGGGAGTTGAATCTGAATGAGTATCAGAATGGCTTCCGTGTATTGGAGCATATCTGAACTATATCTGAAATTTGAAAACTAAATGAGTATCAGAATGGCATCCGTGTCTGAAGCGTATCTGAACTGTATTAGAAAGTTAAATCTGAATGAGTATCAGACCGGCATCCGTGTCTGGAGCATATCTGAACTATATCTGAAAGCTGAATCTGAATGAGTATCAGAATGGCATCCGTGTTTGGAGCGTATCTGAACTGTATCTGGGAGTTGAATCTGAATGAGTATCAGAATGGCGTCCGTGTCTTGGAGCGTATCTGAACTGTATCTGAAATTTGAAAACTAAATGAGTATCAGAATGGCATCCGTGTCTGGAGCGTATCTGAACTGTATCAAAAAGTTGAATCTGAATGAGTATCAGAATGGAATCCGTGTCTGGAGCGTATCCGAACTGTATCAGAAAGTTGAATCTGAATGAGTATTAGACTGGCATCCGTGTCTAGAGCGTATATGAACTGTATTTGAAAGTTGAAAGCTGAATGAGTATCAGAATGGCATCCGTGCCTGGAGCGTATCTGAACTGTATCAGAAAGCTTTGAACAATGTCAATGGTAGCTGTTAACCTTATCCTAAAAAGGGTAAAATGTTTAGAAAAAATGCAAAGTCATGTTGTATGAAATGCATGGTATAGTGCATTTGTGTTATCAATGTTTATGATATATGGATGCAATGCGTGCGTATGTGAGCTAATCTGTTGCGCTATTTGTTGGATTTGGGGAAAATAAATCCCTGACTAATGCTGAGGATATGTAAGTCTTCATGTTGTGAAGTATAAGTGTTGATGAATTTATGCTTGGAGAAATAAACTCTGTTGTAAGGGAAATTCCGTGTACTGCTTATAAGACCATGTTGGGAAATCCTGAGAATTTGAACGACTTCTATTGGGGATTGACAATTGGAAGCTTTGTTCCGTTGGGGATTAAACTGCTAACTGCGGGGAACTTATGGAAATAGCATAGGGAGATTTTCCTACCTCTAAAAGCCATCCGTGATTGTCTTTCTGTTTTGTTTATTTGTAAACAGTAATTATGTTCAAATGCATATGTTCAAAAATGAATCATTTGGACGTTTTTGTAAACAAAACACAAAAGTAAAGAAAAAAAAGATAGTTTTGCACTTTCAAAGGGGTATCTTTGTATTGACTTTGAGTAAGTATTTTTGTATAATGAGACAAGCATTCTAGTAAGATAATACCGTCGTAAAAAATGAAAATTTTGATACAAAGAAAGGATAACTATGTGCAATAATCCCACGGGGTTCCCATTCTACTATAGCCTTCGTATCTCTGAGCATCTTGTCTATTTTTTGCCTCGTCTGAAGATGATTGAATTGATCAGAACCTCTGAGCTTGTCAGGTTGTCCGTAAGGTGATCCAACAGAACATAGTCATACGCTTTAAATCCCTAACTTTTGCCTGGACCGCCCTTTCGGGTTTTCAGTCCACCGGGATACCCTTTTTTGCCCAAGCCGCCCTTTCAGGTTTTCAGCTTGTCGGGTGTACAGATTTTTTGTTTTATCCCTAATTTTTTTCTCGAACCTTTTTGGTTCTCCGGGATGCCCTTGTTTTGCCTAGGTGTGTCAACCTAGCCGGTTTCTTATGCGTAACATATTTTGACTATGTCTGCGTTCGCAAGGTGCGGAAGGTCGTCGCCATCCATGGTGGTCAGAATCATTACTCCACCAAAGAATATGTTTTTGATCACAAATGGTCCTTCGTATGTAGGAGTCCATTTTCCCCTGGGATCACCTTGCGGCAATATGATACGTTTGATCACCAAATCTACAACTTGATACACTTGGCGTCTGACCTTTTTGTTGAAAGCCTTGATCATCCATTTTTGATACATCTGACCATGACAAATAGCAGTAAGTCTTTTCTCATCAATCAAGTTTAGTTGGTCAAGTCGAGTCTGGATCCAATCGTCTTCATTTAGCCCTGCATCCTTCAGAATTCTCAGAGATGGGATCTGGACCTCAATAGGAAAGACAACCTCCATGCCGTATACCAGAGAATAGGGTGTTTCCCCGGTTGATGTGCGAGTTGTGGTACGATATCCATGGAGAGCGAATGGTAGCATCTCATGCCAGTATTTGTACGTGACTGTCATTTTCTGTATGATATTTTTAATGTTCTTATTCGCAGCTTCGGCAACACCATTCATTTTCGGCCGGTAAGGGGAAGAATTGTGATGCTGGATCTTGAACTACTCGCTCAGGGCGGTGATCATAGTATTGTTCAGATTCGTACCATTGTCTGTAATGATCCTCTCCGGGATACCGTACCGACATATGAGATTCTGCTTGATGAACCGGACGATAACATTCTTGGTGACGGAAGCGAAAGAAGCTTCCTCTACCCACTTTGTAAAATAGTCAATGGCCACTAAGATGAAGCGATGTCTATTGGAGGTTGTTGGCTTGATTTCCCAAATCATATCAATCCCCTACATAGCAAAGGGTCAAGGAGCCGTCAATAAATTCAGAGGAACCGGGGGTACGTGCACCTCGTCAGCATGAATCTGACACTTGTGGCAGGTTCGAGAGTGTTGATATCAATCTGCTTCCATGGTAGACCAATAATATCCCGCCCATAGGATTTTCTTTGCCATCGTATTCCCACTGGAATGGGTGCCAAAAGTGCCTTCATGTAACTCAGCCATGATCCTTTCAGCTTCAACCTTGTCTACGCACCGAAGTAACACAGAGTCATGGTTGCGTTTGTAAAGAATGCCATTACTAAGGAAGAATTTAGCAGAGAATCTCCTTAAGAACTTCTTGTCGTTTACTGAAGCTCCTTCTGGATATTCTTGGGTTTCGAGATACCTCTTGACTTCGTGAAACCAAGGCTGGTCCACTATTTCTTCAGTATTAATCTCGTGACAGTGTGCTGGTTCATCCCTTCGTTCAATGATGATTTGGGGAGCCTCGTTATCCCATTTAAGTTTAAACATAGATGACATTGTGGTTAGTGCGTCTGCTAGCTTATTTTCTTCTCGCGGGAAGTGCTCAAAGGTAATCTTCTCAAAGTGTGGGACCAATGTCCAAACATGTTCTTTGTAAGGGATAATGTTAGGGTGTTTGGTGTCCCATTCCCCTTTGATCTGGATGATAATCAAAGCTGAATCTCCGAATACATTCAAGGATTTGATCCCCAAGTCTATGGAAGCTTCGAGACCAAAGATGCATGCTTCGTACTCCGCCATGTTATTTGTACAGTTGAAGCAGAGTCTTGCCGTAAAGGGAGTGTGACATCCTTTCGGAGATATGAGTACATCACCAATACCATTGCCGAGTGCGTTAGATGCCCCATCAAAAACCAGGGTCCATCGGGATCCTTGTTCAGGTCCGTCATATGGCCTGAATTCTTCACAGTTGTTTATCATCATGATATCCTCATCTAGAAATTCGAACTTCATGGACTGATAGTCTTCTACAGCTTGGTGAGCAAGGTGATCAGCTAGTACACTGCCCTTTATTGCTTTATGGGTAGTATACTGTATGTCATATTCTGTCAGGATCATCTGCCATCTCGCTATTCTCCCAGAGAGTGTAGGCTTCTCGAATATGAATTTTATTGGATCCATCTTAGATATCAACAAGGTAGTATGAGTCAGCATATACTGTCTTAGCCGGCGAGCATCCCATGCCAGAGCGCAACAAGTTTTCTCGAGCAGTGAATATCTTGTTTCACAGTTGGTAAACTTTTTGCTTAGGTAGTAAATGGCATGCTCTTTTCGGCCAGACTCGTCATGCTGCCCCAACACACACCCCATTGAATTTTCCAAAACAGTCAGATACATGATCAATGGTCTTCCCTCGACTGGTGGCATTAAAACAGGAGGCTCTTGTAAATACTCTTTGATTTTGTCAAAAGAAATTTTGCATTCATCATTCCATTTGACTACTTGATCTTTCTTCAGCAGTTTGAAGATCGGTTCACAAGTAGTTGTCAGGTGAGAAATGAATCTGGAAATGTAGTTTAAACGTCCCAAGAACCCTCTGACTTCCTTCTCAGTACGAGGAGCATGCATCTCTTGTATCGCTTCCACCTTGGCATGATCTACTTCAATACCTTTATTGCTGACGAAAAAGCCTAGGAGCTTACCAGACCTTACTCCAAACGCGCATTTATTTGGGTTTAACCTTAGCTTATACTTTTTTAGTCTCTCAAACAGTTTCTGTAAATGATCAAGATGCTCTTCTTCTGTTTGAGATCTAGCTATCATGCCGTCCATATAGACCTCTATTTCGTGATGTATCATGTCGTGAAATAGAGCTACCATGGCACGCTGATAGGTTTCCCCAACATTCTTCAGTCCGAATGGCATAACCTTGTAGCAGAAAGTTCCCCATTGTGTGACAAAGGTTGTCTTCTCCATGTCCTCAGGCGCCATTTTGATTTGGTTGTAGCCTGAGAAACCGTCCATGAATGAAAACACTTTGTGCTGCATCGTATTGTCAACTAAAATATCAATGTGGGGGAGTGGGAAATCTCCCTTAGGGCTCGCCCTATTTAAATCTTTGTAGTCCACGCACATTCGTACCTTGCCGTCCTTTTTGGGCACGAGAACAACATTGGCAACCCATTGCGGATAAGAGGTGACGGCCAAGAATCCAGCGTTGAATTGTTTCATGACTTCTGCTTTAATTTTCTCCGACATATCTGGTCGCATTCGACGAACCTTTTGTTTTACTGGTGGGCAGTCCTCTTTTGTAGGTAGACGATGTACCACAATATCTGCATCAAGTCCTGGAATATCTTCATACGACCAGGAAAAGACCTCAACATACTCGTGTAACAACTGAATCGGACGCTCCTTGACACTGGTTCTAGATTGGCACCCACCTTGACTTCCCTTTTGTCTTCTTCGATACCTAGGTTGATTGTATCCACTAGTTCCTCGTGGGGCTGAATGGTCCTCTCTTCTTATTGTAGTAACCTGGCAAGTTCCCCTGGAACTTCACAATCTTCCTCACCTTCGTCTTCGGCTTGGTAGATTAGATTTTCAGAGTTACAAAAGGCCATAGCAGAACCGTTACCCATGGGATCCCGAATGGATGTAGACCTGCATTGCGAGTGTGAGTGTGTGTAAGAGTATAACTATCTTTGAAAGAAATGAAAAATGTAACAAAAAGAAAAACAATGAGCACAAAGTTTGCATGCAAAAACGTCCATGATTCATTGATGTCATATGGAAATGAGATAATAACCCTTACAAATGGACCATTGTGCCTCGGGTAAGACACAAGGTTTTAAGAGTCTGAATTGTTTTAATATTACATATCTAATAAAATGTAAAGACAAATTACTGTGGGATAAAAGTGATCGGGATGAAATCTCTAGCCTCCCAGTTGCTGAGCCCTCCATTGACAGTTGGGAAAATCCAATCCTCCAGGTTATAGCTATCTTCATCATCCTCCACCACGTTGACTTCGCGGTTGCTGATCTTCAAGGGTGATCCTCCGACACGAGCATGGTGTATAGCCTTCTGGGCACCTGAAGTGAAACCTAGGCCAAACTTGTCAGACTTGTATGGGATATCTGGGAGTTGTCCCCAAATAGTGCACCCACCTTATTCTATCACTGCCTTGGCATCCTTCAAAGATGACATCCTAAGTGGAGGCCTTGTGATCTTAGGAACTTGAGACGCAGCCTTGGTTACTGCCACATCTTGCGGGACTTCCTCAAAGTGCTGGAATGGAGTTTCAATAAATTCACCATGTAACTCTACATATCTGAAGGAATTGAGATGGCTGATCATATACTCTTCTTCTCCATGAACGATGATGATTTTCCCTTGAATCAGATATTTCAGCATTTGGTGCAGTGTAGAAGTAACAACGCCAGTATTATGAATCCACGGTCGGCCTAGCAAGCAGGAATATGAAGGGAGAATATCCATTACATAAAAAGTTGAATTAAATGTTTGGGTTCCAACCTTTACGGGGATATCCACTTCCCCATTCACCATCCTTTTTGAGCCGTTAAAGGCTCTCACTACTATGTTTCTTGGTTTCAATGTCAATCCCTCACAGTCAAGCCTATCAAGAGCCTTTTTAGGAAACACATTCAGAGACGAACCAGTGTCCACCAAAACATGAGCCAAGGTTGTGCCACCTGCATTCCAATGAGACATGTAATGCCTCATTATGCTTCCTTCCTCTTGGCGTTAAATCAACATCTGAAAAACCTAGACCATTATCTGCAGTCAAGCTGGCTACGCAGTCTTGGAACTGATCGGCAGATGTTTCTTGGGGTACATGGGCAGTTTTCAGGAATTTTACCAAGGCCTTTGCATGTGCCTCAAAACATAGTAGTAAAGCCAGCATGGAAATTTTTGATGGAGTTTGCCCCAGTTTCTCAACTACATTGTATTCGCTACTTTTTATGATCTTTGGAATTTCCTCCATCTCTTCCCAGGAGGTCTCAAGGATAGCCAATGATTGTGCCTTCATCCGGACAGGCTCAATCAGAATACCTTTACCTCGAGTCTCGGTTAACTCGGCAGCAGGAATGCCAGTAGGAGTGATAACAGGGGTTGTAACAGCTTTGTCAGTTGGAGTATTAGCAGAAATGATTGTAGGGCTGGAAATAGCTTTTGGAGGAGCAACAACAACAAGAATGATTACTGGTCCAAAAACTGCTTTTGGGGGAACAATTTCTGGAGAGAATATCCTTTCGCTTTGGGTAATCTTGCTAGTCTCTGCAATATTACTAATATCAGAGTCAACTTTCTCAGAACTTGAATCATTGGCAGCTGGCCAATCTTGCCTGATACCGTGGTAGTAGACATCCCCTCCATAATTCCATGGTACAGTTTTGTCTGACGAATACGAGACTGGTCCAGGCATTGTAATTATCAAAGGAGCTATTTTTGGAACTGATGTAACTCTAACGGGTCTTTTAGTGGAGACCCTGGAAGAATTGTCGGAAATGGTCACGATGGAAACATCATTATAAGAAATAGTTGGAACATAAGTCTTTTCGAACAAAATTTCCTTGTTATTTATTAGGCACTGAATGCCTGCTTTCAACAAAGGATAACTGGTTGGTGAGGACAAACAGAAATGACAGCTGTGATACGGTGGCCAGAACCAAACTGTTTTGAAATGTTGGTTTGCATTTTGCGTTTGTGTTTGCAAAATGTCGCGGTAAGAAAGAGTCACCACCGACTTTTATTTTATCCAACTAGAAAGGAAAAAAGTACAGAAAAATTCCTTTTTCGATATTTTGAGTACGGGGGGGGGGGGGGGGGGGGGGGTAGATTATAGAAAGGGAAGGTATTAGCACCCTTTCTATCCGTAGTTTTCTACGGGCTCTTGGGTACTTGCTCATCATTTTCAAAATTGCTTCTTTGTGTGTTTGTGTGATTTGAAAAGTTTTTATTTTACTTCGATTTAACCCTTGCTTCTGTCTTCAAGAGTGTTACGAAGTGTTTTTAGAAAAACTTTGTTTGAAAAGGAGTGTAAGTGTGAAAAGTTTGTTTGTATTGAGCAAGTACTCAAAAGCTAATCTACCTACTCGAAAAAAGAATTATTCTATGCTCGTTTCCTTTAGATAGCGCTATCCCACTATTAGTGAGTAGGTAGCACCATCGTTGGAGTTTTAAGGGTCAATTCGAAAGGGATGTACGATCACTAAAGCAATGTTAGGACGTCTTAGTAGTAACCCTAATGTCTTGGATCAATTATTCGAGGCAACAATTCCGAGGCAACCATTCCGAGGCAACTTTGATCTTTGAGACAAAAGAGCGACCACTAAAATATCCTATACTCAATGACCGTTTACCGAAGGCAACCGAAGTGGGAGTATATCATAGGAGTGCGCATGTGCGAGTGATTCAATTTCAAGTTTATTATCTTTGCACATTTAGGGTTAGCTAACCGTTTTAAAGTTAATCATACATTCTTGTCATGCATCCCTATTATTCATACATCTAACAGTTAATATTTTGTGGAATTTAAAGTGCGGAAATTAAACTACGCTATTACAAGGCTTCGGGTATTTACATAGCCAAAAACAAACCCGTAAAAAAACTGATAAATGAAAGTAAAAGGTCCTAATTAAGCTATTACAACTTGTGAGCAATTACATTAATAGGGTAAAAATAAATGATAAAGCGCGCGCGAGGAAATTAAGAATGATAAGAAATTAGGGTTTTGACCCCTTCTAACCTAATTGGAAGAAAAATTGTTTTTGTTGTTTTTAATTGTTTTTTAAGAAAAAAAATTAGGTTTTTAAAATTATATACAAAATTAATTAGCTAATTAAATTAATTAAAAATGATTAAATTTAACCTAATTTTATGTTTTTGGTTATTTTTAAGAAAATAAAATAGAAATTAATTAGAAACAAAAAAAAACCTAATTGTTCTAATTAATTTTAATTTATTTACAAAAAAAAAATTAAAGTTACCTAAAATTAAATAACTTAATTAAATTAATTAATTTTTTGATAAAAAATAAACCTAAATCTAAAAACATTATTTTTATGATTTTTTTGATAAAAGAAAAATTAAGTTGTTAGTAAAAACAAATAAATAAATTAAATAAAACAAAATATAAAAAGAAAAGATAAAGAGATATTGGGCCTGGTTGTGAGTGATTTTGGGTGTGTGGATAGCAAATCTGGCCCAAGAAAATAAGGTCCACGTTGACCTTTTGAATCCCATGCTTTGCTTTGACCTAGGCCATTGGTGCTCCTTCATCTAATGGCCCTTAGATCTGGTCATCTAGACACTTGTCTGGCTAGATCATGAGGATGTATGGTGGTCCTTGTCCTTGTATGCACGCTTGATTACTTGAAGCAAAATAATATGGAATAATTCGGGGGACCTGGGATTCGAACCCAGGCCCTGATGCCTTTTCCCACTACTCCACTACCAACTGCGCTGCATGCTTTTGTTGTACATAAAATAAACAATAATCATAATATATGAAAACAACAAAACACTAAGTCCAAGCGCGTGAAATTTTAAACCGGCGAATGATTGCTTGCCACGCCTTCATCCCTGACCTCGCTCTGTTGCTAAAAGGTTTGAAGACCTTTACCTACGGACAACGTCCGTCACTATAAACCCTGTAATTCACAAAATCAAGCACAAGCAAGATAAATAAAATCTAAGGCCAGGAATCAGTTCGTCTTGGCCTGCTAGACACGATGGTACTCCTTTCATGGCCCAATTTTACCTGTACACCAAGATCCCAAATCGAAGCAAAAAACCCTAACAATGCAAACTCTAATACAGTCCATGAAAATGCAATTAAAGGTTATGTATTTTTTGCAAATGCTTCAAGGAGTAAGAATATACAAAGATTTCATGCTATAGATGCCAAAATTATGCAATTCAATTTCAAAAAAGGTCCAAGGTCGTGACTAACTTACAGTGGTTTTTAACGCTGAAAAAGGCTTGTTCTTGGTTGGTTTCGCTTACTTATGATCCCAGGAAGCGATTGGGATGGTCAGGAAGCCTTGTAATTGCCTGGAACTATGAATTCACCTCAGCACTTTTTTGTGTTTTTTCAAGTTTGTTCTGACCTTGTGCGCCTCTCCAGCCTCTTGTTTTAGGTCTGCAATCGTTCCATATATACTGAGGAATGAATTAGGGTTGAAAACATGATCTCAATCTTTGCCAATTATTGATTTTGATTTGGATTTGATTCACTTGAAAATCTTGCTAAAAATAGGTCAAACTCAATCTTTTTGTGCACACAAAGGCTTTGCACGAATTCAATCTTATGCTAGCTGGATATAGGACCTAAAACATGTACAAGATCTTGAGATTTCAATGTTTTAGATTTTTTCATGATTTGTTTTGATTAAAATTGATTTAATTCAAATCAAAATCAAAATAAATAATAAAAACAAGATAAAGACAAGTGGCAAGAGCTAGGGCTCATGGACCATGCTACCAACTCAAAACAAGTGCAAAAAGTTAGGCCCATTTAGCAAAATTTGCAGTTTTAGGCATAGTTGACTTCTGACAATTTTGCAAAAAGGGTCAACTTCACCAATGCATAACTTCCTCAATTTTAACTCTTTGAAGGTGTTCTTGGACTTTTTAGAAAGCTTGAGATGTCCTCTAAGCAAAAATTTTGGTCTCATCTTAATATGGTATTCCATGTTCATGTATGAAGCTTTGACAAAAAAGGTGTTTTTGTTGACTTTTCAAAATGACCTACAATGTCCAAATTCATAACTTCTTGTTAATACACATTTTGAACTTGGGAGATGAAGATGTATTGTATAGAATTGCACCCTCTTCAAAATGAGATTTGGATGGGTCATTTCTCAAAAAGTATGAGAAAGTTATGCTTGGTCAAAGTTGAGTTGACTTTTCCTGCAAAACCCTAATTTAGCAACTTTTGGTTCTTGATGAATTGTGAGCAATACTTGATGAATCATGATAAAAACTTGATCAAATGATGAATAATGCTTCAAAATGAGGATGTTGACCAAAAATCTTGAAGTTTGACTGTATGTGGGCCACAATTGACTTTTGCCTTAGCATAGTCGATTTTCAGGCGTTTGAGCAATTGACTGAGCAAACTTTCTTTGTAGGGTTTGAAACTTGACATGTATATTCTTGAGAACATATTATGACAATAGTGAGCATTTGGGATCCTTTGGACTCAAATATCTTGATGAAATATGAAACCCTAATTTGAGGTAGACTGCCTTAGAAGAGAGCTTGTCTGGTCAACCCTTGGACTTCCTTGAGCAATTTGAAGACCTCACTTGAAATGTATTGAGAAATATGGGAGGGAAAATTTTGGGGTACAACAACTGCCCCTGTTCAATCTTCTTAAACCTGAGGATGTAGATTGGCTTGTCTTCCTTTTGTGATCCGAAGGTGGAAGATGATTGAACACTTGAGTGCCCAGAAATTTGCACTCGCATGAAGTGGTATTTGTCTTGTGATGTCGGGAATAGGCTTATAGATGCCATTTGGAAATTGATGACGGAAGATGGGCTTAAAATATGCCATCTGGAGGAGTGTCGATTGCATAAGAGATTCCTTAGCGAGAGTCTATATACCTGCTGTTGAGGAAGACTACGTTGGGGAATGTTGTTCTTTGTCTTGGGAGAAATAGAATTTTAGGAGCTTCGGTCGTCCGTTATTCTACTGGGAAATCGTCTCTCAGTCGAGGAGGTGAAAATGAACTACTATCTGGTCGTAATCCAGGTTTCATAGTGATAAGACCGACTGCTATCTGGTTATAATCCAGGCTTTACAGTGACTTACTGTGGAGATGAGATTAAACTTGCTATCCGGTTGTTATCCATGCTTCACAATTTATCGATTCTTATATGGTCGTAATCCAGGCTTCAGAAGGAACTAAGTTGTTATCCGGTCACATCCGGGCTTCAACTTGAACTTTAAGGCATACTAATATCTGGTCGATTCCGGGCTTCTTAGTAACTGTCCAGGTAAACTGCTATTTGGTCGAAATCTAAGCTTCATAATGTCTTGTACTGTTATCTGGTTGTAATCCACGCTTCAGTGTCTCTTACCGCTATCTGGTCGTAATCCAGGCTTCACGATGCTTTGTACCATTATCTAGTCGAATCCAGGCTTCATGGTGTTCTGTACTGCTATCTGGTCGTAATCCAGGCTTCACAATACCTTACTTCTTATCTGGTCGTAATCCAGGCTTTAGAAGAAATCAAATGGTTATCCGGTCGCCTCCGGGCTTCCCTTTGACTTTGGGCCTACTAATATCCGGTCGAATTCGGGCTTCATAGTAATTGGCCGGGTAAACTTCTATTTGGTCGTAATCCAAGCTTCATAGTGTCCCTCACTGTTATCTGGTCTTAATCCAGGCTTCAGTGTCTCTTATCGCTATCTGGTCGTAATCCAGGCTTCACGATGTCTCATACCATTATCTGGTCGAATCCAGGCTTCATGGTGTTCGGAGAAAATCAAGATACTATCCGGTCGAATCCGGGCTTCATAACTTGTATTAAAGATATACCACTATCTGGTCGTAATCCAGGCTTCGCGGTGTCTTTGGCTGCTGTCTGGTTGTAACCCAGGCTTCATAAAAACTTATATTGCTATCTGGTCGTAATCCAGGCTTCACAATAATTTGCTGAGCTGTTATCTGGCCGTAATCTGGGCTTCACGGCTTGTGTTTATGATATACCACTATCTGGTCGAATCCAGGCTTTGCGGTGTCTCACACTGCTATCTGGTCGTATCCAGGCTTCACAGTAACTTGTTGAGCTGTTATCCGATTGTAATACGGGCTTCACAGCTTGCTGGGGATTAAACTATTATCCGGTTGAATCTGGGCTTCATATCTTAGAGATAAACCACTATCTGGTCGAATCCAGGCTTCGCGGTGTTTGATACTGTTATCCGGTCGTTCTCTGGGCTTCACAATATGCTGTAGAAATCAAGGTACTATCTGGTCGAATCCGGGCTTCATAGCTTGAATTTGTGAGGATTTAGTTGTATCTTTCCTGAAAGGTAAAGGGTTAATCGTATGTAATGCATGATATGTATCAAGCAATGATGTTCTCAAAATAAATGAGATTGTGTTGTATGATGCGTATGCACATGTCATGATATACAGATATGCAATGTTTTATGATAGTCTCTAGCTGGGGAAAATAAATCTCGGACTACTGCTGGAGAGAAAGAGTTTCGCTCGTTGGGGATAACGACCGAAGATGATTGTGAGAATAATCCTGCTGGAGAATAAATTGACGAGAAAATGACTTTGTGGGGAAGAGAGACTCTGCTAGAGGATCTGTTGATTTGGAGAAATAACCTCGGCTGGGGATGAATTACCGTTGCTGGTGATGTTAAACTCCGTCGGGGATAAAATTTCTGTTTGTGGAAGAAATAAACTCCACTGGGGATAATCTTCTAGACTCTACTGGGGATAATCTTCCAGACTCCATTGGGGATAATCTTCCAGTGCTGGTGATAGATAAACTCTGCTTGGGGAGAATCTTACTGACTCATTCGCGGTTGCGAGCCTAAGCTGGGGAGAATTAACACCGTTGTCCTTCTCTTACTCTGCGGGGAGTGAATGTATCTTTAATTGTTTTCTCCAACTAGGTCTATCCCTATACCTGGTGGACAGAGCAACTGTAAGGTCTGGAAATTTCTTGTTTGCCCCTGTTTCTGATATTACGAGTAACCGTCTTTTGTTTCACACGTAAATATTTATGAGCAATAATTATTGTCAAATGCATATTCAAAAATGAACATTGGACGTTCTTGCAAAACAGAAAAAGGAAAAACAATTTGAAATTTTTGTGAAAATGAATTGTATTGATTTTGAAGTTGGCCTGTAAAATAGACGTTTTTTGTACAAGAGGCTGACGTCCTAGTAAGAGAACACTGCCGAATGATAGAAATTATACAATTTGTGTAAAAGAAAGAAAAATAGCTATGTGAACAATCCCACTGGGTTCCAACTCTGCTATTGCCTTTATATCTTTGAGCGTCTCATCACTTTGCTACTTGGTTGAAGGTAGATCAGATTGATTAGTGTCGTTCGAGCTTGATAGTCGATATCAAAGTCTGGTTGCAAGATGATCTAATGAGACATAGTGTTACGCTTTAATCCCTAATTTTTTCCTGGACCGCCCTTTCGGGTTTTTAGTCCACCGGGATACCCTTTTTTGCCCAAGCCGCCTTTTCAGGTTTTCGACTTGCCGGATGTACAGTTTTTTCATTTTCATCCCTTACTTTTGCCCGAACCCTTTTGGTTCGCCGAGAAGCCCTTATTTTTTCCTAGGCCAGTCAACCTAGCGGGTCTTTGATTATGCGTAGTATTTTTTTACTATGTATGCATTGACGGGGTGAGGAAGGTCGTCACTATCCATGGTGGTTAGAATCATAGCTCCTCCTGAGAAAATGTTCTTAACCACAAATGACCCTTCGTACGTAGGGGTCCATTTGCCCCCGGGATCACCTTGTGGCAGTATGATGTGTTTGATCATCGGATCCCCGACTTGATACTCTTGTCGTCTGACTTTCTTGTTAAAAGCCTTGATCATCTGTTTTTGATACGTCTGACCATGACAAATGGCAGTAAGTCTTTTCTCGTCGATTAAGTTCAGCTGATCAAGCTGGGTCTGGATCCAATCGTCCTCGCTCAAACCTGCATCCTTCATAATCCGAAGAGAGGGTATCTGGATATCAATGGGTAATACTGCCTCCATGCCGTATACCAAAGAGTAGGGTGTTGCCCCTGTCAAAGTCCACGCTGAAGTTTGGTACCCATGAAGAGCGAATGGTAACATCTCGTGCCAATCTTTGTATGTCACCGTCATCTTCTACACAATCTTCTTAATGTTCTTATTAGCTGCTTCAACAGCCCCATTCATCTTCGGCCGGTAGGGAGAAGAGTTGTCATGCTGTATCTTAAACTGCTTGCAGAGCTCGGTGATTATCATATTGTTGAGATTTGTACCATTGTCCGTAATGATCCTGTCGGGTACACCATATCGACGGATCAAATTGTGCCGAATAAACCGTGCCACGACGTTCTTGGTCACTGTAGCAAAGGAAGTTGCCTCAACCCACTTTGTAAAGTAATCAATCGCTATCAGGATGAAATGATGCCCGTTGGACGCAGTAGGTCTGATCTTGCCAATCATATCGATGCCCCACATTGCAAAAGGCCAAGGAGCTGTCGAGACGTTCAGAGGAACTGGAGGTATGTGCACCTTATCAGCATAGACTTGGCACTTATGACAGGTCCGAGAATGCTGATAACAGTCGGCTTCCATAGTAGACCAATAATATCCTGCCTGTAGGATTTTCTTTGCCATGGTATGTCCACTGGAATGAGTTCCGAAAGTACCTTCATGTAACTCTTCCATAATCCTTTCTGCCTCATTCTTGTATACACATTGTAGTAAGGTTGAGTCATGGTTACGCTTGTAAAGGATACCATTACTGATGAAGAACTTCGCTGCGAACCTGCTCAGAAACTTCTTATCATTAACAGATGCACCCTCGGGGTATTCTTGAGCCTTAAGATACCTCTTTACCTCGTGAAACCAGAGTTTATCTGCTACCTCTTCAGTCTCAATGTCACAACAATGTGCAGGTTCGTCCAACCTCTCAATGGTAATCTGGGGAGCCTCATTGTCCCACCTGACTTTGAACATAGAAGACATGGTAGCTAGCGCGTCCGCTAACTGATTCTCCTCCCTGGGGAAATGTTCAAAGGTTATCTCCTCGAAGCGCGGAAGCAACATCAATACATACTCTTTGTAAGGAATAAGATTTTGGTGTTTCATATCCCACTCGCCTTTGATCTGACTGATCACGAGAGCGTAATCTCCGAATACACTCAAGAACTTAATCCTCAGGTCAATAGCTTCCCGCAGGCCCATGATGCATGCTTCATACTCCGCCATGTTGTTGGTGCAGCTAAAACATAATCGGGCGGTGAACGGAGTATGACAGCCTTCAGGAGATATAATCACAGCGTCAATGCCATTACCCAAAGTGTTTGAAGCTCCATCAAAATACATAGACCATCGGGATCCCTCCTCAGGTCCTTCATCCAGTCCAGGTTTTTCACAGCCAGATACCAACATGATACTCTCATCCGGAAACTAGAAATTCATAGACTGGTAATCATCCACTGCCTGATGCGCCAAATGATCTGCCAACACACTCCCCTTGATTGCCTTTTGGGTTGTGTATTGGATGTCGTACTCAGTTAAGATCATCTGCCATCTTGCTATTCTTCCGGACAAGGCAGGTTTTTCGAAGATATACTTGATTGGATCCATCTTTGATATCAATAGAATAGTGTGAGTCAGCATATACTGTCTCAGCTGGAGAGCAGCCCATGCCAAAGCGCAGCAAGTTTTCTTGAGCAACGAGTATCGGGTCTTGCAGTCGGTAAACTTTTTGCTAAGGTAGTAAATAACATGCTCTTTTCGGCCAGACTCGTCATGCTGCCCCAGCACGCACCCCATTGAATTGTCGAGTACTGTCAAGTATAAGATCAAAGGTATTCCTTCGACTGGAGGCATCAGAATATGTGGCTCTTGGAGATATTCCTTGATCCTTTCGAAAGTAGCCTGACACTCATCATTCCATCTTACCACTTGATCTTTCTTCAACAGCTTGAAGATTGGCTCATAAGTAGCAGTCAAATGTGAAATGAATCGGGCAATGTAGTTCAGACGTCCCCAAAAGCCTCTGACTTCTTTTTCTGTTCGGGGAGCTGGCATCTCCTGTATAGCCTTCACCTTTGCAGGATCCACTTGAATACCTTTATCACTAACGACGAAACTCAACAGCTTACCAGACCTTACTCCGAAGGTGCACTTGTTCGGGTTCAACCTTAGCTTGTACAACTTCAACCTGTCAAATAGCTTCTGGAGATGGTCAAGGTGTTCTTCCTCAGTCTGGGACCTTTCAATCATGTCATCAACGTACACCTCAATCTCATGGTGAATCATGTCATGGAACAAAACGACCATGGCGCACTGATACGTTGCCCCAGCATTCTTCAACCCAAACGATATGACTTTGTAGCAAAAAGTACCCCACTGCGTAACGAAGGTTGTCTTTTCCATGTCTTCGGGAGCCATCTTAATCTGATTGTAACCATAAAAACCATCCATAAAGGAGAAGATCTTATGCTGCACGGTATTGTCGACCAGAACATCAATGTGAGGCAGTGGGAAATCATCCTTGGGGCTCGCCCTATTTAGATCCCTATAGTCCACACATATCCGCACCTTACCATCTTTCTTTGGCACTGAAACCACATTGGCAACCCACTGCGGGTAAGAAGTAACTGCTAGAAAACCGGCATCAAACGATTTCATAACCTCAGCTTTGATTTTCTCAGACATCTCTGGGCACATTCGGCAAACTTTCTGCTTCACTGGAGGACAGTCTTCTTTAGTTGGCAAGCGGTGTACCACAATATCAGTATCCAACCCAGGCATATCTTCATAAGACCAAGCGAAGATCTCAACATAGTCACATAGCATCTGAATCAACCGTTGCTTGACACTAGGCCTTAGATTTGCACCGATCTTAACCTCTTTCTTGTCCTCTTCCGAACCCAGATTCACTGATTCCACTGGCTCTTCATACGGATGTATGGCCCTCTCTTCCTGTAGTAACAATCTAGCAAGTTCCCCGGGCACTTCACAATCATCCTCACCTTCGTCCTCGGCTTGGTTGATCGGGCTTTCGAAGTCATAACTGGCAGTAGCAAAGTCGTTATCAGTGGGATCCAGAGTGGATGTGGACCTATATGATATGTGAGTGTGTGTAAGACGAATAGCTATTTTAATAAAGTGCAAGATAGAAAAGAAAAGCAGGGAGTGCAAAATTTGTAATGCAAGAAAACTTCCAATGCTTTATTGATGATATATGAAAATGACAAATAGTAAGCTGTCACAAACAAAGCCACGGTGTCTCGGGCAAGGCACCGGGCCGTAAAGTTTCAAACTGTCTGTTACAAATATCAAAAAAAAAGTCTATTACTGTGTAATAAAAGAAACGGGCACGAAGTCCTTCACCGTCCAATTGTTCAATCCACCGTTGATAGTCGGGTAAATCCAGCTGTCAATATCTGATTCTTCTCCATCATCCTCAATTGCATTCACTCCCGAGTCATGCTTGGGCATGGGCGCAATTATGACGTTGGGATTCTCTGGAGCGTCAAACTCGATTTCTTTAGCTTCAATCAAATCTTGCACCTTATTCCTCAAGGCCCGGAAGTTGTTGGTATCATGCCCCGGGCTATCAGAGTGATAGGCGCAGTGGGCGTTCGGATTATACAGTGGAGATGTGGTGCTGGGATTCTTCGGGGCTTCCCTCAGAGTTATCAGGTTAGTCATCAACAATTGCGGCAGAATTTGAGATAAGGTCATACTGAGCCGAGTATACTGTCTTTGAGGCCTCTCTACTCTTTGCTGATTGTTGCATTGTGGGGCAACGGTGGGTCTTGATATTACTACCGCGTTAACCGCTTGGCGGCGTTAGGGTCGGTTTTGGCTCCTCGAGCTGTAAACTGCACTAGCTTCTTTTCTGAAAGGTTTCTTTTCCGTACCTGATGAAGCACCTTTCTGTATCTTGCCACTTTTGATACCAGCTTCTACCCTCTCCTCAATCAAAATCAATTCAGTGAACCCAGATGATGAACTGTCGATCAAATGATTGAAATATGGACCAGACAAAGTCCCAAGAAACATATCCACCATCTCCCTATCAGACATAATGGGTTGTACTCTTCCATCCAGATCTCTCCACTTCTGAGCATAGTCCTTAAAACCTTCGCTTGCACCCATAGACATATCCTAAAGTTGAGTACGCGTGGGAGCAAGGTCGACGTTATACTGATATTGCTTGTAAAAAGAAGCAGCAAGGTCCTCCCAGTTGTGGACATTAGCTCCTTCCAATTGATAAAACCATTCAAGTTGAGTCCCTGACAGACTATCTTGAAAGAAATGAACCCAGATATTTCTATCAGCATTATAGGGTTGGATTTTCCTGACGTACGAGCGAAGATGGAGCTTTGGACAAGATACTCCATCGTACTTAGCAAAAACAAGAGCTTTAAACTTGTGAGGGATCACCACCCCAGACGCTAGTCCCAGATCTTCGAAGTCAAAACCATGGACTTTCTGAATCTCCATAGCACTTAGTCGGTCTTCCAGTTGTTTGTATCTATCCTCAGCAGGAGGATACTGTTCATCATCAAAATCAGTATCATTATCAGAGACCACAGAACTAGGACCCTTTCCTTCCTCTTGATTCTCTCCTCCTTCGGATGAATGAGACAGATCAACTTCCTGTCGCAACCTGTTCCCAAATCTGTGACCCATATTCAGCAGAACCACCTTCTTCTTCTTCTTCTTCTTCTTCTTCTTCTTCTCATTCAAGATGAGAGTCTTCAAATCTTGCTGCCCTTTGGCCAAGTTCAAGAACATCTCCTAGAATTGAGCATTATGTGCTTGAAGAGCCTTGATGGATTGATCGATAGGTATTTCAGAAGAGATGATTGCTGAAATCAACAGCGCAGAAGATGAGAAACCTGTAATGATACCTGTAATGAGGTGCGTGGTAATGGAATGCATATGAAATGATTTCAAATACTTTGGGAGATTTAAATTTGCAGACCAAGAAATAAACAAACTTTATTATATTTAAACTTGTAAGAATGTTTAACAATGCCTTTAAGGTGTTACAAAAGAAATAAAATGGGAACAAATCTAAGCTAGAAAAAAGCAAAAAATCAGAAATCCCATGGTCGCTTTCCCTTCGTGCTGACATAATCATTGATTGTCCTTTCATTCTCAAGATGCCTCATGAGCTTCAAGATCTTCCTCTCTTGCTCATGATACTTCTCTCTGTAGGTATCCCTCTCCTCCTTTAGCTGAATCCAGGATCTCTTCAATGCCCCAAGATCAGTAGGCATGTAGGGATGAAGGACTGTCTAAGGAACCCCTTCTTCATTAGTATGCTCCACAATCACTGGTAAAACAGCTTCATAAGGCATCCCCGACTTTTGAGCACGGGCTCAAACCCATTGGAGATAAGGTTGCATAGGGAGAGAAGTCTTTAGTCCTAGCTCTTGAGGGTCAGACCTATTCACCATGCCCTAGGCCCGTATAAACCTTCGGCGATGCTCTTTCACGCCCCCCTTGTAGTCAAAGACAATATCTGTAAGAAGAAGCTCATAGGGACCGTCTCTCCGAGCGCGTCCAAACTGTTGTAAAGCCAAACAAGGACTATAGGTTATTCCCCCTATAATTCCAAGCAATGAGACATTAGGGTATTCCCCACATCGATCAATGGCAACTACTCTTTCCATATCCTTAGAACTCCAAAGAATGTCTGTATGAGCAAGGGACATAATTCTGTAAGCCCAACCTACACCTTCCTCATTCTTCAATACATACTTAGGGAGGTGAAAAATAAACCACCTCGCCAACAACGGCATGCAACACATGAGGGTCCCCCTTCTTCGTACAGTACGAGTATAGAGAGCATGCAGAATATCACCCAAAAGAGTAGGCACTGGATTACGAGACAAGAAGATCTTGACCGCATTCACATCTATGAAGGAATCTGGATTCGGGAAAAGAACCAAGTCGTATATGAGGAGAGCCAAGATGTCTTCAAACGCTTGAAAATCCAAGTTATCCTAGAACTGTTGAGCTTGATCCATTAGAAACTTGGCCAAGAAACCTTTAACCCCGCTCTGTGTCTCCTAGTTGGATACTACATCAGCCATTTTTAGATGTAAGGCTAAAGCAATGTCCTCAGGTCTAGGAACCTCTTCCAAACCTGTGAAGGGTGTCTGCTCGAGGATGGATATGCCCAGTAAGTCAGAAAACTCCTCCAAAGTGGGGACTAGCTGATAATCCGGGAAGGTGAAGCAATGATATACCGGATCAAAGAACTGGAAAAGCACGCTCATCATCTGCTCATCCAACTTTGAAGTGACCAAACTAAGGAGATGACCCTGTCTTCTAACAAATGAAGAAGTATCAGGAACTTTTGAGACTAACTCTCTAAGCTAAGCAGGCATTTGCACGAAGTTAACTCGAATGGTATTTCTGCGCACTGAAGCCATAATCTGCAAAATAGAACAAAGATAAATCCCCTCGGTATTTGAAATGGTTAGTACAATGAAGTATGCATGCTATGTCATGATGTATGATGTCATGATAAAAACACACAACAGGTACGGCAGATAGCAAACATGGTAAAGACAAACAAGTCACATAAAAGCCCTTAAGTTTCAGGCTTGCATGGAGTTTAGGTACTATCCTCTTGAACTTCAGTTGGTTCAACCTATCCTAATAATAGTAACCGGGTTCTAGAGTCTCTCAATATCACTGACCATCCTCCATCGGTCATGGTTTCAGCTCACACAATCTTTTCTTGCCGCCGGAACTATCTCGAGAGTATGGTCTCAATGCGTGTAGCACCGAGTATCAACCAGTTCTCATCTCTACACCGAGACCGGCTATCTCACTACTTTCTATGGCCAAGTTGGTCAATTATAGGTTCTAAGGTCAGTTGATGCTTAACGACCCATATAGCAGCCCCGTATTCTCCTTGTTCCTCCACAAGGGATACCGGTACCAACTAATGTGTCACATCAACATAGCTACTGCTTCAACCGTATCATTCTATGCTGTACAGTTCCCTCACAGTTTATTGCTACTTACCTAACAGGTGTTCCTCAGATCCAGGTTATGATCTATAATAACTCCGATACAAAGCCCATAAAGATAAAGCAATCAAATCAAACAATAGAAAACAATATGATGAACTAATCCTAAGTGTGATACGGTGGGAGAATTGACTTGAGGTTTTGCGTTTGTGTTCGCAAATGTTTCGATTTAGCAAGAGTCGCCACCGACTTTTATTTTATCCAAAAGGAAAGGTCAAAAAGCACAGGAAAGACCTTTGAGATGTTTTCTTGAGTTCAGGGGGTAGATTATGAAAAGGGAAGGTGCTAGCACCCTTTTCATCCATGGTTTTCCATGGGCTCTTAGTTACTTGTTTAGATCACTTGCTTTGCTTTTCCAATTAATTGAAATGGTGCTTTGTGTGGTTTTGAAAGTATTTTGAAAAGAGGCCTTTGTTTAGGCAATCTTTGTAATGATTCTCGTTCGTAAGAATGTATACAAAGATGTTTGTCTTTTAAAAAATGTTTCAATATTTTGAAAGTTGTTTGAAAATGTTTTGAAAGGTGTTGTGTGTTTTTGAAAATAGCAAGGATTGTTTGCAAATTGATCAAGTAACTAGAAGCATTCTACCTACTCAAAAGTCTTTCCTGCGCATTTTTATTCCTTTGACATTGTTGTTTTACCATTGCATTTGGTAAACAACCCTATCTTTGGATGTTAAACAGGACGAGCGTGGGTCATCGTATGACCATGATAGCAATGGTGCCAAGTATCTTTAGCAAGTTTTGAGGGACTAAGATCATCTTTGTTTAGGAAACCAAGATAGCGTCATCGAGGGACTATGATCTTTTATTTTGTTTTGTTTTGCCAAGATACCTAGCATGCATACCATGGCCATGTTTTAAGGAAACAAAGTGGATGAAACCCTAGGGGTGCTTGTGTGCAAGGTGTTGTCATTTTTCATGCATTTTGTCTTGTATTTAGGTCATGCTATTTGTTTGATTTTGTCTTATCATACAAACCCTAATTTACTAAACGTGCATATAATGCGATAAATTGCGTAAAGTAAATCTAAAATATTACAACAAATATTATGGGAGGGGGGATACAAGTTTTGAATAGGGGATATTGCTCAAAATAAAACCCTAGTTTACTATTACAACCCAATTGAATTAATGGTACAATAAATAAATAAGCAATTATTTAAATATGTAATAAAATGTAAATATGCAAAAAATGTTTTTGTATTTCTTTTATGTATGTAAAAATAAATTATTTAAGTCCTAAAAAATAAGAAAAAATAATAATATTATTTTGAAAGGGGAAACCCTAATTTTGTTTTAAAAGAAAATATTGTTTTCTATATCATTTATTTACTTCATTTTGGTTCAAGAAAAAAAATATTATGTATAAATATTAAAAATTAAAAATATGTGAGAAAATAATATTTTATGTGTATAATATAATAAAATAAAATATTTAAGTATTTTAATATTATTTACAAGTTTATTTAAGAAAATAAATTCTATTAAACCTAATAAACTATTTTTATGCCATAAATATAATAATAATAGAATAAAATGCAAAAAATTATGAAAATATTTTTGGGATTTTTTAACATTCAGAAAAAAATAATAAAAGTCAAAAATATAAAAATAACAAGAAAATATGAAAAATAACAAAATATGAATCAGAGGGGTGCAAAAGCAAAATGGGTGGTGTAAATAGAAACAGGCCCAAGGCCCTAGCCCAGGACAACTTTGTCCCTGACCTCTAGACAGTAAACGCGCGTGTTTCCTCTTCAACCTGTATCTCTTGCATACGTGCATAAAAACAAAATCTTGCAACATGAAACTTGTACCATGTTAACTCACGATTCTAATGATATTAAAAACATGACCTAACTCTAAAAGATCAAGGAGAATTTTAATGGCCCTAATTTCTGACCTAATTTTTTCAGCATGTTCAACATCCAAATACTCTTAGCTCAGTTAATATAAATGGAATCTATGCATATGTACAACTTAAGCATGTTGATGACTACATCTTTGCTTCACAAACCTCAACTTAAGGATGCCTAAATAGAGAGATAGAAACTTGACAAATACCTTGTTCAGTTGAGTTTGGATATGGCAATGTGGGAACTTTGAGTGAGGCCTGAAGTTCTTGTGAGCTTCCTTGAGGTTCCCTCAAACTTCTCCAATGCTCAGCTTGCCTTGTAGATGCTTGAATCTTCCTATAGAAGTCAACCTGCAAACTCAAAAAGTGAAAATGGTGAAGCTTGAAACAGGGGTTACAGTTGCAAGACAAGGGCCTGAATAGTTTAGGTAGGAGGTATGGAATGTGTTTGAAGTGTTTCAAAGCAAAACGCACGAGCCAATATTGTTTTGGAAATGGTTCTGCAGAAGATGCCCTGTTTGGGAAGAATCTTGGGTTTTTTGTGTTTTGGAGGTTGTGAATTCGTGTTTCTTGCTTGTTATAATGTTCTGAGATTATTTGAAATGATACAAAGTCTTGCCTTTATCAGATACACAAGCTTGCTTGACTTTTGCAAGTTTTCTTTCTTTTGAAGAAAAGGTGAAGTGACAAAGCCAAAGGCCTGTACATGCTAGCTTATGGACTGCATAGGGTTGGTGAACTTTTTCTGATGTTTGTGGATCTTGTTTTCAACAAGAGATCAGGTCCATGGCTCAAGATAAACAAAATTGCAAAAAGCAAGCTTTATGAAAATGGTATTGTACACTTTATGCCATTTTTGGATTAATTCAATGTACAAAGCTTCAAAGATCAAAATAAGACTATTATCCATTGTGTTTGCATTAAATTATGGAGTGTAGAAAGGATTAGGACCTGTAATACCAAGTACAAGCAAGTTTGAAACTGATTTGCAACTTGTACCAATGTGAAAAATGCCTTGAACAAAAGTGATAAATTGCCATTTTCATTTCTTTGATTCTCCCTAACAATAAATGATCTTGGAGAGTTCTTTGACATTTTGGAAAGCTTGTAACATGCTTTACAATCCATATTTTAAATTCATTTTGAGATTCCTCTTGGAACTAGATGAAAAGTTGTCATGAAGTTAGGTCAAAAATCTGCCTAAACTAGGGCAAAATTTCACTAAGTTAAAAGTTTTATGGACCCCTATTCACAAAATCATAACTTGAGATCCAAGCATCTTTTGGTAAAACTTTGTGAATCAAAGTTGTATATTTTGTGGAGGAATACAACTTTCATGTTGGAAGTTTCCTTTGAATCCAATTGCATCATGGTAAAAAAGTTGGGAAAAAATAAGAAATTTTCATAACTTAGAAAAATTCTAAGTTATGAAAAATTTCAAATTAAAACCCTAATGTTCAAAATTAGGTTTCTTGGTGAACAAGTTTCACATTTTGACACATCTTGATGAATCATGACCCTTGGCACTTGATTTTGACCAAAAAGTCAAAGTTTGACTTTTTAGTGTACAGTTGACTTTTGATCAATTGACTACAAAATTCATTTGTCAATCCAATGCATTTGAGGTCTTTTGAACCTTGTGATTAGGTCAAGATGCTGACATTGAGTCCTTGAAATCATGCTTGAACCCAATTGGTCATTGGCTTGGCCAAAAATCAGAAATTGCCCTTTCTCAGTCAAAACCCAAATTTTGACCATTTTGCCCTTTTGATGATCTGATCAAATTTCTTGAGGAGTTGTGTTCGAAACTTGATAAAATGGTACATAGGAGCCTAGAATGTTGATTTTCATAAAAAATTATGAAGTTTGACTGCAAATTGGCCATGGTTGACTTTTTCCCCAATACAGCTGATTTTTAGGTCAACTGTCCAATTGACTGGGCAAAAATGTGATTTTTGGCTTGAAACTTGGCATGGACAATCTTAGGGGTCCAAGATGGTGTATGAAAGTCACATGGGGCATTGATGGTCCAAAAATCCTTGTGCAAACTCAAACCCTAATTTCAGGTTATCAGTGCAAGGAGAGGTCTTGAGCTGAGCAAACCTTAATCTGGTATTGAGTCCAAGAAGTCCTGTGAGGAGAATCTTGATAGAATGAGAGGGAAAATTTTGGGGTATAACACTAAGGTATACCCCACTTCACCATCCCCAGTAGAGTCGCCAGTTCTGTGATACGGTGGCCAGAACCAGACTGTTTTGAAATGCTGGTTTGCGTTTTGCGTTTGTGTTTGCAAAATGTCGCGGTAAGCAAGAGTCGCCACCGACTTTTATTTTATCCAACTGGAAAGGAGAAAAGCACAGAAAAATTCCTTTTTCGATATTTTGAGTACGGGGGGTAGATTATAGAAAGGGAAGGTATTAGCATCCTTTCTATCCGTAGTTTTCTACGGGCTCTTAGGTACTTGCTCATCATTTTCAAAATTGATTCTTTGTGTGTTTGTGTGATTTGAAAAGTTTTTATTTTACTTCGATTTAACCCTTGCTTCTGTCTTCAAGAGTGTTACAAAGTTTTTTTAGAAAAACTTTGTTTGAAAAGGAGTGTAAGTGTGAAAAAGTTTGTTTGTATTGAGCAAGTACTTAAAAGCTAATCTACCTACTCGAAAAAAGAATTGTTCTATGTTCGTTTCCTTTAGACAGTGCTATCCCATTATTAATGAGTAGGTAGTACCATCGTTGGAGTTTTAAGGGTCAATTCGAAAGGGACGTACGATCACTAAAGCAATGTTAGGACGTCTTAGTAGTAACCCTAATGTCTTGGATCAATTATTCGAGGCAACAATTCCGAGGCAACCATTCCGAGGCAACTTTGATCTTTGAGACAAAATAGCGACCACTAAAATATCCTATACTCAATGACCGTTTACCGAACTTCGGACTGCACCAAAGCCGGTTATCTCACTACATCCTAAAGGCCAAGTTGGTCAAGTAAAGGTTCTAAAAGTTCATTAGTGCTTCATGACATTACTCAGCGACCCCGTATTCTCCTTGATTAACTCAAGGGCTACCGGTACCCACAAATATGTTACACTAACATAGCTATTGCTTAAACCATGTCGGTATACCCCACACAGTTTCCACAACGAATTGCTACTTACCTATAAGGTATCCCAAATTCTTGTTGAGGATTTCAAACCCAAACAAAGAACCATAATGTAAAGCAAACATGTCAAATAATGAAAGCAAGTAAATGTGATCTAACCCTAAGGTAACCGTACTTTTAGAATTTTCCCAGCAGAGTCGCCAGTTTTGTGATACGGTGGGAGAACCGACTTGAAGGTTTTGCGTTTGATTGCAAATGTTGCGCTTAGCAAGAGTCGCCACCGACTTTTCTTTTATCAAAAAGGAAAGGTGAAAAAGCACAGGAAAGACCTTTGAGATTATTTCTTGAGTTCGAGGGGTAGATTATGAAAAGGGAAGGTATTAACACCCTTTTCATCCATGGTTTTCCATGGGCTCTTAGTTATTTGTTAGATCACTTCCTTTTGTTTGAAATTGTGCTTTGTGTGGTTTTTTTAGAAAGTATTTTGTAAAGAGGCCATTGTTTAGGCAATATTTGTAATGATTCTTGTTTGTAAGAATGTATACAAAGATATTTGATCTTTTGAAAATGTTTTCAAGCTTGTAAGATGTTTGAAAGTGTAAGTGTTTGTTTTGAAAATAGCAAGGATGTTTGTTTGAAATTGAGCAAGTAATTAGGAGCATTCTACCTACTCAAAAGTCTTTCTTGTTCATTATCCTTTTCCTTTGACATTATTATCTTACCATTGATTTGGTAAGTAACCCTATCTTTGGATGTAAACGGGACGGCGTGGGTCATCGTATAACCATGATTAGCAATATTGCAAGGTATCTTAGCATTCTCTTTTAGGGACTGAGATCATTTGTAAGGTAACTTAGATAGCGTCATCGAGGGACTATGATCTTATATTTGTTTGTTTTTGCTAAGATACCTTACATGTGTAATATGGTCATTTTGTATAAGGCAACCAAGTGGAATAACCCTAGGGGTGCTTGTGTGCAAGTGTATCATTTTCATGGTTGTTTTTGTCTTGAATTAGGGTTTTCTAAGTATTGGTTTTAGTCTTTCCATACAAACCCTAATTACTAACATGTTATATATAAAGTGTTAAATTGTGGAAATTAAAGTTACTACGCTATTACAACATTTATGGTGAGGGGGTGTACAAATTGTAAATGGGAATTGCATGAAGGTAAACCTAGTTAGTCTATTACAACCATATTGAATGGGTATTAATGTACAAAGAATTTAAATGTACAAGATGAAATAAATATACAAGAAATGTAATTGTTAAGAAAATGGGTATTTTGGATTTTTTATGAGAAAAAGGGAAATTGTTTTAACTTAATTAATTAAAGAAAATAATTAATTAAACTTAAATTTATTAAGAAAAGATTTAAATAAAAACCTAGTTAAAAGAAAATAAGTTTAAGAAAGATATTTTTTTGTATTTTTATGTCTTGAAAATATTTATAGTATTATAAAGTATTTTTGGCCTTTTTATATTAAAATAAATATATTTTAATAGGTGCAAAAATAATACTAACCTAGTTTTAATTAAATTTATAAGACTAGTTAATAAAAATAAATAATGTATAGTTAAATAAAATATTTTTTGTGAGAAAAATGAAAATCTATTTTTTTGTGATTTTTTATGATTTTTTAATATTATGAAAATAATTAAGAAAATAAATAAAAAAGAAAAATAAAAAATAAAATAAAATTGGGCCAAGGGTGTATAAATGAAATGGGGGGTTAGCCAGCAAAAACAAAAAAAAACAAGCCAGGCCCAAAGAGGTCCAGCGCCTGCAAAAAAATAAAAGTCAGGAAGCAAAAATATGAAAAAATAAAAAGGGTACCACTAGGGCTCGAACCCAGGTCCCATAGGTTACAGGTGCGCGCTTCTACCACTGGGGTGGGTATACATCCGTTAAGATAAGCAAAACAATAAATATACAAGGCAAAATGCGCCCTGATGACTTCATCTTCAACCTCCAGGCAGACCAACTGTAACTTGCTCATTTCTCATAAAAAATGAAAACTGTAAACATGAAACTTGTAGCAAATTTTCTCACGGTTTCAGAAATGTAAAGCATTAAAACTATAGATCAAAGATAAGCATGAATTTTAATGGCCCTAATCTGAACCCTAAAAATCTCAGAAATTTCAGTTTCAAAATTCTCTAAGCTCAAGCAAAATTAATGGAAACTATGGACATGGTTAGCTTCAGGGCAATGATATCTACATGTTTTGTTCACAAATAAATCATTGATGATGCCTGTATGAAGAGTTCCAAGTTGAGAAAACCTACCTCAAAACTGGAAATCGTGTTTTGAGTTTGAGCTTGTTTCAAGTGATGGTTATGATCAGGTTAGCTTCCTTGAGGTCCCAGGAAGCTAATGCAATGATTAGCTTGAGCAATGGATGGCTGGAATGGCCTGGATAAGTCAATATGCAATGCTCTGTTTTTGGTTATGGAGGATATGGTAAATGATGTTACAATAATGAAACAGGGAAAGGGATAGGTTACACTTGACGTAAGGAAGCTTTAGGAACTAAAAGGCCAAGAAAAGCATGAGGGAAATATGAGTTTGATGTTTGAGGTCAGAAACTGTGCAACAATGGTGTTTTTGGACAATTTCTGATTTGAGAGAGTTTTGGTGTATTTTAGAGTGCTTCAGCTCGTCCTCTAGCTCACAAATAGTGATTCTATTTATAAGCAACAAGTTTGGAGACTTGTCCTTGATCATAATTCAAAAATCACATGCTATGGCTCTTTTTCTTGTTTTTGAAGCAAGCTTGACACACATTGTCCCAATGCATAGTACAAGGCTTTCTAGAGTGGTTGCAAAATTTAAACATGTTTATCTGACTTTGTATATTGAGTGTGTGCTGAAGAAACAAGTTAGAGGCTCAAGAAGAGTGGACTTTATGCATAAAGCCACTTTTCCAAAATGGCAATGTTGCCTTTCTTCCTAAAATGGTATTAAGCATGGGCAATGCATTGAATGCTTGGATTAAAGCTTCTAGCAGCTGTGAAAAACATTAATTATGGAGTGACAAACAAGTTTGAGGCCTGCAAAGCAAATATCATGCAGCCTAGCATGGATTTGGTTCACGTGTTCATCAAAAATGACTTGTAATTCAAGTGATAAAACCCTAACTTCATCTCTTCGATTCTCCCTACTCAAGAATGATCTAAAGGAGTTCTGGGATATTTTGGAAAGCTTGAAATGTGCTATACAACCCATATTTGAATTTATTTTTAATATTCCCCTTGGAACTATATGAAAAAGTGCCATGAAGTTGGGTCAAAATCCTGACCAAATTAGGGAAAAATTTCACTAAGTGTTTTGTTTCATGACCCTAGGTTCATAAAATTATAACTTGAGATCCAAGAACTTTTGGAAAGAGTTGTGTAAAGAAAATTTATAGATTTCATGGAGATATACAACTTTCATGTTGGAAGTTTCTCTTGAATCATCTTGCATCATGGTGAAAAATTTGTTCAAAGTTGTGAAAAAATATGAAATTTCCAACACTTAGAAAAAAATTTCTAAGTTTAGTAATTTATATTTTCAAAATGAAATCTTGACTTTTTGATTTATTGATGAATAAGTTTCATATTTTGACATTTTTTGATGAATTATTATCTTTGGCACTTGAATTTGACCAAAAAGTCAAAGTTTGACTTTTCAGTACACAGTTGACTTTTGATCAGTTGACTGAAAAATTCATCTGTGAATCCAATGGACTTGCAATGTTTTGAACCATGTCATTAGGTCAAAATGATGAAATTGGATTCTTGAGATCATTCCTTAAACCAATTTACCATTTGCTAGGTCAAAAATCAGAGATTGCCCTCTCCCAGTCAAAACCCTAATTTTGACCATTTTGCCCTTTTGGAGATTTGATCAAATTTCTTGAGGAGTTGTGGTCCAAACTTGATCAAATGATACATATGAGTTTAAAATATTGATGTGGATAAAAAATTATGAAGTTTGATTGTAAATTGGCCATAGTTGACTTTTTCCCCAATACAACTGATTTTTAGGTCAATTGCTTAATTGACTGATAAAAAATGTGATCCAAGGCTTGAAACTTGACATGAGTAATCTTGAGGGTCCATAATGACCCATGAAAATCATATGGGTCATATCAAGTTCAAAAATCCTTGTGAAAACTCAAACCCTAATTTTGGGGCATAATTGAGTTTTGTTGGATGGGTAATAAACTCGGGAAGATGAGACAAATGGTGGATGAAAAGTATACGTGGCCTTCATCTATACGGTTCTCACTGGAGGAAAATTCCTCTTTCTCGCTTCATGCCTTCAGGAGCTGCTTTTTGCTCTCAACACCCCCTATACTTGAGCCACTCATCCTCTTCGCATTTCCTTGGAACTAACGTTAAATCCATTTCTTTTGCTTCACCACGAATGGGTGGAACAAGGAGAAAATTTTCAGTTTTCGCCATGTCCACTGAGGGTATGGTATCTCTTTCACTATATTGTTTTTCTATTTTAGTATTTTTATGTATAATTTTAAGTTAGTTTGTTTAAGTGTGAAAATCTCAATCCAATTTATGCATCAGCTTACACACATGGTTTGTTATAGATGTGTAACACGCTGTCCCATTGAAGGACTATCGTAACATTTGCATCATGGCTCACATAGATGCAGGAAAGACAATGTTGTACCCAAAAATTTTCCCTCTCATTTTATTCAAGACATATTACTAGAGGTCCTCAAATGCTCAAGGTTGACCAAGAATTGATCAGCTAAATTCTCCTCCTAAGCAATGGATTTCCAACTAGGGTTTCACTTTTCACAAATAAGTTTTGGTTTCAAAGGCCTCAAGTGATTTCCATGGTTCATAATATGTCATCAAGAATTCTTATGCCAATTTTCATGCCTTGCATCACAAGTTTGCTCAGTCAATGACTCAAATGTTTGAAAATCAACTGTATTGGTCAAAAAGTCAACTATGGTCAACATACAGTCAAACTTCAAGATTTTTGGTCAACATCAAAATTTTGAAGTGATATTCATCATTTGATCAATGGTTGGTCATGATTCCCAAAGGAAAGCCCTCAGATCATCAAAAGTCAAGAATTACCAAATTAGGGTTTCCTTAGGAGAAGTCAACTGAATTTTGACCAGGCATAACTTTCACATGATTCATCAACTTTCCCCAACCAAAGACCATTTGGAATAAAATTAAATTCTCTACAAATTTTATTTTTTTCTCAAGTCCAAAAAATGCTTCATTTGGAAGATATGATCTCATACATTATAGGTCATTTTCAAAAAGTCAACAAAAGACACTTTTTGTCAAGGCAACTTACATCAACATAATGTCTCCAAATGCAAAAAATTATTAAAAGAGAAAGTATAGAGGACATCTCTGGATTTCCAAAAAGTCAAATATCATATCCCAAAGATGAAAATTGAGCATGTTATGGTTTGCACAAGATGGACAAATTTTTGAAAAATGCATGAAGTCAACTTTGAGCAAAATTGCATTTTCAGGTTAATGGACCTAACTTTTAGGGTTCAAATATGTTTATGACATACCCAAGGACCTCTAAAACTAACCATGCACTATTTTTATTTTTATTTCTATTTATTTGAATTTCTATTCATTTAAATATGAATTAAATCAAATAAATTAAATAAAAACACAAGGAAATCATGGGCTATGCATATGGGCTGGATTTGATCCACTTTGGAGCCCATTAATTCGAAAAACACATGAAATATGTCCAGGTTCATGCTTCAAACAAAAGTGGCAAGAATCACACCATTTAGGCAATTTTTCAAATTTTTATTTTGTCATGAAACCATGGCTTAATTGCCTTGATCTCTTGCCTTGTTTCCACCCTCACTCACTCCTCTATTAATACAATGCATTGCAAGCCCAAAAAAGGCGCACAATTCCTCTTCAAAAAGCTATCCAAAATCTTGTCACAAAGCTCTACCGAATTCTCAAAATTCCTCAAAACTGCCAAAATTCGCAACTGCTTTTCCCGGCGCAATCAATCCAAACCAGTGATCAAAACTTACTCCTGAGATCCCTAGGAGTCTCCCCATATCCAAGAACACTTCCAACCATGCTTAGAAGTCCATTCACGAACTCACCTGTGGTAAAATTTTTGTTTATTTTTGTATAATCGGTTGCATGTCTATTTAACAATTTTTTTGTGGTACAATTGCATTCATATTAGAGAACGGGGCATGAACAAGTGACCGCATGATGTTTTTGACGTTAGAATCACGCTCATAATGCACTCTCACATCAACATCATCAGATCTAGATCTAGCAATCCAGATCTGAGCACCCACGATAGGCCTCATGGGAGAGATGCACATGATCCTGAAGATTTTTCCTCCAGCGTCTGGGTCAATGTTATTGGGCCAATTAATTTTTTATTCTCACACCCCTTAATTACTTGTTTTGCAGCTTGACCCAATTTCTTTTTATATTTTTTCTTTTATTATTTGTTTTCTTTTACTTCAATTATTTCTTCTTTATAACAAAAAACAAAAAAAAACAAAAATTCACAAAATCACAAAAAATATTAGACTTAGATTTTTATTAATTAAAATTAGTTTTAATTAATTATTTAATCATCTTTTTAATTAATTAAATTAATTAGAATTAGATTTTAATTAATTTAATAATTACTTTTCCTAAACAAAAAACAACAAAAACATTTATTTCTTTTTATCATTTAGATTTTTTAGGTTCTCTTTATATCTTGCTCTTTTCTCCCCCACGCGTTTATTTTTATTCACATTATTTTCACAATTATGTAATTGTACATGGGATGTAATAGCTTAATTTAGGACCCTTTACTTTTTTCTTTCCCCGTTTTGGTTTGTAATTCCCCCACCCCGAAGCCTTGTAATAGGGTAGATTTAAATTCCCACATTTTTATTTTTGTATTGATATTAACTGTTAGATGAATGCTAATAGGATTGTATGATAAGACTAAAAGCAAACGCTAGAAAAACTAACATCCGAAGATAAATAAATGAAACACAATACACTCGCACACATGCACTTATAAGGTACCTCCACTTGTTGCCTTAGAAAAACAGTCATGTCCCTCAAATGTGGGACACTTTAGCAAAGACCCTCAGTTAATAAAATCGTAGTCCCTCGATGACCCTCCAATGCTACCTTCGGTAAATGATCTAGTCCCTTACGATAAAATTGCTAAAGTGCCCTAGTAGTTGCCTTTATGACTGTACGATGACCCTTGCATGTCTCTCAAACATCCAATGATAGGGCTACCTACTCACTAATAGTAGGATAACATTGTCTAAATGAAAAGAGGAAAAGAACAAACCTTTCGAGTAGGTAGATAGCTCCTAGTTGCTTGCTCATAAAAACAATCAAAAAGCAATTTTTTCACACATACACAAACTCTTTTATAAATATTTTCAAAGACAAAAAACACTTTGTATACGTTCTCGCCAAAACGAGAAACATTACAAAGTTCTCCGTACTAAGGCGTCTTTTTAAAATATCTTCAAAACACACTTACACAAAAAAGCATTTTCAAAGTGAGCTAGCAACTAAGAGCCCGTAGATAACTATGGATGGAAAGAGTGCTAACACCTTCCCTTTCCATAACCTACCCCCTTACTCAGAAAATAATTTCGAAAGGTCTTTCCTGTTTTTTCACCCTTTCATTTGTTGGATAAAAGAAAAGTTGGTGGCGACTCTTGCTAACTGCAACATTGCGATAAAATGCAAAACCAACAAAAGTCAGTTCTCCTACCGCATTACAGACAACTACAATCGAAAGAATTCTCTTCTATATCGGAAGAAACTACAAAATTGGAAAGGTGCACGAGGGAACAACGACAATGGACTGGATGGAATAGTTACAAGAAATAGGGATTACAATTACTTTTGCTACAACCACCATGTTTTGGGATAAGCACAAAATTAATATCATTGATACTCCAGGCGATGTTGACTTCACCTTATAAGTGGAGCGTGCTCTTAGGGTGATGGGTGAAGCTATATGCTTGTTTGAGAGTGTTGCTGGTGTGGAACCGTAACCGGAAATTGTGTGGAGGCAAGCTGATAGATACGGGGTTCCTCGGATTTGCTTTATCAATAAAATGGACCGTCTTGGAGCGAATTTTTTTCCGAGCAAGAGATATGATTGTGACAAATCTTATAGGGAAGAAGATGAAAACCACTTTTTGGGGAAGAAGGTGAACAACAACAACTAAAATCCAGAAATAACTTTTAGCGTCGGTTTTTCCGACGCTAACTCCATCACTTACGTTGGTCAAATGTGCCACGTAGACTTTTAACAGACTTTGAGTAACGGAGTAGACTGTAGGGACTTGTTTGCATCATTTTGAAAATTAAGGGACCAATTTGGCACGAAAGAAAGATAAGAGACCAAAGTGAACCATGACCTATAGTTAAAGGACCAAAATGAGTATTTTGTCTAATAATGATAATATAATAATAAAAATAAAGGAAAAATATTTGTAATAATAATAACAACTAAAAGAATAAAAATAAATTTATCATGAAATTAATTTATATTTTTTTGATTTTTTAAAATTAAAATAGCTAATATAATAGAAAGGTGATTAAAAAGATAAAAATGAATTACATGTAAAAGATAAGTGAAAAGGATTTATATATTTTTTTTGTTGAGATTTTTGAACGAAAAATAGAACTAAAATATTTTTTTGGATTTTTCAAATAAAGTGATATAAATATATAAATTTAAATAGATTTAATAAAAGACCATATATTTTATATATTTTTTGTTAAAATGCAAATAAAAATGTAAAATAAAGATTGCATGAACTAAATATATATATTTTGGGATTTTTCATGAGAATAAAAAATAAAAATAATGATGAATAAAAGATGAAGAAAAGGGAAATATACATGATTGAATAAAATCGGGTAAAACACAATCAAAATTATGTCAAATTTCACTAAATTCACAAAGTCAACTCTAACGTTTTTATTTTTCTATGGATTTTCAAACATAATCAGCTCTCGACTTGTAAAGAGAAGTTGTAGATGATGTCAAGGAGAATCATATGCAAAAAGAGCCGCTAAAAAATATCGAAATTCGAAGAGGTTATGAACTTTTGAAACTTGACTGGAAAATTGACCAAAATAGGTCAAACCACTCGCGAACATTTGCTATGCAATCATACAGATGGAAGGTGGGATCTTAGGTAAAAAATTAGGGTATGACAGATTCCCCTATTCAAGTTTCTTTTATCCGGAGATATGAAAATTGGAATCTTTGTCTCGACGTGATTGGAGAGACTTAAATACAAAATACACAATTTTTGGCCATAAGATACCACAAATATGCTTATGATATGAAATGAATGCAATGAACTATTTTTTGACACATTTTTCATATGATATGTTATAAAAGACAAACTCTGTGGGAATCAATGAGGCAAATGCAAAAGAATTCTAGTGGGAAAACTTGTTGGGAAAAGGAAATGGCGCTGCTAAACAATCTCAACTAGTGTGTTGATAAAAGAAAACAAAGGATAACTGACATAAGCTAGTGTACTAATGAAGGGAAATAAAGACAAACTACATCAATTAATGTATTGATGAAGGATGTAAAGCAATGACAAACATCAGCTAATATCTACTGACGAGGGATGTAAAGCAATGAGAAACATCAACTAATGTACTGACGAGGAAAAGCAGAATCAATCCACCTTAGCTAATGTATTGACGAGGAAATGCAAAATCAACCTACATCAGCTGATATACTGATGAGGGAAAGAGTCACAACCAACAACAACTAATGTACTGATTAAGGAAGGAAGAAACGACCTACATCAGCTAATGTACTGATGAGGAAACAATAAAATCGACCCACATAAGCTAATGTACTGATGAGGAAATAACAAAATCAAACCACATCAGCTAATATACTAATGAGGAAACAACAAAATCGACCTACATCAGCTAATCAAGGTACCTGTTTTAAGGAATCAAGGCTAAAAGAGTTGCACATTGTATTATGGACGAAACCATGACTTAAGAGATCCTGATAGGGAACCTGTTTAGAATATAAACAACAGTGGAAACAACTTCAACCCATAAGCATTTTGGCAAATTATTCTACTTCAACATGCATCTTGCTATATCCAATATGGCCATGTTTCTTCTTTCTGCAATTCCATTGTGTTGAGGCGTATAAGGAGAAGTGACCACATGATTGACATTGTGTTCTGTACATAACTCTTCAAACATCTTGGACGTGTATTCGCCACCTCCATCTATTCACAAACCTTTTATCTTCTTTTCACTTTGGTTTTTGACAAGTATCTTGAATCTCTTATAGATTTTGAATAATCCATCCTTTTGCTTGATCACATAGATTCAGAGTTTTCGACTGTTTTCATCGACAAATGAGATGAAATACCTATTTCCGCCAATGGTATGTTCTTCGAACGGGCCACATACATCTGAATGTATAACTTCAAGTATGCAGGAGGATCTCATTGACATAGACATAACAAAAGACTTTATGGATTGCTTTCCAACTAGACAACCTTCACAGAGTTTGTCGGGCATCTCAAGACTTGGTATTCCAATTGCCATATCTTAAGTAATCAGTTGATTGAACAACCTAAAGTTCAGATGGTCAAGCCTCAAATGCCACAACCAACTATTCTTGTGGTCTACAACTGTTGTTAGACATAGTACCTCAGTTGAATTAGTCATGGTCTTAAATGTCCTATTCTTCGATAGAGGAGATTTCAAGACCAGATTATTTTAAGTGTCAAACAATTCCAAAGCTCCATCTTTCATAACCAATGAGAAACCTTTTTCAACTAGTTGTCCAACACTTAGCAGATTGTACTTCATTCTAGGTACATAGAGTACATCTTTGATCATAGCTTTTTCTCTATTACTCCTTTGAAAACCTATGTTGCCAGTACCTTCTGCTTGCAACGAGCTATTATCTACAAGTTTGACCTTGCTCTTCTTCGACTCATCAAAATATGCTAGCAAAATTTTACTTCTAGTCATGTGATTCGAGCAGCCCAAGTCGAGGAACCATATCTTGGATTCTACGTTTCCTATTTTGGTGATATTTATTTTTACTAAGGTTCTTGAAGAACTGTGGAGTGGAAAATGACCATTAGTGAGTCATCTGAAGGTGTTTGTCTCTATGTGTTACATGCATGTTATTGATAGAAGAAGAAGGAAGCTTGATAACAAGAGTGAACCTATGATTCTAAAGGATATCATAAAACTGGTGTGACTGGACAATCCAGAGACCTCAAAGAACTAGAGTTCGTCTAACAAGACTTCAAGACTATGAAGTAACTAGTGATGATGAAGTAACACCAAATGGAGAATTAGTTCGTTTTACTTTACTTGCAGGTGTAGAGCCAATAAAATATAGCGAAGCTTTAAAGAATAAACAATGGAAGTCAGCTATGGTCAAAAAGTTACAGGAAATTGAAAGAAACAACACATGGGAGTTAGCCGAATCGCCAACACACACAAGTGAAGCGGGTGTTCAAGTTTAAACACAATATTGGTTGTTCGATAGCAAGACATAAGGAGGGATTGGTAGTTATAGGATTTCTTCATAGAGAAGGACTTGACTACTTTGAAGTATTTGCTATTATAGCAAGATTGGAAATTGTTCAACTAGTGGTAGCCTTGGCATGCAAGCAAGGCTGGTGGACATTTCACTTAAATTTGAAGTCAACATTTATGAATGGTCCCTTAGACGAAGAGGTCTATGTAACACAACCTCCTGGGTTTGTGATTCATAAGGAAGTCATTAAGGTGTATGAGTTGCACAAAGCACTCTATAGCCTCAAACAAGAACCTAGGGCATGGAACAAGAAGACTAACTCATACTTAGTTGCATTGGGATTTGTCAAATGCAAATCTAACTATGGTGTATATGTTAAGGATATGGCACAAAATATAACAATCATTTTCTTATATGTTGATGACTTGCTTCTTACTAGAAATAGTTTGGAGAACTTCTCGAAGTTCAAAGAGCTGATGATGAGGAAATTTGAAATTTTGGATCTGGGAAAATTGTCTTATTTCCTAGGCATGTAATTTAAAATGTCGAAGCAAGGAATCGTGCTACATCAAAGGAAGTAGACCAAAGATATACTCAAGAGATTCATGATGGATGGTTCAACTCCAGCATCTTTGCATGTCAATCCAAATTTGAAGTTAGAGAAGCATGGAGAGGAAGACAAAGTCGATGTAACTTTGTTTAAACAAATAGTTAGATCTCTGAGATATGTGTACAACAGTCGACCTGGTATAGGTTTCACAGTTGGATTAGTGATCATATACTTGAGTAAACCAAGAGTGTCACACATGAAGGTTGCAAGAAGAATCCTGAGATACTTAAAAGGATCAATAAATCATGGAATTCTATTTCAACAAGATTCTAAAAGCAAAAGTGTTATGGTTACTTGCTATTCAGATGTTGATTGGTTATTTCTTTTAAGTCTTTGGTGCTCCAATCTAATGGGGCTCGAGAAAACAACATGTGGTATAATTGTCATTGTGTGAGGCTGAATTTATAGCAGGATCTTATGTCGCATGTTAATCAATTTGGATCAGATCTGTGCTTGAAGAAATGAAAAGTTGAAGTCAAGAAACCTTTGGTGTTGCAGATCAATAATAGGTCAGCCATAAATCTTGCAAAGAATCCAATTTTTCTTGGAAGGAGTAAGCACATTGAAGCTAGATTTCAGTTCCTGAGGGAGAAGGTGAATCAATGTGAACTTGAAGTAAGAAATTTCTCAAGTGAAGCACAGTTGGCTGACATTTTTACCAAGGATTAAATATCAATAGATCCCTGAATTTGAGAAAGAAATTAGGAATAGTTCAGATCGACTATGATTAGCGTATGTTCGACAACTTGGATTATAGTACGGTATTTTGAGATATAAGATATAATCCTAGTTGAGTAATCCAAACCTAAGCCTAAGTAGGATTTGTTAGCCTATTTATGTACACATTAGTTGTATATAAATGAACATACTTTGTGATTCAGTTAGTACAATTCAATTTAATAATAGAATCCTTATTTTCTTATTCTCTCTCTTTTTTCTCTCACTAAAAGTGTCTCACGCACTAACAATATGAAACTTCAGAAATTTTATCCATATGTTCTTTTTTCCAACCAAATAATAAAAATAACCAATTTTTCAAATAGAATTTTAATATACCTAACTTTCAAATGAAAATGCATGTCAAAGTGCTCCTAATCTTAATAGGGCGCATAAATTACATTGGCGTTATTATATTTTTTAGTTTTATTTATGTTTTCTATGAATTTTATGTTTCGTGTGAATTTTTTTTGTAAAATATTATGTTTTATTTATTTTTCGCATGAAATTTAAAATTTGAAAGAAACACAAATAAAACAAAAAATATAACGACACTGATGTAATTAGCACGTACTATTAAATTTAGGAGCACATCCTAATTAATTTGACACATATTTTTTTATATTATTTGTGATTGTATCTGACCAGAAGGGATTGTCAAAACCCACAAGTGTCGAGTCGAGCAACGTTTGGATGTGAAGTGGGGGAAGGGGGGGTACCTGCAAGATACTCTGATTCCAAAGTGAGGTTCAGAGAAAATGCAAACAAGTATTAGAGTGTGAATGAGAGATTGAATACCTGACCCTCTCAAGTTAGATGATATTTATAACCCTCAGTGTTGGACCAAGATCCCCATTGTTGGGCTGGGCAAGTAGGCTCAAAATGGAGACTGTCAGGTCCTACGTGCGTAGTGAGGGCCAACACATGGTACCCAACCCAGATGGATTCCTCCGAACCATCAGGAGCATATGAATGCGATCTTTTCGGGACCAAGAGGACTCTGTGATATATGGAGGTGTTGAGAGTCATCCCTACGAAGAGGATGCTCGCAAGGTCCTTTTGTCTGTCATGGACCCTCCCCGCCAGCTGTGAGGTCGTCCCCGGAGGACTTGACTTGGTCGACGAGAAGAGTGGAGGATGCACGCGAGGTCCTCCTGACTATCGTCGACTCTCCTTGCCATTCATGGGTTTATCCTCGTAGAATAAAGCCATGTCGACCAGAAGAGTGAGATTATTTCCCGACATAGTCGAGGGCAGACTCTGACAGCAGGCTTTCTCATGCATCGCAACTGGATTGAGCCTTGTATGACATTTGAGCCAAGTGCAGGCCCAGTCTAGAAAAGGAGCCCCCTTAGTCATTGCTCATGATGAAGGAGTTATGACTTAGATCCAACTTATCCTTACGACGAGCATAACTTAGCTGGGGGTATTTTATTGCACCGAAGGAGGGTGTCGTCGATATGCATGGTTACTCGAGCAAGGGTTGGAATTGGCTTCATGGGGAATATTTGAATTGTTCCTCGACTCGCGGGGAGAGGAGAGTTCGTGGGATGTAGCCACGTGGCATGGACTTTGGAATAGAAATGATGGCCTAGGGAGTAGGGGTCATTATGACCTGAGTGCGTAGGCGGCGAGGAGAAGAGCGGTTAATGCGCTGCCCGATGTGATGCTTCGTATTCCACGTCAGCCCTATAAATAGTGCCTTAGGGCTCATTTGTTACATTCCAACTCTTGCTCTCTCCATTCTCTCTATCGCCTTTGGTTTTACATCATCTGCTATCTTCTCCAACCGCTAACACCGTTGCAACCTCCACCATGGACTATCCACCTAATCTGATCAAGTAAGTGTTTTCCAGTACTGATTTTTTTTTAAGATTGGGTTTTTGATAAATCTTTGATGAATTTCGCTATCGGGGGAATTTTACTTTGGGTGTTCATACATTCCTTCATAACATTCACGAATGGGTCCGTGAAATTCATCTTCGCCCTGCAAAATTCATGAATTTTCCCATGAGATTCATCTGCTCTCTGTAGACTTCATGAATTTTGCCCGTGAAATTCATCTATTCCCCGCAGGATTCATGAATTTTCCTGAAAAAATTCATATATTCCCCGAAGAATTCATGAATTTTCTCAGAGCATTATGAATTTGCCTGACAAATTCATATATTCCTCGCAGAATTCATGAATTTGCTTCGAAGGGTTTATCCCATACCCGTGGTACTCATAATATTCGTTTTGCCTTTTTCACCATCGTGCGGTCGTATGAGGCGTGTATCAGCTCCCCGTGGCGCTCATGAGCCATGTTTGTTTCTCACTGCACGAGTGGTCGTCGACCTGATTTGGGCATAACTATCCCTTTCACTTGTGTTGTAGTGGAAGGGTGGATTTGATTTAGCTGTCGAATTCACTGGTTTCCTCTGCTTTACAGGTGAAATGGCCGAAACCCCCGAGTCATCCAAACAGTTCGAGGTTGAAGAGACAAGTGCAGCCGACAAGGGCATCCATTTGATCGACACGATCAACGACCTGTCACTGTCTTGGGTCAGGCCAGAACCTCGAGGGATAGCCTTGGTCTTCAGTTACACAAGAAGGGAATTATACACCGTTGTTGAGTATGGCAGCGACCAAGAAGGTTTCCGTTGAAACTTCACAATCCTGTGACTGACGCCTACGGCCAGGATATGCTCAAAATTCGAGGAGGAACATTTCCCATTGTACGAGATCGTCTTTAGGGATTTGGGGCTTCTAATTCCCTCCAGTGACTTCCAGATGGGTGTGTTTAATCACTTGAACTTGGAGCCTTCTCAACTATACCTCAATGTGATCACTTTTATCTGAGCTTTCGAAATTACTTGTTGGTTCTTGAGGATCGGGGTGACGATTCCCTTGTTCTTCAGGGTTTTCCACCTTCAACGGCAGACTAGGGGTGTAAAACACAGTTGGGTTTCTTTCAAATAGTCCAAGAGGCTATTTCAGATGTACATGTATTTTGCCCGTAAATTCAAAGATAAATTGTACGTCGTGTAATTCGTCCCAGGCGGCTGTGGATGTTGTGTTCGATGAAGTTTCCCTCGTAGATGAAGATGGGGAAGTGTGCTACGATGGGGATGGGACCCCAGAGATTGGGAGACTCTCGAAATTCCCTAACCACTGGTTCCAGGGCCACTACGAGCACAGCCTCAGCCATTACCATACCCGACTGGTAGCATGAGTGTCGAGGACGAAGGGGCCTTCAGTGTTCTCAATCGGTTTATCAACATTTTCTTTCCTTCGAGGTGGGTGACGAGGGAAGGAAATTATATCCTTGATTAAGACGACGAACCTACATTCGAGGCACGCCAGATCAACACCAAGGCGCTCGTTGAGTGTTTTACCTACGGGCAAGCCATGACTCTTCTAGGTTTCTGACTGCACGACTCTATTGCATTTTTGCTTCTTGATTTATTTTGGGTATGTCCTTCTAACGAGGCTGACTCAAGGGTGTTGTTTCTGTTTTTGTAGTAACATGGCCGAGCATCGTGAATGAATTCTGAAGTTGACCCATGAGAAGAAGAACCACAAAAGGTTGGTGATGCCAAACCAGCCCACATGCCTTGGTTTAGTGTAAGATTCGTCCAGGGATGGGTCGAGCGGGTCATCAGCTCTCGCGATGTTATGTAGCATGCTGCCGCATTGAGTAAGAAGAGAAGTCGTCTTGAAGGCGGGCTTACAGACGTGGCTGATGAGGGGGTAACTGCCCGGGCGTTCACCCTTCCCCCTTGCTTCGTCGAAAAAGATTTCTTCGAAGGTTTTCCTTTGATCGTGTCTGATGGTGATTCTGATGTCATTAGGCGCCTCGACGAGGAGGGTAAAAGGAAGCACCTGGATTCTGGTATGGTCGGCCTGATGAATGTCACGAAGATGGTTGTCGTCCTCATAGGTGAGGGAGCTGGCTTTTCTGGCCTAGTGAAGAAACTGGAGTCGGAGAAGGCAGCTCTTCAGAAGAAGACGTAAAAGTTAAAAACTTCCCTCCAGCGAAGCGAGGAGAAGTTTTGGGGGCAGGATAATGAGTTGGCAAGGGAGAAGGGAAAGGTGGTCAAAGCCTATGAGGAAAGGGATTCCTTGCTGCTCGAGAGGGAACACCTGGAGAAGGATGTCGCCGATTTAAAGGCCGCCATACTGCCCGTGGAAGAATAGCCCAAGGGAGTCGCTGACTTTCAAACTCGTGCAGAGCTGGTTGCTCGGATTCAGGTCCTCGAGTCAGACTGTGTTGATGCTCTAACCGACAGTTTCGAAACCGCATTGGTTTAACTGTCTATACTAAATCTGGGGCTCAACACCGAAGGTGCTGGAGTTTTGTCTCAAGTAATTGATGGCAGGGTGGTTCCTTCTCTTGATTCTCTCAAGCTAGAGATTGAAGTGAGCACTCCGTGGAGTGATTAGTGTTTCTTTGATAACTTGGCTGTTTGTATTTGGGGCTTGCGTTCCCGTAATCTTATAATATTCAGACAACGTCTGCCTTCGTGGTCTACATTTATAAATGTTTTTAATTTGCTTTTATTCCTTTATTGATGTTTGTTAAATATTTTCTTGTCATTGTGATTGACTTGTTTATTTTATGAAAGTTGGTACTTCCATGAGTGGTGACTTGTGCCCGACCTTGGCTGTGGTCGACACATGTTGGGATGTGTCGAGGAGGCAGTGCAGGAATCCGCGGGATGAATCATGGTTGGGATCTTGACTTCGTGGCATGAACTGCCCATCGTGAGCTGGGTGTTCTTCCTGTTGGATACTTTGACAACAAAGATCGATCGAGGTGTCCTTGTCGGGCTAAGGTTCTGCTCGAGAAATGAACAACGAAACTCGCCTTTCGTTAAAGTTTAGAGGCTACGTTCGTACCTCGACATGCCTCTATGGTCGAGTGTGTCCTATCGTCTATTAGAGAGGACCTGTCGACTACTAATGCACGTCGCTTGACAAGGACTTTGTTGTAATATTGTTTCAACTTTGTAGCATTCCATGGTCGAGGTAGTAATTCTCTATTTAGTTGTTCGAGGTAGTATGCCCCGGTGCCCATAGCTCCATGGACGTGGTATGGTTCTTTCCAGTTTGCGGCCAGCTTCCCTTCACGAGATTCTTTCTGATTTCTCTGCAAGACCAGGCTGGCGACCTGGAATTCGCGTTTTATGACTTTGTTGTCACGGCGAAGGGCTATCTGTTGTTTCAGTGTGGCTTCACAAAGAGACGCTCATGATCGGATTTCCTCGACTAGGTCGAGCTCTTCTCTTAGGGCCTCATCATTTAGTTCCCCGTCTAGAGGGACTTCAGTTTTCCTGGATGGCTCCATAATTCTCACACGGATGACTGCTTCGGTGCCATAGGATAGCCGAAATGGGGTCTCATCGATCGTCGAGTGTGGTGTTGTTCGGTATGCCCACAGGATACTGTGCAGTTCTTTGACCCACCCCCTTTTGGCTTCGCCTAGCCTGCGCTTCAGTCCTCGTAAGATGACTCTATTTGCGGCTTCACCTTTCCCGTTGGTTTGAGGGTGTTCGACTGAGGTGAAGTGCTTCTTGGTGACGAAGTCTTAGAAACCTCGATCGGTGAACTGCATCTCGTTGTCGGTGATGAGCGCTTGTGGTATCCCGAATCAGGCAAGTATGTTTCGCTTGTAGAAACGGAGGATATTATGGATCTGGATTCTTGCTAGGGCTCCGGCTTCTATCTACTTCGTGAAATATTCGACGGCCAAGATTAGGAATTTATTTTGATACGAACATTGCACGAATGGTCCGAGGATGTCCATCCCCCACCATGCAAACGACCACGGGGAGGATAATGTTTTGAGCTCGTGTGGGAGTGCGGGGTGCATGTCTGCGTGTCTCTGACATTTGTCTCATTTTTTGACGTATTCCTTTGCATCTTGCTGCATGGTGGGCCAGTAATAGCCTACTCGCAACACCTTCCGTGCTAGGGATCTTCTACCCAAGTGTTGGGCATTGATTCCCTTGTGGATTTCACGTAGTTTCTCGAGGATTTTGGATTCCTTGACACATTTAAGGAGCGGGATGGAGAATCCTCACTGATAAAGTTTGTGCTTGAGCACCAGATACGAACATGCTCGTCGTTTGGTCGCAGTTGCCTCCCTTTAGTCAACGGGTAATTCCCCCTTTGTCAGAAAGTTAAACACCGGGGCCATCCAACATGAACTGTCCTCGATGGCATTCACCTCGGGTGGTATAGTGAATTTTTAAATACTCATGCGAGAAAGGGATTCTTGGATGACGGATTTGTTCCCACCTTTCTTCTTTGTGCTTGTGAGCTTTGAAAGTATGTATGCCCGTGTGTTCTATTCGCACGGTACGTGTTTGATTTCTGCCCGGTCAAACCTCTTCATCCATTCTCTGACTAGGTTCAGATATTCAACGAGGTTGTTAATCTTAGCCTGATATCCTCCTTGTACTTGAGATGCGATGAGTTGGGAGTCTGTGAAAATTTGTATTTCTCGGGCATCCAGATCCTCGGCCAGCCTTACTTCTGCGAGCAGGGCCTCATATTCAGCTTGATTGTTTTATGTTGGAAACGAAAGGGTGAGGGAGTGCTCGATTACGACGCCTTATTGATTCTTAAGGAGGATTTCCTCTCCACTCCCTATCTAGCTGGAAGGTCCGTCTATAAAGATAGTCTAGTTATGCTTCTTCCCTATCGGGGAATTGTGAGTGGTCATCTCTATGATGAAATCGTCCAACACTTGGGCTTTGAGGGCCTTCCTGCTCTCGCACTAGACATCAAACTCTGAGAGCTCTAGGGACCATTTCATCATTTGACCGACCATGTCTGGTCGGCACAGGAGCTGTCTCACAGGTTGGTCTATTTGTACGATGATCTTAGGGCATAATTATTGAAGCATTTGAAAGATAAGGTCACAAACTTTACAATGTGCAAAGAGAGAGGTCATTTGGATGCTTGAGCTAGAAGTTGTGATGAGTCAAAGTTGAGAAAAAGAAGCTGACTTTTATACTTAGAAAAATTTCAAGTTTTTTCTTCAAAAGTGACCTATAATGTTTTGATTCCAAACAAGACCTTCCTCCAAAATCTTGCTTTGGTAATTGATGATAGCTTTAAGTGGACTTCCCAAAGAGCATTGTGAAACTTGAATCACTCAAAAATACCAAGCATTGAAAAAGGTATGGCCTTGTGAAATTGGTGAAAATCCATGAGGTGACCTATAATCTTTTGAGTTCTTGAGGCATCTTCCAACCATTTTCAAGTCTTGCATATAAAAGAAGAGTTGAATTTTACACTCTTAAGATAAATATGGAAAAATAATGGGCTCAAGGAGATTAAAATTGACCAAGTTATTATCTTTTGAAGTTACATAAGGGAATTTGATGGCCTATCTAGAAGACTTGTAATCTTTCTCCATCATTAGGAACCTTCCACACAAAATTTTCTTGAAACTTTTGAAATGATTGGTTGATAACCCTTTAAAGAGAAGCATATATTTTGAATTTCTCAAAAATCTCAAAATATGAATAAGATATAGCCCTTAGAAGTTCAAAACCTTAGCTCCTAAAGCACCAAAATGACTTGGAAACCCCTTTCAATTTTGACAATCTTTCTTGCATAATCACTTTTGCCTTGTGAATAGAAGTTGTTGTGGATGATAATAAGAATCCATAGTAAAAATAACCACTTCCAAATATTAAGAATTGAGAGAGTTATGCACTTTTAATCAAGGATCATGAACTTGTCCAATTAGGTTAAACTTCTTCAATTAATTCTTGCATCTTTTGACTTATTTTGAAAAATTGAAGCATGATAAATCATATTAGACCTTGCCATGATATTACTTTAAAGCATTATCAATGATGAAGATTGAATCTCAATGCAACTTTGTTGAAGAAGGCATGGAAATAAACTCATGAACCTATGAATCAACCTGATGAAATGTATTGTGCCCTACCCTATAGGATCATCATTTAGAGCATACATTCATTGTATTTGTTAGTTAAAAGTTAATCAATACAAGACATATATGATCATAATATATAAATAAAAGTGCTTGGTGATCCCTCATAAGCAAACCTAAAGATAAGGAGAAGAACCAAACCCTAATGTGATCTTGATATGATTGAGTTGATACGAGATGATAGAGGAATCTTAGGGGCAAAAATTAGGGTACAACAATATCACTGGGTTTCAGCATAACCCCTTCACAGTCAAGCCTGTCTAGAGCACCCTTCGGTAAAACATTCAATGAGGAACCCGTTTCAACCAACACATGAGCTAAGGTAGTGCCCTTGCACTCAATAGAGACATACAAGACTTTATTATGGTCCCTTGGGAGTCAAGTTAGCATCAGAAAAGCCTAGCCCATTATCAGTTGTCAGGGTAGAAACATAATTTTCAAATTGATCAGCAGAGATTTCTTGTGGTACATGAGCAGATTTCAAGAACTTCACCAAAGCCTGAGCATGGGATTTAGAGCATAACAACAGAGATAACATAGATATCTTGGAGGGAGTCTTCCCCAGCTGTTCAACAAGCTTATAGTCACTCTTCCGAATAATTTTCAGTACCTCCTTCATCTCTTGCCTGGAGGTGTCTTTAGCAGTAATTTCTTTAGGTGGCTCAACCTAGAGAGGCTAAGTCATCTGTTCTTTACCTCGAGTCTCAGTAGTTGATTCAGTAGTGGTAATACGAACTGGTGTAGTAACAGTCTTCGAAGAGATTTCTGGAGAGAAAAACCTTCCACTTTTGGTAACTTTACTGGTCCCAGCAATATTGCCAATGTTGGGGTCAGTAAATTCAGTATTTCCACTTTTGACAATCAATGGTTCTTGCTTGACTCCATGGTAGTATACATCAGCTCCATAATTTCAAGGGATAGCCTTGTTAGAGGAATATGGAATTGGCCCCGACACGGTAATGATCTGAGGAGTAACCCTAGGTTCAGTAGTAATCTTCACAAGACCCTTGGAAGTGATCCTTATAGGAGTACCAGAAATTACAGACACATCTTCAAGCTTCAAGTCATGAAACAAATTCTCCATAGAAGGAGTCTTCTCAACTAGAATTATATGGTTATCCATCAAATGTTGAACGCCTTCTTTCAGCAGTTTGCAGCCGTTAGATTGGGATGTACAATAGTAGCAATTTTCAATGCAACCCGGAAATAAACTGGCTTGCAACAGATTCTTCTTTATAATCACGAGGGGAGTGTTCAAGTCACTCAAATCATAAACATAAAGAACATCATCAATAGCATTAACACCTTTGTCATGGTTAGGCATAGGTGCAGTGATCACATTGGGAGTCTCGGGAGGATCGAATTCAATCTCTTTGGAGTCAATCATATCCTGAATCTTATTTTTCAAAGCCCAACAACCATTTGTGTCATGTCCGAGGCTATTGGAATGATAGGCGCATCTTACATTGGGGTTGTACCGAGGAGAGGAGGTGTTAGGATTCTGAGGAGGATCTCTTAACGTAATCAGTTCTGCCTTCAACAGGTGTTGTAATGCCTGAGACAATGGCATATTGATCTTGGTAAATTATCTCCTGGGTGCGTCTAACCTACACTGATTTCCTTGTTGATGTTGTGTTGGGAGGGGATTAGAGATTAGAACTTCCCCCACAGATTGGTTGCGGTCACCTCTACTATGACTCTTCTGGAAATACACAATATTAGCTTCTTTCTTACCGTTGAACGACTTCTTCATAGTACTTGAAGACGCATCCACCTGAATCTTTCTGCTTCTGATGCCACCTTCAACATGTTCCCATGTTAATATTAACTCAGTGAACCTGACTGAAGAGCTTTCAATCAGATGATTGAAGAAAGGTCCTGTCAAAGTTCCCATAAACATGTCAACCAACTCCCTATCAGACATGGGAGGTTGAATCCTTCCTGCTAGATCTCTCCATTTCTGGGCATACTCTTTAAAGCCTTCCTTTAAACCTGTGGTCATACTCTATAATTGCATACGGGTTGGTGCAAGATCAGCATTGTACTGGTATTACTTGTAGAAAGCAGTATCCAATTCTTCCCAGATACGAATATTGGTCCCTTCCAGCTGATAGAACCATTCCAATTGTGTCCCAGATAGGCTTTCTTGAAATAAATGCACCCATAACTTCCTCTCAACAGTGTGTGGTTGAATGTTTCAGACATACAACCTTAGATGAAGCTTTGGACAAGAAACATCATTGTATTTGGAAAAAGTAGGGACCTTGAATTTATGAGGAATGACAACTGCTGAGACCAAGCCCAAGTCTTCAAAATCCAACCCAGGCACTTTCTAGATCTCTATAGCATTTAGACGATCCTCTAATTGTTTGTATTTCTCATCAGCAGGAGGATATTGTTCATCCGAGTAGTCTTCTTCCTCTTCATCAGAACCCTGGTTGTTATTTTCCTCAGCTTTCACACTCTTATCATCTTCCTCTTGGCTATCATCTTCATTTTATGGGACCTCAAAATCTAGAGCTCGCTTGATCGGACCTCTAAACCTTCTACCCATATTAAGAATGCCAGCTGGTTTCTTAGTCTTCTTCTTTTTCTCTTTGGTGATGAGCGTGTTTAGTTCTTCCTACCCTTTGGCCAAGTTCAGGAACATTTGCTGGAACTGGGCATTCTGAGCTTGAAGATCTTTGACGGTTTTTTCGAGAGCCATCTTTTTACTGAAATAAACAGCAAGAAGATGAGAAAATCTGTTGTGGGAATACTTGTTATGTAATGGTATGCATGACATGTAGATTCATATGTAATGTTTTCAAGGATCCCGCGGGATAAACAAAAAATTGAAATGTTAGAAATTGAGTCTGGCTGCAGCTTTGTCTGAAGAACTTTGAGTCTTCATCTTTGAATGTCCTTCAAGCTCACCATGTCAAGTGGGTATTAGCCTCTGACTCAAGAGAACATACTTTGATCTTGACAACATCTGGCTAGAGGAAAATAAATCCTCCTGCCCCTTTCTAGAAATCTGGCTTATAATAATCCTGCATCACAGGTCCCTAAGATCCTTGAAATGGTTAGTAAAAATGCCATGTCATGATGATATGATGATATGATGATATGATGTTATGATGTCATGTTTAAACAAGTAGTAAACACAAACATATCACACAAGATCCTTATGTTTAAAGTCTTGGATGGGGTCCATAGGTAAGTATCCTTATCTATTGAAGTTAAGTTGGCTCAACCTGTCCTAAAAATAGTAACCGGGTTTTAGGAGTCTGAATATCACCGATCTTTCTCACAAGTCTTATTTTATCACAACATTTGACTTGCCGCCAAAATATCCCGAGAGTTGAATCTCAATGAGCGTAGTTTAGAGTATCAACCAACCTTGGACTGTATCAAGGTCGGATATTTCACTACCTTCTAATGGACAAGATGGGTCAAGTAAGATTCTAAAAGTCAGTTAATGCTTAATGATACCACGCGGCAGCCCAATGTTATCCTCGATTGACTCAAGGAACATCAGCACAAACCAAAGCATCACACTTACGTAGCCATCATTTCAACCATATCGTTCTATGCTGTACAGTTTCCATGATCTATTGCTACTTACCTAAGGTCCCTAGATCCGGGTGTAGGATCTTACAAGAAATATACCCAAGCAAACCTTAAAGTAAAGTAAACAATGCAAACAAGAAAGCAAGTAAAAAGTGATATAACCCTAAGGTAACCCCTCTTTTAATTTAATTCCCCGACAGAGTCGCCAGTTCTGTAATACGGTGGGAGAACTGACTTGTTTTACGTTTTATCGCAAATGTTACGGATAGCAAGAGTCGCCACCGACTTTTATTTTATCCAATAAGGAAAGGGTGAAAATAATAGGAAAGACCTTGATAGATTTTGAGTTCGGGGGGTAAGTTATGAAAAAGGAAGGTGTTAGCACCTTTTTCATCCGTAGTTATCTACGGGCTCTTAATCGCTTAGCTCACTTTTGAAAATTTTCTTTATGTGTATGTTTTGAAAATATTTTGAAATTTTCCAATGTGAGGAAAACTTTGTAATAACTCTTGTATCGGTCCTCAAGAGTGTATACAAAGCATTTGAAAATATTTTGTTTAAAAAATGTAATGTGAGAATGTTTTGTTTTTAGAAGAAGTTTGTGAGCAAGCGATTAACAGTTTTTTATCCACTCAAGGCAGTTCTTACTCTTTTCCTTCTCCTTTAGAGATAGTTTTATCCATACCATTAGTTAGTAGGTATCCCTATCCATTAGATGTGAAGGGACAGGCGAAGGGTCATCGTACCGTCATTGAAGGCAACTTGTAAGGGCACTTTAGCAATCGTATCAGAGGGACTAGATCATTTTTCGTAGGCAACATCAAATGGTCATCGAGGGACTGTGATCTTTTATTTGAGGGTCTATATCTAAAGCATCCCTACTTTCGAGGGACATGATCGTTATTCCTCAACGAAGGGAGGTTACCCTATAGGTGCAAGTGTGCAAAGTGTGTTTGATTCAATTATGTTTATCTTGAAATTAGGGTTTTGCTATCGGTTGGTTTTAGTCTTGCCATACAAACCCTAATTACTAGCAATTGCATAGAAAATATAGTAGCAGAAGATAAAGGTGAAATGTAAACCTAAGACTATTACAAGGCTTTGGGGTAGTTACATAATGGTTAAAGAGTGCGGGAATAAAACCTACAACTATTACGTGCTCGAAGCAATTACATGATAATGAAAAAAGAAAGCAGGAAATCACTACGCCAAAATTGACTTTTGGCATCACCAAAAAGACAACGCTTTAATGAGAAAATGCTGTTGTAGGTCTTTTAAAAAATTCGCTAAAAAAAGTGCTGCTACAGACAGCCTTTAGAAAGCACTTTTTAAAAGCACTGTTAAATGCCCTACCTTAGAAAGCGCTTTATTGAGAAAACGCTGTTATAGGTCTTTTAAAATATTCGCTAAAAAAAAGCGCTGCTACAGACAGCCTTTAGAAAGCGCTTTTAAGTCTTTTAAAAAATTCGCTAAAAAAAAGCGTTGCTACAGACAGCCTTTAGAAAGAGGTTTTAAAAAGCGTTGCTAAAGGCCTTAAATTCGCCCCACTTAAGAAAGCGCTTTCTCGTGAAAGCACTGCTAGATCTTGTATGATAGAAAGCGCTTTTAAAAATCACTGGCTTAGGTCAAATTATAAAATTAAAATATAAAATTTCCCCACTTAAGAAAGCGCTTTCTCGTGAAAGCGCTGCTAAATCTTGTATGATAGAAAGCACTTTTAAAAGGCGCTGTCTTAGATCAAATTATAAAATTAAAATATAAAACTTTCAGAACCCTATTCTTCCATTTGAGAACCCTTCTTCTTAGATAGTTTCTTCTTCAACCGTTCCTAATCGTTTCTTCTCTGACCGTTTCTTCTCCGACCGATTCTTCTCTGACTGTTCCTAATCGTTTCTTCTCCGACCGTTTCTTGCCGTAGACCGTCGTATAGTTCAGGTACGTCATTATTTTGTAACATTGTTCTCTTATATGATAGATTTTAAAACAAAAAGTATATTTTAGGACATTTGGTGGTATTTTGTTTTAATTAGATAGTCAAGTTGATTGTTAACTGCTTACAACTGCATGTATGGTTGCAGTTTCACGATGACCTGTTCTCCCTCTTGGAAATTCACTTCTCTTCTCTTTTTGTCAGCTTGATTCTTCATATAATGTTGAGCTTTTCTAAATTAGGGATGTTGTATAATAGTATCCCTCACTGTCAATTGATCTTGCACTGGTTGAGGAACTTTAGGATGGTAAATATACTTGGATAATATAGGTGATCTATGTTGCTGTTGTTATTAGCTATCAGCTCATTCAATGACTCAACCCATGCCATCATGAACACAATATAACAATAGAGATTGGAGTATGGATCATCACATCCCTTATGATTTAAGGATTGATATCACTCACAAAGCAATCTACTAAATCATAATAGTTAAACCTTTGTCATTTCTCAAAAAAGTTATTGCAATAAATCAATATTGATCGTGTGTGTGCTTCCTTGTATTTGGTTACTATGTATTATTATTGGGAAATTGTTGAGGATATGGTGATTCGTATTATTATTGGGACATTGTTAAGGATATGGGTGATTCTTTCAGAACCCTATTCATTCATTTCAGAACCCTTCTTCTTCGACCGTTTCTTCTCCGACTGTTCCTAATCGTTTCTTCTCTGACCGTTTCTTCTCCGACTGTTCCTAATCGTTTCTTCTCTGACCGTTTCTTCTCTTACATTGTGTAGGTCCAGAAGTTGATTACTTCTCTACAGGTAATTAGTTGTTCTTTTGCTATAGTTGTGTGAATAATTAACGTTTTTTTTAGATTAATTAGTAAAACCATTTGAATGAACTGCTATGATGGAAGAGCATTGCTTGCAATGATTAGGAACTAACTTACTGAATTTTCTATATATAGGGGTTACTTGTGATCAAAGTGTGAAATTCGGATCGTTTCCCTACAGGTAAATTTTTATATTTGTTTTTGCTTAGCTTAATTAGTAATACCATTGATAAGAAATGGATGTCTTCGAGTCGATTGATGAAAGAGTACGAGAATGGGGTATCAGAATTTGTTAAGTTTGTTGTGGCACACGCCAAAGACCCCAGGCGAATGACATGTCCTTGCTTGAGTTACTGCTATGTGAGTCGGGTTGACGCGGTTCAGTTGGCATCGCATTTAAAGAGGCATGGAATTGATAGAAGTTATACATGTTGGAATTTGCATGGTGAGAAAAGTAATGGGAATGTTGAATTGGGGGATAATACGACCTATGCTTCAAACGACAATGGCACAGATACATACGATTATGATCGAGTCGAAGAGATTGCAGAAGCACTTGAAGAAGACCTTAAGGATTGTCCCAAAATGTTTTAGAGGTTGGTAAGAGATGCAGAGAAACCGTTGTATAATGGTTGTACAAAATTCACAAGATTGTCTGCGGTATTAAATTTGTACAACTAAAGGCGGGAAATGGATAGTCGGATAAAAGTTTCACAGAGTTATTAGCCCTTATGAAAGATATGCTACCAGAGGATAATCTTCTTCCCAATCGAACATATGAGGCCAAAAATATGTTGTGCTCTATTAGAATGAGCTATGATAAGATACATGCCTGTCCAAACGATTGCGTTTTGTTTCGAAACGAGTATGCATCATTAAATGAGTGTCCTAAATGCGGTGTCTCTCGATATAAGAAAAAGTTGTCTCCAGCAAAAGTCTTATGGTATTTTCCTATAATTCCAAGATTTAGACGCATGTATTGCAGTGAAACCGATTCAAGACACCTGACTTGACATGCAGATGAAAGAATTATTGATGGAAAGCTTTGACATCCGGTAGATTCACCGCAGTGGATGAAAATTGATAATGAGTATCCTGAATTTGGAAAAGAAGCAAGAAACCTTCACTTGGCACATGGCCTGTCATTATTATGAAAATTGATAATGAGTATCCTGAATTTGAACGAACCCACACGGTATTCAAAGTATCTCGCATAGCACATGGCCTGTGATTATTATGATTTATAACCTACCTCTGTGGCTATGTATGAAGCGTAAGTACATGATGTTATCTATGCTAATTTATGGGCCTAAACAACCAGGGAATGACATAGATGTATACTTGACACTCTTAATCTAAGATTTAAAGTTTTTGTGGGAGAACGGTGTGGAGGTTTATGATGGGTATAGGAAAGAAAGTTTCAACTTGAGGGCGATGTTGTTTGGAACAATTAATGATTTTCCAGCATACAAAAATCTATCAGGGTACAACATTAAAGGTCAAAAAGCGTGTCCTGCTTGTGAAGATGAAACTGATACGACGCGACTGGACCTTTTTCAGAAGAATGTCTTTCTCGATCATCGTAGATTCTAAAATTCTAATCATCACTACCGTGGGTGGAGAAAAGCATTCAATGGAAAGGAAGAACAACGTAGAGCTCCACCTATATTAATAGGTGATCAAATTTTTGAAAAGGTGAAAGATGTGAGTACTCAGTTTGGCAAGCCTTTTGCATATACACTTGTCAAGAGTGGGTGGAAGAAGAGGTCAATATTTTTTGAACTTCCATATTGGAAGTCGTTTTATGTAAGACATTTTCTCGATGTTATGCATATTGAAAAAATGTATTTGACAGTATTATTGGTACGTTACTCAATATACAAAGAAAGTCTAAGGATGGCCTTAAAGTAAGGGAGGACATGGTAAACATGGGAATGAGAACTGAATTGGGACCTGTGAAGAAAGGAAGATGAACATATCTACCACCTGCTGTTTATACTCTATCTAGAAAGGAGAAAAAATATTGTGTAAGTTTCTGAGTGAAGTTAAAGTTCCAGAAGGCTACTCATCAGATATTAGAAGACTCGTGTCTATGAAAGACCTCAAGTTAAAAAGTTTAAAGATACATGATTGCCATGTTATAATGGAACATTTTCTACCAATAGGTATACGTTCTATTCTTCCAAAAAAGTAAGAAGCGCAATAACTAAACTATGTTTTTTATTCAAGTCAATTTGCAGTAAGGTCATAGATCCTGCGATCTTACCAACATTGCAAAAAGAAATAGTTATTAATTTATGTGATCTTGAAATGTATTTTCCTCCCTCGTTTTTTAACATAATGGTTCATCAAGTTGTTCATATTGTGAAAGAGACAAAATTGTGTTGACCAGCTTATATGAGATGGATGTACCCTACTGAACGTTATATGAAAATATTAAAAGGGTATGTGAAAAACCGAATTCGACCAGAGGGTTGTATTGCCGAACGATACATTGTTAAAGAAGAGATTGAGTTTTGTACTGAATATCTGTCAAAGGTTCAATCAATTGGACTCCCAAAATCTCATATTGTTGAAAAAAAAGAAGGTAAAAAGTTAATTGGAAATAAAGTTATGACAGTATCAAGGGTCGAACGGGATCAAGTGCATTTGTATGTTCTGCATAATGATATTGAGGTTGAGCCGTATGTTGAAATGCACAAGGGTGTTCTCCAAGGTTTAAATCCGAATAGAAATGAGAATTGGATAGTACGAGAGCACAATCAAAGTTTCATACCATGGTTTAAGGAACATATTTATTCAAAGTATCGTTCAAATCCTGCTTCAATAACCGAAAGGTTGAGATGTTTAGCATATGGTCCAAGTTTGGTTGGGTTTTCTTATAGCACATACGCAATTAATAGATACACATTTTATACCAAAGAACAAGATGATAAAAGTACTATGCAAAATAGTGGTGTCACCTTGGTAGCTAAAGCAATGCACATATCAAGTGTGAAGGACTTAAACCCTAAATTTGAAAATCTGTCATATTTTGGGGTTATCGAGCGCATTTGGGTGTTTGATTATGAGAAGTTTCATATTCCTATATTTGGTTGCAAGTGGGTTGAAAATAATAATGGCATACGAATGGATAAGTCAGGATTTTTGCAAGTGGATCTTAATAGGGTGGGGTACAAAGATGAGCCTTTTATTCTAGCCTCTCAAGCTAAATAAGTGTTCCATGTCACAGATCCGACAAGTACGAAATGGTCTATAGTGCTTTTATCTAACAAAGTTATTGATGAAAACATTGAAGATCAAGGTGATATTGATGTTGAGATTGAATCGTTTTCTAGAATGATAAAGATGATAATATTATATTGAATGAATCATATATTAGAAATGATCATAATGACGGTATTTGGATCAATCCAACCATCCGCGTTGTTAAGAGACGAGTAGAACATATTCCTACCAAGAAAAGAAAGAGACGTTAGTGAAAAAGGTAAGGGTGTTTACCATTTCATTTTTTTATATTTCCTTAGTGGATTTTTATATTTGTCATTTCATTTTTATTTTTTTCTTCATTGTCAGATCAATACAAGTATTCCTCTCTCAAAGAGAAGCTCGAGTATCACGGTCTAGATCAAGCAACATTACATGGATCAAAGTGGAGGTACATTAATTTTCACAATTTTGCTTACAATAGTGTTGCTACTTGATAAAACAAGACAACTATACATTATTATTTGTTTTTCTATGTAGTGTGCTCAACAGCGTAACAGTATAGATTGCGGATACTTTGTTTTGAGGTTTATGAAAGAAATCCTTCTTTTGAACCGAATAGAGATTCCAATCACGGTATGGATTTATAACTTAGGATTTATTTTAATATTTATCGGATATTTCATATAATTTATTACTTTTAACTAAATCATGCATATTATGTTTTGTTATGTAGTACTTTGATGAATGCAAGTGTGCTCATTACACGAAAAATCAATTGGAAGAAATCAAGGAGGAATTGTGTGAATACTTTATTCAGAAAAGAATCATATAAGGTATTGGAAGTTGAAAAGTGTTATGAAAATTTTAATTGTGTTGGACCCAAGTTAGTTTAATTGACAGTGTTGTTCTGTTCATACCTTATTTGCAGGACCAGGACCATCCGCTCGTCGGATTTTGGCAATTTCAGGCTAAAACGAATTTGGCACATATCATATATAAGCAAATTCGAATATAAGGTTTTGTTGTACTTGAGTACTATCACCTTTATACGAAATTCTTGGAGTTTGTTTTGCCTCTTATAAGAGAAGGTTTTCTTGTAATAGTCATAAATTTGTTTTTCGAAATAGTCATAAATTTGTCCTTATTATATTGCATCATCCTCCTACTTAGTAACAAACATGTGAATTGAATTATAATGGTGTTTATATTTTGGTATATAATGATATTATAATGGTATATAATGCCTTTTTTTTGTATGTAACAGCTTCTTTGTTGAAATAAAGGGTCATTGAAATGTAAGGCTTGAAGTACAGGTTTATAGGATTATTCCCAAAAATATGCCTTCTAAAAAAGAAAGAATACGCAGCGTTTTTACATAAAAAATGTTTAAATTTACGTGAAGCAACGAAAGTGATTTTTAGGAAAAAGCGCTGTTAAACGCCTACTTTAGAAAGCGCTTTTCCTAGAAAAGCGCTGCCTAAAGATGCCTTAAAAAATATATTAGACAGCGCTTTTGGAAGCGCTGTCTAAAGGGGGTCAATAGAAAGCGTTTTTTCAGGAAAACACGCTGCTAGAGGCTTACCTTAGAAAGCGCTTTTCCGGGAAAAAGCGCTGCTAAAGAATACATATGGCAACACTTTTCGTAAAAAAAAGCGTTGTCTAAACCTACAGTAGCGCCACCATAGGCAGAACTTTTAAGCGCTGCTAAAGGGCAAAAAAAGCGCTTTCTTAGGTCTTTTGGCGTAGTGAATAAAGATCTAAGCTATTACATAAGAAATGCGCGACCTATTCAATTGATCTAAGAATAAGAAAAAGGAAAGTAAAAATAAGAAAGATTGTGAAAAAGATTTTTTTGGTGATTTCTTATGAAGAAAATAGTTTTTGATGATAATTAATTAAATAAAACCTAAAATCTAATTAATTTTAAAATTAAGTTAATTAATAAATTTTTAAAAGGTTAATTAAAAAAACCTAAAACCTAACTAATTAGGGTTTTTAGAAAAAGGTTTATTTTTAGGTTAGTTAAAAAATAAATTAGGTTAAAAAAGAATTAGGGTTAGCCAAAAAATAATCAGGGGAAGGAAAATCAAAGAAATAATAGTTAGAAATCAAAAATAGGAAAAATGCCAGGGGTGGATGTTGAACCCACGCCCTTTGCCTTCACAACTATATGGCTTGCCACCAGGTCAAGCGTTGGTTTGTGTTTGTTGAATAAGCACCACTCAAAATGTAATAATGCAAAGATTAAACAAATATGAAGAAAAAAACAACAAAAGGCAGGGATCGAACCCACGCCCTGATAGACTAATGACTTAACGCGTGCGCTCCTGCCACTAGGGTGGTTGTTACATCTGGTATTGCAATGAAAACAAATAAATATATAATAAAGATAAATGACCGGACCAGAGAGGCGTCGTAGCCCTAGCTCCGGTCGTCTTCTATGACGATTTTTTTTTGTCAACCTGCAAAACAAAGAGTGTTAGTGATCTAAAGGGATCCTACCCCCCCCCCCCCCTAATTTGGCCCTTGCGATTTCAATGGTGGCCTTGGTTTCGGATAATTCTCCCTGTACAAAGAGATACAAAGAAAACAAGGTCAATCGGTGCAAGAATGGCAACGCATGATTCTGGCATCATGGGGGCCATGCGATGGTTCAAACCTGTACATTTACATCTCAGAAGCACATTAGCAATGTTAGTATGCATCAAAACATAATAAAAACGAGAATATGAATTTCATGCAAGAATTGAAACCAGTGATGCATGGTTACAAGTTTCAGGCCTCCTGGATCATCAGGGATGGTCAAGTCTTACCCTACAATGCCTCGGGGATCGATTGGAACAACTGGCTTGCTTTGAAGAAGGTTGAAAAGAAGGGTTTCGATTTGCCCTAGTTTTGACAAAATTTGAAGTTTTTGGAAGGTGATATCTTGCAAGGTTTGGTGTCCTTCTTTGTTTTCTGAATGAGGAATATATAGGAGAAAATTAGGTCAACAAAAGATGGGTTTGGACCTTGTCATAGAAGCCTTTGATTTTATTTAATTTTATTTTGAATTTAAATGAAAAAATCAAAATAAATGGAATAAAAATCAAAGGGGGTGTATGAATATATTTGGAGGTTTTTACCATGAGGTCCAAAACACTTTTGGACCTTGAAAGATAAGCCAACTAGCCCAAAAATTCAAATTTGATCAATTTGGGTTTCATGCATTTTCTCAAAATTGCTTAAATTGCACCAATCATAACTCTCTCAATTTTTATAATATGAAGGTGATCTTACTTTTTGGAAGGCTCAAGGTGCCCCCTACAATCTCTATGTTGATAATATTTTCATTTGAAGACTTTATCTTGATGTAAATTGCTTTGACAAAAAGTGTCTTTTTGTTAACTTTTGAAATGATCTATAATGTTTTGGCCCATATCTCTCAAATGAAGCATTTTTTGGACTTGAGCTTAGAGAGACCAAGTTGTAGAGAATTGAATTTTCTTCAAAATGACCTTCATTTGAGAATTATATGATGAAGCATGTGAAAGTTATGTTTGGTCAAATTTCAGTTGACTTCTCCTTAAGAAAACCCTAATTTAGCAACTTTTGACTTTTGATGAATCTTGAGTTTTCATGATGAATTATGATCAACCCTTGATAAAATGATGAATGTGACCTTAAAATATTTATTTTGACCAAAAATCTTGAAGTTTGACTGTATGTTGACCATAATTGACTTTTTTGTCTAATATAGTTGATTTTCAATCATCTGAGCAATTGACTGAGCAAACTTGTAATGCAAGGCTTGATATTTGGCATGAGAATTATTAGAGACACATGAGAAACCATGGAATCCACTTGAGAAATTATAAGTCCAATTTTCCTTGAGATAAACAAAACCTTAGTTGTGGGTCAACTGCTTAGGAGGAGAGTTTGTCTGATCAAACCTTGAGTAGTTGAGAACCCTTGGAGCATGAGGAGGCATCTTGAATCAGTTATGGGATGGAAAATTTTGGGGTACAACACCAAGACTCACAGAATGAATTTTGCAGTACACAAAGTAATATAGAGAAGGAATACTTCTCCATTAACGACTCATCAATGTCTGACTAGAAATACCTGGTCTTCATCTCAGAACCTGGATTGCTATCAGAACACTATGAGGCATTAGAACCTATTTAGTCACTATCTTGATGACTTTCAGCAAACATTATAACTAATACGTGATTCATTCAGAAACTAGAATTATGCCACCAGAAGGCGTACCACATTATATCCTCAGAGAGTTCAGCACTTGAATTATTTCTTGACTGACCATGTCTTTTGATCATGTCTTCTGGCCATGTCTTCGAACATGTCTTTTAGACCACATCTTTAGAATATGTCTTAGACCATGTCTTTAGAACATGTCTTAGACCATGTCTTTCGAACATGTCTTAGACCACGTATTTTAGACCATTTCTTCCGAACATGCCTTAGACCATGGCTTTAGGCCATGTCTTCTAAACATGTCTTAGACCATGTTTTTTAGACCATGTCTTTAGAACATGACTTAGACCATGCCTTCTGAACATGTCTTAGGACCATGTATTCCATCGGTTCACAACCTTTGAAGCAACTTGGTTAACAATAAAATTACTATACTTCAAGACAGTTCACAACTTATGTAGCATTAGAATCTGATGACACGTAACCTGGTTACAAACACTTTCAGACAGTTAAGAACTTATGAACAGTCTTGTGATAGTGGATCAAACGTTTCTGAAGCACACGTTGACATTCTTTCAGATAGTCCATGACTTCTGAAATGAATGCTAAGTAACATAACATATTTGTTAAGCTTCCAAACAGTTCACAACTTCTGAAGCAACAAATCTGATTACCATATTTTCAGAAAGTTCACAACTTCTGAACAATAGGTATTTTCAACATATAATTTCCTTACTTTCAGAAAGATCACAACTTATTTTAATAGTAGGAACGTCAGAGCTTGATCTAACCATATTATCACGAAGTTCACTCCTTCTGAACAATAGGTTTTATCAACGCACAATTTCCTTACTTTCAGTCAGTTCACAACTTTTTGAATAGTAAAATTATCATAGCTTGAATTAACCATATTTTCCTGAAGTTCACTCCTTCTGAACAATACGCATATCAACGTATATTTCAGCCTTTAACTTAGTCAGAGCCTTATAACCAAATCATAGTTCAAGTTCATAATTCATTTTTAGATAGTTCACAACTTCTAACGAATACATGTTCATAGATACTTAGATCATCAGAGCTTTCTTCATGCATCTTGATCTTTTGGTTTTTTCCAGATGCTTAGCTCATCAGAGCATTCTTCGAGCATCTTGATCTTGATCTTCTTGTTGGCAGATGATAATCTTCTAATAGCCAATTAACCTGTCTTATGAAAACCAGTGAACTTTTGCAAAGTTCCTGAATCAAACATCAAATAAATTGTTAGCAGTAAAAGCATTATATCATGTTTTGGTTTGAGATATGAGATTAAGTATTATAAAAATCATTTACTCTTTCTCCCCCTTTGTTAGAAATAAAAAAGGATTTAAAATACAAATAGAAATTTTCATTGAAAACAAAAAAGATAAATATACAATTGTTTTAAAAACAAAAGAGAAACTATTCTTAAGTTCTAATACAAAGGACTAAGGCTCTAAGCATCATCCTTCTTATCAAACTTCACCAAAAATGATGTTAAAGCATCAGCAATTGTTTGAATTAGGCCACCTGAGCTGAAATCTTTTCATCTTGCTGGTCCAAGTGTTGATGAGCAACATGATTTCCTTCCTGCTGTTTTTCCATAACAGCCTTCAGCCAAGCTGGTTGGTCTTCAGCATTCACATCTTGTTTACCCTTTGAGCCATATGATTGTTCCTTAACCAACGAAATCATGGACCTTGAAGTAGTATTGACAATAGCTTTTTCTAAAAAATCAACATAGGCAGTATGTTGTTGCACAGGTTTAGACACTAGGACCTCTGGAGCAGGCAGATTTAAGGGAATGTTTGAAAAGGTTTTGATCCATTCTTCATACTTCCTCTTAGTTTCTTGGTGACATATTATTTTCATGATATCAGAGTTGATCTCCATCCATCTTCTAAAGGAAATCTAGAGGGCATCTTTTTTCTCAGGATTCATGCATAGTGAGGAATTTTCCAAGGTATGTTGGAGAGTGAGAAAAGCATTTTGCTTAAACTGTTCCATGAGATCAAGAAAGGTCGAAAGGCTGTATGGTAGGAAGTATTTGAAATGTTATAGAAGGTGTAAAATGGAAGCGTTATGCAAGTTAACTATGGTGAAGGAACAGAAAGACTTGCTTATAAAACCAGTGGGTTTTTCTGAGAGACTTTTGTTCCAAGTGTGGAATCATATGGGATAGTGAAAGGGGTTACTCTAAATGTATGAACTGAGGTATCACGATCAGATTCATTATATTCCTGTATGGGAAAATATAAGTCAGGCATTTTTGTGTGATGAGTTGAGATGAGATCTTCTTTAGAGTCATATGATATCATGATAACTTGATCAAAGCTGGAAGAAGATCCTTCATCAAGCAACTTTAAGAAATCATCAACTTGATAAATATTGAATTGAGAGGGTTTAGAAGGAGATGGAATGGGTGTTTGGAGAGGGAGATGTTTAGAGCATAATGAAGATGATGTTGTCGAGCTTAAGTTGTCTTCATCGGTTGAGTTTTTGCAATCCATGCTTAAGGAAAAATCATTGTCAAACTTCTGATGAACAACAGTCTGTTTCCTACAGATTTTATTATGAACTTCAGAAATATTTGGAGGCTTGTAACCATATCCATAGAATTCAGCAAAACTATAGATTTTTCTGAGAACTTCGGGAGAAATAATTTTCGGAGGATCAAGAACAATTCAGATAACTCCTTCAGAGGACATACTGGGAGATTCTTTCTTTTCGAGGCAATCTTGCAGATAGCTGAGAAGAGTAGTTGGACCATCAGTGGTTGTGAACAAGTATGCATCTTCTATCCCATGTGCATAATACGGTGTAGATTATGCCATAAAATCTTCTTAAGGAGGAATAATTGAAGTGATAATAGATTTTAGGTTTCTTTCATCAAACAGCCTTCCAGAGAGAGGAGTCAAATATTTTGTCATATTTGTACTTCTAAGTGAAGCAATCAATCAACAGTTAATCAGGGAAGTCGTAATAAGTCTTCCTAATGGTATCCACCTGATAAGTTATTTCTTATTAAGCCTAGAGCTTTTGAGATAATTTCTTAAATATCTGAAGAGTATAAATGGAAGATTTATCTTTTTATCACAAGTTATATTGTACAAGATCTCTTTTTCATAAATGCATTCTTGGAAGATTCTGGCCCAGGCATTGAGAGAAGGTAGAAGATCTTTGACCATTGAGGAACTCTTTTTGCTTTTGAATATTTTTGAGATAACAGATTTTTGAGTCTTCAAACTGGTTGTCTTGCTATTTAGGCTACAACATTTTAGACTAGTTCCATCATGATTAAGTAGTTGAGTGATAGATTCTATAATGATACTTACATCCATTCCAACCACATTAGCCGTAATGCCTTGTCTTGATTCTTTTGCCATAACCCAGAATTTCTTGACTAAATTTGGAAAGGTTGGACCTTTAAGAATATCAAAGAAGGTTCCCCATTCTTGAGAGTTCACAGTGCTAGACAGATCAAAGCCATTTAGCTTAATATTTTCAAAGTTTACCATAGACTCGGAAATAACCACTAACTGAGATATGGTAATAAGGCAATGTAATTCAGGAAAACCATTACGTACTTGTTGCACCCCAAAATTTGCCCTCCTAATTGCATTTTTATGCTGGCTTGGACTTTGCATCCATCTGCATCATTCTAATAGGTCATGTGCATAGCACGCATTTTTCATAAAATAGATCCCCTGAGGTTCAAAAGATCAGTAGTTAGGGAGCTAGGGTTTACAGCTGATTTGAGGTGTATGTGTTGAATAAGTTTAATTATCCAGGGTCTTTTCAGTGTATAAGGTTTTGGAATTAAGGTTTTGGTTCAGGATCATTTTTGGATTTCTTCTCCATCAAGCTACAAGGCTATTATCTTCTGCTGAACAATAAGTTGCAGGGTATTCCTGTCAATAATGTAAGGTTATGATCTCGCATACATGATCTTTGATTCAAAACACCTCATTCTATCATTGTGCTTATCATTTGGTCAAGGTTTTGTCAATACTAGAGGTGTATTAAGATTTCTCTAAATGATCAAGATATGTTATCAATCCAAGACGCATATGATGCTTGTGTTACAGGTTGTTGACTATGTCATTGTTGCATTGAGTTCATCTACCCATAAGTTAATCAATTAGGGTTGGGTGCGTCATGATTCAAGATATTTTGTATGGTAAGTTTGGTTGCTTGACGGTCAAGGCATTACAAATAATTGATACAAGCTATTATTTGGATATTTGTGCCAGAACTTTGGTTTCAAACATGGATTAAGGTTCAACTTGATAAAAACTAAATAGCGTGCCCGAAGGTTTATTTCATAAATTTTTGCGGAGGAAGATGGCACATGAATATAAGTTGAGATTAAAGTAAATGGTATCAAGTAAATCTCTTCATGATTCAAGTTGTTATTTTCAAGATTATTCCACATCATTGTTCATCCCAAGGTAAAAGATAAAAAGATTCATTTAAATAACATTCGAGTGTTTATCATGTTTGTCTCAAGTTCATTCAAGTATCCATTCAAGCTCAAACTGAATGAGAGAAATGTTTTGAATAATTGGAAATTTGTCATGCAAGAAGTTATAAAGTTTTGTTCATCACAAATTCAAGTCATTACACCGAAGTTACAAAAGACATCTCAATCATCAAAGTTTCAAATTCCAAGTATAAATCATCATCATTTTTTACGAATATCCGTCATCATTCAAGGTTAAAGTTCAAGGGTCTCCATTCATGCGGGTTTAAGGTGCGAGGTGTTTAGAATTGGAAATTCAAATATCGAAATTTGAGTTTTAAGATCCAAAGCACGGTGTGCAAGTTTGTTTGAACCCAATTTCTTATAGGAATATGGAATACAAGGGAAATTTTGGTTTAAATTCTTGTGAAACATATAAGACACTCATCATGGAGTATAATGGATTAAATTTGAGAGCGGATGGGTAAAATTCCTTAATTTGACTAAAGCGTGATCAAGGCCTCCATTTACCAAAAGCTAAGAAGCTTAAAGAATTTGGAAATGGCATAATTCAAGAGGATCCATCTTGCGAAAGCTCATAAATAATAGACATGGAATTTTGAATTGTAGCAAGTTTCAGCATATTCGAGTTCTACCAGTTACATCTCATTCAAGCTTCTGCTTTGACTACATAATTCTCAAAAGACACAAAAGGCTTAAATTTTCTACAAACTACAAGAAGGCGCGGTATAAGTTCTCAAGACATAAGTCACACAATTACTACCGGCTACAAGGAAGAAAGGCTACAAATTTACAAAAGAAATCAAAATTCTATTACAAGTCGGAACTATTCCCATCCATGGTCATTCAGATTACTCAAATTACTCAAGCGTCTTTCATTCACTCATGTTACAGTACATGCCATATCAAGATTACAAAAAAAGTTACAAAGGTCCAAAGAAACTTTTACAAAAAAAAAGGGATTTAATCAGTTACAAGAAAATGTATCCTAAGCTTAATCTTTCGTCTTCATCTTTTACCATGGGCTTCATGACATGTTTGAACCATGCCTAAATTCCTCACACCACATCCATACCTTTCATGTTATCTCTCCCTTTCTTGACTTGATACAAACCATGCTTCGCGTGCATTATGCCTTAATATCCAAAATGTTAGCTAGTATGCACGTACCAAAACAAAACCGCACAAACCGGAAACCTGCAAGAATGTTTTCAAAACCAAACAGAAAAAAAACCCGCAAAACATCAAACCAACTCAGAAAAAACCAAAAGTATATGTCAGTTCAGCCCTGCAGCAAACAGAGTTTCCCAAAACTGGCTTCCTAATCATCCTAACATATAACTAACCATTATAAGTAACCTACCAACAGTGTCCTAACCAAACCTCACCAACTATCATAAACTACCTTCTAACCGCCTAACCGATTCTGCAACTAACTTCCAGTCCAAAAAAAAAATAGAACAACTTGTTTGGAAAAATTCCATATAACTTGCTGTTATCTTCAATAAAGCACCCTCATTTGACAGTTGACAGTGAGATGCATCTTTCTAATGCACTTCTTCTTTGGCTTGTGTTGTACCCCAAAATTTTCCCTCCCATATTCTTCAAAGTTTTGACAAGCATCATCTCAATTTGCTCAAGTCTACTCAAGGGTTGCACAGTTCAAACACCCTCCAAAGCCAGACAAATTAGGGTTTTGGTTCTTGCAATGAAGTTGAGGTTTTCAAGGGCTCAATCAAGTCTCATATGCCTATATACATTGTCAAGCATCTACATGCCAAGTTTCAAGGCTCACAGGGTCAAGTTGCACAGTCAAAAGCCCTAGTTGCTCCACAATCAACTATAGGGGTAAAATGGTCATTTGGCAGTCAAAAGTCAAAAAATTTGGTCAACATCTTATTTTAAAGCCACAATCATCATTTGATCAAGTCTTGACCATGATTCCACAAGAATGGCTCAAAAATCATCAAGATGCAAAAGTTTCCATTTTTGGACAGCTGAAAAGTCAACTGTAAATTGACCAGGGCATAACCTTTTCATGGTTCATCAGAAAAATCCCATCCAATGCTCATTTTGAAGGGGATGACACTTCCTACAACTCATCTTCACATTCCAAATCCAAGAAATGCTCTCACAAAAAGTTATCAATTTCAACATTATAGGTCATTTTCAAAAGTCAACAAAAAGGCATTTTAAGTCAAAGACCATAACTTGAGATTGGTAAATTCAAATGACATGGGACTAAAGGCATTGGTTAGAGGACTTCAATACCTTTCCAAAATGTCCAAGAACATGTTCATATGATCAAAATTGAGCAAGATATGCATTGGAGAAGTTGGGAAATTTTTGTGAAATGGCAAAAGTCAACTATCCTTGAAACTTCAATTTTTGACAAAAGGGCCCACTTTCTTCCACTTGATTCAGCCTTGTCATGCCATACACGTGTCCCATGATTAATTTCAAGATTAAACATTAATTTTTCTATTTTATTTAATTTTTATTGATTTAATCCATTTTAGATCCATAAAATTCAAATAAAATCAAAAAAATTAATTAAAGGGCATCTTTGTGGTTTGAATGACCTTTATATGCCATTTACTAGCTGCCAAATTCATGCAAGCTATTTTTGTACACAAAATTTTGAATTTGAACCAAGTATGGAATGTCCTTTTAATGGTGGTCAAACAAAATCCAAAGCTTAATTGCACAAGGTTAAGGCTCTTAATGTTGACTTAATTCCCTTCATACATACATATGAAAGCCTTCCCAACCTCATTCAGAACCTAGAGCTCACTGAAACGGCCAGAACCAAAACTCAAAATTTGTCAAAAGTGGGAGATCTAAAACTGTGTTGCATGCACTTTGAGATCAAAAGAAGCACGTGGTCCTCTTCATTGCCATCCCCTGAAGCCAACGCAACCCTTGCCACGTCCTAACACCCATCACACCGCGCTGTAAGTATTCACAAACTCACCCCTGTACGTGAAATGGGAATTCTCCATTCTTGCATTTTTCCTCAAAAATATTAGCATAGTTATGTTCCTTGTTTGATTTCTGATCTAATGACAATAGCCAATTTCATTTTTAGGCCTTATACTGTGATACACGATTCTAGGTTTTGCTTGCTTGTTTTTTAGGCGTTTTCAGTGCAGGAAAAATTGGTCACCATAATGGGTATATAAGTGATCAGGAGAGGGAAACGAGACCAACCATGGTGTTGGAATTAATTTTTGATGCCTAAGGATGATTTTGAGTAAAGCCTGCGAAATCTCCTGCGGATAAAAATCCGCAGGTAAATAACCAGCAAATTGTTGAAGACGATGATGATGTGTCTCCCCGTCACTAGCCAGTTCAAATTAAAACGCGCTTTTTTATTTTTATTTTTAGGATGTTGCTTATTTGTTTTATATAATTTCATTTTCTCACTAGTATAACGAATGGAAGCAGTTGGCGTAGTGGCATAGCGTGCAGGCTTTGAACGTAGGGACCTGGCATCGATTCCCAGGTCCACCCCATATTCGTTTCCATTTTTTTCTAAAGCGTTCATGTGCAGATTCCCCAAAGCACCTCACCATACACCTCCAGTTCACAAAGCGCCAGGTGGCTACAGGCATGCATCCAAAGGCCAAGAAGCGATCCACACCATGCACTCAGTCAACCAACAAACACTTGATCCAAGAAGTCAACGTGGCTGGATGAATAATGGGCTTCCAGATTTCTAAACACACACTCAATTCTGGCCCAAACCCCCTTGGTTTTGTTATTCTTTTTTTTATTTTTTTTCTTTTCTTTTATAATTCCTTTTTATTAATCATTAGTATTATTATTATTTAATTAACCTAAATTATTTATTATCATAAAAAATCAAAAAAAAAACTAATATTTGTATTTATTAATTTCACTCCTTTATTTTGTAAATAAATTTTAATTAATTAGTTTAGTTGTTTAAGTAGGTTTAATTTTAACTTTTTTTACAATAAATAAAAATGATTTAGACTTAGGGTTTTTCTTTTAAAATTTCTTTTATTTTTATTTCATTAAAAATATAAAAAACTCAAAAACATTTTTTTTCTTTTGATAATTAATTAATTAATGAATTAGGTTTAATGTTTAATTTAATTGCAAAAAAGGGTCAACACCCTAAGGACGTTCCCGATTAAATTTCTATTCGCGCGTATTTATTTATTTTGATTATATTTATGTATTTGTACAGAGTATGTAATAGTTAATTAGGGATTTTACCGCTTTATTTAATTTCTCGTACTTATTTACCAAAACGGGTTTTTGTTTTTGGCGATGTATAGACCCGCGCCTTGTAATAGCGTAGAATTTACATTTCCGCAATTTATTTTCCGCACTCCTAACTGTTAATTATGCCTGAAAAAATGTATGAATAATAAAATCAATCCGTAGCTTACAAATAACATACAAAGACAAACATTAACTGAAAAACAACACACATGCACATGCCACCCCTAGGGTACGCCTCACTGGTTGCCTCGAAAGTGGTCATCAAGTATAGGGTGTCTTAGAGGTCGCCCTTTGTCTAAAGATCCAGTCGCCTCGAAACGGTTGCCTCAGATAAAAGGATCTAGGATATTAGGGTTACTTCTAAGGTGTCCTACCATTGCTTTGGTGACCACACATGTCCCGATAATCGAATTGACCCAAACAACTCCAACGGCGGTGCTGCCTACCTCTCAATGGTGGGATAGCACTATCTAAAGGACTCTTACACAACCTAATTCCTTAGAGTAGGTAGATTCTCATGGGTACTTGCTCTTTTCAAACAAACAAAAACAAACTTTTCGCACTCACACTTTCTAAAAGTTTTCAAACAAATATTTCACACACTCTTGAGGACAGATACAAGAGTTACTTAGAAATCTTTCAAACGAAACTTTTTCAAAACCCACACACACTTGAAAAGCAAACATATTTTGAAAACATAAGAGCAAGTACCTAAGAGCCCATGGATAACCATGGATAGAAAGGGTGCTAACACCTTCCCTTTCTATAAATCTACCTCCCGAACCGAGAAACATTCTCGAATAAGGAATTTTGTTGTGCTTTTGTCCTTTCCATGTTGGAGAACATAAAAGACGGTGGAGACTCTTGCTTACCGCGACATTTCGCGAAACCAGCTAAAAAACAGTCAGTTCTATTTCCACCGATCACAGAACTGGCGACTCTGCTGGGGAATCTTAATAAGTGGGGTGTACCTTAGGAATAGTTCATCATCATGTTTTCAATTGCTTGCTTTGATTGCTCTAAAATTGTGGGCCTGCCTTGGGAGTTTCATAGATCCTAACCCGGATCTGGGGGATACCTTTTAGAAAGTAGCAACAAACTGTGAGGGAACTGTACGGGGTATACCGACACGGTTGAAGCAGTTTTCTACATTGATGTGGCACTTTGGTGAGTACCGGTAACCCTTGAGTCAAGTCAAGGAGAGTACGGGGCCACCGCATGGTGTCGTGAAGCATCAACTGACCTTAGGAACCTTACTTGACCATCCTGGCCTCTTTAGGGGTAGTGAGATGACTGACTTTGGTGCAGTCCCAAGTTGGTTGATACTCGATACTACACTCATTGAGGGTTGTTTTCTTGGAATATTTTGATCGCCAGTCCAGTGGCTAAATCAAAACAATGAACACATAGAACAATCCAATGATATTGAGATCCTTAGAACCCGGTTACTTTTGATAGGACAGGTTTTGAACCCACCAACTTCAAGAGGGTAGTACCCCAAACCCCATGCTGGCCTAAACTCTAAGGGTTATGGTGTGACTTGTGTGCCTTATCATGTTTGATTTTTGTGAATACTTGTGGTGTGCTCTTATCATAGCATCATAACATCATACAGCATCATATGCATTTGCTAACCACTTCAGGGGTTCGAATCTTCATCTTTGTTCTTGTTTTGTAGGACATGGAAACTATCCGCAGAAAGACAATTCAGGTCAACCTTGTGAGGATCCCTCCTCAGCTTAAGGAGCTTACATCCAGGATTCCCGAGAACTCTTCCTTCAGTGAAAGGCATGGTAGACTCATCAGCTTGGTCAACACCAACATTGAAGAGGATATGGTGAAAGTGTTGTTCCAGTTCTTTGACCCTCTGCATCACTGTTTTACTTTCCCGGATTATCAACTGGTGCCTACTTTGGAAGAGTTTTCCCAGATTCTGAAGGTTCCTATCTGTTGTACCCCAAAATTTGCCCTCCCATATTCTTCAAGAAATTGCCAAGTCAAGCTTCAAAATTCCCCAAGGGTTGCACAGTGTAAGAGCCTCATAAGCAATCAAAATTAGGGTTTTGGTTCTGATCAAGAAAATGAAGTTTCCAAGGGTCCAATCAAGTCCCACATACCTACAAATATGGTCAAGCATCCTCATATCAAGTTTCAAGACTTTCAGCATAAAATTGCACAGTCAAAAACCCTAATTGCACTACAGTCAACTGTAGGGGCAAAATGGTCATTTGACAGTCAAAAGTCCAAATTTTTGGTCAACATCTCATTTTGAAGCCACAAACATCATTTTATCAATACTTGATCATGATTCTCAAAGCTTGGCTCAAAAATCATCAAGATGCAAAAGTTTCCTTATTTGGACAGTTGAAAAAGTCAACTGTAAATTGACCAGGGCATAACTTTCACATGGATTATCAGAAAAATTCCATCCAAAGCTCATTTTGAAGAGAAAGACATTTCCTACAACTCCTCTTCATACTCCAAGTCCAAGAAATTCTCTCACAAAAAGTTATCAATTTCAACATTATAGGTCATTTTCAAAAGTCAACAAAAAGGGACTTTAAGTCAAAGGCCATAACTTGAGATTGGTAAATCAAAATGACATGGGACCAAAGGCATTGGTTAGAGGACTCAAATATCTGTCCAAAATGTCCAAGAACATGAGCAAAGCTTAAAAATTGAGCAAGTTATGCCTTGTGGAAGTTGGGAAATTTTTGGATATTTTGAAAAGTCAACATTGATTCAAATGACCTAAAATTGCTAATGGGCCTCTTTTTCTTCCACAATTCATTATCCAAGGCATGTGCACGACCATTTGGCCCAAAGGGAAGTTTTTCTTCATTATTTATTTATTTATTTGGATTTTTATTATTAATAATTCATTTTAATTAAATAAAATACATGAAAAATACCAAACCAATGCAATCAAATCTTTTTGTGCATGAAATAGGTTTAAAAATTCGTGCATGATCAGATATGGAAGGAATTGAAGTGATTGGATATGATCAAGGTCAAAATAGCATGAAAAAATATTGAAAAAGATCTTGGAAAATCAAATCTTGCAAGTCATGAATGCCAAGGTTTTTGGTTGTTTTCTTTGACCTAATTCATTCCATACATAAGCTGGATCAAGACCTAATGCCTACTAACCTCTAAGCTGCGCTACAGACCAAAAAAAAACTTGAGTTTTTGGTTGAAAAATTGAAATCTGAAAATCAAGTTCTAGGACGATTCAAGGCCAAAGAGTTGTTCCAATAGCTTGCTGAGGCTTCAAAGAAGAATTTTGGATCAAAACCATAAGCTTCCACCCCCAGAAACGTGAGAACGATCTCACCCTATACAGAAAATATTTGATATTCGTGCATCTCAATTCATGCATATTTAGCAATTTTTAATATGTGATTTGTGTTCATTATTCAATTCTGAAGCTAACTGTGTGGTTTGATTTTGTTTTCGTGCACCATATGAGGATTCACCATTAAAGACATATAGGGTTTCCAGGTTTTCAATTTAGGTGTTTCTCATCCCTGTAAAATTAAGACATATCAATACCATGAATAAAACCAGCAGGTTGGGACGAATTGGAAAAGACCATCGCGCCTAATTTATGTGGTCGGACGACCTAATCGCTATTATCAGAACAAGCTTATTTTGAGGGGGTTCAAAACCCCCGTTAACCGTTTTCTATTTTTTCAGGAAACAAGGCCATGAAGAAGATGACCAGGTGGCAAGGAACAATTGGGTGGTTTAAACTTTCGCGCGGAAAAAAAAGCATTAACGCGTGTTTGTTTTATTATGTTCATTAATTATTTAATATACAGATGAACAACACAGCACGAATGGCAAGCACGCTCAATGATAACCCCTGGGACCTGGGTTCGAGCCCCAGGTCCCCCATCCCTTGCATATTATTTTTCATATAATGTTCACATACAATTTCAGCGCTGAGGTGTATCGTGCATCTCTCAAATCAAACCTGCCACGCGTATGCTAAGAGCAATCCCAGGGCTATAATTGGAGAAGCATCATAGACTTGAGTCAAAGAGGCTACACGCTATCATGGAAGTCAACGAGGCCAAAGGCCATTGGGCCTAGAATGCTGAGATTACACCTCCACTTTGGGGACAGAAACCCCCCTAGGTTTGCTATCTCTTACATTATTTTTTTTTCTCATTCTTTTTTTTATTTCAATTATGATTCTTTTTAGTTAATTCTTTGAATTTAATTATTTTCATAATAATATAAAAAACTCCAAAAAAATCAGAAAAAGACAAAAAATTAATATTTTTATTTAATGTTATATTTTTGTAAATAAATTGCATTAATTAATTTTAGTTATTAAATTAGGTTTAATTGTAATATTTTCCTTAATAAAATCTAAAATTGGTAGAATTAGGGTTCATAATCATTTTTATCCCTTTTTCTTTTCTTTCATAATAATTAAATATTTCCTATTATTTATTTTTATAATTAAATGGCATGTAAATAATTAGGTTAAATATTAGGTTAAAATTTAATCTTTTCTTAATAAACTAAAAACAACTAGAATTAGGGTTAGCATTTTATTTTAATTAATTCTTTTTCATTAAAATCATAAAATACAAAAATACCAAAAAACAAATTTCTTTTCCTTTTAATTTTATTAATTTAATAATCGTTTAATTTAATTTAGTTAAAAAGGGTCCAACGCCCTCGTTTCAACTTTAATTCTAATTCGCATATTTATTTTTTATTCTTTATAATATTTATGTATCTCTCCCAAGGCCATGTAACATCTTTTATTTGTCGCACTTTTAATTCTTTATTTTTCTGTCAAATCGGGTTCTGGAAATTTTGGCGATGTGGACCCGCGCCTTTTGTAATAGCTTTAGAACTTTTACTCTTCGCAATTTTTAACTGCTAAATCAATGCATGCAAGAATGAATGTCTAAATAAAAACAAACGCATAGATCACCTTGACATGAATAAGACAAAATAAATGAACATGACACACAAATCACACACCACCCCTAGGGTACGCCTCACTGTTGCCTTGCCTCGAAAGGTGATCGTCGAGTAGAGGATGTCTTAACAAGTCCTCATGATCCGGGAACCTGGCATGAGGGTAGCTTCTAAGGTGTCTTCCTATTGCTCTGGTGATCACCATGTCCCGAACCTCGAATTGACCCGAACACCTCCAACGGTGGTGCTACCTACCTCTCAATGGTGGGATGGCACTACTTTAAAGGACATTTACACAGACGAATTCCTTAGGGTAGGTAGACGACTCTAGATACTTGCTCTAATTTCAAAGACAAATCAAAAATACTTTTCACACCGACACCTTTTCAAAAAGCTTTCGAAAGCAATTTTTCAAACACTCTTGAGGACTGATACAAGAGTCGAACTGAAATTTTCAAAGAAACTTTTTAAACCCACAGTTGAAAAGCAAACAAACCATTTTGAAAACACAAATGAGCAAGTATCTAAGAGCCCATGGATAACCATGGATAGAAAGGGTGCTAATACCTTCCCTTTCTATAACCTACCTCCCGAACCGAGAGCAATCTCTTTAAGGAATTTTTCTGTGCTTTTGTCCTTTCCACTCGGAGAAAATAAAAGACGGTGGCGACTCTTGCTTCCGCGACATTTCACGAACCAGCATTAAACAGTCAGTTCCAGATCCACCGATCACAGAACTGGCGACTCTGCTGGGGAGAAAACTTAAAGTGAGGTGTACCTTAGGGTTAGTTCATAACTGTGTTTTCAATTGTATTGACTTGTCTGCTTTAAATTTGTGGGTTGCATGGGAGTTACATAGATCCTAACCCGGATCTGGGGATACCCTGTTTAGGTAGCATAAGCTGTGAGGGACCTGTCCGGCGTAGACCGACACGGGTGAAACAGTGGCTACGTTGGTGTGGCACCTTGGTCTGTACCGATATCCCTTGTGTTGCAACGAGGAGAATATGAGTCTTCTAAGGAGTCATTAAGCACCAACAACCTTAGAACCTTAAATGACACAACTTGGCCATTAGAACAGTAGCAGTATGCTACGCCCATTGAGGCTAAACTCTCGTGATGGTTCTGGCTGCAAGAAAAGATTGCGATGCTGGAGTTATGATCGATTGAGGGTAGTCGATGATATTGGGATCCTCTAAGAACCCGGTTACTTTGATAGGACAGGTATGAACCAACAAACTGAAAGAGAGTAGTACCTAGACCTCATGCTGGCCTAAACTTTAGGGGCTTGCCTTGTGTGACTTGTGTGCCTTACCATGTTTGCCTTTGTATCTATTTGTGGTGTGCTTTATCATAACATCATAACATCATGAGCATTGCATGCATCCTGCATAAGGACTGACCATTTCAAAGACAAGAGGGTTTCACCTTTGCTCTGTTTTGTAGGACATTATGATGCCTGTGCGAAGGAATACTATCCGGTTCAACTTTGTTCACTCACCTGAGTTGCTTGAAGAGTTGGTTAGCAGAATTCCAAATACCACTTCCTTCATTCAAAGGCATGGTTCTCTTCTCAGTTTAGTCACTGCAAAGCGGGATCAACAGTTGATGAGTGTTCTGACCCAGTTCTATGACCCTCTGTACCAGTGCTTCACCTTTCAAGACTTCCAGCTGGTCCCTACCCTGGAAGAATTCTCTGATTTGCTTGGTATCCCTATCTTGGATCAGACTCCCTTTACTGGTTGGGAAAAGACCCTCAGGCTTGAGGATGTTGCTGCAGCTCTTCCTTTGACATATCAAGAGGTAATGGACAACTGGGTGACTAGAAGCGGAGTTAAGGGTTTCTTGGCCAAGTTTCTGATTGGTAAGGCTAACAGTTTCTGGAATGACCTGGACTTTAGGGCATATGAAGACATCTTGGCTCTCCTAATCTATGGGTTAGTCTTGTTTCCTAATCCTGACAACTTCATCAATGTCACTGCCATAAGGATCTTTATGTCTCAGAATCCTGTGCCCACTCTCTTGGGTGACATCCTGCAACAACTTCATGCCCGTACTACCCGAAGACGAGGAACCCTATGGTGTTGTATCCCTTTGTTGGTGAGGTGGTTTATTTCGTACCTCCCCAAGTTCGTACTGAAGAACCAAGAAGGAAGAGGTTGGGCTCATAGGTTAATGTCTCTCACCGATAAAGACATCATTTGGACCTGCAGAGGTTTGGATGAGATAGCTGTTATTGATCGATGCGGGGAATACCCTAATGTTCCTCTGATTGGTACCCAAGGAGGAATCTCTTACAATCCATGTCTAGCGCTCCGTCAGTTTGGAAGAGCCAGAAGAGCAGGCCCCCATGAGATGTTGGTGCCTCACATCAGTTTTGAGTTTCAGGTGGATAATGACGAGCTGCGTCGTAGGTTCATCAAGGCTTGGGACAAAGTTCATAAAGCTGACCCACAAGAGCTGGGGCCAAAGACTTCTTTACCTATGGAAGCCTACTACAAATGGGTTCGCATCCGTGCTCAGAAGTTAGGTATGCCGTATGAAGCTGTCAGACCTGTCATTCTTGAGTCTTCTGACAAAGATGGTGTTCCTCCAACTGTCCTTCCTCCTCAGGTACCCACTGATTATGAGACATTGAAGAGATCTTGGTCGCAACTGCGAGAAGAGCGGGATTCTTACCGGGAAAAGTTCAACGAGCAGGAATTAAAGATCCAGAAGCTGACAAAGCAGTTGGAGAATGAGCGAGCTCTGAATGCCTACATCCGTACTGAGAAGAGGAGACCATGGGATCAATAAGGAGCTCCGGATGTTCTTTTACAGTTTTATTTCCCTTTTCAGTATTTCCTTTCATGTAATGCCTAAGGGCAACCTGTTGAATAATTTCAGTTTCAAAGTTGAATCTAATGAAGTGTGTTCCTTTTTGTCTACAAAGTTGATTCCCGATTGTCTTTGAAAACATAAATCATACGCATTCCATTCATCATGTGCATAGCAGGTTTTCTCCTTTTCAGGTTGCTTACCGTTCTTCGCTGTTTATTTCAGCATCATGAATCCTGACTCGTCATCAACTGAGATGTCCATCAAAGCTCTTCAGGCGCAGAATGCGCAATTTCAGGAATTAATCATGGGTTTGGCTCAGGGCCAAGAAGAGCTGAAGGCTTTGCTCCTGAAGAAGGAAAAGAAGAAGAAGAGAAGGACTGTTCTGTTCAGCTCGGGCCGAAGGTTTGGCAATACTCTGCAGAATGAAGAGGCTGGTTCTTCTATTGGCAAGAGTACTCCTCAAGCGGAAAAAGGTCCTAGTCCGGTAGTCTCCGACAACGAGACTGATTTTGATGAAGAGCAATATCCTCCGGCAGAAGACCGTTACAAGCAGTTGGAGGACAGGCTGAATGCTATGGAGATACAACAGGTACCTGGGCTGGATTTTGGAGATCTGGGTTTGTCAACTGGTGTGATCATTCCTCGTAAATTCAAAGCACCATCTTTCACTAAGTACGACGGGGCGTCTTGTCCCAAGCTACATCTCAGGTCCTATGTTCGGAAGATTCAACCGTACTCAGCGGATAAGAATTTGTGGATCCACTTCTTCCAGGAGAGTCTTTCAGGGACTCATCTCGAATGGTTCTATCAGCTGGATGGGACCAAGGTTCGTAACTGGGAGGAGTTGGCCACTGCTTTCTATAAGCAGTATCAATATAATGCCGACCTTGCCCCTACACGTACCCAACTCCAGGGTATGTCGTTAGGTTCAAGTGAAGGTTTTAAAGAATACGCTCAGAAGCGGAGGGATCTGGCTGGCAGGGTGCAGCCTCCGTTGACTGATCGGGAGTTGGTAGACATGTTCTTAGGGACCCTATCTGGGCCATTTTTCAACCATCTTATCGGGAATTCGTCTGCAGGGTTCACTGATCTGATCCTGACTGGAGAAAGAATTGAGGCTGGGTTGAAGTCTGGTAAGATTCCAAAGGGTGCATCTACAGGTTCAGAGAAGAAACCCTTCAAAAAAGAGGCCAGTGTGGTGTATGGGCCTAGAAGGCAAGACAAACCAGAGCGCCGCCAATCTGTCAACGCATTGGTGATTGCGAAGCCTGCAGCCGCTCCTCGGCAAGCTAACCAACCAAGGGCTGAGAGACCCAGAAGGGAATTCACCCGTTTGAGTATGACCTTGTCACAAATCTTGCCACAGCTGCTCTCAACCAACTTAGTAACCGTCAGAGAGGCTCCGAAGTTTGCAAATACTACATCTCCTAAGTACAATCCAAATGCCCGCTGTGCTTATCACTCCGATAGCCCGGGGCATGCCACTGATGACTGTTGGGCATTAAGGAATAAGGTGCAAGACCTTATCGACGCGAAAGAGATACAGTTTGAAGCACCTGAGAGGCCGAATGTGGTTACTGCTCCTATGCCCCAGCATGGAGTAAATGCTGTTGACGAAGAAGTGTACACTGTCTCTGTGGATGATCTAGCCACTCCTCTGAAGACTGTCAAGAGGAACCTGCTGCTGGCCGGTTTATTTCCGGGTTGCAGTGAGGGTTGCCTGTTCTGTGCTGTTTCCCTATCTGGTTGTCCCTTGCTGAAGTTAGGCATCCAAAGCCTGATGGACAGTAAGGAGATTCTATTTAAAAAGTCTGTTGTTCAATTGGTTCCGGTAGAAGAAGTTTCTGTGGTTACCATCTTCAATAATCCGATCAAGGCTCTCTCGAAAAAGCCTGTTCAAATCATGACTGTCACACCTGTTGTTATCACTGTTCCGGGGCCTCTTCCCTATGTATCTGATAAAGCTGTCCCCTGGCACTATGGGGCAGATGTGTATGTGAATGGAATTAAACAAGAGTTCAACACTGGCGCCAGTATCTATGATATCACTGGCCCAGCCAAGGTCACCCGCAGTGGCAGGCTCTTCTCGCCTGACATTGCACCGCCTGCTACTCGAAGACCCCTCCTCATAACACCTACAAGTGCACCTGTTCCTGTTGCTGATCAAGTTGTTTCCCCTGCCGCCGAGTCGTCTAATGCTCGGGGTAAAGGGATTGAAGTTGAGCCTGCCCGGGTGGAGGCACCGATACCTGTAAATGCTGAGGCCTCCCAACAAGAGATGGAGGAAATCTTGAAAATTATAAAGAAGAGTGACTTTAATGTTGTGGAACAGCTGGGGCATACGCCCTCCAAGATCTCAATGCTCTCCTTGTTACTGTGCTCCGAGGCTCATGCTAAGGCCTTAATCTCATTTCTCAAGACGGCCCATGTGCCACAGGAGACATCTGCAGTCCAGTTCACTAACTGCGTAGCAAATCTGACAGCAGACAATGGCTTGGGTTTCTCAGATGCTGACCTGACTGCGAAGGGAAGAGACCACAATGATGCTCTGCATGTCTCCATCGAATGCAGGGGCACTACTCTGGCGCATGTATTGGTGGATACTGGTTCTTCCTTGAATGTTCTACCAAAGAAGGCTTTATACCGTTTAGATTGTGAAGGCCTGGAATTAAAACCCAGCAACATCATCGTCAGGGCCTTTGACGGTTCAAAAAGGATGGTTCATGGAGAGGTTGACATTCCTATTCGTGTAGGCTCTCAGGTGTTCGACTCTACATTTTATGTGATGGATATCCGTCCATCGTACTCTTGCCTACTGGGTCGACCTTGGATCCATAAAGCTGGGGCAGTGACCTCTACCTTGCACCAGAAGCTGAAGTACCCCGTCAGAGGGAAGATTGTCACCGTACAGGGGGAGGAGGAGTATATGGTAAGCCATCTGAATTCCTTCAGATACATTGAGATGGACGGGGAGTTTATTGAAACCCCCTTTCAGCATTTCGAGGAGGTGCTTCCAATTTCAGCGGCAGCAGAAACAACAGTAGAAGAGAATGTTCCTTTGAAGATGGCTTCCCTGAAGGATGCCCGGGCTGTGGTTCAAAAAGGTGAATGTGCTAACTGGGGCAGGCTTCCCGACTTTACACAGAAAACTGACAAATTTGGGCTGGGTTTTACTGCAGAGGGTCAGAAAGCTATGCGGAAGGCGAAGACCAGAAGACCTCCTGTACTCATTACAAATCCAGGAGTGAATGCTGTTGGGGAAGACAATGAAGTGGATGAAGCAGAATTCAATAGCTGGATCTACCCGACGACCGAAGGCGGATTGACCAATTGGATTGTCAAAGACCATACTCCTGTTACTTTTGTTACGCAGTAATAAACTTCTTTGTTTTATTATTTGTAATAAACAATAAATAAACTCTATGGCCCGGTGTCTTACCCGAGGCACCGTGGTTTCATTTGTGAGGGCATATAAATTGTCATTTCATATATCATAAATGAAAATCTTGGACGTTTTCTCGCATTGCAAATCTTATGCTCCTTTTCTGTCTTTCTTTCCTTTACATATATTTCAAAATAGCTGTATTTACACACACTCACTCATACAGGTTTCAATCCACTCTGGATCTCACTGATAACGACTCTGCTACTGCCAATTATGACTTCGAAAATCCGATCAACTTAGCCGAAGACGAAGGCGAAGATGATTGCGGAGTGCCTGGCGAGCTTGCAAGACTGTTGCTTCAGGAAGAGAGGGCAATTCAACCACATGAAGAGCCAGTGGAAACAATAAACTTGGGTACTGAGGCAGACAGGAAAGAGGTAAAGATTGGTGCCAACCTAGAGCTCAGCGTGAAGCAACGGTTGACTAAGATGCTACATGATTATATGGAAATATTTGCATGGTCCTACGAAGATATGCCCGGGTTGGATACCGATATTGTGGTCCATCACTTGCCAACTAAGGAAGACTGCCCTCCGGTAAAGCAAAAGGTACGTCGTATGCGTCCAGAGATGTCTGAGAAGATCAAAGCCGAGGTTATGAAACAGTTTGATGCCGGGTTTCTTGCAGTGACTTCTTACCCTCAGTGGGTTGCTAATGTGGTGCCAGTACCAAAGAAGGACGGTAAGGTCAGAATGTGTGTCGATTACAGGGATCTGAACAGGGCCAGCCCCAAGGATGACTTCCCATTACCTCACATCGATGTCCTTGTTGACAATACTGCTCAGCATAAAGTGTTCTCCTTCATGGATGGCTTTTCAGGTTACAATCAGATCAAGATGGCACCTGAAGACATGGAGAAGACTACCTTTGTTACTCAGTGGGGTACCTTCTGCTACAAGGTCATGCTTTTTGGACTAAAGAACACTGGGGCAACCTACCAACGTGCCATGGTTGCTCTATTTCATGACATGATCCATCATGAGATAGAAGTGTATGTGGACGACATGATCGCAAGATCCCAGACTGAAGAAGAGCACCTAGATCATCTGCAAAAGTTGTTTGACCGTCTGAAATTATACAAGCTGAGGTTGAACCCGAACAAGTGCACCTTCAGGGTAAGATCTGGAAAGTTGCTAGGCTTCATGGTAAGTGACAAGGGCATTCAAGTGGACCCTGCTAAGGTTAAAGCTATTCAAGAGATGCCAGTTCCTAGGACAGAGAAAGAAGTCAGAGGCTTTTTAGGACGCCTGAATTACATTGCTCGCTTCATCTCACACCTAACTGCTACCTGTAAGCCAATCTTCAAGCTGCTGAAGAAAGATCAGGTAGTACGTTGGAATGATGAATGTCAGGCTGCTTTTGACAGAATCAAGGAGTATCTCAAAGAACCACCCATTCTTATGCCACCGGTTGAAGGGAGACCTCTAATATTATACTTGACAGTACTTGACAACTCAATGGGGTGCGTGCTGGGGCAGCATGACGAGTCTGGACGAAAAGAGCATGCCATTTATTACCTTAGCAAAAAGTTTACCGACTGTGAGACCCGATACTCACTGCTTGAGAAAACTTGCTGCGCTTTGGTATGGGCTGCTCGCCGGCTGAGACAGTATATGCTGACTCACACTACCTTGTTGATCTCAAAGATGGACCCTATAAAGTACATATTCGAAAAGCCTGCTCTGTCTGGGAGAATAGCAAGATGGCAAATGATCTTGACGGAATACGACATTCAGTACACAACCCAGAAAGCCATCAAGGGAAGTGTATTGGCAGACCACTTGGCACATCAGGCCGTAGATGACTATCAGTCAATGAACTTCGAGTTTCCGGATGAAAGCATCATGATAGTAACTGATTGTGAAGTACCTGGACCGGATGAAGGACCTGAGGAAGGATCCCGATGGTCTATGCACTTTGACGGAGCCTCCAATGCTTTGGGTAACGGTATCGGCGCCATAATCATATCTCCTCAAGGCACTCATACTCCACTTACTGCCCGGCTATGTTTCAACTGTACCAACAACATGGCAGAGTATGAGGCGTGCATCATGGGTCTTCAAGCTGCGATCGACTTAAGGATCAAGTTTCTGAGTGTCTTCGGAGATTCCGCTCTTGTGATCAATCAGATCAAAGGAGAGTGGGATACGAAACATCCAAACCTGATTCCTTACAGAGAATGTGTGTTGACCTTGATCCCCCACTTCACAGAAATAACCTTTGAACATTTCCCAAGAGAGGAGAATCAGTTGGCGGACGCGTTAGCTACAATGTCTTCTATGTTCAAAGTTAAATGGGATAATGAGGCTCCCCGAATCATCATCTGGAAACTGGACGAACCGGCATACTGTTGCGATCTCGAGACTGAATTGGTGACTGAGAAGCCTTGGTACCATGAGGTGAAGAGATATTTGGAAGCTCAGGAATACCCTGAAGGTGTGTCTGTCAATGATAAGAAGTTCCTGAGAAGGTTCGCAGCAAAGTTCTTCCTTAGCAACGGCATTTTGTACAAGCGAAACCATGATTCAACCTTACTGCGTTGTGTGGATAAGACTGAAGCAGAAAGGATCATGGAAGAGCTACATGAAGGGACCTTTGGTACACATTCCAGTGGACATACAATGGCAAAGAAGATCCTTCGGGCAGGGTATTACTGGTCCACAATGGAAGCTGACTGCTACCAACATTCCAGGACATGCCATAAGTGCCAGATTTATGCAGACAAGGTGCATGTTCCTCCAGTTCCTCTGAATATTCTGACCGCGCCTTGGCCGTTTGCAATGTGGGGCATAGACATGATCGGTGAGATTAAACCTACGGCATCTAATGGGCATCGCTTCATCCTAGTGGCGATTGATTATTTTACAAAGTGGGTCGAAGCAGCTTCCTACGCTACGGTAACCAAGACTGTTGTGGCACGGTTCATTCGGCATAATCTGATCTGTCGATACGGCGTCCCTGAGAGAATTATTACAGATAACGGTACCAATCTGAATAACAAGATGATCACTGAGCTCTGCGAGCAGTTCAAAATACAGCACCATAATTCTTCTCCTTACAGACCGAAGATGAATGGGGCTGTAGAAGCAGCAAATAAAAACATCAAGAAAATCGTGCAGAAGATGACAGTGACTTATAAGGATTGGCACGAGATGTTACCTTTCGCTCTACATGGGTACCGTACCTCAGCTAGGACGTCAACCGGGGCAACTCCTTTCTCTTTGGTTTATGGTATGGAGGCAGTCTTACCGATCGAAGTGCAAATACCCTCTCTCCGAATAATGAAGGATGCAAATCTGAATGAAGATGATTGGATCCAGACACGACTTGATCAGTTAAACCTTATTGATGAAAAGAGACTTGCTGCTATCTGTCATGGTCAGACGTATCAGAAACGGATGATCAGGACATTTAACAAAAAGGTCAGACCACAGGAATATCAAGTTGGGGATCTGGTAATCAAGTGAATCATTCTTCCTCAGAGTGATCCAAGGGGCAAATGGACCCCTACGTACGAAGGGCCATTTGTGGTTAAACATGTGTTCTCAGGAGGAGCAATGATATTGACCAACATGGATGGTGACGACCTTCCTCACCCCGCCAATGCAGACATAGTAAAAAGATACTACGCATGAAAAAAGACCCGCTAGGCTGACATGCCTAGGCAAAAATTAGGGCTTCCCGGCGAACCAAAAGGGTTCGGGCAAAATGAAGGGATGAAATGAAAAAATTTGTACACCCGGCAAGTCGAAAACCTGAAAAGGCGGCTTGGGCAAAAATGGGTATCCCGGTGGACTGAAAACCCGAAAGGGCGGTCCAGGCAAAAATTAGGGATAAAAGCGTAATACTATGTCTCATTGGATCACCTTGCGTCCGGAATCCGGTATCTATATCAAGTTCAGACGGCATCGATCAGTCAGCTTCATCTTTGTTTAGGTCATCAAGTGATGAGACGCTCGGAGTTATAAAGGCAATAGCAGAGTTGAAACCCAGTGGGATCATTCATTTCACACAGCTGTTTTATTTTCTTTTGTACAAAATTTGTATAAACTCTCTTGTTCGGCGGCGTTCTCTTACTAGGACGTCAGCCTCTTGTACATAAAATGCCTATTTACAGGCCATTCAAAAATCAATACAAATATACTTTTCAGTTAAAAGTGCCAATTGTTTTTCTTTTTCTGTTTTGTTTTGCGAAGAACGTCCAAGGTTCAATTTGTGATATATGCATTGACAATGATTTGCTAACTCATAAATATTTGCATACGAAACAAAGGATTAATTACAGGTAACATTAGAAACAGGGGCAATAAAAGAGTTGTCTAAGTAATCTAATTATTCCATCCACTAAGGTACCAAGGTAGGTTCAGCCGAAGAACATAACCAGACACCTTAATTCCCCAGAGAGTGAGCCAGCAAGTCGGTGCACTCTCATCAAGCAAAGTTATCAAATCTTAAGGAAGTTGAGTGTCCTCCAGCAGATCCCAACATTCCCCAGCACATCATTCTTAAACAAGCATCCCCGGCAGTCTTGGTCTAAAGATTGTTCCCCGGCGGTATATCAAACATTAAATGGAGCCACTTCCTCGATCCAGTTCAAACTTCCCCAGGAGTGTCCAATATAGTTCCCAAGGAAAGTTGGAATTCATCTCCCCAAGCAGTAAGCTTATCCCCAGTAGATTCTGGAAGCTTATCCCCGCAGAGCACGAGCGCGTCTCCCGGCTTTATTTAAAGAGTTATTTTCTTACTAGGATATAACTGGGTTATCCTCAGCCAAAAGCCATGGAAAGGTCGTCGTCAATACAGTTCTTTCTTATCCCCAGCGAAGTCTATTAACACTTCCAACACAGCAAAGATATCCCCAACAAGTTATTATCAACAACTCAGCAAAGTATCTCTCTCCCACAGAGTATCGCTTCCCAACAAGATCGTTAGAGTACTTTCCTCCCTGCAGAGTTATTCCATTCGCCAAGTTTATTCCCCAACGGAGTTATCTTCTCCTACCGGTATTCTTGCAACTATCATCCCCGGCGGAAGCAAAATCTATTCTCCAACATCAGCTCAGGAGTGACTTCCCGGCACCCGTCAAGGATTTACTTTCCTAGACGAAAAATACATTCATAAACATCTTCATACATTATAGCATGCATATACGCATCATGAACATACAATCTCACGTATTCAGAGAGCATCTCGCATGTCATACCACATGACATCGCATACAATTAACGCTTGTCTTTTCAGGACAAAAGTACAAAAATGATTACCATCAATGGTCGCAACTAAAGATCTGATTCCTGAATCTTGCCAGGGTGTATCTGTTGATGACCAATTACCAGATCCGATTCCTGTATCTTGCCAGGGTGTGTCTGAAGAGTTCGAGGATCCGATACCTGAATCTTGCCAGGGTGTATCCGTTGAAGACTAACATTACCAGATCCGATTCCTGTATCTTGCCAGGGTGTGTTTGAAGAGTTCGAGGATCCGATACCTGGATCTTGCCAGGGTGTATCCGTTGAAGACTAACATTACCAGATCCGATTCCTGTATCTTGCCAGGGTGTGTCTGAAGAGTTCGAGGATCCGATACCTGAATCTTGCCAGGGTATATCCGTTGAAGACTAACATTACCAGATCCGATTCTTGTATCTTGCCAGGGTGTGTCTGAAGAGTTCGAGGATCCGATACCTGAATCTTGCCAGGGTGTATCCGTTAGAGACTAACATTACCAGACTCGATTCCTGTATCTCTCCAGGGCACGTCTGAAGAATTCGAAGATCCGATTCCTGTAACCAGTCAGGACATATCTACACAAAGCATCTGAAGACCAGCTCCTGCAACATGTCAGGTACTCATTTTTCTTTTGCAGATACGCAAGTTCTCGCTAAGGAATCTCTTACGCGATCAACATCCAGATGGCATCTATAAGCCCATCATCCTATTCATCAACCTCTAAATGGCATCTATAAGCCCATTCCATCATCACACTGCTACTATGTGAGCGCAAATTTCTTGGCACTCTAGTGTTCAATCATCTTCCACCTTCGGATTACGAAAGGCACGTCAGCCAATCTGCATCCTCAGGTCTAAGAAGATTGAACAGGGGCAACTGTTGTACCCCGATATTTGCCCTCCCATATTCTTCAAGAAATTGCCAAGTCAAGCTTCAAAATTCCCCAAGGGTTGCACAGTGTAAGAGCCTCCTAAGCAGTCAAAATTAGGGTTTTGGTTCTGATCAAGAAAATGAAGTTTCCAAGGGTCCAATCAAGTCCCACATACCTACAAATATGGTCAAGCATCCTCATATCAAGTTTCAAGACTTTCAGCACAAAATTGCACAGTCAAAAACCCTAATTGCACTACAGTCAACTGTAGGGGCAAAATGGTCATTTGACAGTCAAAAGTCCAAATTTTTGGTCAACATCTCATTTTGAAGCCACAAACATCATTTGATCAATACTTGATCATGATTCTCAAAGCTTGGCTCAAAAATCATCAAGATGCAAAAGTTTCCTTATTTGGACAATTGAAAAAGTCAACTGTAAATTGACCAGGGCATAACTTTCACATGGATTATCAGAAAAATTCCATCCAAAGCTCATTTTGAAGATAAAGACATTTCCTACAACTCCTCTTCATACTCCAAGTCCAAGAAATGCTCTCACAAAAAGTTATCAATTTCAACATTATAGGTCATTTTCAAAAGTCAACAAAAAGGGACTTTAAGTCAAAGGCCATAACTTGAGATTGGTAAATCAAAATGACATGGGACCAAAGGCATTGGTTAGAGGACTCAAAGATCTTTCCAAAATGTCCAAGAACATGAGCAAAGCTTAAAAATTGAGCAAGTTATGCCTTGTGGAAGTTGGGAAATTTTTGGATATTTTGAAAAGTCAACATTGATTCAAATGACCTAAAATTGCTAATGGGCCTCTTTTTCTTCCACAATTCATTATCCAAGGCATGTGCACGACCATTTGGCCCAAAGGGAAGTTTTTCTTCATTATTTATTTATTTATTTGGATTTTTATTATTAATAATTCATTTTAATTAAATAAAATACATGAAAAATACCAAACCAATGCAATCAAATCTTTTTGTGCATGAAATAGGTTTAAAAATTCGTGCATGATCAGATATGGAAGGAATTGAAGTGATTGGATATGATCAAGGTCAAAATAGCATGAAAAAATATTGAAAAAGATCTTGGAAAATCAAATCTTGCAAGTCATGAATGCCAAGGTTTTTGGTTGTTTTCTTTGACCTAATTCATTCCATACATAAGCTGGATCAAGACCTAATGCCTACTAACCTCTAAGCTGCGCTACAGACCAAAAAAAAACTTGAGTTTTTGGTTGAAAAATTGAAATCTGAAAATCAAGTTCTAGGACGATTCAAGGCCAAAGAGTTGTTCCAATAGCTTGCTGAGGCTTCAAAGAAGAATTTTGGATCAAAACCATAAGCTTCCACCCCCAGAAACGTGAGAACGATCTCACCCTATACAGAAAATATTTGATATTCGTGCATCTCAATTCATGCATATTTAGCAATTTTTAATATGTGATTTGTGTTCATTATTCAATTATGAAGCTAACTGTGTGGTTTGATTTTGTTTTCGTGCCCCATATGAGGATTCACCATTAGAGACATCTAGGGTTTCCAGGTTTTCAATTTAGGCGTTTCTCATCCCTGTAAAATTAAGACATATCAATACCACGAATAAAACCAGCAGGTTGGGACGAATTGGAAAAGACCATCGCGCCTAATTTATGTGGCCGGACGACCTAATCGCTATTATCAGAACAAGCTTATTTTGAGGGGGTTCAAAACCCCCGTTAACCGTTTTCTATTTTTTCAGGAAACAAGGCCATGAAGAAGATGACCAGGTGGCAAGGAACAATTGGGTGGTTTAAACTTTCGCGCAGAAAAAAAAGCATTAACGCGTGTTTGTTTTATTATGTTCATTAATTATTTAATATACAGATGAACAACGCAGCACGAATGGCAAGCACGCTCAATGATAACCCCTGGGACCTGGGTTCGAGCCCCAGGTCCCCCATCCCTTGCATATTATTTTTCATATAATGTTCACATACAATTTCAGCGCTGAGGTGTATCGTGCATCTCTCAAATCAAACCTGCCACGCGTATGCTAAGAGCAATCCCAGGGCTATAATTGGAGAAGCATCATAAACTTGAGTCAAAGAGGCTACACGCTATCATGGAAGTTAACGAGGCCAAAGGCCATTGGGCCTAGAATGCTGAGATTACACCTCCACTTTGGGGACAGAAACCCCCCTAGGTTTGCTATCTCTTACATTATTTTTTTTTCTCATTCTTTTTTTTTATTTCAATTATGATTCTTTTTAGTTAATTATTTGAATTTAATTATTTTCATAATAATATAAAAAACTCCAAAAAATCAGAAAAAGACAAAAAATTAATATTTTTATTTAATGTTATATTTTTGTAAATAAATTGCATTAATTAATTTTAGTTATTAAATTAGGTTTAATTGTAATATTTTCCTTAATAAAATCTAAAATTGGTAGAATTAGGGTTCATAATCATTTTTATCCCTTTTTCTTTTCTTTCATAATAATTAAATATTTCCTATTATTTATTTTTATAATTAAATGGCATGTAAATAATTAGGTTAAATATTAGGTTAAAATTTAATCTTTTCTTAATAAACTAAAAACAACTAGAATTAGGGTTAGCATTTTATTTTAATTAATTCTTTTTCATTAAAATCATAAAATACAAAAATACCAAAAAACAAATTTCTTTTCCTTTTAATTTTATTAATTTAATAATCGTTTAATTTAATTTAGTTAAAAAGGGTCCAACGCCCTCGTTTCAACTTTAATTCTAATTCGCATATTTATTTTTTATTCTTTATAATATTTATGTGTCTCTCCCAAGGCCATGTAACATCTTTTATTTGTCGCACTTTTAATTCTTTATTTTTCTGTCAAATCGGGTTCTGGAAATTTTGGCGATGTGGACCCGCGCCTTTTGTAATAGCTTTAGAACTTTTACTCTTCGCAATTTTTAACTGCTAAATCAATTCATGCAAGAATGAATGTCTAAATAAAAACAAACGCATAGATCACCTTGACATGAATAAGACAAAATAACTTAACATGACACACAAATCACACACCACCCCTAGGGTACGCCTCACTGTTGCCTTGCCTCGAAAGGTGATCGTCGAGTAGAGGATGTCTTAGCAAGTCCTCATGATCCGGGAACCTGGCATGAGGGTAGCTTCTAAGGTGTCTTCCTATTGCTCTGGTGATCACCATGTCCCAAACCTCGAATTGACCCGAACACCTCCAACGGTGGTGCTACCTACCTCTCAATGGTGGGATGGCACTACTTTAAAGGATATTTACACAGACGAATTCCTTAGGGTAGGTAGACGACTCTAGATACTTGCTCTAATTTCAAAGACAAATCAAAAATACTTTTCACACCGACACCTTTTCAAAAAGCTTTCGAAAGCAATTTTTCAAACACTCTTGAGGACTGATATAAGAGTCGAACTGAAATTTTCAAAGAAACTTTTTAAACCCACAGTTGAAAAGCAAACAAACCATTTTGAAAACACAAATGAGCAAGTATCTAAGAGCCCATGGATAACCATGGATAGAAAGGGTGCTAATACCTTCCCTTTCTATAACCTACCTCCCGAACCGAGAGCAATCTCTTTAAGGAATTTTTCTGTGCTTTTGTCCTTTCCACTTGGAGAAAATAAAAGACGGTGGCGACTCTTGCTTCCGCGACATTTCGCGAATCAGCATTAAACAGTCAGTTCCAGATCCACCGATCACACTATCCTTAGTCAGCTACCCTACAACGGTACAGAAAAGGAGCCAAAACTTGAGGAGGTTGCTAAAGCACTACACCTACAGCCATCTGACATCAAGGGGCATTAGGAAACCAGAAGTGGTATCAAAGGATTCTTGGAAAAGTTCCTGTTTAAGAAAGCACAAGAATGTTGGAATTCCCTTGACCTACAAGCCTTTGAAGAAGTTGTGGCACTCCTTGTCTATGGGTTGGTGTTATTCCCGAATCCAGATCAGCTTATAGATATCAATGCTGTCAAAATCTTCATGTCCAGGAATCCCGTACCTACGTTACTTGGGGACATCCTCCACTCATGTTTCACTCGAACCATGAGAAAAAGAGGTGTTCTCATGTGCTGCACTCCTCTCCTGGCAAGGTGGTTTATTTCGCACCTTCCACAATCAGTTTTGAAGAACGAGCGGGGTTTGAGATGGTCACGACGATTGATAACTCTTACACATGCTGATATACATTGGTGTTCTCGGTCCAGAGAGAATGTCACTATCATTGATCGTTGCGGGGAGTTTCCTAATGTTCCTTTACTTGGAATCAGAGGAGGTATTACTTACAACCCGTGTCTGGCTTTGAGACAGTTTGGTTATGCTCGGAGGGATGGCCCTCATGACATGTTGATTCTTGACATAGTTTTTGACTTCGACAATGATGCACAAGGACTTCGCCAGAAATTTATCAGAGCTTGGAGGATGCCCAACAGGGTAGATAGCAAGACACTGGGGCACAAGAACTCCATCCCCCTCGAGCCTTATCTCAAATGGGTACGAGCCCGCTTCCAAAAGCTGGTGATGCCATATCCTCATGTTCTCCCCGTGATCAAAGAGCCAGTTTTGGAAGGAGAGGTGCCCTACACCATTCAACATCCTGACATGCCAACTTCTTGGGAAGAAATGCAAAAGAGCTGGATCCAACTCAAGGAAGAACATAATTCTCTTGAAACCAGTCTACATGCCAGTGAGAAGAAGGTCTTGGAGCTCACCCGTCTGCTGCACGAGGAAAAGACCCTCAACACTTACATCGCTCCAAAGAGGATGCGCAATGTCTTTTGGGATTAATTATTTTGTAATGTTTTGCCCATGAGGCCCTGATGTACTGAACAGATTATTTCTTAATGCAACGTGTGTTCCTTTTTTGTCTGCAATGAATTTGAACTTTCGAACCCTTGAATGCATTGCATAAATAGCATATCATGCATCATATGCATAACAGGTACCTCTTTTTCTACAGGTTGCTTAATCTTCTTCGCTGTTTATTTCAGCACTCAGTCATCATGAATCCTGAACCTACTACCGAGCAAGCTATCAAGGCCCTCCAGGCCTAGAACGCCCAGTTTCAAGAGCTGGTCATGAGCTTAGCCCAAGGACAACAGGAGTTGAAGGCTTTGCTCCTGAAGAAGAAGAAGAAGAAGAGGACTGTGTTGTTCAATACTGGACGCAGACTCGGGAATACACTGTAGAATGAAGCTGAGCTGACTACTCCATCTGTTGGGGAAGGCAGTCACCAGGAGGGAGGGGTCCCTAGTCCCGTGGTCTCTGACACTGAGACAGATTTCAATGATGAACAGTACCCTCCTGCCGAGGACAGGTACAAACAGCTGGAGGACCGATTAAATGCTATGGAGATTCAACGTGTGCCTGGGTTGGATTTCGGAGACTTAGGGTTATCTTCTGGGGTGGTGATCCCACACAAGTTCAAGGCACCTGCCTTTGTGAAATACGACGGAGCTTCTTGTCCTAAGATGCACCTCAGATCTTATGTAAGGAAGATCCAGCCTTACACTGCAGACAAGAACCTATGGATCCATTTCTTCCAGGAGAGTCTTTCAGGGACTCAACTCGAATGGTTCTATCAGCTGGATGGAACCAATATTCGTAACTGGGAGGACTTGGCTACTGCTTTTTATAAGCAGTATCAGTATAATTTCGACCTCGCTCCCACGCGTACCCAACTCCAGGGTATGTCACTTGGGACGAGTGAAGGTTTTAAGGAGTACGCGTAGAAATGGAGAGACCTGGCTGGCAGGGTGCAACCACCATTGACGAATCATGAACTTGTGGACATGTTTTTGGGGACCCTGTCTGGTCCATTCTTTAATCATCTGATTGGTAATTCCTTTGCAGGGTTTACAGACTTGATCCTGACTGGTGAGAGGATCGAAGCTGGTATCAAATCGGGGAAGATACAAAAAGGTGCCTCCTCGAGTACTAAAAAGAAGCCCTTCAAGAAGGAATATAGTTCTGTTTATGGTCCAAGGAGACAGAACAAATCGGAACACCGCCAAGCTGTCAACGCGGTGGTAATTTCAAAGCCTGCTGCTGCTCCTCAGCAATACAACCAACTCAGAGTTGAGAGGCCCAAAAGACAGTATACTCGGCTCAGCATGACCCTGTCTCATATTTTGCCGCAACTGCTGTCAACCAATCTAGTAACTGTCAAGGAAGCTCCGAAGGTGGTAAACACAACATCTCCGAAGTACAACCCCAACGCCCGTTGCGCTTATCACTCTGATAGCCCGGGGAATTCTACTGATGATTGTTGGGCTCTAAGGAATAAGGTTCAGGACCTTATTGATGCTAAGGAAATACAGTTCGAGGCGCCCGAAAGGCCCAATGTTGTGACTGCTCCCATGCCCTAGCATGGAGTGAATGTTGTGGAAGAAGACCCGTATGTAGCCTCTGTGGATGAGATTGTTACTCTGTTGTTGACTGTCAAGAGGAACCTGTTACTAGCCGGTTTATTTCCGGGATGTAGTAAAGGTTGCCTTCTTTGTGCTGTTTCACCTACTGGTGGTCCTTTGCTGAAGTCAGGCGTCCAAAACCTAATGGATAGTAAAGAGATCTTGTTCAAGAAGATTGTTGTTCCTGCTGTCCCTGTTGAAGAAGTTTCAATTGTCACTATTTTCAATAACCCCCCTAAGGCTCCCTCAAAGAAGCCTGTCAAAATCATGCCTGTTCACAAGATTGCACCTATCGTCATCACTGTTCCGGGGCCCATCCCCTATAAGTCTGACAAAGCTGTCCCGTGGCACTATGGGGCAGATGTTTATGTTCTGGGAGTGAAACAAGAGTTCGATACTAGTACCGGTGTCACCAACATCACCGGGCCTGCTAAAGTCACTCGTAGTGGAAGACTGTTCTCACCAGACATTGCACCTCCAGCAATTCAGAGACCTCTTGTCATCACACCTGCCAGTGTGCCTGCTTCCCTGCCTGACCAAGTTCTTGTTTCTACCCTTGCTGCCGAGTCATCTAACACTCGGGGCAAAGGGGTTGCTACTGATGTGCCTGCCCGGACGGAGGCACCGAAGACCAATGTTGAAGCTTCCAAGCAAGAGATGGAAGAGATCCTCAAAATTATCAAGAAGAGTGATTTCAACGTCGTCGAGCAGCTGGGGCATACCCCCTCTAAGATCTCTATGCTATCACTTTTATTGTGTTCAGAGGCCCATGCCAAGGCCCTGATTTCCTTCCTGAAGACGGCCCATGTGCCACAAGAAACGTCTGCTGATCAATTTACTGATTGTGTGGCCAACTTGACTGCTGATAATGGGTTGGGTTTCTCTGACGCCGATCTGACTGCCAAGGGAAAGAACCATAACGACGCCCTGCATGTCTCCATTGAATGCAGGAGCACTACTCTTGCCCATGTGTTGGTTGACACTGGTTCTTCGTTGAACGTACTGCCCAAGAAAGCTCTAGACAGGCTGGATTGTGAGGGTTTAGAGCTCAAGCCTAGTAACATTGTTGTCCGGGCCTTTGACGGGTCGAAGAGGATGGTACATGGCGAAGTTGACATCCCAATCAGGGTTGGTTCTCAAGTTTTTGACTCTACTTTCTATGTGATGGACATTCGTCCATCCTATTCTTGTTTGCTGCGTCGTCCATGGATCCATAAGGCTGGAGCTGTGACCTCCATATTACATCAGAAGCTTAAGTACCCAGTCATGGGGAAGATCGTAACAGTTCAGGGGGAGGAAGAATACATGGTCAGCCACCTCAACTCGTTCCGGTATGTAGAAATGGATGGGGAGTTCATTGAGACCCCCTTTCAACACTTTGAAGAGATGCCTCAGACATTGGCAGCAGCAGAGACAGTGACTGAAGAAGACTCTCCTTTGAAGATGGCTTCCTTGAGGGATGCCCGGGCTGTGATTAAGAAGGGTGAGTGCGCAAACTAGGGCCGACTTCCTGATTTCACTCCAAAGACTGACAAATTTGGCTTGGGTTTCACTGCAGAAGCTCAGAGGGCTGTGCGTAAGGCAAGGATTGGAAGACCTCCTATATTCATCACCAATCCGGGAGTGAATGCTATTGAAGACAAAGTGGAAGAATCTGAGTTCGACAGCTGGATCTACCCAACGACCAACGGTGGACCAAGCAACTGGACGGAGAAAGATTTCATACCTATTACTTTTGTCACTCAGTAATGAACTCCTTTGTTTTGAATTTGTAACGAACAATAATTACTAAACTTTATGGCCCGGTGTCTTACCCGGGGCATTGTGGCGTCATTTGTGAGGGCTTTTGTGTGTCACTTCCATATATCATGAATAAAAGCATTGGACGTTTTTTACATTTCAAATCTTGCGCTCCTTTTCTTTCCTTATTATATATTGCAAAACAGCTATATTTACACACACTCACTCATACAGGTTCCAATCCACTCTGGATCCCACTGGTAATGACTCTGCTACTGCCAGTTATGACCGAAAATCCGATAAACTTAGTCGAAGACGAAGGCGAAGATGATTGCGAAGTGCCTGGTGAGCTTGCAAGACTGTTACTCCAGGAAGAGAGGGCCATTCAGCCACATGAAGAGCCAGTGGAAACGGTAAATCTGGGTACGGAGACAGACAGAAAGGAAGTCAAGATTGGTGCCAATCTAGAGCTCAGTGTGAAACAACGGTTGATTCAGATACTGCAGGATTATGTGGAAATCTTTGCCTGGTCCTACGAAGACATGCCTGGGTTGGATACCGACATTGTGGTTCATCGCTTGCCTACCAAGGAAGACTGCCCTCCGGTTAAACAGAAGGTCCGCCGTATGCGTCCAGAGATGTCCGAGAAAATCAAGGCTGAGGTTATGAAACAATTTGATGTCGGGTTTCTAGCAGTGACTTCTTACCCTCAGTGGGTTGCCAACGTGGTTCCAGTGCCGAAGAAAGATGGTAAAGTCCGAATGTGTGTTGATTACAGGGATTTGAACAGGGCCAGCCCTAAGGATGACTTCCCTCTGCCTCACATCGACGTTCTGGTTGACAACACTGCTCAGCATAAGGTATTCTCCTTCATGGATGGGTTCTCAGGTTATAATCAGATCAAGATGGCTCCTGAAGACATGGAGAAGACCACTTTTGTTACTCAGTGGGGTACCTTCTGCTACAAGGTCATGCCTTTTGGGTTGAAAAATGCTGGGGCAACCTACCAACGTGCCATGGTTGCTTTATTTCATGACATGATCCGTCATGAGATAGAAGTATACGTCGACGATATGATTGCAAGGTCCCAAACTGAGGAGGAACACCTTGACCATCTGCAGAAACTGTTTGACCGTCTGAAGTTGTACAAGCTGAGGTTGAACCCAAACAAATGCACCTTTGGGGTGAGATCTGGAAAGCTGCTAAGTTTCGTCGTAAGTGACAAAGGTATTCAAGTGGACCCTGCCAAGGTGAAAGCCATACAAGATATGCCATCTCCCAAGACAGAGAAGGAAGTCAGAGGCTTTCTAGGACGGCTGAACTACATTGTCCGATTCATCTCGCATCTAACTGCTACATGTGAACCAATCTTTAAGCTACTGAAGAAAGATCAGGTGGTACGTTGGAACGATGAATGTCAGGCCGCTTTCGACAGAATCAAAGAGTATCTCCAAGAACCACCCATTCTTATGCCACCGGTTGAAGGGAGACCTCTAATCTTATACTTGACAGTACTGGACAACTCAATGGGGTGTGTGTTGGGGCAGCATGACGAGTCTGGCCGAAAAGAGCACGCCATTTATTACCTTAGCAAAAAGTTTACCGACTGTGAGACCGATACTCACTGCTCGAGAAAACTTGCTGCGCTTTGGTATGGGCTGCTCGCCGGTTGAGACAGTATATGTTGACTCACACTACTCTGTTGATTTCAAAAATGGATCCAATCAAGTATATCTTCGAAAAGCCCGCTTTGTCCGGAAGAATAGCAAGATGGCAGATGATCTTGACAGAATACGACATCTAGTACACGACTCAAAAAGCAATCAATGGAAGTGTATTGGCAGACCATTTGGCACACCAAGCAGTGGATGACTACCAGTCGATGAACTTTGAATTTCCAGACGAGAATATCATGGTAGTGACTGATTGTGAAGTACCTGGACCAGATGAAGGACCCGAGGAAGGATCCCGATGGTCTATGAACTTTGACGGAGCCTCAAACGCTTTGGGTAACGGCATCGGCGCTGTGATCATCTCCCCTAAAGGCACTCATACTCCACTTACTGCCCGGCTATGTTTTAACTGCACCAACAATATGGCAGAGTATGAAGCATGTATCATGGGTCTTCAAGCTACAATTGACTTAAGGATTAAGTTTCTGAGTGTCTTTGGAGATTCCGCTCTCGTGATCAATCAGATCAAAGGCGAATGGGATACGAAACACCCAAACCTTATTCCTTACAAAGAGTATGTGTTGACATTGATCCCCCACTTCGAAGAGATAACTTTTGAACACTTCCCAAGAGAGGAGAATCAGTTGGCGGACGCGCTGGCTACGATGTCTTCTATGTTCAAAGTCAAATGGGATAACGAAGCTCCCCGGATCATTATCTGGAAATTGGATGAACCTGCACATTGCTGCGATCTTGAGGTTGAAGAGGTAACTGAAAAACCTTGGTATCATGAAGTGAAGAGGTACTTGGAAGCTCAAGAATACCCCGAGGGTGCATCTGTCAACAACAAGAAGTTCCTAAGAAGGTTCGCTGCAAAGTTCTTCCTCAGCAACGACATTCTCTACAAGCGAAACCATGATTCAACCTTACTGCGTTGTGTGGATAAGACAGAAGCAGAAAAGATCATGGCAGAGCTGCATGAAGGTACCTTCGGAACGCATTCCAGTGGACATACCATGGAAAAGAAAATCCTTCGGGCAAGATATTTCTGGTCCACAATGGAAGCCAACTGTTACCAACATTCTCGGACATGTCACAAATACCAGATCTACGCTGATAAGGTGCATGTTCCTCCAGTTCCTCTGAACGTCTTGACAGCACCTTGGCCTTTTGCAATGTGGGGCATTGATATGATCGGCGAGATCAGACCTATGACATCTAACGGGCATCGCTTCATCCTGGTAGCGATTGATTACTTCACAAAGTGGGTTGAAGCAGCTTCCTACGCTACGGTAACCAAGAACGTCGTGGCACGGTTCATTCGACACAACCTGATCTGTCGATACGGGGTACCTGAGAGGATCATTACGGACAATGGTACCAATCTTAATAACAAGATGATCACTGAGCTCTGCGAGCAATTCAAGATACAGCACCACAACTCTTCTCCCTACCGGCCGAAGATGAATGGGGTTGTCGAAGCAGCTAATAAAAATATTAAAAAGATTGTGCAGAAGATGACAGTGACCTACAAAGATTGGCATGAGATGTTACCGTTTGCTCTTCACGGGTACCGTACCTCAGCGCGGACGTCAACAGGGGCAACGCCCTTTTCCTTGGTCTATGGCATGGAGGCAGTCTTGCCTATTGAATTCCAGATACCCTCTCTCCGGATAATGAAGGATGCAGGTTTGAGCAAAGATGACTGGATCCAGACTCGACTTGATCAATTAAATCTAATCGACTAAAAGAGACTCACTGCTATTTGTCATGGTCAAACGTACCAAAAACGAATGATCAGGGCATTTAACAAGAAAGTCAGACGACAAGAGTATCAAGTCGGAGACCTGGTAATCAAGCGCATCATTCTTCCTCAAAGTGATCCCAGGGGCAAATGGACCCCTACGTACGAAGGGCCATTTGTGGTTAAACATGTCTTCTCAGGAGGAGCCATGATTCTAACCACCATGGATGGTGACGACCTTCCTCACCCCGCCAATGCAGACATAGTAAAAAGATACTACGCATGAATTAAAGACCTGCTAGGTTGACACACCTAGGCAAAAATAAGGGCTTCCCGGCGAACCAAAAGGGTTCGGGCAAAAATAAGGGATGAAATGAAAAAAAATCTGTACACCCGGCAAGTCGAAAACCTGAAAAGGCGGCTTGGGCAAAAATGGGTATCCCGGTGGACTGAAAACCCGAAAGGGCGGTCCAGGCAAAAGTTAGGGATAAAGTGTAATACTATGTCTCATTGGATCATCCTTGCATCCAGAATTCGGCATCAACTATCATGCTCAGACGACACTGATCAATCAGCTTCATCTTCAACTAAACAACAAAGTGATGAGACGCTTGAAGACATAAAGGTGATAGCAGAGTTGGAACCCAGTGGGATTATTTTCACATAGCTGTTTTTGTTTTTCACAAAAAATTGTATAAACTCTGTTGTTCGGCGGCGTTCTCTTACTAGGACGTCAGCCTCTTATACATAAACACCTATTTACAGGCAAAGTTCAAAATCAATACAAGCTCAATTCTTCAGACAAATTGCCAATTGCTTTTCCTTTTTCTGTTTTGTCTTGCGAAGAACGTCCAATGTTCATTTTTGATATATGCATTTGACATTAATTGCTGATCATAAATATTTATATGTGAAACGAAGGATTAATTACAGGTGACATCAGAAACAGGGGCCATAATGAGTTGTCTAAGCAATCTAGTTGCTCTGTCCACCAAGGTACCAAGGTAAGTTCAGCTGAAGAACATAACCAAGTTACCTCCACTCCCCGCAGAGTAAGACAAGACTCAGCAATACTCTCCCCCAAGCATAGTTGGTCTCCCATCAGCCCCGAAAAGGCACAATATCTCCAGTAAGTCAGTGATACTCTCCCCAAGCAGAGTTAGGTTACTGTCAACCTTAAGGAAGATGGACATCCCCAGAAAATCTCAATATTTCCCAGCGGAGTATGCAGATATTCCTCAACAAGCATCCCCGGCAGTCTTAATATAAGATTGTTCCCCGACGGAATACCAGACACCCTAGTGGAGCCACTCCCCAGTACAGTCTCAAAAGTCTCCCCAGGAGAGTTGAATCATCTCCCCAGTAGATTCTGGAAGCTTATCACCTGTAGAGTATGAACGCATCTCCCCGGCTTCATTCAAAGGTTATTCCCCACCAGAGCTTATAACTGGGTTATCCTCAGCTAATTACCACGAAAAGATCGTCCTCGGCGAAGTTCTTCCTACCCCCAGCGGAGTTCATCAAATTCTCCAACATAACTTATCAACAGAATCCCCAGCGGAGTTCTCATCAAAACCTCAGCGAAGTATCTCTTCCCACAGAGTAATTCCCCACAGAGTAATTCCCCGCAGAGTAATCTCTTCATCAAGTTTATTCCCCAACGGAGTCATCTTCTCCTACCGGTTTATTCTTGCAATCATCACCCCCAGCGGAAACAAAGAACTCTATTCTTCAACATCAGCCCAGGATCTAACTTCCCGGCATTCGTCAAGGATTTATTTTCCCAAGACGAAAATACATTCATAGACATTTCACATTTTGTACATCCTGCTTACATACATGATAAAGTGCATACGACACGATCTCATTTTGAGAACATCATGACATCATACATCTCATACATCATGACATTGCATATAACTGATGTTTTGCCTTTTCAGGAAAAAGGTCAATCCAAAGACAATTACTATCAACCATCGCAATTCCAGATTCGATACCTGTATCCAGCCAGGGCATATCTGTAGACGGCCAATTCCAGATTCGATTCCTGTATCCAGCCAGGGCATATCTGTGAGTAACTGATTGTAGATTCGACACCTGTATCTAGCAAGGGCATGTCTGCATGAAGAGTTTAGAGATTTGACTCCTGTATCCAGCCAGGGCATATCTGTAGACGAAGAATTCCAGATTCGATTCTTGTATCTAGCCAGGGCATATCTGTGAGTAACTGATTGTAGATTCGATACCTGTATCCAGCCAGGGCATATCTGCATGAAGAGTTTAGAGATTCGATTCCTGTATCCAGCCAGGGCATATCTGTAGACGAAGAATTCCAGATTCGATTCCTGTATCTAGCTAGGGCATATCTGTGAGTAACTGATTATAGATTTGATACCTGTATCCAGCCAGGGCACGTCTGCATGAAGAGTTTAGAGATTCAATTCCTGTATCCAACCAGGGCATATCTGTAGAAGACAAATTCCAGATTCGATTCTTGTATCTAGCCAGGGAATATCTGTGAGTAGATTCGATTCCTGTATCCAGCCAGGGCATATCTGCATGAAGAGTTTAGAGATTCGACACCTGTATCCAGCCAGGGCACATCTGTAGACGACTAATTCCAGATTCGATTCCTGTATCTAGCCAGGGCATATCTGAAGAGTTTGAAGATTCGATACCTGTATCCAGCCAGGGCATATCTGTAGACCAATTCCAGATTCGATTCCTGTATCCAGCCAGGGCATATCTGTGAGTAACGGATTGTAGATTCGATACCTGTATCCAGCCAGGGCATGTCTGCATGAAGAGTTTAGAGATTCGATTCCTGTATCCAGCCAGGGCATATCTGTAGACGACTAATTCCAAATTCGATTCCTGTATCTAGCCAGGGCATATCTGTGAGTGATTGATTGTAGATTCGACACCTGTATCTAGCCAGGGCATTGTCTGCATGAAGAGTTTAGAGATTCGATACCTGTATCCAGCCAGGGCATATCTATAGACAACTAATTCTAGATTCGATTCATGTATCTAGCCAGGGCATATCTATGAGTAACTGATTGTAGATTCGACACCTGTATCTAGCCAGGGCATTGTCTGCATGAAGAGTTTAAAGATTCGATACTTGTATCCAGCCAGGGCACGTCTGTAAGCAACCTTTTGAAGTTCCGGATTCGATTCCTGTATCCAGCCAGGGCACATTTGTGAGCAATTGATTGTGGATTCGATACCTGTATCTAGCCAGGGCATATCTACATGAAGAGATTGAAGATCAACACCTGTAATAGGCCAGGAAACCATCTTCCTTTCTCAAAGCACGCAAGTTCTCGCTAAGGAATCTCTTACGCGATCGACACCTTCTGATGGCATCTATAAGCCCATCTCCACAACTATCCATCACATTTCCAAATGGCATATATAAGCCCATTCCCAACAAAGTTTTGTCACATCTTCAGATGGCATCTATAAGCTCATCCTCCTACCCATCATATCTCCAAATGGCATCTATAAGCCCATTCCCGACGAGATTCTGTCACATCTCCAGATGGCATCTATAAGCCCATCCTCTTATCCACCATCTCTCCAAATGGCATCTGTAAGCCCATTCCTGCCATCACCTTGCTGACATTCTACTATGCGAGTGCAAATTTCTAGGCACTCTAGTGTTCAATCATCTTCCACCCTCGGATCACGAAAGGCACACAAGCCAATCTACATCCTCAGGTATAAGAAGATTGAACAGGGGCAACTGTTGTACCCCAAAATTTTCCCTCCCATATTCTTCAAAGTTTTGACAAGCATCATCTCAATTTGCTCAAGTCTACTCAAGGGTTGCACAGTTCAAACACCCTCCTAAGCCAGTCAAATTAGGGTTTTGGTTCTTGCAAGGAAGTTGAGGTTTTCAAGGGCTCAATCAAGTCTCATATGCCTATATACATTGTCAAGCATCTACATGCCAAGTTTCAAGGCTCACAGGGTCAAGTTGCACAGTCAAAAGCCCTAGTTGCTCCACAATCAACTGTAGGGGTAAAATGGTCATTTGGCAGTCAAAAGTCAAAAAATTTGGTCAACATCTTATTTTAAAGCCACAATCATCATTTGGTCAAGTCTTGACCATGATTCCACAAGAATGGCTCAAAAATCATTAAGATGCAAAAGTTTCCATTTTTGGACAGCTGAAAAGTCAACTGTAAATTGACCAGGGCATAACTTTTTCATGGTTCATCAGAAAAATCCCATCCAGTTCTCATTTTGAAGGGGATGGCATTTCCTACAACTCACCTTCACATTCCAAATCCAAGAAATGCTCTCACAAAAAGTTATCAATTTCAACATTATAGGTCATTTTCAAAAGTCAACAAAAAGGCATTTTAAGTCAAAGACCATAACTTGAGATTGGTAAATTCAAATGACATGGGACCAAAGGCATTGGTTAGAGGACTTCAATACCTTTCCAAAATGTCCAATAACATGTTCATATGATCAAAATTGAGCAAGATATGCATTGGAGAAGTTTGGAAATTTTTGTGAAATGGCAAAAGTCAACTATCCGTGAAACATCAATTTTTGACAAAAGGGCCCACTTTCTTCCATTTGATTCAGCCTTGTCATGCCATACACGTGTCCCATGATTAATTTCAAGATTAAACATTAATTTTTCTATTTTATTTAATTTTTATTGATTTAATCCATTTTAAATCCATAAAATTCAAATAAAATCAAAAAAATTAATTAAAGGGCATCTTTGTGGTTTGAATGACCTTTATATGCCATTTACTAGCTGCCAAATTCGTGCAAGCTATTTTTGTACACAAAATTTTGAATTTGAACCAAGTATGGAATGTCCTTTTAATGGTGGTCAAACAAAATCCAAAGCTTAATTGCACAAGGTTAAGGCTCTTAATGTTGACTCAATTCCCTTCATACATACATATGCAAGCCTTCCCAACCTCATTCAGGACCTAGAGCTCACTGAAACGGCCAGAACCAAAACTCAAAATTTGTCAAAAAGTGGGAGATCTAAAACTGTGTTGCAGGCACTTTGAGATCAAAATAAGCACGTGGTCCTCTTCATTGCCATCCCCTGAAGCCAACGCAACCCTTGCCACGTCCTAAGACCCATCACACCGCGCTGTAAGTATTCACAAACTCACCCCTGTACACGAAATGGGAATTCTCCATTCTTGCATTTTTCCTCAAAAATATTAGCATAGTTATGTTCCTTGTTTGATTTCTGATCTAATGACAATAGCCAATTTCATTTTTAGGCCTTATACTGTGATACACGATTCAAGGTTTTGCTTGCTTGTTTTTTAGGCGTTTTCAGTGCAGGAAAAATTGGTCACGATAATGGGTATAGAAGTGATCAGGAGAGGGAAACGAGACCAACCATGGTGTTGGAATTAATTTTTGATGCCTAAGGATGATTTTGAGTAAAGCCTGCGAAATCTCCTGCGGATAAAAATCTGCAGGTAAATAACCAGCAAATTATTGAAGACGATGATGATGTGTCTCCCCGTCACTGGCCAGTTCAAATTAAAACGCGCTTTTTTTTTATTTTTAGGATGTTGCTTATTTGTTTTATATAATTTCATTTTCTCACTAGTATAACGAATGGAAGCAGTTGGCGTAGTGGCATAGCGTGCAGGCTTTGAACGTAGGGACCTGGGTTCGATTCCCAGGTCCACCCCATATTCGTTTCCATTTTTTTCTAAAGCGTTCATGTGCAGATTCCCCAAAGCACCTCACCATACACCTCCAGTTCACAAAGCGCCAGGTGGCTACAGGCATGCAACCAACAAACACTTGATCCAAGAAGTCAACGTGGCTGGATGAATAATGGGCTTCCAGATTTCTAAACACACACTCAATTCTGGCCCAAACCCCCTTGGTTTTGTTATTCTTTTTTATTTTATTTTTTTCTTTTCTTTTATAATTCCTTTTTATTAATCATTAGTATTATTATTATTTAATTAACCTAAATTATTTATTTTCATAAAAAATAAAAAAAAAACTAATATTTGTATTTATTAATTTCACTCCTTTATTTTGTAAATAAATTTTAATTAATTAGTTTAGTTGTTTAAGTAGGTTTAATTTTAACTTTTTTTACAATAAATAAAAATGATTTAGACTTAAGGTTTTTCTTTTAAAATTTCTTTTATTTTTATTTCATTAAAAATATAAAAAACTCAAAAACATTTTTTTTCTTTTGATAATTAATTAATTAATGAATTAGGTTTAATGTTTAATTTAATTGCAAAAAAGGGTCAACACCCTAAGGACGTTCCCGATTAAATTTCTATTCGCGCGTATTTATTTATTTTGATTATATTTATGTATCTGTACAGAGTATGTAATAGTTAATTAGGGATTTTACCGCTTTATTTAATTTCTCGTACTTATTTACCAAAATGGGTTTTTGTTTTTGGCGATGTATAGACCCGCGCCTTGTAATAGCGTAGAATTTACATTTCCGCAATTTATTTTCCGCACTCCTAACTGTTAATTATGCCTGAAAGAATGTATGAATAATAAAATCAATCCGTAGCTCACAAATAACATACAAAGACAAACATTAACTGAAAAACAACACACATGCACATGCCACCCCTAGGGTACGCCTCACTGGTTGCCTCGAAAATGGTCATCAAGTATAGGGTGTCTTAGAGGTCGCCCTTTGTCTAAAGATCCAGTCGCCTCGAAACGGTTGCCTCGGATAAAAGGATCTAGGATATTAGGGTTACTTCTAAGGTGTCCTACCATTGCTTTGGTGACCACACATGTCCCGATAATCGAATTGACCCGAACAACTCCAACGACGGTGCTGCCAACCTCTCAATGATGGGATAGCACTATCTAAAGGACTCTTACACATCCTAATTCCTTAGAGTAGGTGATTCTCATGGGTACTTGCTCTTTTCAAACAAACAAAAACCAACTTTTCGCACTCACACTTTCTAAAAGTTTTCAAACAAATATTTCACACACTCTTGAGGACAGATACAAGAGTTACTTAGAAATCTTTCAAACGAAACTTTTTCAAAACCCACACACACTTGAAAAGAAAACATATTTTGAAAACATAAGAGCAAGTACCTAAGAGCCCATGGATAACCATGGATAGAAAGGGTGCTAACACCTTCCCTTTCTATAAATCTACCTCCCGAACCGAGAAACATTCTTGAATAAGGAATTTTGCTGTGCTTTTGTCCTTTCCATGTTGGAGAACATAAAAGACGGTGGCGACTCTTGCTTACCGCGACATTTCCCGAAACCAGCTAAAAAACAGTCAGTTCTATTTCCACCGATCACAGCTTGAAAGTAACATGGAAAATTTAGAAAGGCAGAGTGAAGCAGAGGACAACTACAATGGGGTGTTAGGACAAGTATCATTTTCTAGAGCTTTTACCTGAAGCATTGAAAGTCTTTATTCTTCATCCAGAAATTCCTAAATGATGCCAGAGCACTTAATATTATACCTATAGGTTCACTTGATATTTTCGGATATAGTGACTTGCAATATCTCAGGATTCGAGTTACAGAATATTCAAAGAAAACAGACCTTTCCAATTGTCCGCAATTAACATCTGCAATACTGCTTTTGTCACTCATACCTGCATCATATTTCACGGATCCCCTGCAAAGGAAGATTATAGAAAAGTTATTTATTAGTTCTGGACGTCCTAAAAGAGAGAGTTGTAAATTCCCACAAAAATTGTTAGATACCTTTATCTTTGAAGCAGTTCAGGAGGTGGATATCTCAAAGTGTCGAAGACTGCTTATTGAACGTGCTGTTTACTTCCGCCAGCCTTCTCCTTCCTTAAAAATATTAAAAGCAGAAGCTAGCAGTTCTAAAAAACAACCAACCAATTTTTAAACTGAACTTCTTACAATCCCAACTGTTTTAACCAAAACAGAATTGCTAACTAATATTCGCATTGAGGGTTTAAGTTAATTCAGGCCATAACTAATTCTTTACTTCCTAACCTCTTAAACTAACTCCTAACTAATTTTTAACAGAACTAGTAGCAACCTATAACAAACTCTAACAGAATTCCCAACAAACCAATAACAGATCTGTAACTAACCCAACTAACTCCTAACAGCAGCAACAGAACTAAGTATTAACTAACTCTATAACCCCTAACTGCCTCTACAACTCTACAAAAATATATATAATAGAATCACAGAAGAAAGAAGGGGGGAGGTAGACAAATTGAGAGAAGAAACTCAGAGAGGGGGATATATATCATTATTCAGTCTCAGATCCAGAATTTTTTTGATTCAACCAGAAAAATCCCCTTGATCTCTCTCTTTGAGCTTCACGATTCATCACAAATATACAGAAAAGTTCAATAAACTCACCTGAATCTCTCAAGAAAATATTTCTGAACCCTCTATCATCTTCAACGTCTTCCACACTTTTTTCTTTGTTTATCATCACCGCGACAACCTTCAGCTTATCAGAAGATTCAATTCATCGCAATCTGCAACCTCCATTTTCCGCGTCGATCTTCAACAAATCATCATCAGCCCGCAGCAATCACAACAATGAATCTCAAGAAGTCTTCAAGAACGTCAACATAACAACACCGCAGAAATCGTAGAAGAAACAGTAGAATTTTCAACAAAGCGCATACCTGATTTCACTGGTTCTCTCATCATATTCATCAAATCGAGAACGGAAGAGACGAGTCTGAAGAGAAGGAAGAAAAAAAAGACTAGTGTTGTTGAATTTATCATCGATTAGGTTATAGCATAGATCAGAGGTGATGGATCCGTCACAGTCACACAGCAACAACCCGAATCCGAATCTGAATCCACTGGCTTCATCGGTGCCGCTTTGGCCGGCGATCGATGGTTCACCAGGTCTGTCGGAGGAAGAATCAGTCAAGTATGCTCGAAGGTTCTACAAATTCGGTTTCGCACTTCATCCTCTTCTTTGGGCCGTCAATTGCTTCTACTTCTAGCCCGTTATTCAACACTCCCTCACTCTTTCTATTTCCTTTGGTTTTTTTAAATTTTGTTTTTTAGTTTAAATTCCTTTTTTATAATAAAAATAGTAATGAAATACCTATAATAAAAACAATCAAAATGTATAAAATTTAGGAATTCCTATTAATTCTTTTTTAGATAATGAACTACAAAAGTTAGTAAAGTTTTTTTAGGTTTTTGATTTTTATTTTTGGGAATTAATTCCTAATTTTTTGATTATTCGAAATTCATAATCCACCTTTGCTTTGTCGAGATTTAAAACTTATGCAGGTTTATTATGCGATATGCGGATACACTTGAAATTTCGATTGTGGTTTATTTTCACATCGATGATGCTTCAACACTTATTCTGAGCATTGAATTTCTAACCTTTTTCTTTGTCGATGCTAGTAGCTCACGAGATCGTCGGGTTTCTTTGCTTTTTTTGCTTTGCTCTACGGGCTAGTACTCGTTTGGTATATTTTCTTTCTATTTTCACCCCGCATTTATCTCTTCCCATAGATTGTGTGAAGTATAATAACATTAGGGGTAGATATAGGCTAGTCTCCTTTTGATTTTTTTTTTCACATATGCATTTAAAACAACAAAAACAAAAACTTCTTATTTTTTCTTTCAAACTTCAAAAATACTTAAAATTACTGACAAGAATCGTGCCTTTGTTAAACATGGGAGATGATAAGCGGGTCTCTTCTCGATCTTATAGTTTTTCATTCTAAGCCTTGGCATGGTTCAAGTATCAAAGACTTATTTCCTTAATAAGTGGAGAAATGACTAAAATCTCTCTCTTGAAATCAACTAGTTGTTATCCACAAGCAAAAATACCAACCAAACACAAAACTCTTTTTGCCTTTGGGCTTTTCTTTCAAACTCTTTTCAAAAGAACAAGTTAATTCACTTATGTGCTGACGCGTAAGTCTCCAAAGGTCGAGTTGCGGCAGAAGGAGAAATTAATATCGTTCATTACAAACACAAAAAAAATTCAAACTTTTTTGTGCGCCCAAGCACATTTTCTTCAAATCTTTTCAAGAGAGCATGTTAATTCACTTCTTTGCTGACGCGTAAGTCTCCAAAGGTCGAGTTGTGGCAGAAGGAGAAATTAATATTGTTCATTAAAAAATACAAACCAATAAAAACACATAAGCCGAACTACAGCTGCTCTGATTCCTTAAAAGGGATACGTAGGCATCGGGGTAGGGCCCGAATGAGCACAATTTTATTTTCCCTACATTCTTTTCCCTTTTCTTTTGCATGCATTCTCCCTTCAGTAGTATAGACTGTAAGCATAGATTAAACACACCCATAAGATATATAACAAGAGTGGATACCATAGAGTACTATGGGCGTGTGGGGTGCTAATACCTTTCCCTCGCGTAATAGACTCCCTTACCCTTATCTCCCGGTCACAAGATCGCGACTTCTCCCTTCTCAGGTTTTCTCGATGTTTACCTTTCCCTTCATGTGGGATAAAAGACGTTCAATGGCGACTTCATTATTTGATGATTTTCAGCCGGTTGTTTCAGCTGGTGACTTCAATGGGGACAGGTCGACCAAATGCTGGTCCATCCCGGAGTCACTCCTAGCACTTGTTTTCTTTTCTTAGGGTGTTTATTTTTATGCTTTCAGTTTACTCATTTGTACATGTTTATCTGAGCATAAGTTTGCATTGCATTTTATTGCTTTCCATATTTGTTATCTATTATGCTGGATTCTGGTTTTCCATGTTGGGTGGGGATGTTACTATTGAGGTAAAAGGCCCAGTACCCAGGCCAGAGTGCACTAGGACACAAGGAATAGAGTGGGGGAATGACGGCTATAGGACGTGGTCTGATTAGTGCAGTCATGTCATATACCATGCTCGGATGAGGTTCAAATGAATTACTACCGGCACCCACGTCTGTGGGTAAGCCCATGGCACTTTCAGGCGGACCCGTGATTTTCGAGTTACCATTGCCTTACCCTGACCTAGTCTTCACCCGTGAGCAGGGAGGGAATTCTTATTACAGGTACAGTTGGTGACTATGTTCAAATGGTTACTCATGTTCAGATAGTGACTATGATCAGACGGTGATTAGCGGTTCTAATGGTTATGTTCTGGATTTCTGTCGGTGACTTATGCATTATGTTGGTGACCATATGGTTCTCAGATTTATTTTCTGGGTTCCTGACTTGTTTACCTAGAGATTCATTCGGGCCTTTGATCTCGGTATTCCCAGCATATTCAGAAAATTCTCAACAGTATCCGATGTTCCAGAACCCTTGACCCTGTACAATGGGAGATCTACATGGTACTTGGTTCTTATATATGCGGAAGCCATGCCAGACCTTTAATCTGATAATACTCATATGGTTCAGAACAGTACATCAATCATATCCAGAAATGATGGAACCTTAATCCCGTTTGGTCTCATGCCTATGCATACATAACATGATTAACCACATGCTTAACATACATGTTCTATTATTTCCAAGGAATCATATTTGCAAGACTTGTGTTGAAACTTTCCATCCTTACCTATGTAAAATCAAAATCAAAGCACGTAAATTCCTTGGAAATAACGAAACATGACATGGCATCCGTTCATGTATCCCATGTATATTCATGCGTCCATAACAGGTACTCGGAGATTGGGGATTCTTGCTCAGACCATGTTTTTTCTTCAGAGGTTCAACTTGATTCTTACTATCACGTGCTCAGAAATCAGTTATGGAATAACTCCGGGTATACATGCAAGCTTTGGCCCATGGTCAGAAATCTCTTCAAGCAGGAAGATAATTGATTGAAAACTCAGATGATCCAGGTCATGAAAGCTTTGATGACGATGTCAACAATCTTGCACCTACTATCACAGTAAAGGTTCTCTCTTCTCCTCATCTTTTGGGAATTGCTTCCAACCATGGAGTGCTACGCAATCCTGAGTTCTTAGAACATCTTATCAGGAGATGGTTCCCATTTACTATAGGATCTTATATCAGTGCTTCATTCCTGTTAACCAACGTCAGTTGTGGTTGCCACGTCGGGGCATCAGACTTTTTAAAGGGCATCCTCCATAACTTTATGTTTACTGATCTGTTCAACAAGAGTCAGTCTTTATTCCCCAAGTGAATTCATGGGGCAAAGCTTTTAAGCAAAGACGGAAGATGTCTGATGAGCATGTTAATGCAAGCCTAACGCATTACATCCTATTATTCCCAGTTCTTCCTAGCTCTGATCTTTGAGGTCTTCCTCCCACACACATCTCTTCTGATTACAATGTGTATACTAGATACATCCCCTATTCTGGGGTACCCGATTTTGATATTGAAGACTACAAAGGGGTTGAAATATAAAGCCCATCACCTGTTTGATGTCTCTTCTAAAGGTCCAATTCCTTTTTGGCCAATTGCCACTCTTTTCACCAGGTGGATGTCTCTTTTGTTTTGATAGAAGACAGACTGTATTAGTTTTGTGGTGTAGTATGCCTGATGATGCAGTTTATATCGATTCGCTTGGAAAAGCATTCATTTGTTCTCCTGAAAGAATCTTCTATGGGTATTATTCTAGGGCAACTGATTATTCAATTGAAGATGGTACATCATCTAGAGACAAGGTCCAAGACGAGATCAATCCAGAGACTGTGGTGTCCAAATCATATTAGAAGAGGAATTTTCTCACTCACCTCATGCATCTTCATGCATCCATAGAAGGTACTCAGAAGGTACTCAGAAGGTACTCAGAATGGGGAATCCTTATTCGGACTCAGTGTTTTCTTTTCAGAACTGCAAATCTTGACTTCTTGCCGCTTCGTGATCAAATTCAAGTTATGAAAGAACTTTGTGAGGAATTGGATGAGATAAAAAGAATCAGATGGGGATGTTTATTGGGGATATGCAAACAATGGCCTGTAGTCATAAATCCTCAAAGGGAAAAATAGCCAATTAAAGACTTAGTTGAGTCGGGTATGGTGTCGGCAAAGAAAAGTGATCTTGTATACGTTGTTGCAACAGGAGCTGTCATTCATCCCCAGCCTATGGGACATTTTTTTCAAATCATGAGACGCATTGTAGGTCTAATTTAGAACTTCGTGTTCCCGGATTTTCTTGCTAGCAGCTAGTTTCTGGTCTCCAAGTGAACCCATGGGGTAAAACTTACCAACAGAGACAGAAAAAGCTTGAGAAGTAGGTTGATACAATCTCAATACCTTGTATCCAGTTACTTCCTCGTATGTTGGAAGCTCAATTGATTAAGCTTCATGCTTTGGGTCATCCTCCAACATTTCGATGCAAATGCTAGATGTGTCTCCCATTCTGGGGCACTTTGTTAGGATATCGAATACTGTAAGGGGTTGAAGTATTGGATTATTTTCCAAGGTTCAGTCCATGTTTGGAAAACCATTTCAGACTCTCTTTCCTCAACTGGATGCTCCTTATGTGTAAGTATAAGATGGGGTGATGCTTCTGTGATGAAGAAGTATAAGATATCGAGTTCTTGGATATCTGTTGTTGTGTAGAAGAAAAATACCTTAAAGGTCGAACGCTATATTCAAAGTTTAGTTTCTTCTGTGTAGTAGAAGATTCTTTGTTACAGTTTCTGAATTTTGCTTCTGTGTAGTAGAAGACGGAGACTCTTTTGTGAAGTAGGAGACTCTCCGTAATTCGGTTGCTAAAACTTCTCTCTTGTAAAGTAGGAGATGAAGTTTACTCACTTTTGTGTAGTAGAAAATTCTTTAGTATGGTTGCTGGATGTCGCTTATATGTAATAGAAGGCGTCGCTTCTTTTGTGTAGTGGGAGACACTCCGGAATTCAGCGGCTGGATTTCTCTTTTGTGTGATAGAAGATGGTTGGCATTTCTTCTCTATGGTAGAAGATACTTTGTGATGCAATTTATGCAAGTTCGCTTGGTAAAGCCCTCATCACATATGGTGAAGGAATTCGATGTGATTACCATACTGGGGCACTAGGCCATTCCATTGAAAACTGTTGGGATTTCAAAGAAAATGTGCAAGACCTACTTGATGCAAAGGCTATTAATTTCAAGCTAGCCAGTCAGGTTCGAAGTCTTCGTCGACCCAGTAAATGTCAAGACTGGCAGATCATCGTTTGAAGCAACAAGTCCATACAGAGACTAGTCTCCTCAACATTACATTTTCAAATTACATTTGCATTCTCATTTGTAATCTTCCTTGTTTTGGTTCAGAACTTTCTTGTATGCGAAACTTGCCTATTTTTTAATATTAATCATAATGCATTGAATATGTTTGTCTTGAATTAATCCATTCGTGTTCACTAATTAATTTTTTTCCTTTGCTTTTTTGATACTTAACTCTTGTTAAATAAAGCAAAAATACCTCTGGAGGGAGGATGATGAGTAATATGCCAAAAAGTTCAAACGATGTACTTTTGGATAAAACCCTGCTGACGATGTACAGGCCTTGTTTCAAATTCCCAAACACCGGAGATATAAGGGAGTGAAACCGTCATCAACACCTTTGAACTTTGAAGTAGGAGTTTCTTTTCTTTTCAGAAAAACCCTCATATTTAACCCAGGACAGGGTAGATTTCAGTTAACCTGATTGAGTGTTCAAAACTCATTAAGAGTGCACATCAAAGGATACAACAATGGTTATCCTTCAGAAGGTTGAGAAAGAACAAAACCACAATGGTTAACTCTCATCTATCAGCAACGTGCATCAAGGAGAATGATATCCCAATAGACATCTCTCGCACATCAAGAGGTCAAAAGATGACGATACTATAATGGCTATTCCTCGTCAACCAAGCAGTGAGGTAGTCACACCTTTTTCAGCAAATCAAAGAACGACTCGAAGTCACACGACTGGTTCGAACTAAAAGAAATGATAAAAGAAAGAGACAAAAAGCCTCGCTAAGCCAAAACACGGGAAGACAAGCCGCTTAGGCAAAAGTCAGGGCATCCCGCTGGACTTCAAAAGGAATTTGTCCAGGCAAAAGTTAGGGAATACAAAAAGAAAGCGAAAAGCGCGAAAAGAGAAAAAGGGGATCACCGAATAAAGATCCTCTACAAAGAATAATGTCATGTGATCAAGTACCAATAATGAAAGAGGTGAATGACTGCCATATCCTCCTCAACCATAGTAAACTCCTTTTGAGGGATGAGTGCCCATATTGGCTTAACTGAATTTAGGACTGAAGAACATCACAGAGAATGGGTGGGCACTAAATATTTTGAGCCTTAAATCTTTTTTCTAAAACCGTGAGCCAGACCACGTTACAACCCTTGAAAGTCCTAACTGAAGCAAGGGTTAATTCGAAAAGCACACTGTAACAAGAAATACGGTAATCTGACTCCTAGGAGGCTTGCAAAAACTTTTGAGTTGGTATCTGTTGTACCCCAAAATTTTCCCTCCCATATTTCTCAAGACATGTCAAGAATCATCTCCAAGATTGTTCAAGATGGCTCAAAAGTTGGACAGTCAAATCACCTCATAAGGCAGTCAATTCAAAATTAGGGTTTTTGGGTTGCATCAAGGTCCTTGCATCCAAATGGCCTCAATTGTTCCCCAATGTACTAATATATTCTCAAGTTCATCCATGTCAAATTTCAAGCCTTGCAGAGGAAGTTTGGTCAGTCAATTGCTCAAGAGGTCCAAAAATCGACTGTGCTATGGCAAAAGTCAACTGTGACCTACAAATAGTCAAACCTCAATATTTTTTGCCAACATTCTCATTTTGAAGGATAATTCATCATTTAATAAAGGGTTTATCATGATTCATCAAGGATTGCTCAAGATTCATCAAGATTCAAAAGTTGCTAAATTAGGGTTTTGTAGGAAAAGTCAACTCAACTTTGACCAAGCATAACTTTCTCATACTTTATGAGAAATGACCCATCCAAAGCTAATTTTTAAGAGGATTCAATTTCCTACAATCCATCTTCACACCCCAAGATCAAGAAATGCATTCACAAGAAGTTACAAATTTGGACATTATAGGTAATTTTTGAAAGTCAACAAAAACACCTTTTTTTCCAAAGCTTATAACTTGAGCATGGAATATCAAAATTAGATGAGACCAAAATGGTTGGTTAGAGGACATCTCAAGGTTTCTAAAAAGTCCAAGAACACTTCCAAAAGTTCAAAATTGAAGAAGTTATGCATTGTTGAAGTTGGGCATTTTTCCAAAATTGCCAAAAGTCAACTATCCTCAAAACTCCAATTTTTGACAAAAGGGCCCACTTTTTTCCACTTGATTTGGTCTTATCACACCACACACGTGTCCCACATTCAATTTCGTGTCCATTCATTAATTTTTCTTATTTATTTAATTTTTATTGATTTAATTCATTTTAAATCAATATTAATTCAAATAAAATCCAAAAATTGATGGAATGAGATCTTTGTGATCATTACAGCTTTCAAATATCATGATTCACATAATCAAATACGTATCAAGCTTTGTTATGCACAAAAAATCATATTTGGACATTTTTGGAAACTTTATCAATGGTGATCAAATCATATCTCAAATCTTCAATGCACAATGATTGGAAGCCTAAGATTTAACCCAATTGCTTGCTTGATACATATACAACATAGACACATCAAGGACAGGACCTGAAACTGCAAGAAAAGGCCAGACAAGAATTGAAAAAAGCTTGCAAAAGTGTGAGATCAAAACCCTGGTTAGAGCACGATTCAACCCAAGATCTCAATGCTACTTCCTTGCCTGACATCCAGTGGAGCTAAAGCAATCAAATCCAGGCCTTGAGACCACTTGAAACGCACTGTAAGTCATCCTGAACATAGCCCTGTGCACGAATTCGTAACCTTGGATTCTTGCATTTTCTTGCCAAAATATTGATATATTTGTGATCCTTGCATAATTTCCAAGCATTCTGCATTGTTTGGTTTCATTTTTGTGGCTTATAACCATGTATCCAAAGCTAGGGTTCGTGTTCTTGATTTTTAGGTATTTTTTATACAGGCAAAATCAAGACCAACCATGGACATGGTTGTGTTTAGGAAAGAGAGACGAACACATTGATGTTCTCCATTTGCATTTATATGGCATGTAACTCATGTTAGGATGACCCTGCGAATTTTGCTACTGACTCAAATCCGCAGGAAATAAACCAGGTTGTTCAAGGAAGAAGACGACCACACGTCCTCTCCCAATTGGCTGATTCAAAGATTACGCGCTTTTATTTTTTTATTTAGGCATAATTGATTGTTGTGCATATGATATTTATTGTTTATCTTATTAACAAAAAGGACCAATAGCTCAGTTGGCAAGGTGTTAGTGCATGATCCATTGGGACCTGGGTTCGAGTCCCAGGTCCCCCAAAACTTTGTTGCATTTTATTTTCAGGCAATTCCATGCAGCGCTCAAAGCAAGGCTCACCATATGCCCTTGTCCAAATACTTGCCAAGTGGCTTCAGATCAGATCCATTGGTCAAAACTGCAAGCTCACCATACACTCTAGTCCACAGGCGCGCATGAGACCCTGAAAGTCAAACAAGGCTTGGACATATTGGGCCTCAGAAATGCTATTTTCACACTCAAATTGGGCCCAGCACCCCCCTTTTGGTTATTTCTTTTCTTTTAATATTTTATTTATTTACTTGTTTTATTTTTATTCTTAATTAATTACTAACCAAATAATTAATATTTTTTCTTAATAAAAATCAGAAAACATAAAAATATTATTTTTATTATTAATTTCACTATTTTATTTTGTAAATAAATATTAACATAATTTATTTAGTTTTAAATAGGTGTAACATTTAACATTTTTGCAATAAATTAAAATCAATTTAGAATATTAGGTTTTTAATAATTTTAATCATTTTATTTTATTTCCTTAAATATTCTAAAACCCAAAAAATATATTTTTTATTTAATTAATTAATTAACTTAGGTTTAATTTCATTTAATTCAAAAAATAACAAAAATCTTTTCTTTAAATAAAAAGGGGTCAAAACCCTAAAAATGCGCCGATCTAATTTTCTCGCACGCGTCTTATTTTCATCCAATATTGTAATTGCTTCCAGTATGTAATAGTTTCAATAGGACTTTTAATTATTTATCGCTTTTATTTACTTTTCGCAATTTAAATTAAAGGGTTTGTCTTTGGCGATGTAAATACCCGACGCCTTGTAATAGTTTAGATTTACTTTCCGCAAATTTAATTTCCGCAACTATTAACTGTTAGATGTTTGATAACTAGGCAATGCATGACAAGATCAATCTTTAACCTAAAATTAACATAGCTCACCCATAACATGTACAAAGATAACATTAACCGAAATAACACACTCGCACATGCGCACTCTTAGGGTACACCTCACTTGGTTGCCTCGAACGTGGTCATTGAGTATAGGAAGTTTTAGAGGTCGCCCTCTTGTCCAAAGATCATAGTTGCCTCGCAACGGTTGCCTCGGAAAAATGATCTAGTATATTAGGGTTACCGCTAAGGTGTTCTAACATTACTTTAGTGACCACACGTCCCTTAATCGAATTGACCCGAAAACTCCAACGACGATGCTACCTACTCCTCAATAGTGGGATAGAATTGTCTAAAGGACATTATCACAGTTTAATTCCTTTTTCGAGTAGGTAGATGGTTCTTAAGTACTTGCTCCTTTTAAAACAAAACAAAACTTTTCGCACTTACACCCTCTTCAAAACAAAAACTCTTTTCAAACCCACAAACATAAAGAAAAGCAAACTTTTGAAAACACAATGAGCAAGTACCTAAGAGCCCGTGGATAACCTCGGATAGAAAGGGTGCTAATACCTTCCCTTTCTATAATCTACCTCCCGAACCCGAGAAATATCTCGAAAAGGAATTTTTCTGTGCTTTTGTCCTTTCCTTGTTGGATAAAATAAAAGACGGTGGCGACTCTTGCTTACCGCGACATTTTGCAAAAACAAACGCAAACGCGAACCAGCATTCCAAAACAGTCAGTTCTTTTTCCCACCGATCACAGAACTGGCGACTCTGCTGGGGATATATATAAGTGAGGTGTACCTTAAGATTAGATCATTGTGTTTTCAATTGTATGCTTTGTACGCTTTAATTTTGTGGGCTTGTATTGGAGTTATATAGATCCTAACCCGGATCTGGGGGCACCCTTTAGGTAAGTAGCAATAAACTGTGAGGGATCTGTACGGTGTAGACTGATACGGATGAAGCAGTAGCTACATTGGTGTGACACTTTAGTCTGTAGCGATATCCCTTGTGTTAGAACGAGGAGAATATGGGTCTTCTAAGGGGTCATTAAGCACCAGCTGACCTTAGAACCTTAAATTGACCAACTTGGCCATAGAACAGTAGCAGTATGCTACACTCATTGAGACTAAACTCTCGCGATGATTTCGGCCGCAAGAAAAGGTTGCTAAACTAGAATTATGACCGATTGAGGGTAGTCAGTGATATTGAGATCCTCTAGAACCCGGTTACTATTTTTTAGGACAGGTTTAAACTAACTGAACTAAAAGAGGGTAGTACCTAAGCTCCATGCCAGCCTGAAATCTAAGGGCTCTCAGTGTGACTTGTGTGTCTTTACCATGTTTGCTTTTTGTGGATACTTGTGGTGTGCCTTTATCATAACATCATAACATCATAGCATTGCATACATCTTTCATAAGGACTAACCTATTTCAAAGACAGGAGGTATTCATCTTTGTCTGTCTTGTAGGTCATCATGATACCCATGCGTAAGAATACCATCCGGATCAACTTTGTCCAAGTACCTACCTTGCTTAAAGAGTTGGTTGCCAAGATGCCTGACATTACTTCCTTCATCAGGAGGCATGGTTCTCTTCTCAGTTTGGTCACCTCCAAATTGGACGAGCAGATGACGAGTGTCCTGGTCCAGTTCTATGATCCGATGTACCACTGTTTTACTTTTCAAGACTATCAGCTAGTTCCTACCCTAGAAGAGTTCTCTGAGCTGCTCGGTATCTCTGTTTTGGAGCAGACTCCGTTTACTGGTTGGGAGAGGACTCTTAGGCCTGAAGAAATTGTTGCAGCCCTTCATTTGACTAAAGAGGAAGTAATGGCTAATTGGGAGACTAGAAGTGGGGCTAAAGGATTTCTGACTAAGTTCTTGGTTGGCAAGGCTAACTACTTCTGGGATAGCCTAGACTTTAAAGCGTTCAAGGATATTCTGGCTCTTCTGATTTATGGCTTGGTACTGTTTCTGAATCCTGACACTTTTGTTGATGTGAATGCCATAAAGATCTTCATCTCTCAGAACCCTGTACCCACTCTCTTGGGTGACATTCTTCATCAGCTCTATGCCCGTACTGCCCGAAAGCGGGGAACCTTGATGTGTTGTGCTCCTTTATTGTCGAGGTGGTTTATTTCGCACCTCCCTAACTCAGTGCTAAAGAACAAAGAAGGAATGGGATGGGCTTATAGGGTGATGTCTCTTTCTCATAATGACATTATCTAGACTCTCAAAGGTATGGATGAGGTGACTATCATTGATCGCTGTGGAGAGTATCCCAATGTTCCCCTGCTAGGAACCCATGGAGAAATTTCTTACAACCCATGCTTAGCTCTCCGTCAGTTTGGAAGAGCCAGAAGAGAAGGACCTCATGAGATGTTGATGCCTCATATCATCTTTGATTTTCAGGGAGATAGCGACGAGCAACGTCGTAGATTCATAAGGGCATGGGACAGAGTTCACCAATCTGACCCACATGAGTTGGGTCCAAAGACTTCTCTGCCAATGGAGCCATATCTTAGATGGGTCCGCATCCGTGCCCAGAAGCTAGGTATGCAATATGAAGCTGTCCGGCCTGTCACTCTTGAAGTTGCTAATGAAGAAGGGGTTCTTCCAACCGTTCTCCATCCTTACATGCCCACTGACATTGGGGCACTGAAGAGATCTTGGATGCAACTGCGGGAAGAACGGGATTCTTATCGGGATAAGTTCAAGGAGCAGGAGCAGAAGATCCAGAGGTTGACTAGGTAGTTAGAGAACGAGCGGATTCTCAACGATTATGTCTGCACTGATAAGAAGAGACCATGGGAGCATTGATGGACCTTTGATGATTTCCTTTCCAGTTTTTGTTTACTTTTCAGTATTTCCATTCTTGTAACGCCTTAAGGGCAATTTGTTGAACAATTTAAATTTTGAAGTTTAAATATAATAAAGTGTGTTTCCTTTCTTGTTTACAAATTTGAATCCCGATTGTCTTTGAAATCATAAATCATACGCATTTCATCCCATGCACTTCATAAACAGGTACCTTTTTACAAGTCTCTTATCTTCTTCGCTGTTTATTTCAGCAATCATTATGTCTACTGAACCTTCAACTGAGTAAGCTATCAAGGCCCTCCAGGCCTAGAATGCCCAATTTCAAGAGTTGTTCATGAATCTAGCTAAGGGTCAGCAGGACCTGAAGACCTTGATTCTGAAAGAGAAGAAGAAGAAGAAGAAGAAGAAGAGGACCATCCTGTTTAACACAGGACACAGGTTTGGAAACAGGCTACAGAATGAAGTTGATCTGACCACCTCATCTGGAGGGAAAGATAGTCCACAAGAAAGGAGGGCTCCTAGCCCTGTGGTCTCCGACAACGAGACGGACTACGATGAAGAACAGTATCCTCCTGCTGAGGATAAGTACAAACAACTGGAAGACTGTTTGAGCGCTATGGAAATTCAGAAGGTTCCCGATCTGGACTTCGGAGATCTAGGTCTATCATCTGGGGTGGTGATTCCCCATAAATTCAAGGCACCAGCCTTTGCCAAGTATGACGGAGTTTCTTGTCCGAAGCTGCACCTTCGGTCATATGTGAGGAAGATCCAGCCTTACACTGCTGATAAGAGCTTATGGATCCATTTCTTTCAAGACAGTCTCTCAGGGACTCAGCTTGAGTGGTTCTATCAGTTAGACGGAGTCAATATTCGCAGCTGGGAAGATTTGGCTACTGCATTCTACAGGAAGTATCATTACAACTCCGATCTCGCTCCTACGCATACCCAACTCCAGGGTATGTCAATGGGAACAGGTGAAGGATTCAAATATTATGCTAAAAAATGGAAAGACCTTGCCGGAAGGGTGCAACCACCTTTGGCTGATCGTGAGCTTGTTGACATGTTTCTGGGGACCCTGTCTGGTCCATTCTTCAACAATCTGATTGGAAGCTCTTCATCTGGGTTTACGGATCTTATTTTGACTGGTGAGAGGATTGAAGCTAGTATTAAGGCTGGGAAGATACATAAGGGTGCCTCATCGAGCACCAAGAAAAAGCCGTTTAAGAAAGAGTCCAATGTTGTCTACAGTGCAAGAAGACAAAATAGACCTGAACACCGCCAAGTTGTCAATGCGGTTGTTATTTCAAAACCTGCTGGTGCTCCTCAGTACAACAATCAACAAAAGGACGAGAGACCTAAGAGGCAATTCACTCGTCTCAGCATGACCTTATCTCAGATTCTGCCACAGTTGCTGAAGAGTAATCTGGTGACTCTAAGGGAACCCCTAAAGAATTCAAATACAACGTCACCAAGGTATAACCCTAACGCCCGTTGTGCTTATCACTCCGATAGCCCGGGGCATGATACAGATGATTGTTGGGCTTTGAGAAGTAAGGTACAAGACTTGATTGATGTGAAAGAGACCGAGTTCGGAGCTCCAGAGAAGCCTAAACAAGAGGCAGGGGTGAATGCTATCAGGGACTATGATGATGAAGAGTTTGACATTGACAACTGGATCTACCCAACTGCCGATGGTGGATTAAGCAACTGGACAGCGAAGGATTCTATGCCCGTTTCTGTTATCACCCAGTAATGAAACTTTTTGTTTTGAATTTGTAATAGACAATGTCTTAAACTTTATGGCCCGGTGTCTTACCTGGGGCACCGTGGCTTCATTTGTGAGGGCTTTTGTGTGTCATTTTCATATATCATTAATAAAAGCATTGGACGTTCTTGCATTTCAAATCTCGCGCTCTTTGTCTTTCTTTATTATATATTGCAAAACAGCTATTTTACACACACTCACGTATACAGGTCCACATCCACTCTGGATCTCACTGGTAACGACTCTGCTACCGCCGGTTATGACTTCGAAAATCCGATCAACTTAGCCGAAGACGAAGGTGAAGATGATTGCGAAGTTCCTGGTGAACTTGCAAGACTGCTACTCCAGGAAGAAAGGGCTATTCAGCCACATGAAGAGCCGGTGGAAACAGTGAATCTGGGTACTGAGACATACAAGAAGGAAGTCAAGGTCGGTGCCAATCTGGAGCCTAGTGTGAAACAACAATTGATTCAGATGCTGCGTGACTATGTTGAGATCTTTGCTTGGTCTTACGAAGATATGCTTGGTTTAGATACCGACATTGTGGTTTATCGCCTGCCTACCAAGGAAGACTGTCCTCCAGTAAAACAAAAGGTTCGCCGAATGCGCCCAGAAATGTCTGAGAAAATCAAGGCTGAAGTTATGAAACAATTTGACGCCGGTTTTGTAACTTCTTACCCTCAGTGGGTCGCCAATGTGGTTCATATGCCAAAGAAGGATGGTATGGTACGAATGTGTGTTGACTACAGGGATTTGAATAGGGCGAGCCCTAAGGATGACTTCCCTCTGCCTCATATTGACGTTCTGGTTGACAACACCGCTCAGCACAAGGTATTCTCCTTTATAGATGGGTTCTCCGGTTATAATCAGATAAAAATGGCTCCCGAAGACATGGAAAAGACCACCTTTGTTACTCAGCGGGGTACCTTTTGCTACAAGGTCATGCCTTTTGGGTTGAAAAATGATGGGGCAACGTATCAACGTGCCATGGTTGCTTTGTTTCATGACATGATCCATCATGAGATTGAAGTATAGGTCGACGATATGATTGCAAGGTCCTAGACTGAGGAAGAACACCTTGACCATCTACAGAAGTTGTTTGACAGGTTGAAGTTGTACAAGTTGAGGTTGAACCCGAACAAGTGCACCTTCGGGGTGAGGTCTAGTAAGCTACTGGGTTTCATCGTGAGCGAAAAAGGTATTCAAGTGGACCCTGCCAAGGTGAAAGCTATACAAGAGATGCCAGCTCCCAGAACAGAGAAAGAGGTCAGAGGCTTTCTAGGACGACTGAACTACATTGCCCGATTCATCTCACACCTAACTGCTACTTGTGAGCCAATCTTCAAGCTTCTGAAGAAAGATCAAGTGGTACGTTGGAATGATGAATGCCAAGACGCTTTAGAAAGAATCAAAGAGTATCTCCAAGATCCACCTATCTTAATGCCACCAGTTGAAGGGAGACCTCTGATTTTATACTTGACAGTACTCGACAACTCAATGGGGTGTGTGTTGGGTCAGCATGACGAGTCTGGCCGAAAAGAGCATGTTATTTATTACCTTAGAAAAAAGTTTACCGACTGTGAGACCCGATACTCACTGCTCGAGAAAACTTGTTGCGCTTTGGCATGGGCTGCTCGCCGGCTGAGACAGTATATGTTGACTCACACTACTCTATTGATTTCAAAGATAGATCCAATCAAGTATATCTTCGAAAAGCCTGCCTTGTCCGAAAGAATAGCAAGATGACAGATGATCTTGACTGAGTATGACATCCAGTACACAACTCAAAAAGCAATCAAGGGAAGTGTATTGGCAAACCATTTGGCACATCAGGCAGTGGATGATTACCAGTCTATGAACTTTGAATTCCCGGACGAGAATATTATGTTGATAACTGATTGTGAGACACCTGGACCGGATGAAGGACCTGAGGAGGGATCCCGATGGTCTATGTACTTTGATGGAGCTTCAAACACTTTGGGTAATGGCATTGGCGCTGTGATCATATCTCCTAAAAGCTCTTATACTCCATTCACCGCCCGACTATGTTTCAACTGCACCAACAACATGGCGGAGTATGAAGCATGCATCATGGGTCTTCGAGCTGCAATTGACCTAAGGATTAAGTTTCTAAGTGTATTCGGAGATTCCTCTCTCGTGATCAGTCAGATCAAAGGCGAGTGGGATACAAAACACCTGAATCTTATCCCTTATAAGGAGTATGTGTCGACATTGCTTCCCCATTTCGAGGAGATAACCTTTGAACACTTCCCTAGAGAGGAGAGTCAGTTGGCGGACGTGTTGGCTACGATGTCTTTTATGTTCAAAGTCAATTGGGACAACAAGGCTCCCCGAATCATTATTGAAAGATTGGATGAACCTGCACATTACTGTGATCTTGAAACTGAGGAGGTAACAGAAAAGACCTGGTATCATGAGGTGAAGAGGCACCTTGAAGCTCAAGAATACCACGAGGGTGCATTTGTTAATGATAAGAAGTTTCTGAGGAGGTTCGCAGAGAAGTTCTTCATCAGCAATTACATTATTTACAAGTGTAACCATAATTCGACCTTACTGCATTGTGTGGATAAGATTGAAGCAGAAAGGATCATGGAAGATCTACATGAAGGCACTTTCGGAACTCATTCCAGTGGACATACTATGGCAAAGAAAATCCTACGGGCAGGATATTATTGGTCCACAATGGAAGCCGACTGTTATCAGCATTCTCGGACATGTCACAAGTGCCAGGTCTATGCTGATAAGGTGCACATACCTCCAGTTCCTCTGAATGTTTTGACAGCGCCTTGGCCTTTTGCAATGTGGGGCATTGATATGATCGGCGAGATCAGACCTACGGCATCCAACGGGCATCGTTTCATCCTGGTAGCGATCAATTACTTTACAAAGTGGGTTGAAGCAGCTTCCTTTACTACCGTAACCAAGAACGTCGTGGCACGGTTCATTCAGCACAATCTGATCTGTCGATACGGTGTACCATAAAGGATCATTACGGACAATGGCACCAATCTCAACAACAAGATGATCACTGAGCTCTGCGAGCAATTCAAGATACAACATCATAACTCTTCTCCCTACCGGCCGAAGATGAATGGGGTTGTCAAAGTGGAAAATAAGAACATTAAGAAGATTGTGCAGAAGATGACAGTGACATACAAAGATTGGCATGAGATGTTACCATTTTCTCTTCATGGGTACCGCACCTCAACACGAACGTCAACCAGGGAAACACCCTATTCCTTGGTTTATGGCATGGAGGCAGTTTTGCCCATTGAAGTTCAAATACCCTATCTCCAGATCATGAAGGATGCAGGTTTAAGTGAAGATGACTGGATTCAGACCCGGCTTGATCAACTGAACCTAATTGACGAAAAGAGACTTACTGCTATTTGTCATGGTCAGACGTATCAAAAATGGATGATCAAGGCATTTAACAAGAATGTTAGACGACAAGAGTATCAAGTTGGGGACCTGGTAATCAAGCGCATCATCTTACCTCAAGGGCCGTTTGTGGTTAAGAACATTTTCTCAAGAGGAGCTATGATTCTAACCACCATGGATGGTGACGACCTTCCTCACCCCGTCAATGCGGACATAATGAAAAGATACTACGCATAATCAAAGACACGCTAGGTTGACTGGCCTAGGCAAAAATAAGGGCTTCCCGGCGAACCAAAAGGGTTCAGGCAAAAATAAGGGATGAAAATGAAAAAAATTGTACACCCGGCAAGTCGAAAACCTGAAAAGGCGGCTTGGGCAAAAATGGGTATCCCGATGGACTGAAAACCCGAAAGGGCAGTCCAGGAAAAAGTTAGGGATTAAAGCGTAACACTATGTCTCATTGGATCACCTCGCATCCAGACTTCGGTATCGACTATCAAGCTCGGACGACATTAATCAATCAGATTCATCTTCAACTAAGCAGCAAAGTGATGAGATGCTTGAAGATATAAAGGCAATAGCAGAGTTGGAACCCAGTGGGATTATTCACATAGCTGTTTTATTTCCTTTTCACAAATTGTATAAATTCTATTTGTTCGGCGGTGTTCTCTTACTAGGACGTCAGCCTCTTGTACAAAAACGCCTATTTTTCAGGCCAAACTTCAAAATCAATACAAATTCATTTTAAGAAATTTCAAGCTGTTTTTCCTTTATCTGTTTTGTTTTGCAAAGGACATCCAATGTTCATTTTGATATATGCATTTGACATTAATTGCTGATCATAAATATTTACATGCGAAACGAAAGATGAGTTACTGGTAATAATAGAAACAGGGGCAAATAAGAATTGCCCGAACTGTACAACTTGCTCTGTCCACCAGGTACCAAGATAGATTCAGCTGAAGGATATGGCTAAGATGCCTCCACTCCCCGCATGGTAAGACAGTGATAATAGCTCTCTCAGCTGAAACTGGCAACCATGAACGAATCAGCAATACTCTCCTCACGCAGAGTTAATCCACCATCAGCACTAAAAAGGTTTGGTATTCCCATAAGGTCTTAATATTCCTCAACGGAGTATAAAGAAATTCCCGAGAAAGCATAAGATCATCCCCAGCGAAGTTCTTTCCTTTCCCCAAGCAGGAGTTCAATCCTTAATAGATCCAGTGTCACCAGCAACAGTAATCCATCCCCAGCGGAGTTCATCAGCGAAATCTCCAGCAGAGTTTATCATTAAAATCTTCAGCAGAATACCCCTTCCCCACAAAGTAATTCCCCTCAGAGTAATCTCTTCATCAGTTTATTCCTCAACAGAGTTCTTTTCTCCTGCAGGTTTATCCTCACAATCATCTTCGTTCACCATCCCTGGCGGAAGCGAAACATTCAACTCTATTCTCCAACAACTCCGGGATTTATTTTCCCCAGCTAAAACAATACATGTCCATACATCATGCTACATGCATATACGCATCATACCATACAATCTCATTTAGTTTTAGAACATCATTGCCTGATACATATCATGCATTACATACAGCTAACCTTTACCTTTCAGGAAAGATACAATCAAAATTCAAGTTATGAAGCCCGGATACGACCGGATAGTATCTTGATTTCTACAGCATATGGTGAAGACCGGATTACGGCCGGATGACAATATCAGACTACCGCGAAGCCTGGATTACGACCAGATAGTGATATCTCTCAAAAGTAAGCTATGAAGCCCGGAGCACGACCGGATAATAGTTTATTCCCCAGTAAGCCATGAAGCCTGGATTACGACCGGATAACAGCTCAGTAAGCACCATGAAGCCTGGATTCGACCAGATAGTGGTATATCATAAACACAAGCCATGAAGCCCGGATCACGACCGGATAACAGCTCAGCAAGTTATTGTGAAGCCTGGATTACGACCAGAGAGCAATACAAGACCATGAAGCCTGGATTACGACCAGATAATGGTAGAAGATGTTCTGAAGACTGGATTACGACCAGATAGAAACCAAGAGTACTACGAAGCATGGATTTCGACCAGATAGTGGTATGATACATCGTGAAGCCTGGATTACGACCAGATAGCATTAAAGGACACTATGAAGTTTGGATTACGACCAAATAACAGTTTACCCAGCCAGTTACTATGAAGCCCGAATTCGACCGGATACTAGTAAACCCAACAGTCGAAGGGAAGCCCGGATGCGACCGGATAACCACTTGATTTATTCTGAAGCCTGGATTTCGACCAGATAAGAAGTGAGGTATTGTGAAGATTGGATTCGACCAGATAGCAGTACGTGACACCATGAAGCCTGGATTCGACCAGATATTGGTATAACACATCGTGAAGCCTGGATTACAACCAGATAGCGGTACAAGGTACTGTGAATCTTGGATTCCGACCAAATAGCAGTTTACATGGACAGTTACTAAGAAGCCCGGAGTCGGCCGGATATTAGTGTGCCCTAAATTCAAGTTGAAGCCCAGATGCGACCGGATAACCACTTGATTTTTTCTGAAGCCTGGATTTCGACCAGATAAGAAGTGAGGTATTGCAAAGCCTGGATTACGACCGGATAGCAAGTTTAATCTCATCTCTCCAATAAGTCACTGTAAAGCCTGGATTACGACCAGATAGCAGTCGGTCTTATCACTATGAAGCATGAGTTGCGACCAGATAGTAGTTCACTCTCACCTCTTCAACAGAGATGATTCCCCAGTAGAATAACGGACAACCGAAGCTCCTAAAGTTCTATTTCTTCTAAGACAAAGGACAACATTCCCCAGCGGAATCTCTCTCAACAACAGGTATACAAGCTCTCGCTAAGGAATCTCTTACGTGATCGACACTCCTTCGGATGGCATCTTTAAGCCCATCTCCCATCATCAATCTCCAAATGGCATCTGTAAGCCCATTCTCGACATCACCAGACAAATACTACTTCATGCGAGTGCAAATTTCTGGGCACTCTAGTGTTCAATCATCTTCCACCTTCGGATCACGAAAGGCCCGAACGCCAATCTATATCCTCAGGTTTAAGATTGAACAGGGGAAACTATTGTACCCCAAAATTTTCCCTCCCATATTTCTCAAGACATGTCAAGAATCATCTCCAAGATTGTTCAAGCTGGCTCAAAAGTTGGACAGTCAAATCACCTCATAAGGCAGTCAATTCAAAATTAGGGTTTTTGGGTTGCATCAAGGTCCTTGCATCCAAATGGCCTCAAGTGCTCCCCAATGTCCTAATATGTTCTCAAGTTCATCCATGTCAAATTTCAATCCTTGCAGAGGAAGTTTGGTCAGTCAATTGCTCAAGAGGTCCAAAAATCGACTATGCTAGGGCAAAAGTCAACTGTGACCTACAAATAGTCAAACCTCAAGATTTTTTGCCAACATTCTCATTTTGAAGGATAATTCATCATTTTATCAAGGGTTGATCATGATTCATCAAGGATTGCTCAAGATTCATCAAGATTCAAAAGTTGCTAAATTAGGGTTTTGTAGGAAAAGTCAACTCAACTTTGACCAAGCATAACTTTCTCATACTTTATGAGAAATGACCCATCCAAAGCTAATTTTTAAGAGGATGCAATTTCCTATAATCCATCTTCACACCCCAAGATTAAGAAATGCATTCACAAGAAGTTACAAATTTGGACATTATAGGTCATTTTTGAAAGTCAACAAAAACACCTTTTTTTCCAAAGCTTATAACTTGAGCATGGAATATCAAAATGAGATGAGACCACAAATTTTGGTTAGAGGACATCTCAAGGTTTCTAAAAAGTCAAAGAACACTTCCAAAAGTTCAAAATTGAAGAAGTTATGCATTGTTGAAGTTGGGTATTTTTCCAAAATTGCCAAAAGTCAACTATCCTCAAAACTCCAATTTTTGACAAAAGGGCCCACTTTTTTCCACTTGATTTGGTCTTATCACACCACACACGTGTCCCATCTTCAATTTCATGTCCATTCATTAATTTTTCTATTTTATTTAATTTTTATTGATTTAATTCATTTTAAATCCATATTAATTCAAATAAAATCCAAAAATTGATGGAATGAGATCTTTGTGATCATTACAGCTTTCAAATATCATGATTCACATAATCAAATTCGTATCAAGCTTTGTTATGCACAAAAAATCCGATTTTGACATTTTTGGAAACTTTATCAATGGTGATCAAATCATATCTCAAATCTTCAATGCACAAAGATTGGAAGCCCAAGATTTAACCTAATTGCTTGCTTAATACATATACAACATAGACACATCAAGGACAGGACCTGAAACTGCAAGAAACAGACAGACAAGAATTGAAAAAAGCTTGCAAAAGTGTGAGATCAAAACCCTGGTTAGAGCACGATTCAACCCAAGATCCCAACGCTACTCCCTTGCCTGGCATCCAGTGGAGCTAAAGCAATCAAAACCAGGCCTTGAGACCACTTGAAACGCGCTGTAAGTCATCCTGAACATAGCCCTGTACACGAATTCGTAACCTTGGATTCTTGCGTTTTCTTGCCAAAATATTGATATATTTGTGATCCTTGCATAATTTCCAAGCATTCTGCATTGTTTGATTTCATTTTTGTGGCTTATAACCCTGTATCCAAAGCTAGGGTCCGTGTTCTTGCTTTTTAGGTATTTTTTATATAGGAAAAATCAAGACCAACCATGGACATGGTTGTGTTTAGGAAAGAGAGACGAACACATTGATGTTCTCCATTTGCATTTATATGGCCTGTAACTCATGTTAGGATGGCCCTGCGAATTTTTCTACGGACTCAAATCCGTAGGAAATAAACCAGGTTGTTCAAGGAAGAAGACGACCACACGTCCTCTCCCCAAAACTTTGTTGCATTTTATTTTCAGGCAATTCCATGTAGCGCTCAAAGCAAGGCTCACCATATGCCCTTGTCCAGATACTTGCCAAGTGGCTTCAGATTAGATCCATTGGTCAAAACTGCAAGCTCACCATACACTCTAGTCCACAGGCACGCATGAGACCCTGAAAGTCAAATAAGGCTTGGACATATTGGGCCTCAGAAATGCTATTTTCACACTCAAATTGGGCCCAGCACCCCCCTTTTGGTTATTTCTTTTCTTTTAATATTTTATTTATTTACTTGTTTTATTTTTATTCTTAATTAATTACTAACCAAATAATTAATATTTTTTCTTAATAAAAATCAGAAAACATAAAAATATTATTTTTATTATTAATTTCACTATTTTATTTTGTAAATAAATATTAACATAATTTATTTAGTTTTAAATAGGTGTAACATTTAACATTTTTGCAATAAATTAAAATCAATTTAGAATATTAGGTTTTTAATAATTTTAATGATTTTATTTTATTTCCTTAAATATTCTAAAACCCAAAAAATATATATTTTTATTTAATTAATTAATTAACTTAGGTTTAATTTCATTTAATTCAAAAAATAACAAAAATCTTTTCTTTAAATAAAAAGGGGTCAAAACCCTAAAAATGCGCCGATCTAATTTTCTCGCACGCGTCTTATTTTTATCCAATATTGTAATTGCTTCTAGTATGTAATAGTTTCAATAGGACTTTTAATTATTTATCGCTTTTATTTACTTTCCGCAATTTAAATTAAAGGGTTTGTCTTTGGCGATGTAAATACCCGACGCCTTGTAATAGTTTAGATTTACTTTCCGCAAATTTAATTTCCGCAACTATTAATTGTTAGATGTTTGATAACTAGGCAATGCATGACAAGATCAATCTTTAACCTAAAATCAACATAGCTCACCCATAACATGTACAAAGATAACATTAACCGAAATAACACACTCGCACATGCGCACTCTTAGGGTACACCTCACTTGGTTGCCTCGAACGTGGTCATTGAGTATAGGAAGTTTTAGAGATCGCCCTCTTGTCCAAAGATCATAGTTGCCTCGAAACGGTTGCCTCGGATAAATGATCTAGGATATTAGGGTTACCGCTAAGGCGTCCTAACATTGCTTTAGTGATCATACGTCCCTTAATCGAATTGACCCGAAAACTCCAACGACGATGCTACCTACTCCTCAATAGTGGGATATCATTGTCTAAAGGACATTAGCACAGTTTAATTCCTTTTTCGAGTAGGTAGATGGTTCTTAAGTATTTTCTCCTTTTAAAATAAAACAAAACTTTTTGCACTTACACCCTCTTCAAAATAAAAACTCTTTTCAAACCCACAAACATAAAGAAAAGCAAACTTTTGAAAACACAATGAGCAAGTACCTAAGAGCCCGTGGATAACCACGGATAGAAAGGGTGCTAATACCTTCCCTTTCTATAATCTACCTCCCGAACCCGAGAAATATCTCGAAAAGGAATTTAACTGTGCTTTTGTCCTTTCCTTTTTGGATAAAATAAAAGACGGTGGCGACTCTTGCTTACCGCGACATTTTGCGAAAACAAACACAAACGCGAACCAGCATTCCAAAACAGTCAGTTCTCTTTCCCACCGATCACAGTATCACTCCATCTCTTTACTATCTTTTGTACAAATTTTTGATGTTTCAAAATATTTTTTACAAGTTTTTTAACTTCAAGACAAACATGAGCTTTGCATTAGAATTATCATTCTTAGAATAAACATTATTTGCATATGAACAAGTTCTTAAAACACCAAGTAAGCTTACATAATGAGCATCAGATGAAAATTTGATTATCTCAAAGGACAAATTGCTTCAGGATACCGTTTAAAGGTAAATCATTTGTGAGAATGGTCTTAATCTGGGGAAAATCTTTTATTGACTTCGTTGAGTAAAAGAATACCAGTTTGAGAAATGATTTGAAGTATATTGCAAAAGTTGGTTGCCCAGAGTCTCTGTCAACCAGTGGTGCATTACTTTCAGTTGGTCCCGAGGGGCAGACTTCGTCAAGTAGCTGATTAGAGATTGAAGCAGTTCAAGTCGAGGAGTATGGTTGTGAAGTAACCTATATTCAAGATATGAGCCAACCACTCTAAGGTTATATTGTCTTCAAAAACCCTCAAGTTCTCATCTCTCTGTGAGTATGAGGTAAAGGAAAAGGTTTGTCGAGATTCTGTGGAGCAGGGGCAAGCGTGTCAAACACTCTGTCGAGTAAGTATGCAGCCAATCTGAGGCATTCAAGTCGGGATGTGATCCCTCGAATTACAGTCAAACTGGGGCAGTTATGTCGAGATTTGATAAATCTCTCTAAGAATTTGTTTATTAGGGGAGAATCTTTTCAGAATTTATAAACGCACGAGAATTCAATCAAGCATTGTTGAAACTATTTCCAAATTTGGTCAGCCAGGGGCAGTATTCTGAAGTTCATGACACTGGGGCAGTTTATCTTGGTGGTACATATCTCAAAAAGTCCTCTCAAGGCAATTTTCTGTAAAAGCTTTACAGACTGGGGCAAGAATTTATGTAAGGGCTTTCTCTCTTCTTCAGTAGTTGATCAGATCAAGTTCATACGCAGGCTAAATGACCTATAAATTTGAAAATCACGCTGAGAAGTCGGGATTGGTATCTTCGACTTATCAAAGACTCAAGTCCATTTACTAATATCCTTTGTCCTAAGTCAAGGTTATTATCCCCAGTCGAAGTTTGGATTGTTATCCTCAGTAGGATACGAGCAGTAACGCAAAGATCATTTGGGTTTGTTTACTCGTACAAGACGCGATGGGAATATTGTTTCCTAGGGGGATGCCTCCTCCGAAGTAAAAGACCTATTGCTACTCGACAAAGATATATCTACCAAGGGGTTTCTCTTCTAAAATATTTTCTCCCCAGTAAAGCATCCTCGTTTCTCTGTAGGAGGAGAATGTTCTTTCTCCCTGGAAATGTAGAAGTTGTGTAAAGTCTAGATTGATCCCTTTTCTTTGAACTGCAATTTATTTTTGCAGCATCTTCTCTAAAGTCCATTGTTTAGTGGTATTTCTCCTCGGAGTCGACGTGTTGAAGTTACAATCTTGCATTGCGGTTTTTACCCAGTGATTGGTAGTTCAAGTTGTCTATTCTTAGGTAAGGTTTTCCATTCCCAACAGGGGCATATTGCCCCAATTTCTGTTTTGCAAGTACTGTTGGTCTTGTATGACAAGATGCATACCAACAAAGGAATCAAGAAGGGTCTGTATGTAACCAACATGAGTATTTTCATATAATGAGATCCAATTTCCCCAGTGGAACTATTCTTCTTTCCCTAAAGGAGCAAGTGTCCTATCTCTCAGGTGAGGTGTGCAGAAGAATTCCAGTCACAACTCTTTCGTTACCATAGATATAAGATTTTGTTGAGATATCCCTAGTGGAGTTTCTATCCCGAGATGTTCGTTTCTTCCCCAAGTAAGGATCTTTTACCTCCTAGCAATGTTATCCCCAGTGTGGTCTGAGTAGAATTCTTTTTATTTAAGAATTTCTATACTTCCCAACAGAAGTTATCTTCGTCAAAGAATTTCTATGCCAGAAGTTTCTATTCCCAGCAAAGCTTTTCTTTTTCCAACAGAGGATAAAGAATTTGTTCCCCGTGAAATGGGGAGTTTGATCAGAATTCAAGATTTTTTCTGAACTATAATTTATGTTGGTAGTGTTCTCCCCAGGAAGTTACTTCCCTAGTAAGATCAATCGTTCGAAGGTTGATGGTTTCAAATCTCAATTACCCCATTTAAGTTCATATTTCCTGTTCCCTACTGAAGATCAAATGTGCAAGAATAATTGTTCGGAAGTTCATTGCCTTCTCAACAGCCGATTATTGATGTGTTTTCCTAGTGCATTACTAAACATGCATCATTACATTGCATCATTACATTGCATCTACTAAAACGCATAGCATTTCCATTGTATGGAGCATTACGCTATAAAAAATTCAAACATGTATGAGTATGAGCCAATTATGTCCACCTGTGGTAACCAGATTATTATACGCTCAGATTTGATTTATCTCCACAACAAGCCTAAGGTGACTCTATTATGTTTCCTCAACGGAGTTTGTTTTGATTCACCACCAGTCGGGTCTTTGGTATTTCTCCATTTCCCTAAAAAGTCATGGTTTTCTCTTGCCCTTGCAGGCCCTTGGTTATTTTACCCGTGTTTGCTTTGCCATTAGAATTCGAGTAGGAGTTGGTGTATAACCGTTCTTATTTCTCAAGTATTTGAGTATCCATACTTGGTGTGTGGTAATTCAGATAATCGCCACTCTTGAAGAATTACACCCCGCCTTTGGCGTGAGGGATGTTGTAGTTCTTGTGTATTTGCAACCTATTGAAAGCCCAACGTGTTTTGGAAATCCTTGTTAGAGTCTGCTTTGACCAGTCTCTTTCTCTTGTAGAGTTCACCTTCGATCGGTGCTCTTTGAAGGTCCTGCCTAGTCGGTTCCTTATTTTGGTTTATCTGCGTCAGTCAGGTCCTCCTTTCGTTAGCTTAGCTAACCTTTTATGTTAAGAGTCCTTCAGTGTCTCTTCAAAGTCCAGTTGTCTGGCGTCCTTATTTAGGCGAATGCGTCCCTTTTATTGGGGCTTTCTTCAGTTAGTCTCATTTCTGTGTTCACTATCAACTCCAAACATTTGTTTCTTGATGCTCAATTTCACTCTTGTGTATCTAACTCTGACCAGATATGCATACCTTTATCCTTCAAAACCCCGCTTCGGCTGGTATCCTTTAAAACCTCGCTTCGGCTGGTACCCTTTGTTAAAATTCCGCTCCGGCAGGTATCCTTTAAAACCCCGCTTCGGCTGGTACCCTTTGTTAAAACCCCGCTCCGGCAGGTATCCTTTAAAACCCCACTTTGGATGGTACCCTTTGTTAAAACCCCGCTCCGGCAGGTATCCTTTAAAACCTCGCTTCGGCTGGTACCCTTTGTTAAAATCCTGCTCTGGCAGGTATCCTTTAAGAGAAGGTAGAAGATCTTTGACCATTGAGGAACTCTTTTTGCTTTTGAATATTTTTGAGATAACAGATTTTTGAGTCTTCAAACTGGTTGTCTTGCTATTTAGGCTACAGCATTTTAGACTAGTTCCATCATGATTAAGTAGGTGAGTGATAGATTCTATAATGATACTTACATCCATTCCAACCACATTATCTGTAATGCCTTGTCTTGATTCTTTTGCCATAACCCAAAATTGCTTGACTAAATTTGGAAAGGTTGGACCTTTAAGAATATCAAAGAAGGTTCCCCATTCTTGAGAGTTCATAGTGCTAGACAGATCAAATCCATTTAGCTTAATATTTTCAAAGTTTACCATAGACTCGGAAATAACCACTAACTGAGATGTGGTAATAAGGCAATGTAATTCAGGAAAACCATTACGTACTTGTTGCACCCCAAAATTTTCCCTCCTAATTGCATTTTTATGCTGCTTGGACTTTGCATCCATCTGCATCATTCCAATAGGTCATGTGCATAGCATGCATTTTTCATAAAATAGATCGCCTGAGGTTCAAAAGATCAGCAGTTAGGGAGCTAGGGTTTACAGCTGATTTGAGGTGTATGTGTTGAATAAGTTTGATTATCCAGGGTCTTCTCAGTGTACAAGGTTTTGGAATTAAGGTTTTGGTTCAGGCTCATTTTTGGATTTCTTCTCCATCAAGCTACAAGGCTATTATCTTCTGCTGAACAATATGCTGCAGGGTATTCCTGTCAATAACGTAAGGTTGTGATCTCGCGTACATGATCTTTGATTAAAAACACCTCATTCTATCATTGTGCTTATCATTTCGTCAAGTTTTTGTCAATACTAGAGGTGTATTAAGATTTCTCTAAATGATCAAGATTTGTTATCAATCCAAGACGCATATGATGCTTGTGTTACAGGTTGTTGACTATGTCATTGTTGCATTGAGTTCATCTACCCATAAGTTAATCAATTAGGGTTGGGTGCGTCATGATTCAAGATATTTTGTATGGTAAGTTTGGTTGCTTGATAGTCAATGCATTACGAATAATTGATACAAGCTATTATTTGGATATTTGTGCCAGAACTTTGGTTTCAAACATGGATTAAGGTTCAACTTGATAAAAAAGAAATAGCGTGCCTGAAGGTTTATTTCATAAATTCTTGCGGAGGAAGATGGCACATGAATATAAGTTGAGACTAAAGTACATGGTATCAAGTAAATCTCTTCATGATTCAAGTTGTTATTTTCAAGATTATTCCACATCATTGTTCATCCCAAGGTAAAAGATAAAAAGATTCATTTAAATAACATTCGAGTGTTTATCATGTTTGTCTCAAGTTCATTCAAGTATCCATTCAAGCTCAAACTGAATGAGAGAAATGTTTTGAATAATTGGAAATTTGTCATGCAAGAAGTTATAAAGTTTTGTTCATTACAAATTCAATTCATTACACCGAAGTTACAAAAGACATCTCAATCATCAAAGTTTCAAATTCCAAGTACAAATCATCATCATTTTTTACGAATATCCGTCATCATTCAAGGTTAAAGTTCAAGGGTCTCCATTCATGCGGGTTTAAGGTGCGAGGTGTTTAGAATTGGAATTCAAATATCGAAATTTGAGTTTTAAGATCCAAATCATGGTGTGCAAGTTTGTTTGAACCCAATTTCTTATAGGAATATGGCATACAAGGGAAATTTTGGTTTAAATTCTTGTGAAACATATAAGACACTCATCATGGAGTATCATGGATTAAATTTGAGAGCGGATGGGTAAAATTCCTTAATTTGAATAAAGCGTGATCAAGGCCTCCATTTACCAAAAGCTAAGAAGCTTAAAGAATTTTTGGAAATGGCATAGTTCAATAGGATCCATCTTGCGAAAGCTCATAAATAATAGACATGGAATTTTGAATTGTAGCAAGTTTCAGCGTATTCGAGTTCTACCAGTTACATCTCATTCAAGCTTCTGCTTTGACTACATAATTCTCAAAAGACACAAAAGGCTTAAATTTTCTACAAACTACAAGAAGGCGCAGTATAAGTTCTCAAGACATAAGTCACATAATTACTACCGGCTACAAGGAAGAAAGGCTACAAATTTACAAAAGAAATTAAAATTCTATTACAAGTCGGAACTATTCCCGTCCATGGTCATTCAGATTACTCAAATTAATCAAGCGTCTTTCATTCACTCATGTTACAGTACATGCCATATCAAGATTACAAAAAAAGTTACAAAGGTCCAAAGAAAAAAGGGATTTAATCAGTTACAAGAAAATGTATCCTAAGCTTAATCTTCCGTCTTCATCTTTTACCATGGGCTTCATGCCATGTTTGAACCATGCCTAAATTCCTCACACCACATCCATGCATTTCATGTTATCTCTCCCTTTCTTGACTTGATACAAACCATGCTTCGAGTGCATTATGCCTTAATATCCAAAATGTTAGCTAGTATGCATATACCAAAACAAAACCGCACAAATCGGAAACCTGCAAGAATGCTTTCAAAACCAAACAGAAGAAAAAAAACCGCGAAACATCAAACCAACTCAGAAAAAACCAAAAGTACATGTCAGTTCAACTCTGCAGCAAACAGAGTTTCCCAAAACTGGCTTCCTAATCATCCCAACATATAACTAACCATTTTAAGTAACCTACCAACTGTTTCCTAACCAACCCTCACCAACTATCATAAACTACCTTCTAACCGCCTAACCGATTCTGCAACTAACTTCCAGTCCAAAAAAAATAGAACAACTTGTTTGGAAAAATTCCACATAACTTGTTGTTATCTTCAGTAAAGCACCCTCATTTGACAGTTGACAGTGAGATGCATCTTTCTGATGCACTTCTTCTTTGGCTTGAAAGTAACATGGAAAATTTAGAAAGGCAGAGGACAACTACAATGGGGTGTTAGGACAAGTATCATTTTCTAGAGCTTTTACCTGAAGCATTGAAAGTCTTTATTCTTCATCCAGAAATTCCTAAATGATGCAAGAGCACTGAATATTCTACCTATAGGTTCACTTGATATTTCCGGATATAGTGACTTGCAATATCTCAGGATTTGAGTTACAGAATATTCAAAGAAAACAGACCTTTCCAATTGTTCGCAATTAACATCTACAATACTGCTTCTGTCACTCATACCTGCATCATATTTCACGGATTCCCTGCAAAGAAAGATTATAGAACAGTTCTTTATTAGTTTTGGACGTCCTATAAGAGAGAGTTGCAAATTCCCACAAAAACTGTTAGATACCTTTATCTTTGAAGCAGTTCAGAAGGTGGATATCTCAAAGTGTCGAAGACTGCTTATTGAATGCGCTGTTTACTTCCGCCAGCCTTCTCCTTCCTTAAAAATATTAAAAGCAGAAGCTAACAGTTCTAAAAAAAAACCAACCAATTTTTAAACTGAACTTCTTACAATACCAACTGTTTTAACCAAAACAGAATTGCTAACTAACATTCGCATTGAGGGTTTAAGTTAATTCAGGCCATAACTAATTCTTTACTTCCTAACCTCTTAAACTAACTCCTAACTAATTTTTAACAGAACTAGTAGCAACCTATAACAAACTCTAACAGAATTCCCAACAAACCAATAACTAATCTGTAACTAACCCAACTAACTCCTGACAGCAGCAACAGAACTAACTATTAACTAACTCTATAACCCTTAACTGCCTCTACAACTCTACAAAAATATATATAACAGAATCACGGAAGAAAGAAGGGGGGAGGTAGACAAATTGAGAGAAGAAACTCAGAGAGGGGGATATATATCATTATTCAGTCTCAGATCAAGAATTTTTTTTTTATTCAACCAGAAAAATCCCCTCGATCTCTCTCTTTGAGCTTCACGATTCATCACAAATATACAGAAAAGTTCAATAAACTCACCTGAATCTCTCAAGAAAATCTTTTTGAACCCTCTATCATCTTCAACGTATTCCACACTTTTTCCTTTGTTTATCATCACTGCGACAACCTTCAGCTTATCAGAAGATTCAATTCATCGCAATCTGCAACCTCTATTTTCCATGTCGATCTTCAACAAATCATCATCAGCCTGCAGCAATCACAATAACGAATCTCAAGAAGTCTTCAAGAACATCAACATAACAACACCACGGAAATCGCAGAAGGAACAATAGAATTTTCAACAAAGCGCATACATGATTTCACTGGTTCTCTCGTCATCTTCATCAAATCGAGAACGGAAGAGACGAGTCTGAAGAGAAGGAAGAAAAAAAGACTAGTGTTGTTAAATTTATCATCGATTAGGTTATAGCATAGATCGAAGGTGATGGATCTGTCACAGTCACACAGCAACAACCCGAATCCAAATCCACTGGCTTCATCGGTGCCGCTTTGGCCGACGATCGACGGTTCACTAGGTATGTCGGAGGAAGAATCAGTCAAGTACGCTCGAAGATTCTACACATAAGCCGAACTACGGATGCTCTGATTCCTTAAAAGGGATACGTAAGTGTCGGGGCAGGTCCCGAACGAGCACAATTTTATTTTCCCTACATTCTTTTCCCTTTTCTTTTGCATGCATTCTCCCTTCAGTAGTATAGACTGTAAGCATAGATTAAACACACCCATAAGATAGATAACAAGAGTGGATACCATAGAGTACTACGGGCGTGTAGGGTGTTAATACCTTCCCCTCGCATAACATACTCCCTTACCCTTATTTCCCGGTCGCAAGATCGCGACTTCTCCCTTCTCAGGTTTTCTCGATGTTTACCTTTCCCTTCATGTGGGATGAAAGACGTTCGATGGCGACTTCATTGTTTGATGATTTTCAGCCGGTTGTTTCAGTACTTGACTTTGTTGTGAGGGAGAAGACCCATGATGTTGAGAATCCATTTTATCGAGAAGGAACAGACACAGGGTTGAACCAAAGGAGGATAATCAGGGTTTTGGAAACTTAGGGTTTTTTAGAAAGAAGAGGGAAGAAGTAATTGAAGATGAAAAGACAAATTTAAAATTAGTTCTAGAAATAATTACTAAACCTAGAAAAGTGAAATTTATTTTACAAGGGGAAAACTTAAATATTTTTCACTATAATCTTAAGATAATCTCGTTTCCCAAAGTGTTGCATTAAATACTAGACGTGTTTCAAAGAGGACAACTGTCTTAAGTTGAATCACTAGCCTTTTACTTATCTGACAACTCATTTAATGTAGTGATTGATAAGTGAAAATTATAGTTATTTTTTTATATACTTTTTGTTGCACTTATCAATGCTTTTGTTAATATTTTGTGAAATAATTCCCCGCTTTATTGGTAAACTCGTTTAGCTTGTATATATTTGTGTTTTCGTGTACACAGTGTATCATTTGATAGTTCTATATTCATTTTTATAGGTATTCAAGCATTATTGGAGTATTGAGAATAAAGTCCAAATGGAGCTCCAAGATGGGCATTTGATCAATAAAGGAATAAGGCAAAAAGAGAAAAACCATTGCAAGTTATGCAGAGAAAGCAACAAAAGTTGTTGTTCTGGTATGCAGCATCAGGTGACGTGCTTGGGCGTCGCGCGATGAGCTTGCGCTTATGTGTCTCTGGGTGAGTATGGAGCGAGAGGAGTTGATTATTTTCTAATATCTTCTTCCTTGTTTCGTTTTTATGTCGCTGGGAGAGGAATAAAGTGAAGAAGTGAAAAACACAAGAAAGGGGGGTTGAATTGAAACTTTAAAAATCAAGAACAATAGACACGAGATTTTTATCCTGGTTCGCTTGATCTCAAACTACTCCAGTCCACCCGCCAAGGTGATTTCTCCTCTCTCTAACAAGGACTTAATTCACTAATCAAACTGATTACAAATCTACTTTGACAACTGCCAAAGTCTTCTTGAGTACAACCACAACCCAATTTATCTCAAGGAAAAATATCTTAATCAAAGGAAAATTTTACTGTGTACTATTTGTTTTTTGTTACAAAAACTGTATCACTACTGTGATGTATTACACAAATTGAATGTAGAATGAATATAAATTCTTACAGCCTTTTGAGATTGTGTGGAGCAGTCGTGAGAAATCGTCAATGATTTACCCTTTGAACTTGTTTATATAGGCGTGGAAATCTGTCTAAATTGAAACGTGATAATGGACACTTAATGAACTTTCCATACTAAGAAGATTCTTGTCTGAATGAAGTCGTTACACATGATACTGCCTTAATGGAAAAGTAACGCTTCAGAACTTAGGAATCTTGCATGCTGCTTTACTTCAGAGCTTGGGAAGCCAGAAACAAAGATTCAGTTAGCGTGTTGGACTTCCATTCAGAATCAGGATATATTTCTCTTTAACACAGATTCTGATCATCATACTTCAGAACATTCTGATTTCTAAGCTTGAATACCTCTGTGGCTTAACTTCTGATCCCGTTTCAGTCAGAACTTCTGTACAACATGAAACACAAATTTAGAGTGCATATTTGTTCTTTGTGTTTGTTATCATCAAAACTCTTATGAGGGTTGTAGAATCAAACTATGTTCTAACATAAAGGTGTCGTCGGGCAAATCTTTCCTTCTTCGGGCGATGGAAGATATTTTTCCCCAGTTTCCTGCATGGCGCAGGCTGGGCCAAGTGATAAAGGGGCAGCGCCGGGCAGTGGCTTTTGAGCGTCGGGCGATGTGTGCAGAACATATTTTGTAAGGTTACGGGAGCTTGTTTCAGACCATAAAGTGACTTCTTTAGTTTTAAAACATATTCTAGGTGTTTGGAATTTTCAAATCCAGGGGGTTGGTGCACATATACCTCTTCATCAATGTAACCATTTAAGAATGCGCTTTTGACATCCATCTAATACAGAGTTATGCCATTATTTACAACAAAAGAGATTAAGAGTCTGATAGATTCTAACCTGGTGACTGGAGCAAAGGTTTCTGTATAGTATATCCCCTCTTGCTGACTATAACCTTGTGTAACTAGTCGTGCCTTATTTTTGATGACTTCTCCTTGCTCATTCAGTTTGTTTCTGAACACCCATTTTTTCCAATGACGTTGAATCCTTTTGGTTTAGGAACCAAATCCCATACGTCATTTCTAGTGAATTGGTTTAACTCCTCTGCATTGCCATAATCTAGTCGTTGTCCAGAAGAGCTTCATAAACTGTTGTTGGTTCAATTAGAGATACCAATCCCATGAGGGATTCTTCAGAGTTTCTAAATGTTGATCTTGTTCAGATTGGATCATCCTTCTTTCCCATAATCTTATCTTCAGGGTGAGCTATGCTGCTTCTGGATAACTTTTTCTAGAGTTTATCAACAGAAGGTACTGGAATGCTTGTGTTTCCTTCTGACGTTGTTGGAGCGTCTCTGTTGGGAACTTCTGATGAGTTGCCTTCAGCACTTGTGAATTCAACTTCTATATCTGCAAATGATTCATTCTGCTTTAACTTTTGAGGGTCAAGATTATCATCAAATCTAACACTGGTTGACTCTTCAACAATCTGTGTTTCTGTATTGTATACTTTGTACCCTCTTGAGAGTTCAGAGTATCCTAACATATTACACTTCTGTGCTTTAGAGTCAAACTTGTTCAGATGATCTTTAGTATCCAGAATAAAACATGTACATCCAAAAGGATGGAAATAAGAAATGTTGGGCTTTCTGTTCTTCCACAATTCATATGGAGTCTTTTCTATAATAGGTCTTATAGAGATTCTATTATGAATATAACACGCAATGTTAATTGCTTCTGTCCAGAAGATCTTAGTAATGTTAGTCTCATTGATCATGGTTCTGGCCATTTCTTGCAATGTTCTGTTCTTTCATTCTACAACTCCATTTTGTTGGGGAGTTCTAGGACAAGAGAAGTCATGCAAAATGCCTTTTTCATTGAAAAATATTTCAAATTTTTTGTTTTCAAACTCTCCACCATGATCACTTCTGACTTTGACAATTCTAAGATCCTTTTCATTCTGAACTTGGTTATAGAAAGCAACGAACACGAAATGTGACTCGTCCTTGTGTCTTAAGAACTTTACCCATGTCCATCTGCTATAGTCATCTACAATCACTAACCCATACTTCTTACCACTAACAGACACAGTTTTCACTGGTCCAAATAAATCTATGTGCAGAAGTTCTAATGGCCTAGAGGTGGAAACAACATTTTTAGCTTTAAAAACATATTTTGCAAATTTGCCTTTCTGACATGCTTCATACAGAGCATTTGAGCTGAACTTCAGATTAGGAAGTCTTCTGACCAGATTGAGTTTGTTAATTTGAGATATTCTTCTCATACTAACATGCCCCAGTCTTTTTATCAGACCCATTGCTCGTTGTTAACAGAAAGAAGACATTTTACATTCTGACTCTTTAGTTCAGAAAGTTTTATCTTATAAATGTAATTTTTCCTCTTTCCATTAAACAGGATAGTTCCATCTTTCTGACAACAGCTTTGCATGAATTTTGATTAAAGATTATATCATAACTGTTATCACTTAATTGACTTATGGATAACAGGTTATGCATCAATCCAACAACTAACAGCACATTATTAATAGAAGGAATGTTACCATTACCTACTGTTCCAGAACCAATGATCTTCCCTCTTTGGTTTCCTCCAAAACCCATGTAGCCTCCAGGTTTAAGTTCCAGGCTTTGGAACATATGCTTTCTTCCCGTCATGTGTCGAGAGCATCCAGAGTTCAGGTACCATGACTGATGTTTTAGCCTTGCTGCTAAATATATCTGCTACATATATAATTTTGTCCTTAGGTACCCATATCTTTTTGGGTCCTGGTTTGTTAGTTTTACCAAAATTCTATTTGAATTTTGGTTTGGCAGAATAACCATTGCTAGTGTATTTCAGATCATGTGTGTGCTGATAGGTGAAGTGAGATTTTAGGGGTGTGCGTTTAATTACTAGGTCCATGACTTTCTTAGGTGGAGATACCTTTCCTTGGTATCCTATTCCTTTTCTTCCATTTTTGCTAACTCCATAGATCATTGAAGCCATCTTGCTTTTGTCTATGTTTTTATCCAGAAACTTCTGAAAGATGTGATCATATTTTATGACCTTATCAGCATTACTGGGAGCCTTTGAGATTATTTATTTGAGAGTTTTGTGAATCATTTTCTAATTTTGAAATCTTTTCTTTTAACTCAGAATTTTCTAATCTAAGACTCACAGTTTCTTCAGAGTCAGAGATAAGATCCTTTTTCAGGTTCTTGAATTTGACTCTGATCTGCTGATACCTTTCCAGAATCTCATTCAGACTTTCTGATAGTTCAGCTTTAGTAAAATTAACAGTAAAATCAGGAAATACCTCTTTTGTGTCTGATTCTGAGTCTGACTGAGATGCTTTGCTGTCTTCTGTCACATTTTCCATAAGATCAATGTTTGCTCTTTCATCATCTGATTTTGAGTCTACGTCAGAAGTATCTGAATTATCCCATATTGCCATGAGACTTTTCTTCTTCTCCTTGAAGAACTTCTTTTTGGGCTTCTCCTTCTGAAGCCTTGGACAATCACTTTTGTAGTGCCCCTGTTCATTGCACTCATAGCAGATGATGTCTCTGTTGTTTGACTTTATGTGATCAGAAAAAGCTTCAGACCTTCTGTGTCCAGAGGAGGGCTCAGACTTTATGTATCCGGAGGAGGATTCATTCTGATTCCCTGATCTTTTGGAGTTTCTGAATTTTCTTTGCCTCTGCTTCCACAGCTGATTGACCCTTCTAGAGAGAAGAGACAATTCGTCTTCATCTGATGAGGATCCATCAGAGGTTTCTTCCATAGCCTGTAAAACCTTAGAACCAAGGTTTTTGTAAGATTTTAATGCTAAAGGCTTACCTTGATTCTGAGGCTCGTCATCTTCTAGTTCTATCTCATGGCTTCTGAGGGAGCTAACAAGTTCCTCCAGGGATATCTTGTTGAGATCTTTAGCCAGCTTAAGAGCAGTGAACATTAGCCTTCATTGCTTTGGTAAACTTCTAATGATCTTCTTTACGTGATCAGCAGTAGAGTACCCTTTGTCAAGAACTCTCAGCCCAACAACTAGAATCTGGAATCTTGAGAACATAGCTTCTATGGATTCACTGTCTTCCATCTTGAAAGATTCGTATTTCTGAATGAGCGCAAGGGCCTTGGTTTCTTTAACTTGTATGTTGCCTTCATGCGTCATTATCAGAGAGTCAAACATGTTTTTGGATGTCTCTCTATTTGAGATCTTCTCATACTGAGTATGAGATGGCACTGAGAAGAATTGTTCTGGCCTTATGATGGTTTCTGAAATCACACTTTTGTTGGTCAAACATTCTTTTTCTATCTATCTTATGACCACTTTCATCCACTGGATGCATGTATCCATCAATTACCATATACCATAAGTCAGCATCATGGGCCAGAAAGAAGCTCTCAATTATGTCTTTCTAGTTGTCAAAATTTTCTCCATCAAAGACTGGAGGTTTACCGCTGATTCTGTCCTTGTCATCGTGATAGTCATTGCTGATGTTTTGGCTTGGTCCCACCATAGTGTTTTTCTAAAGCTTGGATCTTGTACTTACACGGTTAAGTGTATGAACTCAGAACCAGGCGCTCTGATACCAATTGAAGAATTGAAAAACACAAGAAGGGGAGGGTTGAATTGAAACTTTAAAAATCAAGAACAATAGACACGAGATTTTTATCCTGATTCGCTTGATCTCAAACTACTCCAGTCCACCCGCCAAGGTGATTTCGCCTCTCTCCAAGGAGGACTTAATTCACTAATTAAACTGATTACAAATCCACTTTGACAACTGCCAAAGTCTTCTTGAGTACAACCACAACCCGGTTTATCTCAAGGAAAAATATCTTAATCAAAGGAAAAGTTTATTGTGTACTATTTTTTTGTTACAAAAACTGTATCACTACTGTGATGTATTACACAAATTGAATGTAGAATGAATATGAATTTTTGCAGCATTTTGAGATTGTATGGAGCAGTCGTGAGAAATCGTCAACGATTTACCCTTTGAACTTCTTTATATAAGCATGGAAATCTGTCCAAATTGAAACTTGATAATGGACACTTAATGCACTTTCCATACTGAGAAGATTCTTGTCTGAATGAAGTCGTTGCACATGATACTGCCTTAATGGAAAAGTAACGCTTCAGAACTTAGGAATCTTGCATGCTGCTTTACTTCAGAGCTTGGGAAGCTAGAAACAAAGATTCAGTTAGCATGTTGGACTTCCTTTCAGAATCAGGATATTTTTCTCTTTAGTGCAGATTATGATCATCATACTTCAGAACATTCTGATTGCTAAGCTTGAATGCCTCTGTGGCTTAACTTCTGATGCCATTTTAGTCAGAACTTCTGTACAACATAAAACACAGATTTAGAGTGTATATTTGTTCTTTGTGTTTTTTATCATAAAAAATCTTATGAGGGTTGTAGAATCAAACTATGTTCTTACATAAAGGTGTTGTTGGGCAAATCTTTCCTTCGTCGAGCGATGGAAGATATTTTTCCCCAGTTTCCTGCATGGCGTGGGCTGGGCCAAGTAATAAAGGGGCAGTGCCGGGAAGTGGCTTTTGAGCATCAGGCGATGTGTGCAGAACATATTTTGTAAGGTTATGGGTTTGGGGATATTTTTAGCTCCCAAATTCACCAACCCTAATTTTTCCTTAGCTTAGAAAACAACTATGAAGCTTGCATACGGATGATCTGGGGTGGATTTCTCTTTGATCGGTGTTGACAAACCGGGAGATTTGTGGTTCATTTCTATTCTTCTTTATGTATTATTTATTTGTTGTGTTTTGTATATGTATTTACTTTGAAATCATGTATACTTGTCTCCCGTGGCATTCTATAAAACTAGCTTTACAAATTTGTCGATTTTTATCCTGGATTTTTGCTCTGTGCTTGGAGTTTGGATTGTTATAGACATATACTGCTCGAATTCTTATCTAGGATGATTATTTAATAGTGTCTAGATTATAGAGATAGATTTAGAGTTATTATTCACTTGTGTGTCTGTGATTAATGCCTCTGTGTTAGTTGTGTCGTTCTGAGAGATCATCGATGCGAGTATCACGGTTGACTTTTATGTTGTTGAGGTTGGCTGAGAGATTGCCATCGAGATGATATAATGGGTGTTGTGTTTGACACGTGATGACATTGATGAGTATTATAGGTAGAGTATAACTGGTCGATAGGATTAAGTCTATGAGGAGTGGATTATATGCATGCCTGATGCGTTTCTCCTATCTGAAGAATGTATTTATTTTCTGTTGATACCTTGTAGGCTTCCTGTGATTGATACATCCCAGAATGATCCTAGCCCAGATTCTGTAATAATCTTTCAAGTCTCTTATCTTGCTGGATGGCTGTCCAGAAGTGAAAATGACCCTAGCAATAAATTTTAGGTCTGAACACTTATCAGCCATGTCAATGCATCTGACTCCGCCGCTATTGTACCCATTAAGTTTCCCAATCAAGTCTTCTGTAATCACTATCTTCTTTCCCATAACATATGATGTAACCTGATGGTTGGATGAAGTAGCATGAATCCAGAATTCCTTAACAAGAATAGGAAATGTTGGACCCAACAGACGATCAAAGTATATGTTCCATCCTTGTGCCGTCACATCTTCATACAAATCAAACCCATTTTCCTTTAAACTCTCAAAATCGATGATTAATTCACATAGAACTTCAAGGTTATCGACCGGAGTGAGCAGTGTTCTAATGGGTTCCTCATACTGTTCTGTTGAAGAAGAACCAGGAGCACTGTTGAGATTTTTGATGCTTGATGAGGATGCCATTGTTCACACGGATTTGTTGAAGAAAACTGAGAAAAGGGGTTTTTGAAAAACTAGAGCGAGAGAGAATAGTGAAAGCAGTAAGAAGTGAATGAAATAGTAAATTTGAGTTTATAAAAACTTTTGAAAACTTAATCAGTAAGAAAGAGAAAATAAGTAATGATTATACTGAAATTTTGAAACCTGAAATTAGGGGATTGCGTGTAGATACTGAACAGTTACCATTGACAAGTGTCTCAATGCATCCAATCAGAGCCTTGGACCCTTCAAAATTTGAACGCGTGTTCATCCTTAGAAGGTAGCTTGTGAGAGAATAACAGATGTTTGATGGTGTGAACTGCACGCCTCTATCTTTGAAATGAAAGGTTCATATATTTATAGATAGATTCTAAAGAAACTGTACTCCTAACTTCTGAAGACATGTTGATCAGATATTCATAAAAAAAAAATAAAAAATTTGAGGGTTAGAATATGCAAATAAAACTTTTTATTCTGGACATAATTTCATGCTGAGATGTTTCAGAATGAAATTAAATCTATCTTCAGAAAGGTGTTTTGTAAACACATCAGCCCATTGATGGTCTGTGTCAATAAATTTTAAAGAGAGAATTCCTTTCTGAATATAGTCCCTAATAAAATGATGTTTTATTTCTATATGCTTAGCCTTAGAATGCAAAATGGGATTTCTGGATAAGCAGATAGCAGAAGTATTATCACAGAAAATGGGTATGTTACTCTCAAATATGTTGAAGTATTCAAGCTGGCTTTTCATCCAGAGCATCTGTGTGCTACATCCAGCAGCTGCAATGTATTCAGCTTCTTCTGTTGACAATGCAATTGTGGACTGCCTCTTGCTGGTCCATGAGATCAGATTGTCTCCCAAAAACTGGAAGCTTCCAGAAGTACTTTTACGTTTTACTTTGTCTCCAGCAAAGTCAACATCACAATATCCTACTAAGTTGTATTCATTGGATTTTCTATAAAACAAACCCAGGTTAGTAGTACCTTTCATATACTTGAAAATTCGCTTAACTGCTGTTAAGTGAGATTCTCTAGGATTTGATTGGAATCTAGCACATAAACAGACGCTGGATAAAATATCAGGCCTTGAAGCTGTCAGATAAAGGAGAGAACCAATCATACCTCTGTAGATTTTCTGCTCTACCTTTTTACTTACCTCTTCCTTTTCCAGAATGCACGGGGGATGCATTGGAGTCTTTGAAGGCTTACATTCTAAAAGGTCAAATTTCTTCAGAAGTTCTCTGACGTATTTGCTCTGGTAAATGTAAGTTCCTTCTAGAGTCTAATTAATCTGAATTCCCAGAAAGAATTTAATTTCTCCCATTAAGCTCATCTCAAACTCTGCCTGCATGCACTTAGAAAATTGTCTTCCCAAAGAAGGTTTAGTAGATCCAAATATAATATCATCTACATAAATCTGACAAACTAAAATGTCATTCTTAAATGTCTTACAGAACAAGGTTGTGTCCACTCTCCCTCTGGTGAATTCCTTTTCTAACAGAAAATTACTTAGCCTTTCATACCAAGCTCTGGGAGCTTGTTTCAGACCATAAAGTGACTTCTTTAGTTTGAAGACATATTCTAGGTGTTTGGAATTCAAATCCAGGGGGTTGGTGCACTTATACCTCTTCATCAATGTAACCATTTAAGAATGAGCTTTTGACATCCATCTAATACAGAGTGATGTCATTGTTTACAGCAAAAGAGATTAAGAGTCTGATAGATTCTAACCTGGCGACTAGAGAAAAGGTTTCTGTATAGTCTATCCCCTCTTGCTGACTATAACCTTGTGCAACTAGTCGTGCCTTGTTTCTGATGACTTCTCCTTGCTCATTCAGTTTATTTCTGAACACCCATTTTGTTCCAATGACGTTGAATCCTTTTGGTTTGGGAACCATATCCCATACGTCATTTCTGGTGAATTGATTTAACTCCTTCTGCATTGCCAGAATCCAGTCATTGTCCAAAAGAGCTTCATCAATTGTTATTGGTTCAATCAGAGATACCAATCCCATGAGGGATTCTTCAGAGTTTCTGAATGTTGATCTTGTTCAGATTGGATCATCCTTCTTTCCCAGAATCTTAATTTCAGGGTGAGCTATGCTGCTTCTGGATAACTTTTTATGGAGTTGATCAACAGAAGGTACTGGAATGCTTGTGTTTCCTTCTGAAGTTGTTGGAGCATCTCTGTTGGGAACTTCTGATGAGTTGCCTTCAACACCTGTGAATTCAACTTCTATATCTGCAAATGATTCATTCTACTTTGACTTTTAAGGGTCAAGCTTATCATCAAATCTAACACTGATTGACTCTTCAACAATCTGTGTTTCTGTATTGTATACTTTGTACCCTCTTGAGCGTTCAGAGTATCCTAACATAATACACTTATGTGCTTTAGAGTCAAACTTGTTCAGATGATCTTTAGTATTCAGAATAAAACATGTACATCCAAAAGGATGGAAATAAGAAATGTTGGGCTTTCTGTTCTTCCATAATTCATATGGAGTATTTTCTAGAATAGGTCTTATAGAGATTCTATTCTGAATATAACACACAGTGTTAATTGCTTCTGCCCAGAAGATCTTAGCAATGTTAGTCTCATTGATCATGCTTCTGGATATTTCTTGCAATGTTCTATTCTTTCGTTATACAACTCCATTTTGTTGGGGAGTTCTAGGACAAGATAAGTCAGGCGAAATGCCTTTTTCATTGAAAAATATTTCAAATTTTTTATTTTCAAACTCTCCACCATGATCACTTCTGACTTTGACAATTCTAAGATCCTTTTCATTCTAAACTTGGTTACAGAAAGCAACGAACACAGAATATGACTCGTCCTTGTGTCTTAAGAAATTTACCCATGTCCATCTGCTATAGTCATCTACGATCACTAACCCATACTTCTTGCCACTAACAAACGCAATTTTCATTGGTCCAAATATATCTATGTGCAAAAGTTCTAATGGCCTAGAGGTGGAAACATCATTTTTAACTTTAAAAATAGGTTTTGTAAATTTTACTTTATGGCATGCTTCACACAGAGCATCTGAGCTGAACTTCAGATTAGGAAGTCCTCTAACCAGATTGAGTTTGTTAATTTGAGATATTCTTCTCATACTAACATGCACCAATCTTCTATGTCAGACCCATTGCTCGTTGTTAATAGAAAGAAGACATTTTACATTCTGACTCTTTAGTTCAGAAAGTTTTATCTTATAAATGTTGTTTTTCCTCTTTCTATTAAACAGGATAGTTCCATCTTTCTGACTAACAGCTTTGCATGAATTTTGATTAAAGATTATATCATAACCGTTATCACTTAATTGACTTATGGATAACAGGTCATGCATCAATCCATCAACTAACAACACATTATTAATAGAAGGAAGGTTACCATTACCTACTGTTCCAAAACCAATGATCTTCCCTCTTTGGTTTCCTCCAAAACCCACATAGCCTTCAGGTTTAAGTTTCAGGCTTTGGAACATATGCTTTCTTCCCGTCATGTGTCGAGAGCATCCAGAGTCCAAGTACCATGACTGGTGTTTTAGCCTTGCTGCTAAAGATATCTGCTACATATATAATTTTGTCCTTAGGTACCCATATCTTTTTGGGTCTTGGTTTGTTAGTTTTACCAAAATTCTGTTTGAATTTTTGTTTGGCATAATAATCATTGCTAGTGTATTTCAGATCATGTGTGTGCCCATAGGTGAAGTTAGATTTTAGTGGTGTGCGTTTAATTACTAGGTCCATGACTTTCTTAGGTGGAGACAACTTACCTTGGTATCCTATTCTTTTTCTGCCATTTCTGCTAACTCCATAGATCATTGAAGCCATCTTGCTTCTATCTATGTTTTTAGCCAGAAACTTCTGAAAGCTGTGATCATATTCTTTTATGACCTTATCAGTATTACTGGGAGCCTCTGAGATTATTTCTTTCTGAGAGTTTTGTAAACCAGTTTCTAATTTTGAAATCTTTTCTTTTAACTCATAATTTTCTAATCTAAGACTCACAGTTTCTTCAGAATCAGAGACAAGATCCTTTTTCAGGTTCTTGAATTTGACTCTGATCTGCTGATACCTTTCCAAAATCTCATTCAGACTTTCTGCTAGTTCAGCTTTAGTAAAATTAACAGTAAAATCAGGAAATACCTCTTCTATGTCTGATTCTGAGTCTGACTGAGATGCTTCGCTGTCTTCTGTCACATTTGCCATAAGAGCAATGTTTTCTCTTTCATCATCTGATTTTGAGTCCGCGTCAGAAGTATCTGAATCATCCCATGTTGCCATGAGACTTTTCTTCTTCTCCTTGAAGAACTTCTTTTTGGGCTTCTCCTTCTGAAGCCTTGGACAATCATTTTGTAGTGCCCCTGTTCATTACACTCATAGCAGATGATGTCTCTGTTGTTTGACTTTCTGTGATTAGACGAAGCTCCAGACCTTCTGTGTCTAGAGGAGGGCTCAGAATTTATGTATCCGGAGGAGGATTCATTTTGATTCCCTGATCTTCTGGAGTTTCTGAATTTTCTTTGCCTCTGCTTCCATAGCTGATTGACCCTTCTAGAGAGAAGAGACAATTTGTCTTCTTCTGATGAGGATCCATCAGAGGTTTCTTCCAGAGCCTGTAAAACCTTAGAATCAAGTTTTTTGTTAGATTTTAATGCTAAAGGCTTACCTTGCTTCTGAGGCTCGTCATCTTCTAGTTCTATCTCATGGCTTCTAAGGGAGCTAACAAGTTCCTCCAGGGATATCTTGTTGAGATCTTTAGCCAGCTTAAGAGCAGTGACCATTGGCCTCCATTTCTTTGGTAAACTTCTGATGATCTTCTTTACATGATCAACAGTAGGGTACCCTTTGTCAAGAACTCTCATCCCAGCCACTAGAATCTGGAATCTTGAGAAAATAGCTTCTATGGATTCACTGTCTTCCATCTTGAAAGCTTCATATTTCTGAATGAGCGCAAGGGCCTTGGTTTCTTTAACTTGTATGTTGCATTCATGTGTCATTCTCAGAGAGTCAACATGTTTTTGGATGCCTCTGTGTTTGAGATCTTCTCATACTCTTAGTATGAGATGGCACTGAGAAGAATTATTCTGGCCTTATGATGGTTTCTGAAATCACACTTTTGTTGGTCAAACATTCTTTTTCTATCTATCTTCTGACCACTTTCATCCACTGGATGCATGTTTCCATCCATTACCATATCCCATAAGTCAGCATCATGGGCCAGAAAGAAGCTCTCAATTATGTCTTTCCAGCAGTCAAAATTTTCTCCATCAAAGACTGGAGGTTTACTGTTGATTCTGTCCTTGTCATCGTGATAGTCATTGCTGATGTTTTGGCTTGGTCCCACCATAGTGTTTTTCTAAAGCTTGGATCTAGTACTAACACGGTTAAGTGTATGAACTCAGAACCAGGCGCTCTGATACCAATTGAATAAGTGAAAAACACAAGAAGGGGAGGGTTGAATTGAAACTTTAAAAATCAAGAACAATTGACACGAGATTTTTATCCAGGTTTGCTTGATCTCAAACTACTCCTGTCCACCCGCCAAGGTGATTTCGCCTCTCTCCAACGAGGACTTAATTCACTAATCAAACTGATTACAAATCTACTTTGACAACTGCCAAAGTCTTCTTGAGTACAACCACAACCCGGTTTATCTCAAGGAAAAATATCTTAATCAAAGGAAAAGTTTACTGTGTACTATTTGTTTTTCGTTACAAAAATTGTATCACTACTGTGATGTATTACACAAATTGAATGTAGAATGAATATGAATTTTTGCAGCCTTTTGAGATTCTGTGGAGCAGTCATGAGAAATCATCAATGATTTACCCTTTGAACTTGTTTATATAGGCGTGGAAATCTATCCAAATTGAAACATGATAATGGATACTTAATGCACTTTCCATATTGAGAAGATTCTTGTCTGAATGAAGTCGTCGCACATGATACTGTCTTAATGGAAAAGTAACGCTTCAGAACTTAGGAATCTTACATGTTGCTTTACTTCAGAGCTTAGGAAGCTAGAAATAAAGAATCAGTTAGCATGTTGGACTTCCATTCAGAATTGGGATATCTTTCTCTTTAGTGCAGATTTTGATCATCATACTTCAGAACATTCTGATTGCTAAGCTTGAATGCCTCTGTGGCTTAACTTCTTATGTCGTTTTAGTCAGAACTTCTGTACAACATAATACACAAATTTAGAGTGCATATTTGTTCTTTGTGTTTGTTATCATCAAAACTCTTATGAGGGTTGTAGAATCAAACTATGTTCTAATATAAAGGTGTCATCAGGCAAATCTTTCCTTCGTCAGGTGATGGAAGATATTTTTCCCCAGTTTCCTACATGGCGTGGGCTGGGCCAAGTAATAAAGGGGCAGCACCGGGCAGTGGCTTTTGAGCGTCAGGCGATGTGTGCATAACATATTTTATAAGTTTATGGGTTTGGGGATAGTTTTATCTCCCAAATTCATCAACCCTAATTTTTCCTCAGCTTAGAAAACAACTATGAAGCTTGCATACGGATGATCTGGGGTGGATTGCTCTTTGATCGGTGTTGACAAACCGGGAGATTTATGGTTCATTTCTCTTCTTCTTTATGTATTATTTATTTGTTGTGTTTTGTATATGTATTCACTTTGAACTCATGTATTTTGTCTCCGTGGCATTCTATAAAACTAGCTTTACAAAACTGTCGATTTTTATCCTGGATTTTTGCTTTGCGCTTGGAGTTTGGATTGTTATAGACATATACTGCTCAAATTCTTATCTTGGATGATTATCTAATAGTGTCTAGATTCTAGAGATAGATTTAGATCTATTATTCACTTGTGTGTCTGTGATTAATGCCTCTGTGTTGGTTGAGGTTGGTTGAGAGATAGCCACCGAGATGATATAGTGGGTGTTGTGTTTGACACGTGATGACATTGATGAGTATTGTAGGTTGAGTATAATTGGTCAATAGGATTAAGTCTATGAGGAGTGGATTATATGCATGCCTGATGCGTTTCTCCTATCTGAAGAATGTATTTATTTTCTGTTGATACATTTTACCTTTCCTTACAAACAACCCATTCAAATCCAAACTCTTAAACACGAGACTTGTCGAACGGAAATTCAGTAGCACTAATCCATGCGAAGAAGATACGATATAACATATATCACCCTAAATAAATAATTACTTTTTCTTGTCGCTTCACCGCTTTAGCAAAATGGCATTGTTGCCTGGGATTGGTGTTTTTATTGAACCACATCATGGAGTTTCTTTGTTTTTGAGTTTTGTAGATATCATATATATTGTCTATTTTCACTTGTTTACGTTGATACTTGTATATGTTTAACATACTTTTGAACTTGTATGTGTTTTATTTACTTGTGAATATTGTATACTTGTTTGGTTCCTTTCACGTTTGCTTGTGTGTTTTGGTTAGGAATAGTCGGGCAGAAGCAACTTGGAGGAATGTGTATAAATAACAAACATCAAGCTTATGATGTAAAACAAGCATGTTTTATTGTGTTTCAATGTTTTAGTTAAGTAGTATGGTGACCTCTGTTTAAACAAGTTGAAATTGGACCTGTTCTAAAATCTTAAATCTTCATTTTTCAACTTGTTTATTCAATTTCGCCCAGTTGTTTAGTTGTGTTAATTCTTTTGTTGTTGTTTGGACTTAAATTTTGGTCTGGTAACTTGAATAATTTTGAGGTGATTCTCTGATTTCGATTGATTCCACTTGTGGATATATGGTAATGATAGTTTTCAAATTTGGTACACACCAGATACTCGTTTATCGCTTTCTAGAACATAACATGTTTAGGAAACTTTTCATTTATATATTTACCATGTCATTCATTCTTTTTGAATTTCTTGCTCATGACTTGAATCAATTTAGTTCCATTTTTACCCCAAATGTGAGGAAGCTTTCCATTGTTCATATATGACAGAGGCCATGATTCTTTCCTCCATTTGTTGCGTGCAGTCAGAGTCTAGGAACCATAACAGGTGTTTCAATTGTGCTGCTAAGAATATCTGCAACATAGATAATTTGATTCTTAGGTACCCATAATTTCTTGGGTCCTATCTTGTTATTTCCCCTAGAGTTTTGACAACTTTGGCTTTAACAGCAGAATAGTCATATTTGCAAGAATTAAACCTAGATGATTTAGCCAAAGGTTTTGCCTTAGGTTCAGAAGCAGATTCCTCTTTTTCTTTTCCCTTTTCTTTGGACACAAACTCAGCAGAGACAAAATGGGAATGAAGAGTATTAGGTTTATCTTCCTTATCATAATTAAATTTGTCATAAGAGTTATAACCAATACCATTGGTTCCATTTCTGCTCACGCCATAGATCATAGAAGCCAAAGTGCTTCTCCCTATGCTTCTGGATAGGAATTTCTTGAAGGCTTTGTCATATTTCATAATGACATCATCGGTACTCTCATAAGCTTCTGGAATAGTTCTTGTGCCTTTGAGGGAAGAGTTCTCATCTTTGAGAAATAAGTTTTCTTCAATTAAAATGGAAAGATCTTCTTTAAGCTTACTGTTTTCAAGAGATGTGGATTCAAAGGATTTTTTAAGTTCCTTGAATTCAATCTTGAGTAACTCATGCTTTTCCACAATTTCAACTAAAGAGAAAGTTAATTTAGAATGGGTAAGATCAGAAAATACCTCTTTGGAGAATACCTCTTCTATGTCTGAATATGAATTTCCTTCATTTTCTGGATGGGCCCTTTCAACAGATGTTCCATCTTGACCCATCAGTGCCATGTTAGCATGTTTTTCTTCTGGGTCATCTTCTGAATAGTAAGAATCATCCCATGTTTCCATTAGCCCTTTCTTCTTGCTTTTGAGACCTTTCTTCTTGGACTTGTCCTTCTGCAGTTCATGACAATCACTCCTGTAGTGTCCTGGCTTGTTGCACTCATAATAAGTGACTTCTTTTCCATTAGACTTCCTCTTATCATAAGTAGACTCGAAGCGACCTCATGTCCTTCTAGTACTTCTGAACATGTTTCCTTGATTCTTCTTCCATATACAATTAACCCTTCTGAACAGTAGAGATAAATCATCTTCGTCTTCATTAGAATCTTCTTCTAAATCCTCAATCTCTTCATCTTGAAGAGCTTTGGACTTCTCATATTTTTTGACAGATTTGAGTGCAATAGATTTCCCTCTTTTTTGAGGTTCATCTTGATCTATCTCAATCTCATAACTTCTTAGAGAAGTCACCAGTTCTTCTAGAGAAGTGTTGTTTAGATCATTTGCAAGCTTGAGCGCAGTTACCATAGGCCTCAATTTGGATGGCAAGTTCTGATAATTTTCTACACGTGATCTTCCGTTGAATATCCTTTGTTTAGAACTCTCAGTTCTGCAACCAAGGTTTGAAATCCTGGGAACATCAACTCAACTATTTCATTATCCTTCATCTTGAAGGCTTCATACTTCTACATCAAGGCCAAAGCCTTGGTTTCCTTGACTTGATCATTTTCTTCATAATTCATTTTGAGAGAGTCAAATATAGACTTAGCTGAGTCTCTATTTGTGGTCTTCTCATACTCAGTGCAAGATATAGCATTCAACAAGATAGTTCTTGCTTTATGATTATTCTTACCATTCTTCTTTTGTTGATCAGTTATAGATTTTCTCTCAAGCTGCTTTCCATTCTCATATGTAGGATGTTCGTAGCCATCGACTAACATATCCCTAAGATCAACATCATGACCTAGAAAGAAACTTTCTAGTCTATCTTTCCAGTACTCAAACTTTTCACCATAAAAAATGGGAGGTTTATAATTGTAGCTATCTTTATCAGAAACTGGAGCAGGTGGTGGTGGAACAGGATAAACCATAATGTTTCTAAGACTCGTCTGGATCTTTATATGACACAATTAAGTATTTGATAAATATCAATACCAGAACCAGAGCTCTGATGCCAATTGAAGGTGCGAGAAACACAAGAAAGGGGGGGTTTGAATTGGGTTGCACCAAATATAATCTTTTCGCAACTCAAAACACAAAAATAACAAGTGAATAAAAATATATGAACACAATTACTTTTATCATGGTTCACTATTAACTAAGTTACTCCAGTCCACCTCGTAAGGTGATTTGACTTATACACAAGGACTTAACCCATTATCATCAACAAGATTACAACAAACCATAATAAGTACAACAGAAAAGAAGAGATCCGTTGGAGGGTAGAATAGGAAATACAAATACAGTTGTATTGTTCTCAACAGTCATGGTGAGACGGGTAGACAATAGTACAAAATGGTATGTCCTTGCGCCACTCTAGAGAGTAGAGGTCACAATGTACTTTTTTACTTTTACACTCACTATCACACGCAATCCCTTTAGTCTTGATCTTTGTCTTATATGTCTTCAGAGGCTTCTGATGTATTTGTTGATGAAGCATGTTGTAGAAGGATCAGAACTAGTATCTTCTATTGTACCCCAAAATTTTCTCTCTCATTTTATCAAGATTTCCCCTCACAAGACTCTTTGAACTCCAGACAGGATTAGGGTTTGCTCTGCTCAAGACATCTCCTTGCACTGATGACCTGAAATTAGGGTTTAAGTTTGCACAAGGAATTTTGGACTTCTAATGCCCCATGTGACTTTCATACTTCATGTTGGACTTACAAGATTGCCCATACCAAGTTTCAAGCCTTGAATCAAATTTTTGCCCAGTCAATTGGACAGTTGACCTAAAAATCAGCTGTATTGGGGAAAAAGTCAATTGTGGCCAATTTACAGTCAAACCTCACAATTTTTGATCCACATCAACATTATAGGCTCATATGAACCATTTTATAAAGTTTGGGCCACAACTCCTCAAGAAATTTGATCAAATCATCAAAAGGGTAAAATGGTCATTTTTAGGGTTTTGACTGCAGAAGGGCAACTTCTGATTTTTCACCTAGCCAATGGCAAATTGGGTTCAAGAATGGATTCAAGGACTCAATGGAATCATTTTTATCTATTCACAAGGTTCAAAAGATCCACAAAGCATTGGATTGACAGATGAATTTTCCAGTCAACTGATCAAAAATCAACTGTACACTGAAAAGTCAAACTTTGACTTTTTGGTCAAAATCAAGTGCCAAGGGTCATTTTTCATCAAGATATGTCAAAACATTAAACTTGTTCATCATGAAACCTAATTTTGCAAATTAGGGTTTAAGATTGAAAAATTTCATAACTTAGAAATTTTCTAAGTTATGAAATTTTCTTATTTTTTCCCAACTTTGCCCAATATTTTCACCATGATGCAATTGGATTCAAACAAAACTTCCAACATGAAAGTTTTAGTCCTCCACAGAATCTACAACTTTTATTCATAAAGTTTTCCCAAAAGATTCTTGGATATCAAGTTATGATTTTTGGAACAAGGGTCCATGAAACTTTTAACTTAGTGAAATTTTGCCCTAGTTTAGGCAGGATTTCGACCTATCTTCATGGCAATTTTTCACCTAGTTCCAATTGGAATTTCAAAAATGCATTTCCAATATGGATTGTAGAGCATGTTTCAAGCTTTCCAAAATGTCCAAGAACTCTCCAAAATCATTTATGGTTAGGGAGAATCGAAGGTTTGAATTTGGGAAATTATCACTTTGATCCATGGCATTTTCATGTTGACACAAGTTGCAAAATTTGTCCAACTTTACTTGTACTTGCTCACGGGTCTTTAAACTCTTACAAAATCAAAAATTGAATGCAAACTCAATGGATTGAAGCTTTGTTCTGATCAATAGAGGTTTACACAAGGGATTAATCCAAAAATAGCAAAAAGTTAACAATGCCATTTTGATAAAGTTTACTTTATGCATATTTGTCTCTCTTGAGCATTGCACCCTTTCTTTGGCAGCAAACAAAGTCCATAAACTAAGGCAAAGGTACAACAACTTGGTGCATGCTTGAAGCTAGCCTGTATAGGCATGTCCTTGGTCACTTCACACCTTTCTTAAAAAACAAGTCAACTTGCCAAAATCACATAACTCTTGTATCTGTTATAACCAAGCTTTATAACCATTCCAAACAAGTTTTGAATATCACATTGAGCCAGAAACACGAGCTATCCAGTCCTTAAACACCCTTGAACATCAAAACACCAAAATCTTGCAAAACATGGCAGCTTCTGCAGTTGCACCTCCATCTCACAAACCACTCGTGCGTTTTGCCCCAAACCTCTTCCAACACACTCCATACAACCTACCTGAGCTATCCCAACCATTGGCCAGTAACTGTAACCTTGATTTCAAGCTTCACCATTTTTTGAATTCAGCTTGTGCAGGTTGACTTCTACAGGCTTATTCAAGCAAACTCAAAGCAAACTAAGCATTGGGGAAGGTGAAAGGAAGTTCAAGCAAGCTCCCAAGCATCTCAGGCCTCATTTAAAACCTCCACATTGCCATACTCGAGTTCAACTGAAGTAGGTATTTTCCAACTTTCTATCTCTCTATTTAGGAATCATTAGGCTTAGGTTTGTGAATAAAAAATGTAGTACTCATTGCCCTTAAGCTGTACATATGCATAGATTTTATTTAAGTTAACTGTGTTGAGAGAATTTGATTGATGAACTTTCTGAAAAAGTTAGGTTAGAAATTAGGGCCAGAGAAATTCTCTCTGGTCTTTGAGAGTTAGATCAAGTTCTTTACATGGTTGGAATCATGTTGAAAAATGCTATAACTTTTGTGTTGTGAGTTTTTGCTTTAGAGCACGTATGCGGGATTTCCAGTTTGAACATACAGGCGCGCGTTTTTGTTTGTCACAAGGTTGAAGATGAAGCAAGTGGGTTGGGCCTGTGTTGTTCCATGCTTTTTGCACCCCTGACTTACTTCTCACACCCCCTTGGCCCATTTTATTTTATTTTTTATATTTTTCATTTCTTTTTTTATTTTTGACTTTATTTTATTTTTCTAAACTTTAAAAATTACCAAAAATATTTTATTTAATTTTCACATTTTATTTTATTATTTTTTAGACATAGAAATAATTATTAAATAATATATACATTTATTTTCTTTAATAAAAACTTGTAAGTAACATAAAAAAACATTATATTTTATTTTTAGTATTTATATATACTTAAATAATATTTTCTCACATTATTTTTATTTTTTAACATTTGTATATATTCTATTTATTTTATTGTACATAAATAAATAATATATATATATATATATATATATATATATATATATATATATATATATATATATATATATATATATATATATATATATATATATATATATATATATATATATATATATATATATATATATATATATATATATATATATATATATATATATATATTCTTAAAATAAATTAGGGTTTCCACCCTTAATAAAAATAATCTTTTATTTTATTATTATTTTTTATGCATTAAATAGTTTATTTTTACATATATAAAAATAATACAAAAAACTTTTTTTTTTTGCATATTTATCCAATTGCCCATTTAAATATTGCCAATTTATTATTTGAGCAAAGAATTCAATTTGGTTGTAATAATCTTAGGGTTTTAATTTCTTGCAAATAATCCCCTATTCAAAATTGTATCCCCCTCCCATATCAATATTGTAATAGTTTAGATTACTTTTACGCATTTATTGCTTTCAAATATGTCATGATAGAGATTAGGGTTTGTATGCAATATCCAAAATCAAAACAAATAGCTAGACCTAATACAAGACATAAAAACATGTAAATTGACAACACAATGCACACATGCACCCCTAGGGTTTCATCCACTTGTTACCTTCAAAATGGCCATGGTATGCATGTTGAGTATCTTGGCAAAACAAAAACAAAACAAAAGATCATAGTCCCTCGATGACGCTATCTTGGTTGCCTATACAAAATGATCTAGTCCCTCAAACAAAAAACTTGCTAAAGATACTTAGCACAATTTCTATCATGGTCAATACGATGACCCGCGCCTGTCCCGTTTAACATCCAAATACAAGGTTGTTTACCAAATACAATGGTAAAACAACAATGTAAAAGGGTTAAAAATGTGTAGGAAAGATCTTTGAGTAGATAGGGATGCTCTTAGTTACTTGAACAAAACTTGCAAACATCCTTGCTATTTTCAAAAACACATCACAACACAATTTCAAAACATTTCCCAAAACAAACTTTCAAACATTGAACATTTTTCAAAAGACAAAACACCTTTGTATACATTCAAACAAGAATCATTACAAAGGTTTCCACAACGATGGCCTCTTTTCAAAATACTTTCAAAAACCACACACAAAGCACCATTTCAAACAATTGAAAAGCAAAAGCAAGTGATCTAAACAAGTAACTAAGAGCCCATGGAAAACCATGGATGAAAAGGGTGCTAGCACCTTCCCTTTTCATAATCTACCCCCCGAACCCAAGAAAACATCTCAAAGGTATTTCCTGTGCTTTTTGACCTTTCCATTGGATAAAATAAAAAGTCGGTGGCGACTCTTGCTAAACCGAAACATTTGCGAACACAAATGCAAAACCTCAAGTCAGTTTTCCCACCGTATCACATCTTCCATAACCTAAGTCATTAGAACCATTCAGGTCTTGTTCAGAGAACTCTTGCCTTAGTTAGTTCTAAAGCACTTGGTCTTCAGAAGAATGTCTTCATAGCTTCAGAACTTTGTTTAGAAAAACCTTTTTTTTAGCATCTTCAGAACTTAGAACATCAGAAGTAAAGCTTTAGAATACCTACAAAGCTTCCTTGAATAAGTCACAATTAGAAGCTCTTTTAGTAATGTTCCTTAGAACTGTTGCATAAGACACATTATTTAATATTTACTTAACTTATAACACACCAAAGTATTCTTTTAGAGTGTTGGGTTCAGAGCCTGATGATGTCACATGCCTTCTTACCATAGTTAGAACCTATATGACAAAAGCCACACACTAGACAGAAACCTGTTAGAGTACACAATTATTCTTAAAGATAACATGTAAATTATTATCAAAACATAAGGCCAGATGTAGAACAAACTTTGCTCTCACACTAGAGTCATCTTCCTTTTTTATCTCTTTAAAACTTTTTGTTATTTTAGACTTTAATAAGAGGTATTTATTTAATTGTTTTATGAAATAAAGATTCCTTCAATATACAAAGTAACAAAAAAATGATTCTTGGACAAGGAATAAAGCCCCATTGGTTTAACAACCTCACCCATGGACCAACCATTGTTCTAATTTAAATTAGTTCCATGTTGGAAACAAAATTATTGGTGCCTCTCCACAATGAAGTGATGCACGCTGCTCTGATGCGGTGGTGTAGAGTAGGCTTGTAAGTATGTTTTCGAGTAATGAAGATGAAGTGGTTTATATGTCATAAAAATCATACATTTTTGTGCCAATGATGGTATTTATGAGATGTTTTAAATTGAGTCTCTCCAAACTTTGGGCTTAGGTCCGTCCCAGAATAATTTCCCTCGAGGCTTGTTATGTCGTAATGCATGGGAAGTCTTATGACAGTTGGTCGGACACACCTTGTTTGTGACCCTGTGTTAAGGAGTGGAAAGGATGTGGGGACAATTTCCTTAAGTGTATGTCCAATCATTGAGACGTTTTGTCGAATATCCTACATGTGGCTCTAAACTCATAGGTTAGGGTGTGGCGTGTTGGCCTAGGACATTCGAGTGCACTCGAGTGTTCTTGTATTTTCGAGGTTCCATATGAAACGTCAATTACTAATTTTCCATTCCCCATGCCTTATGACATTGATTCTCTTTTTCCCTTTCTTATATAAGAGTTACCCTGGTACTTCATACAACTTTTATTTCCCTTTGAATTTTTCCACTGTTATTTCTCTTACATTTCTCATTTTGGGGATATTTGTTTTTGGTTGTCCCTTCCTTTGACAGGGTTTCTAAATTTTGGTGATCTTTGTTTTTCTAAAGTTCCTAAAGAAGTGTGGAGTGGAAAATGACCATTAGTGAGTCATCTGGGACGAAATGGGTGGTTGAAAATAACCTTAGGTTGCGGCTTAAAACCGCTGAATTTCTCCCAATTCCTAGAGCTTGGGCTTCCTTCTTTGTGCAAACATTAGAAGCAGCTTTAATCCATCACAATCTATAGCTAAGCAGAGTTTAGGACTGCTAGCTCTGTTGAATGATGAACCTATAAATGTAGGATCTTTAATTGCTAATAATATTAAATATATGGCTGATGCTGCCCAAAAAGCATGTGGGAATTTTGTATTATTAATAAATTGTGCAGGTTAGATGGAGTTCCTACCCATCTAGATGATGGGATCATCAATCCTAAAGCACTTATCAATGATTTAGAAATTGGAAGAATCCAACGTAATTGGCAAATGGGAGCTCAATCAGAATAAGACAATAACCAAACAGGAAACAATGAAGAATTCTACCATCCAAACATTCAAAATGAAGATGCACATGGACAAAACAATCAACATAATTCTGAATTTTAGAGAAGAATGAAAGTGCATGCCTTAGGAATCACAAGACAGGAAACATAGTGTGATACGGTGGGAGAACTCACTTGATGTTTTGTGTTTCGTTCGAACTTGTGCGGTTAGCAAGAGTCGCCATCGACTTTTCTTTTATCCAAAAAGAAAGGTAAAAAAGCACAGGAAAGACCTTTCGAGATTATTTTTCAGGTTCGGGGGGTAGATTATGAAAAGGGAAGGTATTAGCACCCTTTTCATCCATGGTTTTCCATGGGCTCTTAGTTACTCATTTAGATCACTTGCTTTCATTTGATTGTGTGCTTGTGATGTGGGCTTTTGAAAGTATTTTGAAAAAATCTCTTTGTAATGGTTCTCGTCTCTATAAGAACGTATACAAAGTTTTGTTTCAAAAAGTGGTTCAAAGATGTGTTTGTGAATCGTGTTTCAAAAAGTGTTTTGAAAAGAGGTTTTACAATGGTTCTCGTCTCTATAAGAACGTATACAAAACGTTTTGTCTTTTTTGAAAATGTTTTGAAATGAGAGTGTAGGTGTAAAGATTTTTTTTGTCGTGAGCAAGCGAGTAACTAAGAGCGAATCTATCTACTCGAAAGGTCTTAAATTGTTCTTTTCTTCCTCCTTTTAATGGTGCTATCTTACCATTGATTTGGTAAGAAGCCCCATCGTTGGATGTGAAGGGATAGGTGCTGGTCAATTTTACAATCATTGAAGGCAACTTGTGAGACGCTTTAGCAATTTTTGTAAGGGACGAGATCATTTTAATCGAAGGCAACATCGAGGGTCATCGAGGGACTACAATCTTTTTTATCGAAGGGTCATTTCTAGAGTGTCTCATATTCGAGGGACATAATTGTATTTCCGAGGCAACGAGCGAGGTTACCCTAGAGGTGCGCGTGTGAAAAAGTGTGTTGGTTTCAAATTATTTTATTCTTTGATTAGGTCATCTAGCGATTGATTTTTGAATCTTGCCATACATGCCTAGTTACTATATAGTATATGAAAAACAGTAAATTACAGGAATTGAAATTCTACGCTATTACAAAATATTCGGGAATGGGGGTACAATTGTTACAAATGGGGATGAATCAAATGAGATAGGAAGGTCCAAATATCAAACAATACAACCAAATCGAATTTTGTGCGATTTAATTAAAGTTATGATAATCCATGAAAATAAAATCAACAAAATATGAAATGTTAAATATTTACATGAAAAGAGAAAGATAAAACCTAATCTAAAAAATAAAAATAATTGATTAAATTAAAATATTTATTTTTTTGTATTTTATTAACTATATAAATAAGTTTAAAGAAAGAAAACAAATGAAGTTAAATTTTTTGATGTTTTATTAAATGTAAAAAATTAATAAAAATAAGTTTATATAAAAAATAAAATGATAAAAATTAATCACAAAAACCTAAATCAATTTAATAAAAATGTATTTATGTTTTTTTTTAGTAATTTTGTTAACAAATAAAAAATAAGAAGAAAAACAAATTAAATTAAAAAAGAAGAAAGAAACAATGGGCTTAAGGAAATTTAGGGGTGAGGCCCAAAGAAAAGGGTGTTATTGCTGTTGACAAAACAAGCCAGGGGGGTGGATTAGTAAAACGCATGGGCCTTAGGGCAATACAAGCCCAAACCTCTAACTCTGTATTAGCTTCTGATTAAGAGAAAAATTAGGGTTCTAAGGAGTGTTGTGTTTCACAGCGGCGCTCTCATCCTTGTTCATCCAAACTCTTCCATTTTTTCATCTTTGTTCATCTTTGTGAAGCCTCTAAACTTCTCACTAATCGTCCCTTTCTAATTTGGCGAACAAAATCGCTCATGCCGTCTTTATCTCACCATGATTCGCGTTTTCTGAAAACCCTAAGTTCGGATTGCCCTAAAGGCGACGAAATTGGTTTGTCCGATCTCCCCCCCCCCCCCCCAACTCTCAGTTGCCTGAACGCTGCCTCTCTCGCCTCCCTAATCGAATTTATAAAGTTTTTTTCTTGAAGAGCTGAAGTTTTGCTATCCTATTAAAGCTTAAACGAGTTCATTGTTTTTTGTCTTGCTTATGTTTTTCTGTTAATCAATCTTATTCCTTAGATGCAGGGAAATATGTTATGAGGAAGGTGAAGAATCCATACCTGTTTAGAACTTTTCTGTGAAATGGAAAGGGGATGATGAGACTGAGGGCGGTGCTCCTTGGTGGCCGGAGTTGCGTGGGGGAAGAGATGAAGATTGAAAGCGTGATTTTTTTGGTAACTTTCTTCTATCTCTGATGATATTGGTTATCTTCTGGATTTTGTGGCTTGTTACTATTTTGCGAGTTTGGAAATGTGTCTGTCTTTGGTCGTTTGAGGCTTGGATACTGATTTGGGATTTGTTTAATGATGGTTGTGTTTTGATGAAGGTTCTGTTTTGGTTGGTTTGAGACTGATTGTTACAGGTTTTGCTGTTTTTGTGGTTTTTTGTTGTTGGTTAACAAGTTTGTTACAGGTTTGGTTGATGAGAGTTTTGATGGTAGTGATGGTTTTGAATGTTACATTTTTGAGATAGTTGCTGCATTTTTAGCTTGATACTTGGTTTCCAGGTTTTTGACTTTGGCAGGTTTTTGAAGGTTATTGATTTGGTACTTGCTGTTTGAGACTTGTTTTGGTTATGGTTCAGATTTGGGTTTGACAGTTTTTTGGAGGTTTGAGGTTTGACAGTTTACTGATGGTTTTTTTAGGCTTGATAGTTTGCTGATGGTTTTTGAGGCTTGTGTCAACTGTTTTTGATATTTGGCTTAGTGTGTTTGTTAACAGGTTGCAGGTTTGTGAGTTTTGTGATGGTTTGACAGTTTGAAACTTTTTGAAAGTTGGAGACTTGTTTCAAGTTTTTTGAGTTTGATAATTTTTTCTATCTCCTTTGCTTGAGAGTTGTGTTTACTGTTATATTGACCCTCTTTCTGTTATCTCTATTCAAAAAGGTGGGAAAACAAAGAAATTGAATATTTTACTATATTGTTCTTTTGGTCTTTTTGTTGCAGTTTTTGTTTTCTAGCAACTTCTATGTAACTTGTGACAATCAAGGCAACAGGGTTGTGCATCCCAATAACCTAGGTGACTTCTTTCCTCTCTTATCTCTCAATGACACTAAGAAAGTCAATTGGTCTTTTGCCTTTTTTTCCAATTCTGAAAAGTTTGCAATGAAAAATGGAAAATGATGAACTAGGCTTCTTGAACAAGTTTTTGCTTGTTTGACTTAGCTTATTATATTGCCATACTTCTGCTTTGCTGCCTGCTTTTGTTGATGCTGTTTGTTGTTATTTGTATTGCTGTTGGTTTTTGCTGTTTGTTGCGTTGCTGTTTGGATAAGTTTGTACCATTCTGTTTGGACAGTTTTGTTGTTTGTTTTGTCCAGCTTTGTAGCATTATGTTTGTTTGGACAACTTGCTTGCATTTCTTGTTTGGACAGCTTGCTTGCATTTCTTTTGTTTGGACAGCTTTATGGTATTTCTGCTTGTTTGGACAGCTTCATCTCTTTTCCTCTTTCTTTTGTGAACCAAGAAGAATAATCTTCTTGTAATTTGCAAATAGGGGAAATAAAATTGTGATGAATAATGGCATTCTGATTCCACTTTGCAAACTTTAATGATGAATACTTTTTTTTTGGAAAATTTTATTCATGCCCAAATAACTTGTACTAACTATTTTCTTTCTTTTATTTTCATGTGAGCACAATTGGATGTGACAAAGCAAGGGAAGCAAAAAAAAACTTTGTGGCAAGCATGGAAGCAAAGGAACTTCAGTCAAACTTAGGCATAGATTAATTCTCCTAGGCCAATCAAGCATTTGAATTTCCTTGTAATTTAGAAAAACATTCCTGTATTGTATCCAACAATTGTACTAATTTATCTTTTAAATACAATAAGTTGTAAAACATAGAGTATTTAAAAGAACAAATTATTTTGTAACAATGTTTGAAAAATTGGAGAAAATCTTATGAAATATTCTGGTGTCAATTGAAATCCTTTACTGCCAATAACATGTAATTTTCTCTTCGCATCCTAACTGATTCTTAAAGATTCCCAATCAAGATGTTTAAAACAAAATGCTCCAGTCTGGTAACTTACATTCCAAGTAATCCCAACAACTATGTAACTGCATTCCAAACAAATACGCACTGTATATTCCATTTCCTGACCAAGCAAATGTTTTAAAAGACGCAAATCATCTGGTTAACCTGGATTAAACAATCATGAGTATCCTACATGACAGTCTTAAATTCCATCTCTTGTCCCAAACAACCATGCCTTGAGAACAAACATTTTCTTTTCAGTAAACTTGAGAAAGCATGAAGACCTGTGGAAGTCAATTGGATCTTTGAGAATTCATTTCTTTTGAGAATTGCAAGAAAACCCTAATTACTGGTTTACTGCCACAGAAGAGAATCTGTCTGATCGATTCCTGAGCCAACTTGAATATCTGAGAAACCCTAGGGTTGTGTTTTCTATGAAAAATGGGAGGGCAAATTTTGGGGTACAACACATAGCTTTCACCTACCCTATATGCTGACCCCCCCCCCCTCCCCCCTTCACTTTTATATGGTATTTACATACTTCTATAATCAACAGCAAGATCACATGCCTGTAAGAAATTTAAGCGTTCGTTTTACAACTGCTAAAGATATGGAGAATTACTTTTGAGCTCAAGACAGAGAACAAGAAAGAAGACGAGAGCATATGAGAGCAGTATGGGCAACACAAAATAACTAATTCATCAACATAATGACTGATATGCAAGACTTCTTACATTGATAATTTATGATGAAAAAGAATATGTAGTATCTTTAAATTTTCAGCAAATTCATCAATTTTCTAGGAGTTAGTGAAGAGTAATAGCTGTTTATAATTACTCTTCCCCATTGTATCTTTTTATCTTTGCCTAAAATTAATAAACAAGTTTGCTTCTGTTGTTTCTTTCAAATTTACAAATAATTGCAACTATAGCGTTGGACAGATGAACCAAAAGCACCATCAAATAGAACTTGATCATCAGGAAAGTGACTTATGAATCGAAAGCAAAAGATGAAAATAGAATAAATAAGCTTGTACTCAATCTCCAGATACCTCAGCTAGTAAGGTTTTAACCAAATATTTCCATTGTTTACAAATTCTTTCTTTGAGTGTATCCATGATTTACTGTTTTATTAGGTTTGAACTATTTCTTACTTAAATTGTCTAGTATAATTTACACACACTGAGGCAGTTTATTTTTTAAACCTTGAGTCTTTTAAGCCAACCTGTATTATTATGAATATCCTTTGCTAACCACTTTGAGCTTATCCTTTTGTTTCAGTGACATAACCACACCAGTTAGCCAATTGACTTGACAGATTAAATCTTTCCACCCTATATTTGGAGTTTGCTCTTGGAAGTAAGTAAAGTTTAAGTTTGGGGTTGGGGTATCAGAGATATCGGTCAAAAATTCAAAAAATTTGAAACAAAATCAAGAAGTCAAAACAAAACTTTAAAAAAAAAAAAGAGAATGCAAAAGTAATAACAAAACCCACTAAAAGCAAAAATCTCTAGTAACAATAAGAAGGAAAATATTTGGTATGATAACAAAGGATAACTATGAACCTAACTCCAAAGGTGTAAACCTACTTTCCCAAAAATATCCTACCCGAACCTAATCCACGTTACACCCAAAAATGCCCTCAAGTGTGTCTGTTTTGATTATTTTGATGAACTTTGTTAGAACATGATCAAACTCAGTATAAGCAGTTTTGCATGTTGATTGAGAGATTACCCTGTCAATTGAGTTAATTATAGTAAGATGAGAGACAAGTTGAGTACTTGACAAGGTTGAGGATGTTTTTTGATTTTTCCAGATTACAGTTAGAAGCTAGAATGGTGATCAGGTAAAACAAATAGTATATGGTGATGTTTAATTGTTATTGTTGTAGTTTATGTTTTTGTTTGGGATTTTCAGTTGATGGCAGGTTACTTGAGGACAAGCAACAGACTAAGTTTGGATTTGTGATGACACCCTGTCATTGCATGTAATTTTTTGAAGAAATGGAGATAAAAAAGTTGAAGATCACCAAATTTGAAGAATAATGGACAAAGAATTATGCAAAAATGACCAAGTATGAAGAAATAGGGACTTGGGGAAAATTGGCTGAAAAAGAGAGCAAAAGTGAGAAACTTACTTGAATAACCGCGCCCACCATCACGTGCCATTCTGTGCGTGATAGACCTGTTAAAGTTGCATTGCACACACGATGTAGTCCCTTACGAGCACAATGGGTCCTTTTTTTAGGAAATTTCTGACGCGATCTGACTGCTTCCTGAAGGTTTTAAAAGGGAATTTTTGGCACTTTTTTAGGGGTTCTGTGACTTTACATTGTAAGTGACGATTTACAACACTAAAAGTACGAATTGGAGTGCATTCGAAGCCATTGGAGGCCATTTCATCAAGGATTATCTTATGCAAACTCTTTCTTATTAATTGGTATTGCAATTTATTCATTATGAGTAACTAAGTCTCTCTATGTTAGGTTTTTTATGATAAACCTATTTCAATATTGTTTGGACATATGTTTGATTTGTTATTGCATGAATAGTTTGAGTTATAAATCTATTCAATTGCTTCTTGCTTATAATGCTTTTTATGTGAGATACTCTTTTAATCTGAATTTGGGTACATATGGAATACTGGCCATTAGTCTATGTGTTTGACCTAGAGAAATCGTTAAACTTATGCCAGTTGAATAGGGATAGGAGACCTCGAGTATTGGCTTATGAATTAATATGCTATTGCATCGCCTAATCTCACTTATGCCGATTGACTAGGGATATGAGGCTTCTAGTAGAGATTAGTGAGTTATACACCAAGATATTATGTATATCGGTTTTGTTAATTTGCTGTAGAATTATAGCAACGATATCATTCATGTAATAAATTGAACATCAACATGAAAGAAATACAGGATTCCATTAAAAACCTGATCGTTTTCGTATTATTGAAAAAATAAAATTTTATCTTTTCGCGATTAAAACTCAACCCCCCACCCAATTAGTTACTTTCTTAACATTGCACAACATTATCTGGTTAAATAGAAGTCCACGTGGATATAATATATTTTTATTACTTTGATACTATCAGTACACTTGTCGAGAAGTCATCAGGCTTTGAGAAAGAAGTATGCAATTAAAGAAGTTGGAGTGAAAAGGTATGTTGTTAGCAACTACCTGCAATATCAGATGGTAAATGAAAGGTCCATGGAGGCTCAATTTTAAGAAATTCAAAATATTACTCATGAGATCATCACTGAAGGTATATATTTAGATGATCAATTTCAAATTGCTTTTAATAATTACAATTTGCCCCATAGTTAGAATTTTTTTAAAAAAAATTGCAATAAAACAAAAGAATTTTCAATTGGGTCTGATTATTTTCCTTCGAAATGAAAAAGAATCTCGAAGACAATATCAAAAAGAAAAAGTTTTGGTTGTTTCAAACAACAAAAAGAAATTCAGTGCATTTCTGAAGCCATTTGGAAAACCATTAAAAAACCAAAACCATAATATTGTGAACCGAATTAAGAATGAGAATCCTTAAAGGGCCTTAATTACTATAATTGATAGACAACAACCACCACCATAAATAAATGTCACTAGTGTTTTCTCTTATGGAAAACCAGTTCATATGACAGAAATGTAAGACCAAGCATAAACATTATGGTGCCTTTAATGCACATGTTAACCTGACTAATGAGCAACATATTGCTTTGATCACTGAAATCAACATGATTGGTGAATATGACGATTGGTGGAAGACATGACCCATATCGTCATGTCTGTTATGATCGTGCAATGTTTAAAACATACATGAATAAGGAAGTGTTGTTAGGAGTCATCGACAACATTAATGTTGTTGATATTGGAGAAGTTGATGTGAAGTATACCTCTGAAAATAATTTAATCATGAAATCATAAGGAATCTTGAGATTATAAAGAATCTTGTTTATGGTTTTCTTCTAAGTAAGATAGGTTTTATTCGGTCTATTGGGGTAGATTTGTACACAATCACTAAGAATGGTATTTTTATGAAATTACTATTTTTAAGAATTTTGTGAATGAAATTGAAAATCAATTTAGTAAGAAGATTAAGAGACTTCATAGTGATGGAAGAATTGAACATGATTCCATTTTATTTAATAAACAACATGTAATTGTACTTGAAACAACAACGTTATATTCTCCTGAAAGAATGGTAAAGCAGAAAGAAAAAATAGAACTCTTACTGAATTTGTTGTTGCAATTATGATGAATTTTGGTGTTGCTCCTCACTAGTGGGGAGACATTTTATTGATTGTGTGCTATGTCCTGAATATAGTTTATAAGTATAAAAATAATACCTCTCCTTATGAGATATTGAAGAAAAGACAACCAAACTTGTCTTACTTTAGAACTTGGGGTTGGCTGGCTTATGTCAGAACTACGAATACGAAGCGAGCTAAACTCGCTAGTAGAGCCTATGAATGTGTATTCATTGGGTATACAACAAAGATTAAGGCATACATGTTTTATGACCTAAATTCTAAAATGATAACAATCAAATGATGTTGAATTCTATGAAGACAAATTTCCTTTCAATTAGAGTAATAGTGGGGATACTGAATCGAATCACATTCATGTGATAAGAAATAGTGAAAGTAACGACGAAGTAAAAATAGAACTTCGACGAAGTAAATGAGTAAGAGTTACTGATTACTATGGACCATATTGTGTTGCCTATACAGTAGAAGAAAATCCTATAACTCTTTAAAAAGCTTTGTCATCTCTAGATGCAGATTTGTGACAAGAAGCTATTAAACAATGAGATAGATTTTCTATAATCTAATAGAACCTGGAACTTAGTAGACTTTCCTCGTGGTTGTAAATCAATTGGTTGTAAATGAGTTTTGAAAAAGAAACTAAAACCTGATGGAACAATTGATATAAGTAAAGGCTTGCCTTGTAGCCAAAGGTTTTAGGCAAAGAGAAAATATAGATTTTTTTTCAATACTTTTTCTTCAGTCACTAGAATTACATCCATTAAGGTATTGTTATCAATTGCTTCTATTTATAACTTAATAGTACACAAAATGAATGTTAAAACAACTTTTTTAAACGGTGACTTAGAAGAAGAAATCTATGTGGATCAATTGAAAGGGTTTGTAGCAATTCATGGGCAACAAAACAAAGTCTGTAAGTTAGATAACTCTCTATATGGTCTAAAACAATCTCCAAACTAATGTTATGAAAATTTTGATAACTCAATGATATCAAATGGGTACAAAGTGAATGAAAGTGACAAACGTGTTTATTACAAATCTGAGAATCACATTTGCACTATCATATGTCTCTATGTAGATAATCTACTCATATTTTGATCAAATATTTAGGCCGTTACTGATATGAAACCATTATTGATAAATAACTTTGATATGAAAGACCTCGGATAAGCGAGTGTGATTCTTGAAATCAAGATCACTAGATTTGAGCAAGGAATTTCTTTTGATCAATCACGCTATATGGATAAGATCTTAAAGAAATAGTTTTTTTAACTGTAAACTTGCTTGCACGAGATCCTGTGTTGAACTATTTATGAACATTGTTGATAGTGTTAGACAACCTGGGTATGAGAGCATCATTGGAAGTCATATGTATGTCATTAATTGTATTAGACCCGACATTGCATAGGATTGTTGTGCAAATTTACAACTAAATCGAGCAATGAGCATTGGAAAGCCATTGAGAGAGTATTGTGATACCTTAAGAGGGCCATGAATCTAGGTTTACATTATCAATTATTTCTTGTTTTACTTAAAGGATACAATGGTATAAATTAGAATACCTTAACAGATGATTCTAAAATGACTAGTGGCAATATATTTAGTATAGTTGGAGAAGTTATACTTTGAAAATCAAAGAAACAAACTATCTTGACTCATTCCATGATGGAGTCTATAATGATAGCATTAACGATTGCTAATAAATAAGCAAGTTGGTTAAGATGCTTGATACTGCAAAAATTGAGAATTGTTAGTATAATGGTAAATATAGAGAAAGTCCATAATACATTCAAGAAGATGGGACTAATGCCTATGAGAATGAGTTGTTCATGATGGTAACCCAACCTAAATGACTAGAGATCTCAAGAAATAGGTTCAATAGGTAATAACAAGTTATGAGTAATATGAGATGATCATGTGAGTACAAATAAGTAAACCATGAATCTTAAAGCAATAGAGGATGAGATGATATAAACTCTTAATGAGATATATACTCTGAATGAGAGAGTACCTAGACTACATGAGTATTCTTGATAAATTCACATATGTGATTGTGTAACTTAGGCCGATTCCTACGGAATTTCGAGGCATAATTCCTAGAGCCTTCACTAAACCGGGATACACGTGCAGGGCCATTAAATCATGATCTATTAGAATACACTTTAAGAAAAGCGTGTGTGGGGGTTTGATGTCTAAGATAGAGTTCAAGATAATTGTGCCATTTTGTTGAATCATAATCCTACTTGTTATTCCAAGGTTCAAGTTGTAGACACCTTTGTTTATGCACAATCTTAGAAACGTTTGGCGTTACATCTAAAACACTTTTTTAAATTCAAGTGGGAGATTGTTGGAACGATATTTACAATATAGGGAGATGAATTTGAACAAATTCCTTAAATTTTACATTGCTTATATTATATTCCTTGTCTAGCTTACTTCATTATATAAGAAAATCACTTGTTTCATTCCAAAACACACCAATAACTTATATCGAGTTTTTACTTCCTCACTCACGTAACTTCGCGTCTTTTAAATTGTCGAATCGCCAACTTCTCCCCATTTCTTTCTACTCGTTGAATTTTTCGAGTATTTTCTTGAGTTCTCTTTAGAAAATTATTTTAATTTCTCCTTGTTTGAGTTGAGAAACTATAAGAATTACTCTCTTCGTCCCATATTATTTGTCATAATTGGTCATTTCACATAGATTAAGAAACAATAATAAATGAAAGAGAGAGAATAGTGACTTTATCAAATTATCCTGATTATCTATTAGTGTATTCAAATTAGCATTAATGTTAAATAAGAAAATAATAAATTAATAGTATTTATTATAGGGTACAATTGGAAGATTAAATATAAACTTGCATTGATAATCTAAAGTGACAAGTGTTTGGGACAATTATTTTTTCTAAATGTGACACTTATTTTGAGACGGAGAGAGTAATTTCTTGGACTCTCTTTAGAGAACTAATCCCTCCATTCCTATTTATAAGAAAATTTTAACTTTTTAGATTCATTTAATAATTGATGTTTCTAACCTATATATAGTCTAAATACATCATTTATTCAATGAATCTAAAAAGTCAAAATTTGCTTATAAAAGAGAATGAATGGAGTATTTGAATTTCTCATTGAGTAATTATTTTGAATGGTCAAATGAACAATATTAAGTTCTCTTGGAGATTTGAATTTTCATTATTTAAGAAATTATTACGACCGATCTATATACCAAATTCTATAAGTGATTTTTATATCATATTCGAATGGTCTTTGTACCCCTAGAAGATGCATTTCTAGACCTATTATCTATCGTGCAAGTAGTAATCGTACAATATAGAACTGAGTTGTTTTATCTTAGAGGCGGCATGATTGAGTGACTGCTTTGCATAACTTGGGATAGTGTCACGAAACATCTTAAAGAGAGCTACCTAGTTCACGACTCTACCTGATAATTTCTTAAATGACAATTTTTCAAAACCATAAAACAATAGTTTTGTAACTCAAGCTTTTAACTTTAATATTTAAAAAAAAACACCTAAATTTGAAATTTTGGATCAACAAGATATTTGGCCTAACATTTAATGCCTAACATATAACATCTACATCAGATCGTGCATTTTTGTACTAGAGATTCTATTTTTGTTCCATGTTGTAAGCTTTGGTAACTTAATGATAGAGATGCCAATGAACAGGATTTAGGCAAGCATTAGTAACTTAATGATAGAGATGACAATGAATAGGATTTAGGCAGTGTAATATAATACTTATTTTTATATGCGGTTGGGAAAAAAATCTCGTATCCAAGCTTATACTATTTGGCCACCAACATTAGCTTTTGTACGCGTGCCATGTGGATATGTAAATACTCATATCCATACTTATTATCTATATTTTTAATATAAAAAATTGATTAGTTATAAAATATCATATAATTTTAAGTGTTTAAAGAATATTAAAAAAAATTTTAAAAATATTATTGATTTATAAAATAAACAAACATTTATATTGAGTACTTTCTGGAACACTTATATTGAATACTTCGTGATTTAATATTGATGTATTTATTAAAATGGATAGACTTATTTTTATATATTAGGAAAAATACTCATTTTGGTCCCTTAACTATAGGTTATGGTTCACTTTGGTCTCTTATCTTTTTTTTTTTGTCAAAATGGTCCCTTGAGTTTCAAAATGCAACCACGTTAGTCCTTCCGTTAATTGGCCTCCAACGTCCGTTTATTTGTGTGTGGTGGCAGGTGAGCTGGAAAATTTCTTCATCTTCTTTATATGCAGAAAGCGTATTTCTTCATCTCCTTCACAAAATTTTGTTAACGTTCTCCTTCCCAAATTTTTTTTGTACCTTCTTCATCTTCTTCCCTTTCTCCATGAATACGAAGCATTCATCTTCCCCAAAGAACCTCTATCAATATGAAAGTGTTGGGTCGTGTGTATACAATAGCTCGAGGATTGCACCACTTTGTCATTGCAGAGACATAGCTGTTCTTCGTAGGGTAACCACTAAGAAGAATTATGGAAAGAAATTTTGAGGTTGTCACAATTACAAGGTAATCCCTAATTATGGTTTGGGTATGTTAGAAGATCGTAAATAGAGTTTGATCAATTTGTGAAATTTACAGGGCTCCTTGCAAAGAGGACGTGGCTTCTTCCATTTGTGTCATGAGGAATTGGTAGAGGAATTGGCAGAAGACATAAACCAAATATTGAGTAATATATTGGAAAGCATAGCAAATGATTTAGATGAAACCAAGAATCAGTACGAAAAATTGAGGGTTAGAAATGAAGAATTAGGGGATGTTATGTTAGAACTTCAAATTCAACTCAACAAGATGTTGAAGTGGAAAAAAACATTGAGGATTCTGTGTTTTATAGTGTTATGTGTATTTGTCATTAAGATGTATTAGAAGTAGGAGTATGTAGCAATTTGTATGTAATTTTTTCAGTTTGGGAAATTTATCTGCAAGCTTATATGAAATTTTAACACATGTTATCAGTTTAATAAGACTTATTTTGTTTGGCATGTCATTAATCAAATCATATCAGTTTGGCATATCATTAATTTTAGCAAAATAATTTTGGGCACATTTTATCAATAAATGAACACAGCATATTAGTTAAACTGAAAATACGTAGTTGGCATGTTACATAAGTATGTTCCAAAATACTGACATGTTACATAGACATGTTTCAAAAGGTTGACAGAATGACATGTTACATAGAGATGTTCCAAAATACATAAACCCTAAAATTATAACTAGATGGTCCTCTTTGATGTGCTTCTCTTGGTTGGAGTAGATCGCCTGGTGGTAAGACCAGTTGCATTCTTGGTTGCTGAGAGTCTTGTTGTTGGTCCTGGGGGTACAAAGGGCCTTCTCACTCCTAGTTTTTGTAGCTTTCCAGTTCCTCTATCTTTCTCCTTTGTGCATTGCCCTGGTACTGACTTTCCTTGTGAAGACTGAGTTGCATTCATGTAACCCTGTGCAACTGATGCTTGTGTTGCTGCAACCTGACTTACAGTGGTTTGAGATGCAAAAACTTTTTTTGTCCCAATCTAACTTGCATTACCTTGCCTTGTAGTGCCTTGTGTTGCCTTGCCTTTCCTTGAGCTGCATTGGCTTGCCTTGTATTGCCTTGTGTTTCACTACCTTAAGTTGTGTTGCTTTGCCTTGCATTGACTTGAGCTGAAGTGGTTTGAGTTGCATTGCCTTGTGTAGCATTGTTTTAAGTTGCATTTCCTTGAGCTGCGGTGGTTTGAGATGCATTGGCTTGGGTTACATTGCCTTGAGCTGTAGGGTTTGATATGCATTGGCTTGAGTTGCATTGTCTTGAGCTGCAGTGGTTTGAGATGCATTGGCTTGCCCTGCATTGCCTTGAGCTGCCGTGGTTTGAGATGCAGTGCCTTGTGTTGCATTGATTTTGCATGTTTTCTTGTTATGTCTAGTTTTCTTGTACCTAGAACACTTTACAATAAAACCAGTTCTTCTCAATTTTCTGCCAGTGCCATCAATCTCCCCTTACTCAAGGTTTCTCCTTTTCTTTGGTCTACCAGGTATCTTTCTAAACTTAGGTGGCTGCACATCAGGATATTGAGTTTTGGCCCACTGATTGGATCCATTCATAGGATAAAGCACAGACCTATATACTACCTTGTACCTAGATACCCTATAATAATCTGGAATGTAATCATCAACTTTAAAATTCCTACTCTTCATGGCTAACATGGCATGGACACATGGAAGTCCTGTGAGTTCCCATCTTCTACAGGAGCACAAGTAATCCTTCAAGTTCACAGTGAATGTTTCAGCTGGGTTTTCCACATGCTTTACTTCAAACATATGCTCATCTGACATTCTGCATTTAACATTAACAATAACATTTAACAGTCTACAATTAACAATTAACAGTCTGCAATTAAAAATTAACAGACCATACCTGACAAGCCATAAGTTTGTGTAGGCACTTGTTATGTCCATCTTCTTTCTAATGTTGGGTAAAATATCATTACCAGGTATGTCTTGGAACCTCATTCTGTTTTTTTCCCATCTCTCTGTCATGTAAGTTTTGATCTCCTCTAGCATTGTTACTAGTGGTTTAACCCTAGCTTCAACAATAACACTATTAAATTCCTCTGACATATTGTTGAGCATAACATCACACATATTGGTAGTCCTAAAATATGATCTAGACCAATATCTTGGTGGAGTCTTCATCATGTGGAGATATGCCTCTCCACTGATCATTCTCATTGCCCTTATCTCTCTTTCCCAAGCTTGTGAGTATGTAGATTTAGCATACTTTCAGATAAGATCCTCAAATATTCTTCTAGGATACCTCTTCCTGAAATTGTTATACAGATGCCTAACACAAAATCGATGTTCAACATTGGGCAGCAATTCTTCCATTGCAGGTAAAAGTCCCTGTAAAATAATAACTAATAGTAAATTATCAAGAAAACAATCAGATAAATGTAAAGATGATGTGAAGTATTTAGTGTACCTTATGTTGGTCTGAAATGAAAGTGTATGAGCGACATTCATGTCCACCCCCTAGATCATCAATCGGTAGCTTCAAAAACCATGTCCAACTATCTTTGTTTTCACCTTCAACAATCGCAAGTTTTATGGGAAGCATCTGATCATTAGGATCCCTTCCTATAGCTTCCAGAATTCACCTCCACAAAGCCCCTTCAAAAAGCAACCATTCAATCCTATCACATGCCTACATAATTTGAAAGTTTTCTTGCATCCTTCATAGCATATGCAAAGCCTTTTAAAAAAGGGTCTCTGATCATCAGCACCTTCTAGAGTAGGTTCAACATTCATCTTAACTGTTGACCCTGGATTTGCTCTTAGCAGTTCTTGACAATAGTCATATATCCTAGTGTAATCACCCAAAAAGAAAACATTAACCCAATTCCTTGCATCCACTCTTACTCTTATTATTCTAGTCTTGTTTACACCTACATTTCACTTCCTCAATGCCTTTTCTTTAATATCCTGGACCTTCAACCTATGGTTGTTTTTCAATGCATTCTGAATCTTCTTGCTCAACCACTTTGTGCTTAACATCCTCACATTATATTCCCTGCTGCAGTTATGACTGTCAATTACTTTCCTTATTTGCCAGGTTTCCTCATTTAATAACTTGGAAAAATAAACCTCCCACTCACAACCTTCCTTACATCTCACCCTCACCCTTTTCTTATCATTTTTTATGATCTTGAGGGATCTTCCATTTTGAACAGCATACGATGCAACTGCTTCCTTAATGTCATCTTTTAAAGTAAAATACATTCCTAATTCCCATTTGTAATTGGACATATCTTTTATCTCTTTTAAAATTGGGTATTTATTTCTTTTAACCCCACTATTGTCATCATTGTCACAACCACTTTGAAGATCCTCACTGTCATTGTCACTCCCCTTATATTCGTCTATAACGTTGCTGCAATTTCCTTTTCCTTTTCCTTTTCCTTTTCCTTTTGATATTTCATTATTGTCATACAAAGTCAGGTCTGCAATTTCATTTTCATCAATATCCTCATAACCATCAGATTCATCATCAAAGGCTACTTCTAGGGCACTACCATACTGGTAACTCTCATCCTCACTGTCATTAGAATTGGATTCATCGTGCACCTAACCACAACATCAATATTTGGCTCCACTTCAATAGGATCTACTTCAACATTTGTTACTTCCACCCCTACATTTGCATTATTCAATCCAGTATTACTTTGTTCCACAACAATACTTGGATCATTCAATCCATCATTAACTTCATCCACACCAACAACAGTCTCCTTTAATTTTCCATCAATGTCATCATGCAACTTGCTAAGCAACTCCTCAATCTCATTTATAATATTCTCAGGCTCCTCAACAGGACCATCAAAATACTCAGGTTGAGACAAACTGTGTTGAATGTAAACATTAACAACATGGTGCACCCTGTATAGGTCTGCAATTTCTATGGCACCTTTGTCATCAACTAGTTCATTCATCCCAAATTGTAGGTCTTTTTAATACATTTTCTCTACATTGTCTGTATAACCTAAGTCTTTCAATACACCAACTAACTCAAAGTAACTCCACCTATCAACATCTATTGACAATTCAGATATCAGGCCTCCTTCATAGACACTAAGCTCTGGATCAACGAACTCACCGTTGTGGTGGATTACAAGTTTCAGAAATTCATCCATTATACCTAAATATCAGAAATTGAATAACAAATATTCAGAATCCCATATCAAATTTCTAATTACAAAGACAAAACAAGAATAACATACCTGGAAAGCAATCACCTACGGAGTCACCTTCTCAAGCTTCGCAAGCCTCTTCCTCTTTCCTTTGGCTTTCGTTTTTGGCTAACAGAACATGCATTTCCTATCTTCAACTTTGGGAGATTTTCTGTCCTTATTCTCTGTCACGTTGCCTCCAACAAGCCACTTCAAGCATGACAACTGCCATCTGGAGTCTTCTTTTTGTATTTCACTAGCATTTCACTAACGGAAGGACTAACGTGGTTGCGTTTTGAAACTTAAGGGACCATTTTGGCACCAAAAAAAAAGATAAGGGATCAAAGTGAACCATGACCTATAGTTAAGGGACCAAAATGAGTATTTTTCCAATATATTAATATAAATTAAAAAATATAATTATATATTATGCATGTATTATGCAAAATGAGTACTAAAGTGTTCAAATCTACATCTATACCCGTTTATTTTACGAAGAAATTACTAAAATTCACGCTGGTATCCATTTTTACAAATTTCTATCCTATCTGTAATAGGGATTTCTCTCATATTACTTAGGAAATTAGTTAGCTTGTTAATATAGACATTGTGGCTCTAAGCTAGTATAAATACATTGTATCCTCTATTCTTTCACAATAATGGAAATATTATGAGCTTCATTCATTTTACAATCAATTCTCTAATATGGTATGAATGATATCCTAAATTTCTTCCACTCCAAAATTTCTTTTTAGGTTTTATCTTCTTCTTCTTCCCTATGAAAGACGATGCTCAATCTCCTTCTTTTTAATTATATCATAATGTCAATAATTTAATAACTCAACATCTAAAAGATCCTTTTAAATCTCATATTCTTTTCCATACTATATTCATCCTGGAGAAAATCCAAGACTTGTTTTGGTTTCTCCCCAGTTAAACAACAACATTTATCATACATGGCACTAGAGCATGAAAAGAGCACTTTTCATTATCCGATCTAATAGATTCCTCTGTGAATCACCAATTTTCACCGACTGATGCAAGTACTTTTCATTCTGCAAAAGAGTCTTGGATTCTTGACAGTGGGGAAACTGATCATGTTACCCTTGCCAAGAATTTTTTTTACTACTTTTCGCATAATCAAACCTATCCACGTATCTTTACCAAATGGCTCAATTGTTGTTGCTGATTTTTTTGGCAACTGTTGAATTTTCCCATATCTTGAAGCTATATAATGTTCTCTATTTACTTGATTTTAAACTGAATATCATATATGTTTATCTTTTAATTTGTCAATCTAATGGCAAATTAACTTTTCAGGAATTTGTTTGTCACATTTAGGACACTATTGATTTGAAGATGATTGGGCTAACTAAACTTCAAAATGGTCTTAAACCTTTACCCAAAATTTATTATGATATTCATACTTTTATTGTTGCAAATTTGTTTCTTCTTTTAATACTTGGCATTATCCACTAGAACATCCTTCAAACAAGGTCCTTTATCAATTGTGTAATCTTTTTCCTTGTGTTAAATATGATTCAAACAAAATCTGTGACTCTTGCCATTTGGGCTAAGCAATGCAAATTATATTTTCTAAATAGTTCTTCTTTTACTGTTAATGCTTTTGATTTAATTCATGATGATATTTGGGGCCCTCTTTCAATTCCTTCTTTATACAGTCACAAATACTTCTTAACTATTGTTGATGATTACACTAGACACACTTGAGTTTTTTTCATGACTACTAAATCTGAAACTTGAATTTTACTTCAAAATTTTGTAACTTTTGTTAAAAAACAATTTGACAAAAATGATAAATCTATTAGATCGGATAATGGATCAGAATTTCTTTGTAATTATTTTTATCAAAAATTTGGCATCATTCAGCAAATTTCATGTGTTGCTACCCCCGACAAAATTCCATTGTTGAGAGAAAACATGGTCACATTCTTAATGTGAATAGAAGTCGTATTTTTCATGCTCATCTTCTCAAATGTTTTTGGTCCTATGTTATTCTCCACGTCGTTTATCTAATAAATAGATTGCCTAGCCATGTTTAGAAAAATAAATCTCCTTTTGAAATGCTTTATGATCAACCTCCCACTTTCTTGCAATTAAAAGTTTTTGGTTCATTATACAATGTTTCCACTTTGGGCCACAATCGTACCAAACTTGATCCAAGAGCTCGCAAATACATTTTCTTGGGATTTAAATTCGGTACCAAAGGTTATGTTGTTTTTTACATCTTTACTAGAGAAATTTTTATTTCTAGGAATGTTATCTTCTATGAATCTACTTTTCCTTTTGCTAATTCTGCAGATACATCAGCATCAGCATCAGGTGCTAACATTGATCCTGATAATACAAATTATTCACATTTTTTGCTTGATGATCCTCCTAGTTACAACATTTATCCTAATGCATTTCAATCTTCCCATGAGCCAACCACTAGCAGCTCCTCAGATTCTATTTCTCCTACTGAAAATCATCTCTCTAAACCTCCACCACCCTCTGACAAAACCATAATCAGAAAATCCACAAGACCTCTCAAAGATCTTGCTTACCTTAAAGATTTCCACTACAATTATAAACCTCACAATGCATCCTCTACTACCAATCTTTTATATCCCTTACACCGTGTCCTTTCCTATCACAAATTATCCCATTCTCACCTACACTACACTCTTTCCATCACTAATGCAGATAAACCTCAAACATACAACCAGGCTAACAAATACCAGCATTGGATTGATGCCATAAACAATGAACTTCAAGCCCTTAACACTAACCCTACATGGTCTTTAACCACTTTACCAAAGGACAAAGTTGTTATTATATGCAAATGGATCTATCGTGTCAAACATAGAGCTTATGACACAATTGAACGTCACAAAGCTAGTCTTGTGGCCAAAGGATATACTCAACAAGAAGGGGTAAACTTTCTTGACACTTTTCCCTAGTTGTTAAACTAACTACTGATCTTCTTTTACTTTCAATTGAAACTGCTAAAGGTTGGATTCTTCAATAAATAGATATGGACATCGCTTTCCTTCGTGGTGATTTACATGAAGAAGTATACATGAAGTTACCATCAGAATTAATGACAACTTCTCTTAATCAAGTGTGTCTAAACAAATATTTATATGGTCTTCGTCAAGCCATTCGACAATGGTTTAGAAAGCTCTCTTTTGCCCATATTTATCTTGGCCATCACCATTCAGAATATGATCATTCAATGTTCATCAAGTCATCCCATACTCCTTTACTGCTTCGCTCATCTATGTAGACGACATATTTCTCACAGGAAACTCAACTTCTGAAATTACAACACGTAAAGATTTTCTTCATTCTACTTTTCACATCAAAGAATTGGGAAATCTCAAATATTTCCTTGGTCTTGAAGTCTCACGCACCACCAAAGGAATACATCTATGCCAACACAAATACTCCTTGGATATCTTAGTTGACACTAACATCCCTGCATCTAAACTCGTTCCAACTCTCATGATCAAAGACTCCAAACTCCTTTATGATACATCTGTAACTCCTCATGATCCTACAATTTTTCGTCGCCTCATTGGAAGGCTTCTCTACTTAACCAACACACGTCCTGACATCAGTTTTGCAGTGCAACATCTCAGCCAATTTATGCAAAATCCAACAACACATTATTATGATGTTGCTCTTAGAATTGTTCGCTACATAAAAAATGCACCCGATAACGATCTTTTTATGTCATTTGACTCACTTATTCATCTTAAAGCCTTTAGTGACTCGGATTGGGCCACATGTCCAGTGTCTCTCCGATCCACAACAGGATTTTGCATTTTTATGGGTTCATCTTTAATCTCACGACGTTTGAAGAAACAAACTATTGTATCACGCTCCTCATTCGAAGCTGAATATAGATCTCTCGCTTCAACAACTTGCGAAATTCAATGGTTTGCTTTTTACTTCAAGATTTTCAACTCAACTTCGTTAAATCTTCCATTCTATATTGTGATAGTAAATGTGCTCGACATATTGTCACCCCTAATATTATATATGCCAACCCCCCCCCCCCCCCCCCCCCCCTCCCAAATTTTATTATTTCCAAAATACCTCTTTCACTATTTACTCTAAATTTATTTCTTTTGTCAAAAAAAAATTTTTTTGGTCAAAGGAGTTAAAAATCGAAGTTTTTAGTACGCTTAGCAAATTTCTGGTGCCGATTTTGATCGCTTACCGGAAATTCTTTACATTCTAGAAATTTCTGATTGCGATTAACCGAAAATTTCAAAATTTTCAGTTGTGATTCACAGGAAATTTTAAAACTTTTATGTCAATTTTCAAAAGTCAACACACGTATCAGAAATTACGGAAATTTCTGGTAGAAAACATTTACTGAAAATTTTAATTATACTTGAAATTTTCTGTATGTCTACAGATGAAATTTTATATCTTTGCGGTTCTGAACCACCAGCTTCAGCTTCTTCTACGAATTCATGTATTGATCTTACGTAATTCTTCATCACAGATACTGTATGGTTCCTATTTAATTTACATGTTTTTTATTTATTTTTTATAAATTGATGAAGTTTACTAATTATATGTTATTGTAATTGTCATATTTTCGAATCACGAGCTAAAGTTCTATAATGGGTACAGTCTATTGGTAAAAATCATGGTATTGTTATTGTTACAATTCGGTCTGATTCTGCTAATGGACTGCGAGTGAGGAAGAATAAATTAATTATGAGTTGTGATAGAGGAGGAAATTACAAATAGAAAAATGAATTTGGGAACCCTTTTGATGGTAACTATACTAAGAAGGTTAGATGCCCATTTAGGCTGAGATCTGTTCCAAGTGGTATCAGTTGGAAGGTGATGGTTAGATGCGGGATACACAATCATATACTAGATAAGAATTTGGAAGGCTGTGACATATTGAGTCATCTAAAAGAGCACGAAAGAAAGTTTGTGAATGACATGACGAAGTACAACATGGCACCAAGGTACATCGTGTCTACTTTGAAAGACAAAGACCCAAAAAACCTCACGACTATTACCCAGGTATACCGAGTTAGAGCAATATACAGATTAGGCAAGAGAGGTGCAATGACAGAAATGTAAATGTTATTGAGCCTTATTCATCAAGAGAAATACATGTGTTGGACTAGAAATAGGGAGAATTCGGATATTATGGGTGATATCTTCTGGACACATCCAGATTCTGTGAAGTAGTTGAACATGTTTCATATGGTGTTAATTCTTTATTGCACATACAAGATAAATAGGTAAGAATTTTACCTCACTCATCCTAAAATACGTTGAGTGACATGGTTGATTATGTGAATTTTAATCGTGCAAGTATCGGCTACCATTGTTGGAGATTGTTGGTGTTACATCAACAAGATTAACGTTTTCAGTTGCTTTTGCCTATTTGGAACATGAAAGGGAGGAGAACTTCACATGGGCACTACAAAAGCTCAAAGAGTTATTCTGATAAATTTCTTTCGAATGTTGTGGTGACAGACCGGGAACTTGTATTAATGGATGTCATTGATTATATGTTTCCAAATGCAACACATATATTGTGTATGTTCCATATTTCAAAAAACGTGAGCATAAAATGTAAGGAATATGTGAAATCAGAAAGACAAGAACATGTCATAGATCAATGGAACAACATGATGTATTCAAATACAGAAGACGAGTTTTATGTACATTTCAACCACTTCGAGAGTGTTTGTGGTGATATTCCATAATTTGTCAAGCATGTGAATGAAACATGGTTAACACCATATAAATAAAGATTTGTTGCTACATGGACTAGCAGAGTCACTCATTTAGGAAACACAACAACAAACAGGTACATTGGACTAACAGAAAATATATTTATGTTTAGATATTAATTTGAAAGTTGTTTAGATAATACGTTCATGATTTTTTGGGTGGAGTCTGTACATTGGAGACTAAATAACTTGTTGACTATAAGTCGAGGTGATTTATGTCGAAGTTGGGATGTTGTGAACACAATGTTGAAGTTGTAACTTGGTTTTATCAGAGTGTCATTTCAAAAAAAGTATTGTCAATATTGAGCATCGGTATAACACCTCATTCTATTCTAAATTGCACAGTTTTATCTCAAGACAATGTATACAACTCATTGGAAAGGAACTAGAAAGAGTAAAATTTGTTGGTGCAAGCAAGGAGAGGTGTGATTGTTACATTAGAACAACACATGGGTTACCGTGTGCGTGTTAGCTTGTCGGTTTCTAAATTTTAGGTACCCTTATACCTTTGGAATCAATTCATGTATTTTGGACGAAATTGCACATTTCAGAACATGATGTGACTCATGATGAGAGTAAGTGGAATTTAGAAGAAGAGTGTGAAGAGTTGAAGAGATATTTAGTACTTTGGATATTTTGGGTCGGAGGGTGTTGGAAAAAAAAGTTCGTGATCTAACTTATTCATCCACAACTTCTATGTGTCTATCGTCGGTGAAATACAAGTCAAAGAGTAGAGTTAAGAAAAATAGAAAGGGTGAGAAGAGTGATATGCATCGTGATCCTAGTCAGTGGGAATATGATGCAGCTTTGCAGGAGAGTCAGACTACAAAGAGATCATGCACAAAACCAATTGGAAGTCAATCGTCAACCATGTCGATTGGTAAGAAACCTTCTACCAAATCTTGAAGAGTTGAATTCTTGTCACAATTTCCTGCTTTCTTTCATCCATACATCGATGACATAATTAATGTTGAGGATGATGGAAACTGTGGTTTCCGTTTTATTTCATCTTTATTAGGATGGGGAAAGATGCATGTTATTCGGTTCGGAAGCAGTTGGATACTCAACTCCATCAACACACTGACTTGTTTTCCAAGTTGTTTTATGACATTGTCTCTATTGTTAGGACTCCGTTACAAGTAAAACACTTAGGAGAGCATGGTGGGGATAAATGGATGTCGATTCCTAATATGGGTTACCCTATTGCTTCTAAATACAGAGTCATATTTGTTTCCATTTCCATGAGACTTAACGTAACATTTTTTCCACTTCTTATATCTCTACCTCCATACACGAGTCGACATACAATCATTATTGTTGGTTTTGTCAACTATAATCATTGGGTTCAGCTAAAGTTGAAACCTAATTGTCCACCACCTTCCGTCACTGCTTGTTGGAGGGAAAATTGTTCTAATTAGGGGTGGCAAAGTGGGCGGTCCGCCCCGTTTAGGTCCACCCTGTTTAAGTCTGACCAAAAGCGGGGCGGGTCAACTTAGGCGTCCGAGCTCAAAAGTCAAGTCTTCCCCGTTTACTAACGAGTTGGTGGGTTGGCGGGCCGGCCCGCCAATTTTTTTGTTTTTTTATTTACAGCTTAATTTATTACATAATTTATTTAAAAAAAATTAATCGTTACCAAAGAGGCAGACAAAAGATATTTTATAACAACGCATAATAGAACTTCAACATATCTTAAGTGCAAACAGTTCAAAAATAAAATAAATAAAGACCAATTACAAGAAAACATAACAAAATAGACTCAAACACAATAAAAAATATCAAAATAAATAAATAAATAACACATATCATCATAATCATATTTAAAAACTAAATGCTAAAAGAACCAAGTTGATAATTTGCACAAGACAAATAATGATAACAACTACAATGCATAAAATATTACAGTGCATAAAATAGTATGACATAAAATATAACATCTGACTTTTTCACTATTTATATCATATAGACTCTTATATTGATTGATTCCTTAATAGTTATATCATAAATTTGTCATTAGTATACAATAATCAAATCATTTCTTTTCTTAAATCAACATCTGTTTCTAAAGAAAACAAGTGAGATATTGTATTGACAACTTAATAATTCTTCATGTCATATAATTGTTCTTTTATTTAAGTTTTTCCAACCAACTTATGTATTAGAAAGTTATAGAAAGAATCATACATATATAATTCAATTTGTCTGTATAATAATTTAGAATGCAATCCAATCAACAAAATCTTGAGAGAAGAGTGTTGTTTTGATAGTTAAAGTTATTTTAATTCTAACCAAAAAATAAAAAAGTTTTAACAAAAAGCCTGCGGGCAAAATCTACTCCGCCCCGCCTCGACCCGCTTATTTAAGTGGGTTAGGCGGGGAGGGTCATCTTAAGATACCGAGCCAAAAACCTTAACCCAATCCGTCAAAAATGGTGGGTTAAACGGGCCGGTCCAGCGGGTCTGACGTGTTTTGCCACCCCTAGTTCTAATGATGCAAAAGCATGGGAATGCATTGAGAAAAATTGTCTAGGAAGTGATTGTAGTTTTTTTTAAAGCATATATGTATGACATTTATTCTATTTATATATTCAGTCGATTCGCTATTTCACTGTGTATTTTATTCAAGTAAAAGTTTCAAAAAAAAATTCTAATACTACCAAAATTTTTAAATTTTTAGTTTTTTCCACACAAAGGAAATTTCAAATTTCCGATTTCTTATAAGAATGAATACACCAGAAATTTCAAATTTTCGATTAAGTTCATATGACACGATAAAAAATTGGAAATTCGACAAAATTTTCAATATTTTCATGAAATTTTTGATACTGCACCAAAAATTTAAAAAAACTGATATATTACCGAAACAGTTTCGTAAATGTGCCAAAACTGAAAGTGTCATGTATAATATATGGGATGACATGTTAATTTCCCTTAGGAAATTAGTCAGCTTATTAATATAAGAATTGTGACTCTGAGCTAGTATAAATACATTGTATCCTCTATTCTTTCACAATAATAGAAAATATTGTCAGTTTCATTCATTTTACAATCAGTTTTCAAATAATCCATTATGGATATTTTACCATCAGTTTTCTAATAATCCGTTATGGGTATATTTTGTGGGTCCGAGGAGCACAAAAATTATAGTTGGTTTGCATGTGAATGTTGGCTATTGTGTGAACGATACTAAAAAAGCCAAATACCATGTAACGTTTAGAGGGTATTGTGAAGTTAGGTGAACATATGCTAACAAATGTAGTTATGTGCTTGCTCTAATTTATTAATGTTATCAAGTCCTATGTAATTAGGTAAATTATTTTTCTACTTCTCAATCTTCTTAGAAACTCCTTGAATTTTAATTTTAAAAATTACTCTTCAGACTTTAAAATCCAAAACGTATTTTTTTTTTAAGTGTTTGGACACTTCTATTTGAAGTGGAAAGTGAAAAATTAGGCGTGCATATATACACATTTTATAGCATAGCATCAAGGCTTGTGTAACAAAGAAAACATGCAACCAAGTGAACCAACCAACCAACTAGCAGAGGACCACAACTGCTACTAACTAAACTATCAGCAAGCAAGTTACAAGACTATGAAAAGACAAACTCTAGCATTTTAACTGTTAACTCTAATTAGAGCTCATCGGTAGGAAAAAGAATACTTGAACAAGAGAACACAACCACTGCTCGGAGCCTTGGACAATTTCAAAGGAAAGAACCAAATTATAATGCTCCAGTTAGTATGACAATTGTCAAATAGTGGCACCCAAAAGTTCCAGAGATGCAGAGTAAAAGCAACATTTTATTCAATTGAAAAGAGTCGCATTAATGAAAACTTCAAGCTTTACTGGCATGGTGCTGGAATCATTGCCATAAATAGAAGGCATCTGATCCATTTTTAAGTGTATAGCAGTGAGAAAAGCTAAGGCTCTATATGAAAAAGTGTTTGATTTTAAGATTTCATTACTCATCATGAAGTACATCACTGCTTCAACAGAAGTGATTAAACGGAGAAGTCCTTCAACTGAATAGAGTGAGCTTAACAAAATTTTAATTCTTAAACTGTATTCCCCTGTACTAGAATCATTCTCAAATACAGATTTTTAAAATGCATCTATTCCAGTTCCACTTTTAAGTGTACAGCAGTTGAGAATACTGAGGTAATACAGGGAAAGCACTCGCATTTAAAAGGTTAGTTACTCATTTAGTGTATCACTGTTTCAACAGAAGTGATCATACAGAAAACAACCCATGATGATGAATTGTCAACCTATTCTTCATAGATATCTAAGAAACTGGGTTTTCGCCTAAATCAACCCCGCAAATTCAACTTACAAGCTGCAGACTACCAAGTCTCTAGAAAGTGTGGGACTAAACCGTAGCACAACGGTGTTGGATGCTACATTTAAGACAACTCAAATTTGTAACAATTAAGATGGCTAGAGGCGGATTGCAATTAAGACAGGGTTTCCAACGCAGCCCTTCATACTTATGCCAAATGGGACTGGGGTGTAGACAATGCAGACAATCCATCAACATAACATATCAAGTATAGGCTCTGTTATCGCGTGGACAAATATTTTGGAGTATTATTCAATAGAGTAAAATGTACAACCAATATTTTGGAGTATTATTCAATAGAGTAAAATGTACAACCAGTAATCTAACTAAATAGAGTATGTTCTACCTATTGGGTCAGATTAAAGGTCCAAATACAGTAATCACTAATTATTAAAAAAACATAAGTCTAATTACTAAAAATACAAAAATGTTACAACATGCCACTGCACCATAAAGAAAGCATGAAACAGTAATATACTTATTGAGAATAATATATATTAACGATGATGTATAGAATGTAGTATCAGGTTGTGATATCTTATCATTGAGTACATCAAGGTACCTTAATTATTGACAAAACCAAATTCTCAGTGCATAAAGATTAGGGATTCTCAACAGAGAGAGATACAGATTTATGCTCAGTAGTTAGCCATATGACAAGTTAAACTCACCTAAATACACCAAGAATCTCAAGCTTAGATGCATTCCCAGCCATGAGTTCCAGATGGAAGTTGCACAAATCTGCTACATAATCCAAATTTATAGACAAGACGAAGAAAAACACTGTCAAACAGTTTCAAATTTCTTCACATAAAAGTCGACCACTGTAGTAAAAAAATTAGCAATGTGACCAAAATCCTATGGCTCAAACTGCAACTTGATCAAATTGAATTTAAATCTATCCAGTGGAGCTATTTCTTGAATGTGACAACAGTGTGACTCTTAGACAATAGGGCATCCACAATCTAGATTAACATACTTTAAATTAGGGGTGACAAAACGGACCGTCTGTCCCGCCCCGCCATGCCTTAAGCCCGCCAAAAAAAAGAGCGGGGCGGGCAAGTCCGCCAAGTGGAAATGGGCATAAAAGTCTAGCTCGCTCCGCCAAGGTGGCGGGTTGGCAGGTGGCAGCCTTGCCTACCTACTTTTTATTTTTATTTTTTCATTTTTTTAATAGATTAATAGGTTTTTTTTTTTCATTTAAATTAGATTTATCACTTATATTTTAGAATATTTTTTTATAAAACATCTTATACATAAATTCACAAATTAATGTATAAAATAAAACCATCAAGAATTGTAATTACTATAATTAACTAAAAAAAAGGGCGGACTTAAGGTGAGACAAACTAAAAGAATAGGTGCGGCAGGTTTTGGCGGAGCGGCGGGTTTTGGCGGAGCGGGCATTGGCGGGTTGCGGTCTTTAGCGGGGCGGGTTTTAGTGGACGGCGGACCCAAAATCCCAACCCAACCCGCCATTTTTTGGCGGGTGCGCGGTCCGGTCCGGCGGGCCACGGCCCGTTTTGCCACCCCTACTTTAAATATCACAATGATATTTTAATTACTAATCATTTGAAACATCAATAGTGTAAAGATCATATCTAGCTGCAAATTATATTCCAACTGCATTACAAGAGTTTAGGATGATGATCATGCTAAGCATGTAATAGAATCCTACTACCACCCAAAATATGCAGATATAAAGCAAGACATAAGGTTAGAATAACTGACGACTTAGCTCCTACATATCTAACAACCTGCATTCCTTTGTCTAAAACCTCATCATGAACCTTATTAACACTCCTTTTAAAACCATCTGATATTCTCCATATCAAGAACTCCACAAATGACCTAGCAGTTTCAAATGTCACTCTTCCCGTGACGTCAAGCACAAACCTCTGGTTAGCCGGCACAGACATGGTTGATTTAATCTGTTCAAACCACCCAGAATCCCCAACTCCACTAACAGAGCTTCCAATTCTGATTTTCTGAACATAGGCCTCCGGTTTCAAACCCCCATTTTCCCTTGGTGAACTTTTAACATTCGGATTTGTCAAAACCTGATGAGATGTTCTAACAAAAGTCTCAACAGCACCATTACACAGAGAAACCAAAACCCCCTTCACCTTCTCGTGATGTTTCGGATTAGTCAAACCAGCAAACACTTCATCATACGTATTAACATCCATTGTCTTATCAAGAAAAACAGCAACAGCAGTACTCACAAAAGTCTGCACACAATCCCCTATCACCTTCCCACACTTGTCATCACAAAGCACACTCACCCATCGCGGAACACCATCCGATCGTCCAGAACCCGAATCAACTCTCCCATCACCACTTTCATTAGCGTAAAAACCCAAAACCAAATTCTTAGCAAAACTCCCAACCACAACCGAAACAAAACCAGTTCCAGCGTTAGAGAAAAGCCTCTCCATCACCCTATCAGAAACACTCAAATTCGAATAATCCACACCAATTTCCGAGTTTTTATTACAATTACTATACCCAACCAAAATTCCCTGTGTCAAAGACTGCGAAACCCTAGAAACCATTATCGAAAACTCGTTCGACGCAGCAATTTTCGATAACTGCTTCAAGCTATTAGGAATTTCGTCAGATTCGGAAGTGAGGAACCGGTTCAAATCGTTGGAAACAATTGAAACGGTTTCTGCGGAATTGGAAACGAGCTCAGCGAGAGAAACGAAGGCTCTAACGAGCTTCATGAGACGGTTCCTCTTCTGAACTACATACGGTGAATGATAGGCTTTATAAGCACCGTAACCGGAAGCACCTAAAACGGCGATTAGGAGAAGTCGTTTTTTGTTTCTCCGATAGAATTTGAGATTGAAACCCTTCCGGTACAGAGGAAGGTCCATAACGGGAAGAGAAATCGAAACCCTAGAAGATGGGATTTGATAACGGAATGGATCTTGGAAGGAAAATGAGGAGAAATTATTAAATAAAGAAATAAATGATGTTTGGTTGATTGGTTGGAGGAAAATTGGAATGAGTTTTTATTTTCTTGGAAATTATTGATATTGATTTTCCAGAATGCGTTGAATCTGGAGGGAACGACGGCGTTTAATAAAATATAACAAGTTTAACAGAATTGGACAAAAGCGAGATAAACGCGCCAAATAATTAGTTGTTTCAGAATTGACCTGTTATTATTTATTAATACTGTACAAGGTCTGGTTAATCCTCTCCTAATTGGGAAATAGGATCAAGAAAAAAAATCAGGGTATTTATTTTTAAAATCCTATCCTATTTGGGAATTATGATTTGTTGTTTTGGTAAAATATATTCAAGTAGCAAACTCTATTATTACGGATTAAGTTTCTTTTCCCAAACAACTTTCATATAAGATAGGAAGATGGTATGCGGATAAAAAAATCAATTAAACAGACAAATTAAATTAAATCAAATCAAAAGAAATTGGTTGATTTTTTTTGTTCGTTTTTAAAACCGAATCGAATTAATGAAAATTAAAGTGGTTTGATTTGATTATCAATTTTAATTTTTAAAAATCGGTAAATTGATGAACCAAATCGATAATTATAATTATATTTTAAATTTTTTATTCTATCATCATTAAGTCTATTTTTTTTATCGATGTAATCATTCTTTATTTTTGTTTAAGCTTTCTTCCTTTCAACCAAACACGTAACTATAATCAAACTCCAAATATATAGTGTAGAAATCATCAATCACAAAAATTTGCTCTCATCAAATTGTTAGTCTCGCTCTCACCATTATTGTTGCTCTTTACTATTGTTCTCATATATTATAATTGACTTTTTTGTGTTCAAGTACTTTTTCTTGGTCTCATCTTTTTTATTACATTTTTCATTTTCTCTTCTTTAGTGAAATTCCTTATAGTCTTAATACAAAATAGTTTTGACGTGTGAAAATGTTAATTTATGTGTATAGAATTAATTTTTTGTATTTTTTTTGTTAAGCTTTTAAATATCTTTTCAATCTTTCGATGTTTAGTGTCAATTTTTATATTTGATAATAAATTTATTTCATGATACAATAGGAATCGTGTCACTTTCGTATGAATTAAGAATAACATGTAAGTTTTTTGAAAAAAAGAGCACATAATAAATAATATTAAAATGCACTGAAAAATACATAGATAAATATAATATTTAAAAAAATATAATAAATCGATCAACAAAAATAAATTAAATCAAATCGATTAATTTGATTTGATTGCATTTTTTAAAAATATTAAAAATCAAACCAAATTAAACTGATATTTTCAATATGAATATTTTTTTGATTATAGACCAATGTAAACCAAACCATTTTATCTCTACTTCTGTATATTGTTTGTTCAAATTTTCGAAATAGTTATAAATAAGAGATTAATTACTATGCATTTTCAATATAAATTTTTTTATAAAATCAGTGTATCACAATTATTCATAAATATTAAATTATAAATAGTGAAAATTCAAAAAATATTTATTCAAAAAATGTTTATATATACTATTTACTTAATTAAATATTTAATACAAATAATTGAATATTTTTTATAGTAGATTTTAAAAATGTCAGTTTAATGAAGTTTATTTATATTTACATAAAATTTCAAAAAATTAATTGCATTTATTTATTTTATAAAAAAAATATTTTACTAATAATAATCATCTTATCTTATATATTATATATTAGAAATGTTAAGTCTTTTAAACAATTTTTGGAGTCAAAATTAAAATTCTTTTAATAATTTTATATTTTTATTTTATTAATAATTTATTAAAAATTAATTTTCTCCATCAAATTTTAATTTCTCCCACTAAAATATATATTAAGTTGATAACTTCCCTAAAATATTTGCTAAATAAGATCGATAACTTTCACACAATTATTTGTTCAATTATTCATTAATAATAATTAAATAATTAATTAAAAATATAATAATAAATTAATATTAAAATAAAATTAATAATAAATTTCACTAACTTCATTCCACTAAATCCATTTATAATCTCTCATTTATTTATTAATAATTTATCAAAAATTAACTCACTAAACAACATCATTCACCATTAACCATTAATTTCTTCAAAAATAACCACTGATTTACTTTCACATAAACCCATCTCAATAAAATTTGTCAACACAATTTTCTTTGTACTATTTATTTTTCATTATTTCCTGATCTTACCGGATCAGACTTGAACCGTCACAGCTGACTCGAATTGAATTTGAGTGAGATGGGGAGGGTACCTACAAGACACTCTGATGTTAAAATGAGAGATGGAATGAGCAGGTAAAAAGTGTATAGGAGTGCAAAAGATGAATACCTGACCCTCTGGGAACAGAGGGTATTTATAGCCCCCAGTGCTGGGCTAAGGTCCCCTCATTGGGCTGACCAGAACTGGCCTAATAAAGGAACTGTCAGGTTCTACGTGTGTAGTGGGGCCCCGCACGTGGTCCCCTTCCTGGTGGTGCTCCGCGAAGAATAAGGAGGGACGAAGACGCGGTCTTTCCGGAGCTTAGAGGATTCTATAACGGTCGGAGTGGACAGAATCTGTCCTACGGGGAGGGTGCTCGAGTTGGACTCGAGCTGAAGTTCCCTTGGTCGGGGACACTGCGTGTCGCGGGCAATGGCGGGCATTGTGGCCACAGTCTGTGGTCGGGCACGTCGGTGATGGTCCGTTTGTGCACATTCCCCGGGGAGTTTGCTTGGACTGGGCCTTTATCTGCGCTTTGGGCCAAGGCGGGCCTAGTCCAGAACAGGAGCCCCCCAAGTCGTTGCTCCTGGGGCAGGAGTTATGACTTGACTTCAGCTCGCCTTTACCACGGGGATCTGATGCGCGGACCAGGGTTTTGTCTTTCGAAGCGTGCTCGAGGCGTTTCTCGCGGGGATACATGGGTTGTGCCCGTCGGGTACGTGGCGCAATCCTTGGGAACTGTAGCGCCACCCTAGCAACTAGGGCCATCATTGCCTAGGGGAGTAGGTGTCGAGGATAGGGAAGTTTGTGTTTCCCCGGTGCGACGTTTCAAATTCCACATCATCCTTATAAATAGGACCCTTGGGCCCATAATTTGTTTTTTCCCCTTCACGCTCCTCCCTCTTTCCCTGATTCCGCTGTCGTCGTTTGTTGCAACACCGTGAAATCACCGTATCATTTGCCGTTGATTCCTTCCACCGCCGTCACTCGTACTCTTTTCTTCCAAGTAAGTGTTTGTTCCTCCTGTTTTTCTTCGTTGTAGGTAGTTTTGATGTTATTTTTTACGTTAGAAACCCATATCTGGGAGTAGTGCCCGGTAGATTCATGATTGTGCCCGGTAAACTCGTAGTTTAGGTACATAACTCGCGATATTGCTCGTGACCTTCATAGTTTTAGGCATATGACTCATGATATTGCCCGTGACATTCATAGTTTTAGGCATATGACTCATGATACTGCTCGTGACATTCATGCGTTTGGTTGGCATGCCCATGAACTGGTCGGGATGTTCATCCTTTTTAGGAGGTATGTAGGGCAGCCTCCTCGCGGTGTCCTAGTGTCGGGCAGGCGATTCCACGAACTTGCTCGAGTGATTCATGTTTCGCCCGAGGCGTTCATGCTACTCCCTTGTTGTCCCCGATGCGTGGTCGGAGCTGGGGTGTCCGTGTTCGAATTGTTGTGTACTACTTCCTGTCTCTGTGGCGAGCACGCGGATTTGCTCTTCGAATTCACCGGTTTCCTATGCTTTGCAGGTAAATGGCCGACGAACCGGAATATTCGAGGCAAAATGAAGTTGATGATACAAGTACTAAGGAGAATGTTACTTTAGTTGACACCATAGATGACCCCACGTTGGACTGGGTGGGCACCGAGCCCCGGGGGATTGCCTCGGCGTACTGTCGGCGTGCCTATACTGTCGTCGAGCATGGCGGCAGTCAGCCAGGTTTTCAAAAGAATTTTGTAGTAATGAGGTCGTCGATTGATGCGCGTATCTGCTCGGAGTTTACTGAGTACGGGTTCCCAATGTATGAGATCGTGTTCAGGGCTCTCGGTCTTAAGCTCCCCTTCAGCGATTTTCAAGTCGGGGTGTTCAGCCATCTGAACTTGGCCCCTTCTCAGCTTCACCCTAATTTGATCGCCTTCCTTCGGGCGTTCGAGCTGACGTGCCGTTTCTTGAGGATCGGGGCGACGATTCCCCTTTTCTTTAGGGTCTTTCACCTGCAGCGTCAGTATCGAGGAGGCAGGCACAGCTGGGTATCCCTGAAACAGTCGAAGAGGCTATTCAGGATGTATATGGATTCGGTAAGGGACTTCAAGGATAAATGTATGTTCTGTAGTCGGTCACCCAAACTGCCTTGGACTCCTTGTTCGAATCGGAAACCACGGTGGTCGACGCGGACGAGGAGCCCCTCGTGGATGCTGAGGGTTGTCCGGCAGTCGGGCGCTTTTCCAAGTTCCCGATACATTGGTGCTCGGGCCATTACGACCATGGTACCGGGTACTATTATACGCCTGCGGGAAGCATGAGCGCCGAGGATGAGGAGGCCTATGTTGTCCTTTGCAAGTATGTCAACAGCTTCTTCCCTGCCCGGTGGGTTACGAGGAAAGGGGATGATATTCTTGACGAGGAAAGGTACCCGGCATTTGAGGCTCGTCCAATCAACACTAAGGCGCTCGTCGAGTGCCAATCTTACGGGTAGGCCGTAGATCTGCTAGGTTTCTTGCTTCTGCCTTTATTGTTTTATTCCATTTTCGTTGTTTTTGCTCGCTTACAGCTAACCCGGGTTTTGCTCCTTTTTGCAGGCGACATGGCTGAGCGACGGGAGAGGTTATTGAAACTAACCCAGGACAAGAAAATAAATAAAGGCTGGTGCGAGCGCCGCAGGCCACGAGGATGGGCCCGCCGGCCAATTCGGGTGTATATGCCTCTAGTGGGTCCTCGGGCTCTCCTGATGCTGAGCAACCAACCGAGCTGATTACTAAGAAGAGAAGTCGGGCTGAAATTAGGTCGGAGGTTGGCGACGAGTCTGTAGCTGTGAGGGCCTTCGGCTTACCCCCCTGTTTTAAAGAGAAAGATTTCTTCGAGGGGTTTCCTCTGACGGTGAGCAATGACGAGGCCGAGACTATCAGACGACTTGACAAGGAAAGCTGGAGGAAACACCTCACGGCCACCATGGTCGGGATGGTGAAGATGGCTGAGATGGCCGTGGTCCTTGCTAAGGAAGGGTTGGACTCCTCGGACCGTGTTATGGAGTTGGAGTCAGAGAAAGCAGCTCTTGCTGCCAATTCACGTAAGTTAAAGGCGGCCCTCGAGTGGTCCGAGGAAATGTTTCGCGAGTAAGCCGACCTACTGGCGGGGGAGAAGGAAAATTCTGCAAAGATTGCTGGGGAGAGGGATTGCCTCCAACTGGACAAGGAACGCTTGGAGGGTGACAACGAACGTTTGTCCAAGGAAGTCGAGGAGCTAAAAGCTGATATGCTTCCTATCGATGACGAGTCGGAGGAGACAACCTCTTTGCGGACCCGTTCAGATTTGGTTGCGCGTATCCATCTGCTTGAGACAGACTGTGTCGGTGCCCTGGCCGATGGGTTCGAGGCTGCGGTCAGCCATCTCGTCATCCTAAATCCGGGCATGAATACTGAGGGAGTCAGGTTCATGTCTCAGATTATTGACGGTCAGGTGGTGCCTCCTCCTGAGTCTCCTGTGGTAGACGCCGGTAGTCCCGGGGACGTTTAGCATGAAGTTTTTGTTCGGGCCTGCGTGCCCGTGTAATGGTTTTTATTTGTTTTGGGGCCTGCGTGCCCGTGCTCATTTGTGGGGCCTGCGTGCTCGTGCTTATTTCTTTTGGCCGTCGTGCCATGGCTTGTAACCCCGAACATCGTTGGCCTTTTTGGTCGATTCACAATTAACTTGTCTTGTGTATAAGCTTTTTTGATGGATGTTTATTTCGCATTAACTTGCTCGTATCTAGGCTTGTATTCGACTATTACCTTTGTTTTGAATATTGTCTAAGTTATGTCCTCGAGCGGAGATATCCTTTCGAACCCTTTGATGGTTCAACGTACTTCGAGATACATCGGTTATGCAGAGTGAAGCCTGCATGTCGAGCGTATGACCCAGATCGAGGTCGTACGCCTGCGGCGTGAACTGCCCATCCCGAGCTGGGTGTTCTGCCATGTGGGTACTTCAACAGTGGAGCTCGATTGAGGTGTCCCTGTCAGTCATTATCGTTCGACCTCATTGGCTGAACGACGTTATGTCGTTTAGGTGTAGATCGGGCCTGTACCTTGGCCTGTCTACGTGGTCGAGACATTTCTTTCTATTGACTAGAGGTGGATGTTCGACGGCGAAAGTCCTTAGTGTTTAAGGGCTTTAGCTATAGTACTGCTTTAGCTTAGCAGCGTTCGAGGGTCGTGGTAATGGTTCTCCGTTTAGTAGCTCGAGGTAATAAGCCCCGGTGCCTGTGGCGCCGTGAACGCGATAGGGTCCCTCCCAGTTCGCGGCCAATTTCCCTTCGCAGGAGTCTTTTTGGTTTCTTCGTAATACTAGGCTTCCGATGTGGAACTCGCGTTTGATGACCTTGTCGTCATGACGCAGGGCCACTCGTTGTTTTAGAGCAGCCTCGCGTAGGGCTGCCCCCGATCGAATTTCCTCGACCAGGTCGAGTTCGTCCCTGAGTGCTTCATCGTTCATCTCTTCGTCGAGGGGCATTTCTGTCCACCTGGAGGGTTCCCTGATCTCTACGGGGATGACGACCTCGGTGTCGTATGTTAGTCGGAAAGGGGTTTTGCCTGTCGTTGAATGGGGCATGGTGCGATAAGCCCATAAGACGCTGTGCAGCTCCTCGACCCACCCTCTTTTTACTTCGCCGAGCCGGCGTTTGAGTCCTCACAGGATGACCCTGTTGGCGGCCTCGGCTTGCCCGTTGGTTTGGGGGTGTTCAACCGAGGTGAAATGTCGTTTGGTCCCGAGCTTGGTGACAAAGTCTCGGAACCCATGGTCGGTGAATTGGGTGCTGTTGTCTGTGACTAGCGCTTTCGGGATCCTGAATCTGGCGAGGATGTTTCTTTTGTAGAAACAGAGGATGTTGTGCGAGGTGATTTTCGCAAGAGCCTCGGCCTCTATCCATTTCGTGAAGTAATCCACAGCCACGATAAGGAACTTATTTTGGTATGTCCCTTGTACGAATGGCCCGAGGATATCCATCCCCCACTAGGCAAATGGCCATGGGGATGACAATATGTTCAACTCGTGGGGGGGGGGGGGGGAGCGAGGTGCATGTTGGAGTGTTTCTTGCACTTGTCGCACTTCTTAACGTGATCTTTAGTGTCCTGCTGCATTGTCGGTCAGTAGTACCCTGCTCGTAGAGCTTTCCTCGCCAGGGACCTACCGCCCATGTGCTGAGCATTAATCCCTTCGTGTATTTCTCGTAATACCTCGGGGACTGTGGATTCGTCGATGCACTTCAGTAGGGGAATGGAAAATCCCCTGCGGTACAGCTTATGCTCGAGCACCACGTAGGAGCATGCTCGTCGTTTGGTCGCGGCCGCTTCTGTTTGGTCCAAAGGGAGCTCACCCTTTGTCAGAAAGTTGTACACCAGGGTCATCCAGCACGAAGCGTCTCCGATGGCGTGTACCTCGACGGGGGTCGAGATTCTTTCGATGCTCGGGCGTGATAGGGATTCTTGGATGACGGATTTGTTTCCTCCCTTCTTCCTTGTGCTTGCGAGCTTCGAAAGTACGTCGGCCCTTGTGTTTTGCTCGCGCGGGACGTGCGATATTTCTGCTCGGTTGAACTTCCTCATGCGCTCTCTTACTAAGTTTAGGTATTCAATGAGGCTTTCATTTTTGGCCTGGTAGCTCCCCTGGACTTGGGAAGCGACGAGTTGAGAGTCTGTGAAAATTTGTACTTCACGTGCTCCTAGGTCCTCAGCTAGCCTCGGTCCCGTGAGCAGGGCCTCGTACTCCGCTTGGTTGTTCGATGTCGGGAAGGAGAGGGTTAACGAGTGCTCGATCACCACGCCCTCCTCGTTTTCTAGGAGGATCCCCGCGCCACTTCCGGATGAGCTGGAGGCTCCGTCGATGAAGATGATCCACTTATGCTCTTTCCATGCGGGGGGGGTTGTGGACGGTCATCTCCGCGACAAAGTTGGTCAGGGCTTGTGCCTTCAGGGATTTCCTGCTTTCATATTGAATGTCGAACTCGGACAACTCCAAGGACCATTTCAACATTCTGCCCGCCATGTCGGGTCGACCTAAGAGTTGTCTTACTGGTTGATCGGTTTGTACTATGATCGTGTGAGCCAAGAAATAGTATATGAGTCTCCTCGCCGCGTTGACAAGGGCTAGAGCTACTTTTTTTATCTGTTGGTATCTGCTCTCGGGCCCTTGTAGGGCTTTGCTCGTGAAATAAACGGGTTTCTGCCTGTCAGTGGTTTCGCGGATGAGAGCCGCACTGATGGCTTCGTTCGAGACGGTCAGGTATAAGAACAAAGGTTCCCCGTTGACTGGTCGAGACAGTACTTGGGATATGCTTTGTTTTAGGTGGCGCAGCGCCCGTTTGCATTCCTCGGTCCATTCGAAGGCTGCCTCTTTGCGAAGGAGTCTGAAGAAGGGGAGGGCGTGCTGGGCGGATCTCGCGACGAAGCGGGAAAACAAGGTGAGCATGCCGTTCATGACTTGTATTGATTTCTTCGACGTGGGTGTCGGGAGGTCGGAGAAAGCTCGACACTTGTCGGGATTGGCTTCAATTCCTCATTTTGTCAGGTAAAAACCGAGGAATTTCCCTGCCTTGACCCCGAAGGTGCACTTCTCGGGGTTGAACCTCATCTTACATTGCCTTGCTTGGGCAAAAAATGCTTTGAGGTGGGCTGCATGATCGGTGTCTGCTCGGGATTTGACGATCATGTCGTCCATGTAAATCTCGAGCATGTCCCCGATTTGTTTGTGGAACACTCTGTTCATCATACGTTGGTATGTTGCCCCTGTGTTTTTTAGACCAAAGGGCATTACGTTGTAGTAATAGTTTCCCGAGCTGATCATGAAGGCAGTGCAATGCTTGTCTCTCATGGCCATTGGGATTTGGTTATAGCCTGAATAGGCATCCATGAACGACAGTATTTTGTAGCCGGCCGAGTTGTCGACCAGCATGTCTATGTTCAGTAAAGGAAAAGCATCCTTCGGGCATGCCCGATTGAGGTCGGTATAATCAACACACATTCGCCATTTTCCATTATTCTTTTTGACCAATACAACATTTGACAGCCAGGTTGAATACCGGGCTTCAGAAATAAAATTTGCCTCTAAGAGGTCTTTTACAGCCTTTTCAGCAGCCTCCGTTTTCTCTGGGGACTGCCTACGTCTATGTTGTACTACTGCCTTAGCGGCTGGATCTATAGAGAGACAGTGATAGGCGACCTCGGGGTCGAGTCCGAGCATCTCTGCGGCGCTCCACGCGAACAAGTCAGCATTCTCACGTAAGCAGGCTTTGATCTGCTTTCTTGCCAGGTCGGGGAGGTCGGTGCCGATCTTTACTCCTTTGCTTGGGTCCTTGCCGAGGGGGACGAGCTCGAAGTCCCCGTCCGGGATTGGTTGGAGGGGGGCTCGCTCGCTGCTGGGAGGCTCATCTTAGTCTAAACGGGTGTCCAAGGCTATGGAGTCGACCTTTGGGGGATCCCTTTGTTCTTCTGCCTTGACGGGCTCTGTCTTCTCGGGCTCTGGTCGTGTCGTCGCTGGTCTCTTGGCGGGCCTTGTCCCAGTGTTGACCGTGCCGCGTCCCTTGGACGCCGCGTTGAAACACCTTCGAGCAGCAGCCAGGTCCCCTTGGATGGTGGCGACCCATGCCCTCTTGGTGTAAAACTTCATCTTCAAGTGGACGGTAGAGGGTACCGTGGTCAGTTCTGCTAGTGTTGGTCGTCCCAGGATGCAGTTGTAGAGGGATAGGCAGTCGATCACGAGGAAGCGCACCTTGACATGCCTTGTCGTCGTGTCCTCGCCAAAGGTAACCATGATCTCTACGTATCCCCAAGGTTTGGAGGTCAAGCCGTTGAAGCCATGTAAGTCCGACCCCACATAAGGTGAGAGGTGTGAGTCGTCGAGCTGCAGGGTCCGAAACAGTTGACTGTACATTACGTCAACGGAACTTCCTTCATTGACGAGAATGCGATGTACGTCAAAATTAGCCATTCTCGCTCTTATTAGTAGAGGAACGACCGCGTTTGGGGCTCCTCTGGGGAGCTCTTCGAGGTAAAAGGTGATAGGCTCCGACCTACCTTTCACCCTTTCAAAAGTCACCGTCTGAGGAGGTGCAGAGTCGACCAGTTCGTCCAGCTTCCTCTTGGTCGAATTTATGGTTAGGTCGTTGAATCCTCTACCATTGATGACCATGGCAGAGGGAAAGTGCTCCCACCTGCTGTGTGTTGACAACGGTTCTTGTAGGTGCTCGGGGACGTAAAAGTCCTCAGGTCTTGTAACGGAGAAGGCGGTCTGGATGAGGACCGACTCGTCTGATGGTCGGGCATCCTCCTCCAGTTCTCTTGTATCTTGGGCGTTGCGGTGAGGAGCATCGTTTCTCTGATATTGGGTGAGTCTCCCCCCTTTTATGAGGGTTTCGATGGCGTCCTTGAGGTGGACGCAGTCCTCCGTCAGATGACCATGGCTCCTATGGTACTGACAGTATTTGCTCTTGTCCACCCCGGGCTTGGCAGGAGCTGGTCGAGGGCGCTTGACACCTCCATCTTTGAAATCCGTGCTAGCACACTTCGCCAATATGCGCTCACGGGAAGCCGTGAGCAGAGTGTATTCGGTGAAACGCCCTGAGGGTCCTCTTTGTTCTCGGGGTCTGTCCTCCTTTCTTTTCTCCCCGACTCGTCGAGGTGGAGCTGCTTCTTGGTGCGGGTTGCTGCTGGATCTGCGAGTCCTGGGGTCACGGGCTCTGTTGGCCGCTTCCCTTTCCTCGTAATCCATATAGGCCCTAGCCTTCTCGAGGAGAGCATCGAACATTCGGGGCATTTTGATGCCCACTGCTTTTCTGAACTCCGTGCCGGGGAGGAGCCCTCTCTCTAGTAAGTACCTTTTCATGTGGTCCGCGCAGAGGACTTGTATGGCTTCGCGATTGAAGCGGTTGATGAATTCTCTCAAAGTCTCGTCCTGCCTCTGGACGATGGCCTCGAGCGCTGCCTCGGTCTTTGGATGTCGCCGAGACGCGATGAATGAACTTATGAATTGATTCTTCAGGTTTCGCCACGAGGTAATTGATCCCGGGGCGAGACCCTTATACTAATCCATTTCTGCCTTTTTGAGGGTCGTGGGAAACAACCGACATTTGATGGGTCCCCCGACATTATGGTAATGCAACATAGCCTTGAACCCGTCTATGTGGTCGACTGGGTCCGCGACTTCGTCGTATTCTTTCAGATGTGGAGGCTTCTCCATGCCCGGGGGAATAAGAGCCTCCATGATGGCTTGTGAAAGGGGACCGCGGGGGTCTTCCTCGTCACTTCGCTATGGGGATAGGGACGGGGACCTGAGATATTGTCGGGCCCGACGGTCCTGGTCGTGCTGGATGCCCCTCGAGCGGGATGCTCGTTGGTCCGCCCTCTCGTGCCTGTCTCCAGGGTGTCTTCTTTCTTGCCGTAAGGGGTCGTGGTTGCGCCCTCCGGCTTCAATGATGGGTTGCCTCTCCAAGGGGGGTCGTCTCCCCGATTGTCGGGGCGACGGGCTTCGGGAGGTGTCTCTGTATTGTCTCCACGGGGGAGATGGGAGACGTACCTTTGTTACTTGAGGAGGTGGGGTATGAGGCCTCCTATGTCTCCTCGCAGGTCTTCTGTCGTCCTCTAGTGCCCTCAATCTTTCCTCCTGGGCAAAGATGAGGTAGTTGGTTTGATTGATTGCCGCGAACAATGCTCTGGTCGTGGCATCTGCCCCGGCGGGGACAGAGACTTCCTAAAATTGGGCAGATAGATAGTTTGGGGGAGTCGTATTGTCTTCTTCGAGTGGAGGAGGGACTGAAGAAGATAAGGCAGTGGCTCCGTCGCGGTGGCCTGAGGGCCCGGGGAGTGTGCTATGGTCGGGATTGTCGGCGTTGTCGGGGATTCCGTTCTTATCCGCGAGGTTGTTATTGGCGTCGACGACGCGGACGTTCTGGTCATCCCGGACTTGGTCAGCCATGACGGTAGGAGGTGATTTTTAGCTTTGGTCTTCGAGAGTTTGCAAGACGGGGAAGCTAGTTTCTCACAGACGGCGCCACTGATCTTACCGGATCAGACTTGGACCGTCACAGCTGGCTCGAACTGAATTTGAGTGAGATGGGGGGGGGGGGGGGTACCTGCAAGACACTTCGATACTAAAATGAGAGATGGAATGAGCAGGTAAAAAGTGTATAGGAGTGCAAAAGATGAATACCTGACTCTTTGGGAACAAAGGGTATTTATAGCCCCAACACTGGGCCAAGGTCCCCTCATTGGGCTGACCAGAACTGGCCCAATAAAAGAACTGCCAGGTTCTACGTGTGTAGTGGCGCCCCGCACGTGGTCCCCTTCCTGATGGTGCTCCGCGAAGAATAAGGAGGGACGAAGACGCGGTCTTTCCGAAGCTTAGATGATTCTATAACGGTCGGAGTGGATAGAATCTTCCCTACGGGGAGGGTGCTCGAGCTAGAGTTCCCTTGGTCGGGGACACTGCATGTCGCGGACAATGACGAACATTGTGGCCACAGTCCGTGGTCGGGCACGTCGGTGATGGTCCGTTTGTGCATATTCCCCGAGAAGTTTGCTTGGACTGGGCCTTTATCTGCGCTTTGGGTCAAGACGAGTCCAGTCCAGAACACCTCCTATGAAAGTTGTCCATAAAAATTTCTTTTTGCATATTTATTTTTTCCATAAAATATTCTTTTTGCGTATTTATTTTTTATTATTTTCTTTCTTTGATGACTCAATAGTATTTTCAACACAACTAACAAATTTGTATTATTCTTATTATGTTTACAATATATTTTTTATAATATTTCTGTAATTTTCTTTGTTTAAGTTTATTTTTCATTATTTCTCTTCTTTTATTAATATTTCCTCTTATTTTTTAATGTCAATTTGTTTTTTGCTTATCAAAAATATTGTGATTTGTCTTTATGATTTATTTCTTATTTATTCAATTCTTAATTTTATTGTTGTTTATTAATTTTAATTATAGTTTTTTTTTAGGTACAAATTTTAAGTGACTTTTTGGTAAAGAGTATTTTTTGTTTCAATTCTTAGTTTTATTGTTGTTAGTTAATTTTTTTTTATTTTTTTAGGTATAAAATTTAAGTTATCACAAATGGCACTTTTTGATAAAGAAATTATTGAAGATGTTAAATTTTTTTTATTTTTTATTGTTAAATATTTTATTAATAATTAATTAAATAAAAAGGACTAGAAAATAGGACAAGTAATTTTCTTCTCATTATTACTAAGTCTTATTTTGTACAAATTCATTAATTCACTATTACTTATAATAGTAATTATAGTTAAAAGACACATTAATTAATAACACAAAAAAAATAATAAGTCATAATCCACTAGTCCACCATTTTCACACACTAGCCATACCCATTTTTTCTTACTATTATTTTTTTGTTTAATGTATATTTAAGTCTATTTGATTATTATAATATTTCATTAAAAACAATGAGTGTAATTATTTTATATTAGATCGAATCAATTGGTTCATTTGAGAGTTGATAAATTTGTTTGTTTAATATCAATTGTATCTTAATTTTTTTTAATTAATTCATATCATAGTCTAAAAAAATTATAATTTTTTAATCATACTCTAAATTTTTTAATGGATATTCAAACCTATTTGATCATATATAATACTTAATTGAAAACAATGAGTGCAAATCAAATATTGATTTTTGATATTTTTCTTTAACATTAATATAATTAATTAATTTAATAAAAATAGTTAAAATGAAAATAACTAAAAAATTTACAAGAGTATTACCTATGTACTAAATTATCTTATGTGTGGAGTTTATGTTACACAATTAATTTTTTTATATGGACAATTATATGTTAATATCAAAAAAAAATTGAAGGTAATATTGTAATTATTTATTTTTATATTTTATTTATTTATTATTATTTATTTTGCTAATTAATAATTTTTTAATAAATAAAATATTATTTATTTTATAATTATTCAATTAACTAACTATTTTTAATAAATAAAATATTATTAATTATCCCACTAACTAACCATTATTTTAATTAATAAAATATTTACTTTAAAAATACTTAAATACACTTTTGGTCTCTTATTTTTAAATTTTAATTCTTATATTTTAAAAGTCAATTTTTTAGTCCTAAAACTTTACCTCACCTAGAATTTTGTTGATTTTCCTGTAATTTTGCACACGTAAGGCTCTTATTAATAATATGACATTGTTATAGTAATACGACTTCAGTTTCATAAAAAATTTAAATTTATAGTTTGATAGGATAATTTTTTTAAGGTTGTTACGGTTGAACTATCCTACTCACACTTACACCGTTATTATAATTGTTAATTTAAATAATAAAATAAATTTTATTTATTAAGATATCTTTATTAATAGAGAATAAAGGATATAGAATGGAAAATAAAATAATTTTATAATGTCAATCAATCACAATTATGTTAAGTGTTAAATTATACTGTTATTTTCCAATAAATTATATGACATAACTAAATGATAAAATTTTATTGGATGACAATGTAAAACTATTTTACACTGTTAATGAACTACCTTTTAATTCGTATTAATAATAATTAGAATTAAATGCAAAATTCTTCCTGCAATATAGGCGAATTTTATTTTACCTTCTTCATATTTTTTTTTAAATGTCCCTCTGAAATTTAAAAATACTAAGTCTTTTACCCCCTAAGTATAAAAATTACTCACCTGTAAAATTTTTTTTTATCCTTAGATTTAGTGTTAAAATTGTACGCTTAAGAGGGGTAATTAAAAAAAATATATTACAAGAGGTATTCCAAAAAATATATTAAAAGGGAGGTAAAACGAAATTCACCTATATTGCAGTGTATATTGTGCATTTAACCCTAATAATTAAGTAAGTAGTTGAATGAATTATAGTATAAAAAATACACCAATAAAAAAATAATAAATTATGCATTGATTTTTTAAAAGACAAACAATTCTTTTGGCAAAGATGACACACTGGAAGATAGAGTGAGTAGAAAATCGAGTAGAAACACTTGAATGTTCTACGACAAAAAGAAAATCATTATTGACAAGTTAGGAACGTGCGTTAAGATCTTTCTGAAAAATATCATCTATTGCAGGGAAAATATTTAACGCATATTATTTTGGACTGGTCGGAAAGCTCGAGTGGGCCCAACCTAGGACATCTCATAGGTACCACCCACTGACTGTGACCAGGACTGCCCGCACCTGTCGGGCAATACCACCCTCTTGCCTTTCTGATCCAACTCCAATCCAAGATGCTCGTCGAGCATCTTCTCAGTCTATCCGACTCCAGCGTCGTGCAGACTACCGGGGACCGACCAGAGAGATGCCCGCAACCAGCCTCCTCCTCGGAACCAACAACTAGTTACAGGCACATCTTCCTGGTTTGACCAAGTCCTGGAAATTACCTGATTTTCTGGACCCGCATATCTATGCGGGAAATCAGGAACCATTGGCCACATGCCAGGGGCAGTATATAAACCCTCACACTTATGAGGGCCAAGTATCACATATTCACACTCACTACCTGATATTTTGCTAGTACCTTCTTGCTCCCACTCTTACTTGATCGTTGGAGTACCTTACAGGTACAACCCCCTCTCTCCTCTGCCCGACTGAAGATCATCCTCCGACCACTCTCCAGGTTCTGATCAACTGCAAGATCGGTGGCACCGTCTGTGGGAATCTGCTATCCCCATCTTTCTTCCCTCGGAACCTAAGATCAAAGCAACTCTTCTTTCAAGATCCATCTCTCATATCATGGCCGACCATAATGATCTTTACCTGTCCGGAAAGACCGTCTTTTCCCCTGCTCGCAAGACTGATGGAAGCCAGGAACACCCTCGCCTTAAGGATAACTTGGGCTTCCGTGACAGACAAACTGTGTCCCCTGATTCCGCTGATGCCCGGGGTGGTGACGACCAACTCTTGGACGAAGGACATTTCAAGAATCCTGCTGAGGAACTACCAGAAATCTTGCAACCGGTTCCTATCCCTCTCAATGCCGACCTGACCATGGCAGCACTGCTCGCTGCCTTAAATCAGACCAACACCCTCATCCTTAAACAAAATCAGAGGATAAGGGCCTTGGAGAACAAGCGTTCAAGATCTCCTTCCTGGAGAGCCCGAAGACGAAGTTCCCCCAGCGCATCACCACCCAGGCGTGATCCACCGCCCAAAAAGGAAAAGTGTGACGTTTCTTTCTTCAAGAAACGCAATCGCACACCTCCTGCCCAAGATCAAGACTCCTCTTCGTTCAAGAAGAGGAGGGACAACAGGAAGATCGAACGCACTCGATTTCCATCTCCCGAGCCAAAGCAAAAATGAAGGAGCCCCTCCTCTTGACGGGACCACGACGATCGATGGGGGAGAAACTATCACTCTCCTTCTCCATCTACCGTCAATAGTGAAGATGATGAGCCCCATGGCCCACTATCGAGGGAGATCAGTGAAGCTTCACTCCCTGTCGGCCTAGAGAAGTCGCCCACTCTAGGGACCTACGATGGCACGATAGATCCTGACGAGCACATCGAGAACATTGATGCGCTCCTTAACTACAGAGGGGTCAGAGGTGCCATCAAATGCAGACTCTTCCCGACCACTCTCAAGAAGGGGGCGATGGAATGGTATAAAAGTTTGCCCTACGAATCCATCACCTCTTGGAAACAGCACGGGAGGATGTTGTTGTACCCCAATTTTCCCCCTAAGATCCCTTCATCATACCATATTGATTCAATAACAACAAGATCACATTAGGGTTCTTGGCTCTCCTCCATACCTTTAGCTTTTCTCTTTGAGGAACCATCAAGCACCTTGACTTGTTTTCTTTTGTGATCATGAATATTTTGTCTTGATTTTTTCCTTTTAATTAACAAAATGCAATGTTGGTTTGTCTTTCTTGTTACTAATGTAGGTAAAGGCAATGAGATTTAGCAAGTTGCTCCATGGGTTCATGAGTTTATTTTCATGCCCTAGGCAATAAAGCTTGAGAAGTCCAAACCTCACCATTGAAGTTGTTTTGGAAGGTATGGCATGGTAAGGTCATTTTGGTTCACTATATTTCCAAGATATCAAATTTGATTCAAAAGTTCAAGGGATTGACTGAAGAAGTTGTCATGGTTGGACAAGGTCTTGTTTCCATTGATCACAAGTGCATATTTCTCTCAATTCTCAAGATATGGAAGTGGTTTTGATGGCTATGAGTTCTCATTTTCATCCTCAACAACTTCTATTTACATCCTTATCTTCAAAGGGTTATCAACAAATCACTTCAAAAGTTTCAATGAGTTTTCATGTGGAAGAAACTTGATGATGAAGAAAGAGTACAAGTCCTCCAGATGAACCCCCATTTTCCCATGTATGACTTTAAATAATCATAACTTGGTCAATTTTTATCACATTGCACCCAATCTTTTTCCATAATGATCTTGAGGATATGAACTTTATGCCTTCTTTTATGTGCAAAGTGAGAAAATGGATGGAAGATGCCCTAAGGATGCAAAAGATTATAGGTCATTACATGATTTTTTGCCAACTTCAACAATTCATAATCTCTCAATTTTTGGATATTTTGAATGGTTCAAGTTTCAAAATGTCACTCAAGAGGTATATTTCATGCCATCTTTTTTGGTCAAGAGAAAATTCCAAGTGGAAGGCCATGTTTGGATGAAAAACATTATAGGTCACTTTTGAAGAAAAACTTGAAATATTTCTAAGTATGGAAAGTCAACATTTTTCCCCAACTTTGACTCAATGCAACTTTCAGCTCAAGCATCCATTTGACTCCATTATTTTTCCATTGCAAAGCTTGTAACCTCATCTTCCTAAAGCATCAAGAATCATACCTTAAGACCCCTTGAATTGAGAATTCCATTAGATTGAACTTGGTAACTTGGAACTGAAGTTTCTTCATAAGTCAGAATTTGAAATTCATGTTTTGGCCTCTAAACATTAAATTAGCACGTGTTTGTGATCTAAACATGTTTAACCAAGTTTCCAAAGTGGATTAGAGCCTTAAAACGCAAGGATTAGACGAGTTTTGATGGAAATCATATCACACTTTGCTCGTGCATCAGGTTCGCACGATTTCCCTTCAAACTTCATCATTTCACATGCTTGAACATTTCATTTGATTCCCTATAAATAGAGGGTCATCCCCCATTCATTTCCTCAAGCTTTGAGAGCCAAAAACACTCTGTCAAAACCTCACACGAACTTCAAATTTTTGAAATCAGTTTCTGAGATTCCAGCCTTTTCTTCCAAAATTCTTTGCACATTCATCTTCCTTAAGCATCATACAAACTCTCCAGCACTTAAACCAAGCAAAACGAGCTATAATCCAAGCTACAGAAGTCCAGTTTCAGAGCTTCTTTCTTGAACTTCGAAAAGGTAGAATTCTCCACCATTTGGATCCAAACAAAGCACTAACTTGTTCTACTCCTTATCCTGATTCTAGTACTTCTTACAATTTTTAAATCCATTGAGAATTGAGAGAGAAATCTCAAATTGAAGGTGCTCTCCATTTTCTGGGTTTTCGATTCATATCTCTTTGTATACTTCATATAAATTTGGCCCGATGGTGGTGTTAGGATCGTCTTGAAGAGACAAATCCAATGATACTGGTATGAGATCCTAATTTTACCGTTTGAAAGATCTCACAAAATTTCCATTGCAGGGTGGCTGGAGGTTGAAGACGATGACATGTCTCGTCTCAGCCAATGATAGCGTGCCAAACGTTTTAATTTCATTGGTTGCCTTTTTCTGATTCCCTGCACATCTTATTAAGGTCCATATCAAGCACAGTGCGTCTGGTCCATTGGATTAGCTTACTAACGCGGTTTGACTATGATCTGATGGCCCATATCTTTTTGGTTTTATTTTATTTTCTGATTTTATATTTTAATTGATTTAATTTTCAAAAATTCATAACTCTTTTATTTTTTTATCCAAAAATTATGAAAAAAATCACAAAAATACTTTGAATTATTTCTGATATCATGAATATTTTTTCATATTTTTATTTTGACAATTGATATTTTTTGCATTGTTTGCTTTGTTTTAATTACCTAAAAAATACTTTCTGACATTTCTTAATTCTAAAAAGTTTTATAAATATCATTTTGCATATTTCTGACTTTTTGAAAATTTTATAGAATTTTATATTGGTGTTTATTAGTTTTGATCTATTTTTTATTTGTTTGAAAAATTTTAATTAGTTTTAAAATAGTTTGACTTTTTAAAAATTGCCAAAATTTTTATAAAAATATTTGAGTCCTTTTCTGATTTTTCTATGGTCTTACTTAAATTTTCTTGATTAATTTGAATATAGTTGATATTTTTCTTTCTTATTTCCATTTTAAAACATTTTTTTAATGTGTATATTAAATGCAATATTATTTTGTGATTATTTTCTGGCTGAACTTGGGTTGAATTTTGATCATGAACTTTATTAACATCATTGGATCTATGGTGTTGAGTCTAACTCCATAAAAATAGATGAATGATTTTAATAATAGTTTAATTAAAATTTAATTCAAATGTGATTTGTATTCTTTCCCACCCCTCTTCATCTCATTCCTTTCTTATTGCACTAAGTGTTATTGGAGCATAATCTCTATATCATGTCTCAAAATAAAGGGTGCATAGATTGCTATTGACCGGCCTCAAAATAGGTGCGACTTCTATATAAGTCCACTTACGATTGCTTAACATAGCGCTAAATTTTGTCCCGGTTCGAATAAATGATCATTCGTGGCCCAAACCTATGTTTGCAAGCCCAAGTATGTTAATTTGATCCCTTTGATCTAATAACCTTGAGATTTATTGTGTGGAGGCTTTGGTTCTACCAATCCTATAATGGATCTACAACACTTTTGATCAACGTGAATCACTTAAACATCGTTGATCATTAAATGATACTTGTGAGGATTCCAAATGGATGATATACTTGACAAAAAGAAAATGCGACTTGTTGTATGGAGGCTTTGGTTCTACCAATCCTCTAATGAGTTCCAAATACAAGTTTCAAGATGGTCATCCAACTAACCACTAATTATTAACAATTGATTTTACTTTATGCTTTTATTTTTTATGCTTTATGTACCATTTACTTTAAGCATTACATTTCATCTTACTTTTCATCTTTGCTCACTTGGGCATTTATATTCTTGTCGTTTTATTTTGCTCACTTGAGCTTTTATTTTTTAAGACACTTAATAATAAACATGAACCATAAAAACCTTTAAAATACTTGGACTATTTAGTTACTATCCTTGGCATTATGGAGTATTGGACTTCTTGGACTTAAGATTAGAAGCCTTGGCCTATATTGGAGACCTTGTGATCTTAATTGATATTTTGTCTGGAGTTCTTGAGGTTTACCTCAAGACATTGGTGTGATCGGTGGATCTGGAACTGACTGTTTTAAAGCTGGTTCGCGAAATGTCGCGGTAAGCAAGAGTCGCCACCGTCTTTTATTTTCTCCAATTGGAAAGGACAAAAGCACAGAAAAATTCCTTTAAAGAGATTGCTCTCGGTTCGGGAGGTAGGTTATAGAAAGGGAAGGTGTTAGCACCCTTTCTATCCATGGTTATCCATGGGCTCTTAGATACTTGCTCAATGTGTTTTCAAAATGTTTGCTTGCTTTTTCAATGTGGGTTTCAAAAATATTCTTTGAAAAGTTTCAGTTTAACTCGTACGCCAGAGTGTTTTGAAAAGTTTGTTTTGAAAGTTTTTTGAAAGTGTTAGTGTGAAAAGATTTGATTTGTTTTGTTTTAAAGAGAGCAAGTATCTACGAGAACCTACCTACCCTAAGGAATTCGTCTGTGTAAATGTCCTTTAAAGTAATGCCATCCCACCATTGAGAGGTAGGTAGCACCACCGTTGGAGGTGTTCGGGTCAATTCGAGTTTTAGGGACATGGTGATCACCAGAGCAATGGGAAGACACCTTAGAAGCTACCCTCATGCCAGGTTCCCGGATCATGAGGACTTACTAAGACGTCTTCTACTCGACGATCACCTTTCGAAAGGCAACAGTGAGGCGTACCCTAGGGGTGGTGTGTGCGAATTGTGTGTCATTTTCAGTTCATTGTTTGTCTTGTCATGCATTGGTGATCTAACGATTCAATTTTATTTTCGGGCATTCATTCTTTCATGCATATTTATTAACAGTTATATTTGCGAAAAAAATAAATCTAACTATTACAACTGGCGCGGGTCCACATCGCCAAAAAAACCGAACCCGATTTGACTGAAAATAAATAAAGCGATAAAATAAAAAGTGCAAGAAATAAATCTAAACTTATTACAAGGCTTTGGGGCATATACAGAGTTATTTACACAATATAAAACAAATGCGCGAAATAAAGAGATTAACAAAATTAGGGCGTTGGACCCTTTTACAAATAATTAAAATTAATCAAGGAATCTAAAATTAAAAATTAAATGAAAAATAATGTTTTTGTGTTTTTTAGATTTAAAAGAAAAAAGGAAAAAATTAATTAGAATTAAAGTGCTAAACCCTAGTTTTAATGTTTTTTAAGTCTATTATGAAAAAAGATTTAATTTCTAACCTAATTAAATTCTAAACTAATTTATGTACAATTTTTGATTTATAGAAAATAAATAATAAATAATAATATTGTGAAAAAAAAGGAAAAAAATTAAAAAGGATATAAAAAATTAATAATTAACCTAATTCTACATTTTTTTGGATTTTTATTATGAAAAAAGAATTAAAATTAAAATTAAAACCTAATTAAACTAAATGATTTACATTTTAATTTATTTATAAAAGTAATCAAAATTAATTATATTTTTTTTCTTTTCTGTATTTTTAATGTTTTTTTTATATTTTTTGTAAGAATTAATTAAATCAAAAAATAAAATACACAAGTAAATTTAAAAATAATAGAATATAAAGAAAAGAAGAAAAAAGAAAAAAAGATAGAACCAGGGAGGTGTGGATTTGAAAAAGCCTGGCCCATTTTTGCTTGAATTGGTTGACTTTTCTAATCCTGTGCACGCCTGTTGACTTGATGTATGGTGCACTCTTCATCTTGGCCATGGATCTGAGGCCCTGGGACACGTGGGGGTTGAATCCTGATGGAGTATGGTGAGCATCAATGTGAGCGTTGCATGGAACCTGGAAAGGAAAAATAATATTGAATTTTTGCAGGACCTGGGACTTGAACCCAGGTCATTGTGGTTACATGCGCGTGTCTTGGCCAGCTGAGCTAGTTAATTCATTCGTTATATAATAAACAAATAAATCATATAAAATAAAAGCAACACGCTAGTGACTTGAAGCGCGCGAACTTTGAATGGACAAATCGCTGGTGGACACGTCTTCTTCTTCCTCATGTCCCCTGTAACATAAACAAATAAAGCAACGGTTTTGAAGCGTTGCATTAGGTAAGCTACAAAAAAATAGCGAATAGCTCGTTTCCTTATATAAATTAGGCGCGAGTATGTCTTCTTCTTCGTCTCAAGATGCTGAGTTCAACCATGGTGGTCATGGGCCCTAATTTTTCTCCTAGGCAAAATCCCTAATTTGAGAAAGCTGTAAACCTAGAATTCGAAAATGGCAAGTTCATATTTATGGCACAAAAATGAAATCAAATGCATTGGTCAGCTTGGAAACATCATTGTGAGTATGAATATCTAAAAAAAACTGCAAGAATGTGCTTGAATCGTGCTACATGATTTCAAAATTTTTAAGAAGCAGTTGGACTCGTGGATACCAGTTCAAGGAGTTTTGGAAGATGTTATGATTTGGGATACGTTCAAAATTGTCTCAGGAAGCCGTTGGTACAAAAATTAAGGCTTGAAAAGATCCCTAGCACTGATTTCAGTTTTGCCTTTTATGGCCAAAATTTCAAATGTCCAATGGCTTTTTCAGCGAGCTTTTTGCTATGTTCTAGCTAGGGTTGGACTCAGTGATGATTATGGAATGGAATAGGCTTGCTATTTGACCTTAATCCATGCTTGAGAAAGAATTGGCCTTAGGGTTTCTTCCATTAACCATTTTTCCTATTTTCTAGCCAAAACCTAGACCTAGTGTGCAAATGAACCTTAGCCTGATTTTTGAGTTGGTTCATGATACATAGGAATTGTCCAAGTTCATTTGACATTATTTCATTGATTTTTAAATTTTATTTGAATTTTCAAAGAATTAAAATGAATTAAATCATCAAAAATAAAATAAAATAAAAAAATCAATATTTGGTCTTGAAATCAACCATGGAACACGTGTGTAGCATGACAAGGATGAACAAAGTGAGAAAAATGGGGCCCTTTTGTCAAAATTGGATTTTCAAAGATAGTTGACTTTTGCCATTTCACAAAATTTTCCCAACTTCTACAAGGCATAACTTGCTCAATTTTTAAGCTTTTCACATGTTCTTGGACATTTTGGAAAGGTCTTTGAGTCCTTTAACCAATGCCTTTGGTCCCATGTCATTTTGATTTACCAATCTCAAGTTATGGCCTTTGACTTAAAGTCCCTTTTTGTTGACTTTTGAAAATGACCTATAATGTTGAAATTGATAACTTTTTGTGAGAGCATTTCTTGGACTTGAAGTATGAAGATGAGTTGTAGGAAATGTCTTTCTCTTCAAAATGAGCTTTGGATGGAATTTTTCTGATAATCCATGTGAAAGTTATGCCCTGGTCAATTTCAGTTGACTTTTTCAGCTGTCCAAATATAGCAATTTTTGCATCTTTGATGATTTCTGAGCCAAATTTTGAGAATCATGATCAAGCATTGATCAAATGATGTTTGTGGCTTCAAAATGATAGGTTGACCAAAAATTTGAACTTTTGACTGTCAAATGACCATTTTGCCCCTACAGTTGACTGTAGTGCAATTTAGGGTTTTGACTGTGCAATTTTGAGCTGAATGCCTTGAAACTTGATATGGGGATGCTTGACCATGTTTATAAGCATATGAGACTTGATTGGACCTTTGAAAACTTCCTTTTCTTGATCAGACTCAAAACCCTAATTTTGACTGTATAGGAGACAGTTGCACTGCACAACCCTTGGGGAATTTTGTGACCTGGCTTGACAATTTCTTGAAGAATATGGGAGGGCAAATTTTGGGGTATAACAGTTGCCCCTGTTCAATCTTCTTAGACCTGAGGATGTAGATTGGCGGACGTGCCTTTCGTAATCCGAGGGTAAAAGATGATTGGACACTAGAGTGCCCGGAAATTTGCGCTCACATGTTAGCAATGATGGTGGAATGGGCTTATAGATGCCATCCGGATGTTGATCGCGTAGGAGATTCCTTGGTGAGAACCTGCATACCTGCAAAAGAAAAACGAATACCTGACACGTTGCAGGAGCTGGTGTTTTAGATGTATCTTGACTGGTTACAGGAGCTGAGTCTGGAGCTTCAAACAGCAATGAAAGAACCAGGGATGATTACTTCCTTAGCATGAATGGTAAGAGAGCCTTGGGTGACTTTAACTTCAACAACGCTCGTTGAGAAAAAATCTTGGGTGTCTTCTACTGGGATAAGAATCAGGGAGATCTTAAGGTCGATCTGACTGAACCAGAGAGGCCTTTGACAGAATCAGGAAAATCTTGGGACGATTTAACTGAACCGGTCTAGGTCTTGAAATGTCTTCAAAGGGATAAGCAATCAGGAAAATCTTGGGACGATTTAACTGAACCAGAGAAGGCCTTTGACTGAACCAGTCTAGGTCTTGAAATGTCTTCAAAGGGATAAGCAATCAGGAAAATCTTGGGACGATTTAACTGAACCAGAGAAGGCCTTTGACTGAACCAGTCTAGGTCTTGAAATGTCTTCAAAGGGATAAGCATCAGGAAAATCTTGGGACGATTTAACTGAACCAGAGAAGGCCTTTGACTGAACCAGTCTAGGTCTTGAAATGTAGCTTGAGAACTTAACTGGATCTTCCCTGAAAGGTAAAAGTCAGTCATATGCAATGCATGATATGGATCAAGCAATGATGTTCTCAACATAAATGAGATTTGTATGATGCAGTGCGTTATGCATGCTATAATGCTGTATGTGATGTTTTATGTATGTTTTCGTCTAGGAAAATGAATCCTTGACGGGTGCCGGGAAGTCGTATCCCGGGCTGATGTCGAAGAATAGATTTTGCTTCCACTGGGGATGATAACTGCAAGGATACCGGTAGGAGAAGATGACTCCGTTGCGGAATAAACTTGGCGAATGGGAGATTCTGCGGGGATAAAAGCTACTCTGACGACCATGCCGGGAAGCAATACTCTGTGGGAAGAGTGATGCCTTGCTGAATGTTGATAGTAACTCTGTTGGGGATACCGTTGTTGTATTGGAAGTATTGATGGACTTCATTGGGGATAGGAGAGAACTATGTTGACGATGACCTTTCCGTGGCTTTTGGCTGAGGATAACCCAGTTATATCCTGTTAAGGAAACAACTCTTTGAATAAATCCGGACGACGCGTTCGTGCTCTGCGAGGGGATAAGCTTCCAGAATTTACTGGGGATAAGCTTACTGCTTGGAGAGATGAATTCCACCTTTCCTGGGGAACTTGGATGGGACTCTCCTGGGGAAGTTTTGATATGCTGGGGAAGAATGCACTGACTTGCTGTCTCACTCTCTGGGGAACTTAAGATGCCTGGTTAGGTTCTTTAACTGAACCTACCTTGGTACCTTGGATAAAACAATTAGACTGCTCAAACAACTCTTTATTGCCCCTGTTTCTAGTGTCACCTGCAATTAGTTCTTTGTCTCGTATGCAAATATTTATGAGCTAGCAAATTATTATCAATGCATATATCACAAATTGAACCTTGGACGTTTTTCGCAAAACCAAAACAGAAAAAGAAAAAAAAACAGTTGGCACGTTTAACTGAAAAGTATATTTGTATTGATTTTGAATAGCCTGTGAATGGGCGTTTTGTGTACAAGAGGCTGACGTCCTAGTAAGCGGAATGTCGCCGAGCAAAAGAGTTTATTACAAGTTTTGTACAAAAGAAATTAAAACAGCTGTGTGAAATATGAATGATCCACTGGGTTTCAACTCTGCTATAGCCTTTATAACTCCGAGCGTCTCATCACTTGGTGACCTTGGTTGAGGGTGAAGCTGACTGATCGATGCCGTCTTGATGTAGATACTGGATTCTGGATGCAAAGTGATCCAATGAGACATAGTATTACGCTTTTATCCCTAACTTTTGCCTGGACTGCCCTTTCGGGTTTTCAGTCCACCGGGATACCCATTTTTGCCCAAGCCGCCTTTTCAGGTTTTCGACTTGCCGGGTGTACAGATTTTTCATTTTCATCCCTTCATTTTGCCCGAACCCTTTTGGTTCGACGGGAAGCCCTAATTTTTGCCTAGACATGTCAGCCTAGCGGGTCTTTTTTCATGCGTAGTATTTTTTAACTATGTCTGCATTGGCGGGGTGAGGAAGGTCGTCACCATCCATATTGGTTAATATCATTGCTCCTCCTGAGAACACATGCTTAACCACAAATGGCCCTTCGTACGTAGGGGTCCATTTGCCCCTTGGATCACTCTGAGGAAGGATGATTCGCTTGATCACCAGATCCCCGACTTGATATTCCTGTGGTCTGACCTTTTTGTTAAATGCCCTGATCATTCGCTTCTGATACGTCTGACCATGGCAGATAGCAGCAAGTCTCTTTTCGTCAATAAGGTTGAGTTGATCAAGTCGTGTCTGGATCCAATCATCTTCGTTCAGATTTGCATCCTTCATTATCCGGAGAGAAGGAATTTGTACTTCGATCGGCAAGACTGCCTCCATGCCATAAACCAGAGAGAAAGGAGTTGCCCCGGTTGACGTCCTAGCTGAGGTACGATACCCATGCAGAGCGAACGGTAACATCTCGTGCCAATCTTTATACGTTACTGTCATCTTCTGCACAATCTTCTTGATGTTTTTATTAGCTGCTTCTACAGCCCCATTCATCTTCGGTCTGTAAGGAGAAGAATTGTGGTGCTGTATCTTGAACTGTTCGCAAAGCTCAGCGATCATCTTATTGTTCAGGTTGGTACCGTTATCCGTAATAATCCGCTCAGGGACGCCGTACCGACAGATCAGGTTGTGCCGAATGAACCGTGCCACAACAGTCTTGGTTACCGTAGCATAGGATGCTGCCTCAACCCACTTCGTGAAATAATCAATTGCCACTAGGATGAAGCGATGTCCATTGGATGCCGTAGGTTTTATCTCACCGATCATGTCTATGCCCCACATTGCAAATGGCCAAGGCGCAGTCAGAACATTCAGGGGAACCGGAGGAACATGCACCTTGTCTGCATAAACCTGGCATTTATGGCATGTCCTAGAATGTTGGTAGCAATCAGCTTCCATGGTGGACCAGTAATACCCTGCCCGTAGAATCTTCTTGGCCATGGTATGTCCACTGGAGTGTGTACCAAAGGTCCCATCATGTAGCTCTTCCATGATTCTTTCTGCTTCAGTCTTATCTACACAACGCAGTAGAGTTGAATCCTGGTTTCGCTTGTACAAGATGCCGTTGCTAAGAAAGAACTTGGCTGCAAACCTCCTCAGGAATTTCTTATCATTGACAGATGCTCCCTCAGGGTATTCCTGTGCTTCCAGATATCTCTTTACTTCGTGGTACCAAGGCTTCTCAGTTACCAATTCAGTTTCGAGATCACAACAGTATGCCGGTTCGTCCAGTTTCCAGATGATGATCCGGGGAGCTTCATTATCCCATTTAACCTTGAACATTGAAGACATTGTAGCTAACGCGTCCGCTAACTGATTCTCTTCTCTTGGAAAGTGCTCAAATGTTATTTCTGTGAAATGGGGGATCAGGGCCAACACACATTCTCTGTAAGGAATCAAGTTTGGATGTTTCGTATCCCACTCTCCTTTGATCTGATTGATCACGAGAGCGGAATCTCCGAAGACACTCAGAAATTTGATCCTCAGGTCTATCGCAGCTTGAAGACCCATAATACATGCTTCATACTCCGCCATGTTGTTGGTACAGTTGAAACACAGCCGGGCGGTGAGTGGAGTATGAGTACCCTGTGGAGATACGATTATGGCGCCGATACCATTTCCCAAAGCATTGGAGGCTCCGTCAAAGTGCATAGACCATCGGGATCCCGGTTCAGGTCCTTCATCCGGTCCAGGTATTTCACAGTCAGTTACTATCATAATGCTTTCATCTGGAAACTCGAAGTTCATTGACTGGTAGTCATCCACAGCTTGATGTGCTAGGTGGTCTGCCAATACACTTCCCTTGATGGCTTTTTGGGTCGTGTACTGAATGTCGTATTCCGTCAAGATCATCTGCCATCTTGCAATTCTCCCAGACAGAGCAGGCTTTTCGAATATGTACTTTATAGGATCCATTTTTGAGATTAACAAGGTAGTGTGAGTCAGCATATACTGTCTCAGCCGGCGAGCAGCCCATACCAAAGCGCAGCAAGTTTTCTCAAGCAGTGAGTATCGGGTCTCACAGTCGGTAAACTTTTTGCTAAGGTAATAAATGGCATGCTCTTTTCGGCCAGACTCGTCATGCTGCCCCAGCACACACCCCATTGCATTATCAAGCACTGTCAGGTAAAGTATCAAAGGTCTCCCTTCAACTGGTGGCATAAGGATGGGTGGTTCTTGGAGATATTCTTTGATTCTATCAAAAGCAGCCTGGCATTCATCATTCCAACGTACTACCTGATCTTTCTTCAGCAGCTTGAAGATTGGTTCACAGGTAGCAGTCAGATGAGAGATGAAGCGAGCAATGTAATTCAGGCGTCCTAGAAAGCCTCTGACTTCCTTCTCCGTCTTAGGAACTGGCATCTCTTGAATGGCTTTGACCTTAGCAGGGTCCACTTGAATTCCTTTATCACTGACCACAAAGCCTAGCAACTTTCCAGATCTTACCCCGAAGGTGCACTTGTTCGGGTTCAATCTCAGCTTGTACAGTTTCAACCGGTCAAACAATTTCTGCAGATGATCTAGGTGTTCTTCCTCAGTCTGGGACCTAGCGATCATGTCGTCCACATACACTTCTATCTCATGATGGATCATATCATGAAATAAGGTAACCATGGCACGTTGGTAGGTTGCCCCAGCATTCTTTAACCCGAACGGCATGACCTTGTAACAGAAGGTGCCCCACTGAGTAACAAAGGTAGTCTTTTCCATGTCTTCAGGTGCCATCTTGATCTGATTGTAGCCTGAAAAACCATCCATGAAAGAGAACACTTTATGCTGAGCTGTATTATCAACAAGGACATCAATGTGGGGTAGAGGGAAGTCATCCTTGGGGCTGGCCCTGTTCAGATCCCTGTAATCAACACACATCCTGACCTTGCCGTCCTTCTTAGGTACCGGCACCACATTAGCAACCCACTGAGGGTAAGAAGTTACTGCAAGAAACCCGGCATCAAACTGCTTCATAACCTCGGCTTTAATCTTCTCAGACATCTCTGGACGCATCCGACGAACCTTTTGCTTAACCGGAGGGAAATCTTCTTTAGTTGGTAAATGATGGACCACAATGTCGGTATCTAATCCGGGCATATCTTCGTAGGACCAGGCAAAGATTTCTTTATAATCCTGCAGCATCTGAGTCAACCGTTGCTTCACGCTGAGTTCTAGGTTGGCACCAATCTTCACCTCTTTCTTGTCTTCCTCAGTACCCAAGTTTATTATTTCCACTGGCTCTTCATGGGGTTGAATTGCCCTCTCTTCCTGTTGTAACAATCTTGCAAGTTCACCAGGCACTTCGCAATCATCTTCAACTTCGTCTGCGGCCAAGTTGATCGGATTTTCGAAGTCATAACCGGCAGTAGCAGAGCCGTTACCAGTGAGATCCAGAGTGGATTGAAACCTGTATGAGTGAGTGTGTGTGTAAATACAGCTGTTTTGCAATATGTAAAGAAAGGAAAGAAAAGGAGCGCAAAATTTGAAATGTGAAAAACGTCCAATGCTTTTATTCATGATATATGATAGTGACAAACAAAAAGCCCTCATAAATAAAACCACGGTGCCTCGGGTAAGACACCGGGCCATATAGTCTCAAATTATTGTTTATTACAAATCAAAAAACAAAGAAATTCATTACTGGGGAACAAAAGTTATTGGAGTAAAATCTTTAGCAGTCCAATTGGTCAATCCACCGTCGGCCGTTGGGTAGATCCAGCTATCGAACTCTGACTCTCCCACTTCATCTTCCTCTCCAATAGCATTCACTCCATGCTGAGTGATGAGCAACGGAGGTCTTCCAATTCTTGCCTTGCGCACCGCTTTCTGAGCTTCCGTGGTGAAACCCAGCCCAAACTTGTTAGTCTTAGGAGTAAGATCAGGGAGTTTGCCCCAATTTGCACATTCGCCTTTTTCGATCACAGCCCGGGCGTCCTTTAAGGAGGCCATCTTCATAGGAGAAACCTCTTCATCTTCTGCTGTTGCCAAGGTTGGTGGTACCTCCTCAAAATGTTGAAAGGGGGTTTCAATGAACTCCCCATCCATTTCTACGTATCTGAAAGAGTTGAGGTGGCTGACCATGTATTCCTCCTCCCCTTGCACTGTTACGATCCTCCCCCTGACCGGGTACTTGAGCTTCTGATGCAATGTAGAAGTCACAGCTCCAGCTTTGTGGATCCATGGGCGACCCAGCAAACAAGAATAGGACGGATGGATATCCATCACATAGAACTTTGAATCAAATACCTGTGACCCAACCCTGATTGGGATGTCCACTTCACCATGCACCATTCTTTTGGACCCGTCAAAGGCCCGGACAACAATGCTACTTGGTTTGAGCTCTAGACCCTCACAATCCAGCCTATCCAGAGCCTTCTTGGGCAGCACATTTAATGAAGAACCTGTGTCAACCAGCACATGAGCAAGAGTAGTGCCCCTGCATTCAATGGAGACATGCAGGGCATCATTATGGTTTTTCCCCTTTGCTGTCAGATTGGCATCAGAGAAACCCAGGCCATTATCAGCAGTTAGGTTGGCCACACAATCGGTGAACTGGTCAGCAGTCGTATCTTGGGGTACGTGGGCAGTCTTTAAGAAAGCAATCAGAGCCTTTGCATGGGCCTCTGAACACAGCAGCAGTGACAACATGGAGATTTTAGAGGGGGTGTGCCCCAGCTGTTCCACAACATTGAAATCACTTTTCTTTATTATCTTGAGAATTTCTTCCATTTCCTGCTTGGAAGCCTCAACAATGGTCTTTGGTGCCTCCGTCCTGGCAGGCACATCAGCAGCAATTCCCTTGCCCCGAGTATCAGATGACTCAGCAGCAGGGGTGGATACTTGGTCAGAAGGAGAAACAGGCACTCTGGCAGGTGTGAAGATCAAAGGCCTATGAATTGCTGGAGGAGCAATGTCTGGCGAGAACAGTCTTCCACTACGAGTGACCTTAGCAGGCCCGATGATGTTGGAGACACCAGTATCAATGTTGCACTCTTGTTTCACACCCAGAACATAAACATCTGCCCCATAGTGCCATGGGACAGCCTTATCAGATTTGTAGGGTATAGGCCCCGGAACAGTAATGGTGATGGGAACATTCTTGTGAACTGACAAAACTTGTATAGGCTTCTTTGAAGGAGCCTCGGAATAGTTGTTGAAGATGGTAACGATTGACACTTCTTCAACAGGAGCAGCAGGAACAACAGTCTTTTCAAACAAAATCTCTCTATTATCTATCAGGTTTTGGATGCCTGACTTCAACAGAGAACAACCAACAGGGGAAGCAACACATAGAGGGCAACTTTCGCTACATCCCGGAAATAAACCGGCTAGCAACAGATTCCTCTTGACCATCAGCAACGGAGTAGCAACATCATCCACCGAAGCTACATACAAATTCTCCTCAACAGCGTTCACTCCATGCTGGGGCATGGGAGCATTTACAACATTCGGCCTCTCGGGCGCCTCAAACTGTATCTCCTTGGCATCAATGAGGTCTTGAACCTTATTCCTTAGGGCCCAACAGTCATCTGTGTTATGCCCCGGGCTATCAGAATGATAAGCACAGCGAGCATTTGGATTGAACTTGGGGGATGCAGTATTGGGAAACTTTGGAGCCTCCTTGACAGTCACTAAATTGGTGGATAGCAACTGTGGCAGGATTTGTGATAAGGTCATGCTTAACCGGGTGAACTCTCTCCGGGGTCTTTCAAACTTTTGAGGATTATTTGGCCGAGGAGCGGCAGCAGGTTTGGCAATCATTACCGCACTGACAGATTGGCGGTGTTCAGGTCGCTCTGTTCTCCGGGAGTTATATACAGCACTAGCCTCCTTTTTGAAGGGCTTCTTCTCAGTACTGGAGGAGGCAACTTTCTGTATCTTCCCCGATTTTATACCGGCCTCAATCCTTTCACCAGTCAGGATTAGATCGGTAAACCCAGCAGAGGAATTACCAATGAGATGATTGAAAAATGGACCAGACAGGGTCCCCAAGAACATATCTACCAGCTCCCGATCCGTCAATGGTGGCTGCACCCTGCCAGCCAGGTCTCTCCATTTCTGAGCGTACTCCTTAAAACCTTCACCCGACCCTAGCGACATACCCTGGAGCTGGGTACGCGTAGGAGCGAGGTCGGCATTATACTGATACTGCTTGTAAAAAGCAGTGGCCAGATCCTCCCAGTTACGAATGCTGATTCCATCTAGCTGATAGAACCAATCGAGGTGAGTCCCTGAAAGACTCTCCTGGAAGAAGTGGATCCAAAGGTTCTTGTCTGCTGTGTAAGGCTGGATCTTCCTTACATAAGAACGGAGGTGCATCTTGGGACAGGAAGCCCCATCATACTTCACGAAGGCAGGTGTTTTGAACTTGTGCGGGATCACCACTCCAGTAGATAACCCCAAGTCTCCGAAATCCAATCCAGGTACCCGTTGAACTTCCACAGCCTTTAATCTGTCTTCCAGCTGTTTGTACCGGTCTTCAGCAGGAGGGTACTGGTCGTCATTGAAGTCTGTTTCAGTATCAGAGCCCACAGGAGTAGTGACCTCCCTTTCATGGTGACTACCTTCCGTCACAGATGGAGGAGTCCTTTCAGCTTCAACAACCAAAGTGTTCCCGAGTCTGCGCCCAGTGTTAAATAGCACAGTCCTCCTCTTCTTCTTAGTCTTCTTCAACAGCATGGTCTTTAACTCTTGTTGACCCTGAGACAAGCCCTTGATCAGCTCCTGAAATTGGGCGTTTTGCGCCTGAAACTGGACGTTCTGCGCCTGAAGAGCCTTGATAGCCGCATCGGTTGATGATTCAGGAAGGTTCATGATGCTGAAATAAACAGCGAAGAACGGTAAACAACCTGAAAAGAAGAGTATTTATGATGCACATGATGAATGATATGCGTTTATGCAATGCATTCAAGAGTTCGAAAATTCAAATTTGTTGTAGACCAAAAGGAACACACTTTATTATTAAGAAAATCATTGTTTTAATACATCAAAGCCTCATGGGCAAAAATACAAAAAGATCAAGTCACATCCAAAATATGTTGCGCATCTTCTCTGGAGCTATGTAAGTGTTGAGATTCCTTTCCTCGTGCAACAGGCGAGTGAGCTCCAAAACCTTCTTTTCACTGGCATGCAAACTAGTCTCAAGAGAATTCCTCTCTTCCTTAAGCTGGATCCAGCTCTTCTGCATCTCTTCCCAGGATGTGGGCATGTCAGGGTGCTGAATAACATGAGACACCTCTCCTTCCAAGGCAGGCTCTTTAATTACTGGAAGCATGTGAGGATAAGGCATTACTAACTTCTGAGAGCGGGCTCGTACCCATTTGAGGTAAGGCTCCAAAGGGATGGAGTTCCTGTGCCCCAGTGTCTTGCTGTTTATCCTACTAGGCATCCTCCAAGCTCTGATAAATCTCTGGCGAAGTCCTTGAGTATCGTTGTCGAAATCAAAAACTATGTCAGGAATCAACATGTCATGAGGACCATCCCTCCGAGCATAACCAAATTGTCTCCAAGCCAGGCATGGACTATAAGTAATACCCCCTCTGATTCCAAGTAAAGGAACATTAGGATACTCCCCGCAACGATCAATGATAGTGACATCTTCTCTGGACCTAGGGCACCAATGTATATCTGCATGTGTAAGAGTCATCAACCGTTGTGACCATCTCAAACCCCGATCGTTCTTCAGGACTGATTGTGGAAGGTGCGAAATAAACCACTTTCCCAGGAGAGGAGTGCAACACATTAGGACACCTCTTTTTCTCATGGTTCGAGTGTAACATGAGTGAAGGATGTCCCCCAGCAACGTAGGTATAGGATTCCTGGACATAAAGATCTGGACAGCACTGATATCAATGAGCTGATCTGGGTTAGGGAACAACACCAAACCATAAACAAGAAGGGCCACAATCTTTTCAAAAGCTCGTAAGTCAAGAGAGTTCCAACATTCATAGGCCTTTTCAAACAGAAACCTGGCTAAGAACCCTTTGATACCACTTCTAACTTCCCAATGTCCCTTGAGGTCAGATGACTGTAGGTGCAAGGCTTTAGCAATCTCTTCAAGCTTAGGTTCCTTTTCTGTACCGTTGAAGGGTAGCTGATCAAGGATAGGGATCTTCAGGAGTCGGGAGAACTCCTCCAATGTAGGTACCAACTGATAGTCCAAGAAGGTGAAACAGTGATGCAGAGGGTCAAAGAATTGGAACAGGACTTTTATCATATCTTCCTCAATGTTGGTGTTGACCAAGCTGGTGAGGCTTCCATGCCTTTCACTGAATGAAGAGTTCTCAGGAATCCTGGATATAAGCTCCTTAAGCTGAGGAGGGATCCTTACAAGACTGATTGGAATTGTCTTTCTACGAACAGTTTCCATGTCCTACAAAACAAGAACAAAGATGAAAATTCGAACCCCTGAAATGGTTAGTTAATGCCTATGATGCTGGATGATGTCATGATGCTATGATTAAACACACCACAGATATGTACAAAGACAAACATGTAAGGCACACAAGGCACACAAGACAGGCCCTTAAGGTTTAAGGCCAGCATGAGGTCTGGGTAGTACCCTCTTGAAGTTGGTGGGTTCATCCTGTCCTAATCAAAGTAACCGGGTTCTAAGGTTCCCAATATCACGGGATTGCTTTCATTGTTCATCGTTTCGATTTAGCCACTGAACTGGCGACCGAAATATTCCAGGAAAGCAATCCTCAATTGAGTGTAGTATCGAGTATCAACCAACCTCGGACTGCACCAAGGTCAGTTATCTCACTACCCTAAAGAGGCCAAGATGGTTCAATTAAGGTTCCTAAGGTCTGTTGATGCTTCATGACACCACATGGAGGCCCCGTACTCTCCTTGACTGACTCAAGGGTTACCGGTACACACCAAAATGCCACATCAACGTAGCAGACTGTTTCAACCATGTCGGTATACCCCGCACAGTTCCCTCACAGCCTTGTTGCTACTTTCTAAAAGGTATCCCCAGATCCGGGTTAGGATCTATAGAACTCCCAAGACAGTCCCACAATTTTAAAGCACACAAGTCAAAGCAATTGAAAACACAGTGATCTTAGTCCTAAGGTACACCTCACTTTAAATTAATCCCCAGCAGAGTCGCCAGTTCTGTGATCGGTGGATCTGGAACTGACTGTTTTAAAGCTGGTTCGCGAAATGTCGCGGTAAGCAAGAGTCGCCACCGTCTTTTATTTTCTCCAATTGGAAAGGACAAAAGCACAGAAAAATTCCTTTAAAGAGATTGCTCTCGGTTCGGGAGGTAGGTTATAGAAAGGGAAGGTGTTAGCACCCTTTCTATCCATGGTTATCCATGGGCTCTTAGATACTTGCTCAATGTGTTTTCAAAATGTTTGCTTGCTTTTTCAATGTGGGTTTCAAAAATATTCTTTGAAAAGTTTCAGTTTAACTCGTACGCCAGAGTGTTTTGAAAAGTTTGTTTTGAAAGTTTTTTGAAAGTGTTAGTGTGAAAAGATTTGATTTGTTTTGTTTTAAAGAGAGCAAGTATCTACGAGAACCTACCTACCCTAAGGAATTCGTCTGTGTAAATGTCCTTTAAAGTAATGCCATCCCACCATTGAGAGGTAGGTAGCACCACCGTTGGAGGTGTTCGGGTCAATTCGAGTTTTAGGGACATGGTGATCACCAGAGCAATGGGAAGACACCTTAGAAGCTACCCTCATGCCAGGTTCCCGGATCATGAGGACTTACTAAGACGTCTTCTACTCGACGATCACCTTTCGAAAGGCAACAGTGAGGCGTACCCTAGGGGTGGTGTGTGCGAATTGTGTGTCATTTTCAGTTCATTGTTTGTCTTGTCATGCATTGGTGATCTAACGATTCAATTTTATTTTCGGGCATTCATTCTTTCATGCATATTTATTAACAGTTATATTTGCGAAAAAAATAAATCTAACTATTACAACTGGCGCGGGTCCACATCGCCAAAAAAACCGAACCCGATTTGACTGAAAATAAATAAAGCGATAAAATAAAAAGTGCAAGAAATAAATCTAAACTTATTACAAGGCTTTGGGGCATATACAGAGTTATTTACACAATATAAAACAAATGCGCGAAATAAAGAGATTAACAAAATTAGGGCGTTGGACCCTTTTACAAATAATTAAAATTAATCAAGGAATCTAAAATTAAAAATTAAATGAAAAATAATGTTTTTGTGTTTTTTAGATTTAAAAGAAAAAAGGAAAAAATTAATTAGAATTAAAGTGCTAAACCCTAGTTTTAATGTTTTTTAAGTCTATTATGAAAAAAGATTTAATTTCTAACCTAATTAAATTCTAAACTAATTTATGTACAATTTTTGATTTATAGAAAATAAATAATAAATAATAATATTGTGAAAAAAAAGGAAAAAAATTAAAAAGGATATAAAAAATTAATAATTAACCTAATTCTACATTTTTTTGGATTTTTATTATGAAAAAAGAATTAAAATTAAAATTAAAACCTAATTAAACTAAATGATTTACATTTTAATTTATTTATAAAAGTAATCAAAATTAATTATATTTTTTTTCTTTTCTGTATTTTTAATGTTTTTTTTATATTTTTTGTAAGAATTAATTAAATCAAAAAATAAAATACACAAGTAAATTTAAAAATAATAGAATATAAAGAAAAGAAGAAAAAAGAAAAAAAGATAGAACCAGGGAGGTGTGGATTTGAAAAAGCCTGGCCCATTTTTGCTTGAATTGGTTGACTTTTCTAATCCTGTGCACGCCTGTTGACTTGATGTATGGTGCACTCTTCATCTTGGCCATGGATCTGAGGCCCTGGGACACGTGGGGGTTGAATCCTGATGGAGTATGGTGAGCATCAATGTGAGCGTTGCATGGAACCTGGAAAGGAAAAATAATATTGAATTTTTGCAGGACCTGGGACTTGAACCCAGGTCATTGTGGTTACATGCGCGTGTCTTGGCCAGCTGAGCTAGTTAATTCATTCGTTATATAATAAACAAATAAATCATATAAAATAAAAGCAACACGCTAGTGACTTGAAGCGCGCGAACTTTGAATGGACAAATCGCTGGTGGACACGTCTTCTTCTTCCTCATGTCCCCTGTAACATAAACAAATAAAGCAACGGTTTTGAAGCGTTGCATTAGGTAAGCTACAAAAAAATAGCGAATAGCTCGTTTCCTTATATAAATTAGGCGCGAGTATGTCTTCTTCTTCGTCTCAAGATGCTGAGTTCAACCATGGTGGTCATGGGCCCTAATTTTTCTCCTAGGCAAAATCCCTAATTTGAGAAAGCTGTAAACCTAGAATTCGAAAATGGCAAGTTCATATTTATGGCACAAAAATGAAATCAAATGCATTGGTCAGCTTGGAAACATCATTGTGAGTATGAATATCTAAAAAAAACTGCAAGAATGTGCTTGAATCGTGCTACATGATTTCAAAATTTTTAAGAAGCAGTTGGACTCGTGGATACCAGTTCAAGGAGTTTTGGAAGATGTTATGATTTGGGATACGTTCAAAATTGTCTCAGGAAGCCGTTGGTACAAAAATTAAGGCTTGAAAAGATCCCTAGCACTGATTTCAGTTTTGCCTTTTATGGCCAAAATTTCAAATGTCCAATGGCTTTTTCAGCGAGCTTTTTGCTATGTTCTAGCTAGGGTTGGACTCAGTGATGATTATGGAATGGAATAGGCTTGCTATTTGACCTTAATCCATGCTTGAGAAAGAATTGGCCTTAGGGTTTCTTCCATTAACCATTTTTCCTATTTTCTAGCCAAAACCTAGACCTAGTGTGCAAATGAACCTTAGCCTGATTTTTGAGTTGGTTCATGATACATAGGAATTGTCCAAGTTCATTTGACATTATTTCATTGATTTTTAAATTTTATTTGAATTTTCAAAGAATTAAAATGAATTAAATCATCAAAAATAAAATAAAATAAAAAAATCAATATTTGGTCTTGAAATCAACCATGGAACACGTGTGTAGCATGACAAGGATGAACAAAGTGAGAAAAATGGGGCCCTTTTGTCAAAATTGGATTTTCAAAGATAGTTGACTTTTGCCATTTCACAAAATTTTCCCAACTTCTACAAGGCATAACTTGCTCAATTTTTAAGCTTTTCACATGTTCTTGGACATTTTGGAAAGGTCTTTGAGTCCTTTAACCAATGCCTTTGGTCCCATGTCATTTTGATTTACCAATCTCAAGTTATGGCCTTTGACTTAAAGTCCCTTTTTGTTGACTTTTGAAAATGACCTATAATGTTGAAATTGATAACTTTTTGTGAGAGCATTTCTTGGACTTGAAGTATGAAGATGAGTTGTAGGAAATGTCTTTCTCTTCAAAATGAGCTTTGGATGGAATTTTTCTGATAATCCATGTGAAAGTTATGCCCTGGTCAATTTCAGTTGACTTTTTCAGCTGTCCAAATATAGCAATTTTTGCATCTTTGATGATTTCTGAGCCAAATTTTGAGAATCATGATCAAGCATTGATCAAATGATGTTTGTGGCTTCAAAATGATAGGTTGACCAAAAATTTGAACTTTTGACTGTCAAATGACCATTTTGCCCCTACAGTTGACTGTAGTGCAATTTAGGGTTTTGACTGTGCAATTTTGAGCTGAATGCCTTGAAACTTGATATGGGGATGCTTGACCATGTTTATAAGCATATGAGACTTGATTGGACCTTTGAAAACTTCCTTTTCTTGATCAGACTCAAAACCCTAATTTTGACTGTATAGGAGACAGTTGCACTGCACAACCCTTGGGGAATTTTGTGACCTGGCTTGACAATTTCTTGAAGAATATGGGAGGGCAAATTTTGGGGTATAACAATTGGGTTGTTTGTTTGTTTTGTGTGCAGGTTATTGTGATTACATTCTTTGTTTGTAATTTGGAATTCACCCATATACAGCCGTTACTCTGCCCAATTTTTGTGAAGACTTAATACACTTGAAGTTTAGTTCTCTCAAGAGGTCTAGTATCTTTGCTTGTTTGGTTTCAATCCAAAGAATAAAAATTCTATCTTGACTCATAATGTCAAGTATTGGCTTCTTATTGGTTAGATGGCTCTTATCCCTAGCTTTTACCTTATGCTTTAGGATAGTCTCTTCTTCTCTTCCCATCTTCTTTAATTTCAAAAATCCTCTCCCCCCTTTTGAAAATTCTTCTTGTTTTTAAACTTGAACCACTTTTATAATAAACTTGGACTTAGGTCCATGCAGTTTCAAAACATTTTCATAAATAAACTCTAATCAACTTAATAATACCTTGAATTTTTTTTGTGAGAAGACTAAAAGTCAATCAATCTCATTACAAACCATTTTGCCACTTTGGCTTTTTACTTTAAAACTTTTCTCAAAAATATTGGACTCTTGTCAATCTTTGTAGTGATGCAAACAACTATACTTCTAAAATATGGAGTGAAGTGAAATATTTTCCACTTGGGTGTTAAGTGAGACATTGTTGATTTTAAGATCCAAGTCATATCCTCCACTTTGAGATGATGCAAATTCTCCTTTCTCATGATTATGGGTAGTAAGTATGCTTTCCACACAGACAATGACAATGATGTCTTATCTCATAAAATTAACCAATAGACTTGTGTTTAAAAATCTTTAAAAGAGGAACTACGTGTACCCTGATCCCCTATTGCATGAAAGGTGGTATGTAGGCACTAAAGTTTCGCAACCGCGGCGGGTGCAAAAACCATAAAAATATATTTCTTTTCTCACCTCCACCATCCATTTTTATACAACATTTTATAGCTAAAATATACAGATTTTATAAAGAGGTTCATGCGGAGTACCATAGATGTTTAGGGTGTTAATACCTTCCCTTTGCATAACCAACCCCCTTACCTTGAATCTTTCCCCCTCTTTTTTGGGTTATTCGCTCTTTTCCCATTCCTTTGGAAACAATAAAGCGCGGTGGTGATTTTTATTTTGATCTGTATAAGTCTAGTCAATCCAATGGCTTAGTCTTAAACATTTTTACCGCTACAGAAAAATGGCGACTTCACTGGGGAAAGATTGACCTCTTGTGGTCCATCCTTAAGTGGGTTGAACCTATCTTTGTTTATATCTGTATATGGGCTATTGTTTGTTATATATTATATGTTGTATATATGTTTGTCTAGATTTTCATAGTTTTCAGGGTGCTTGGTGATTACTTATAAGTCCTATACCTGGACTTGGGCAAACTTTAAGATAGGACGGGCGGTATAGTCATGTTAACTTTGAGGGAGTAATCCCAAAAAAGGAGGCATGAGATCCCCCACTCAGTGGAGGCCCCTTTGACTGTAGTGTTATTTACCGAGTAATCGGGAAGACGTACTGCTTTCGACCTGGGATCCAGCTGAAGTTGAGGACCGTAGAATACCAAACCCATCTTGGCCTTTTAGGTGTTGTGCGGAAGCTATGACGGAGTAATCCGGAAATAATTGTCATGCGATACTACGTTCAGATGAGTTTTTCTTAAGAATATTACTAATTACCGAGTTAATTGAGAAGTTGGTAATATCCGAAGGAAGAATGTAGACTCTGGGAACCTCTAGAACCTTGTCCGGCATGTGATAAATTTTAGACCAACACCTTATGGGTAGTACCTTCGACCTCATGCTCGTGACGTTGGACCTATGAACCCTATATGTGTGATTGTTGCATCATGCATCCATGCACTCATAAGCATCTTTTGAAGAAAATTTATTTCAAGGAACTTAAAAGTTGACCATTTGTGAATATCTCAGGTACTTTTTAACCATGGATTCTGGAAAAAGAAAGACCGGGAAGTACAGTTTCAAGGATCCCAAGATAGATGAGTTGATCAGTCTAATTCCCGAGATCGAGTGTTATGCAGATTTTCGGAAGAAGTATGGATCCATCATTCCTCTTGTGAAGCTTAGGATGAAGGAGGGTATTCTCTCGACCTTGGTCCAGTTCTATAATCAGATGTATCATTGATTTACTTTCTCGGACTATCAGTTGATGCCTACACTAGAGGAGTATTCTTATCTGTTAGATTTATCTGTTACTGATCGTGTTCCTTTGACTGGTTTGAAGGGTGAGCCAAAACCACATGAGATTACTACTTTGATCCATCTATGGAAGTCTGAGGTGAAAGCCCATATGACTACTAAAGGAAGGATTAGAGGATTATCGGCCCAGTTCATATTGGAGAAAGCTCGCTACTTTGCCAGGATGAAGAGTACAATCGCTTTTGAGGCCATCTTTTCTCTACTTGCTTACGGGTTGTTCTTATTTCCTAATGTGGACAAGTTTGTTGACGTTAATTCTATCAGGATCTTCATGATTGGAAACCCAGTTACTACGTTGTTGGGTGATGCTTATTACTCTATTCATCTTCAGAATTATTATCATGGAGGGATGATTATCTGTTGCATGCCTTTGTTATACCGGTGGTTTATTTCTCATATGCCTCAGGCTGATGCTTTCTGGGATGTCAGGAAGGAACCCCGTTGGGCTCCTAAGATCATGGCACTTACTCACTCGGATATTGATTGGTATCATTGAGCTTACCAGGATATAGAGATTATTGACAGTTGTGGTAGTTTCCCCAATGTACCTCTTCTTGGTACAAAGGGGGGAATTAACTATAACCCTGTTCTTGCACGATGACAGCTCGGTTATCCGATGAGGGATAAACCAAATAGTATTCATTTAAGTAGTTTCTTTATGAAGGAGGGAGGAGACTGTTGTACCCCAAAATTTGCCCTCCCATATTCATCAAGAAATTGCCAAGTCAAGGTCACAAAATTCCCCAAGGGTTGTGCAGTGCAACAGTCTCTCATACAGTCAAAACTAGGGTTTGTGTTCTGATCAAGAATTGAAAGTTTTCAAGGACCCAATCAAGTCTCATATGCCTACAAAGATGGTCAAGTATCTTCATATCAAGTTTCAAGGCATTCGGCTCAAAATTGCACAGCCAAAACCCTAAATTGCACTACAGTCAACTGTAGGGGCAAAATGGTCATTTGGCAGTCAAAAGTTCAAATTTTTGGTCAATATATCATTTTTAAGCCACAAACATCATTTGATTAATGCTTGATCATGATTCTCAAAATTGGGCTCAGAAATCATCAAAGATGCAAAAGTTGCTATATTTGGACAGCTGAAAAAGTCAACTGAAATTGACCAAGGCATAACTTTCACATGGATTATCAGAAAATTTCCATCCAAAGCTCATTTTGAAGAGAAGGACATTTCCTACAACTCATCTTCATACTTCAAGTCCATGAAATGCTCTCACAAAAAGTTATCAATTTCAACATTATAGGTCATTTTCAAAAGTCAACAAAAAGGGACTTTAAGTCAAAGGCCATAACTTGAGATTGGTAAATCAAAATGACATGGGACCAAAGGCATTTGTTAAAGGACTCAAAGACCTTTCCAAAATGTCCAAGAACATGTGAAAAGCTTGAAAATTGAGCAAGTTATGCCTTGTGGAAGTTGGGAAATTTTTGGGAATTTTGAAAAGTCAACAATGGTTCAAATGACCTAAAAATGCAAATGGGCCCATTTTTCTTCCAAGTTTCTTCATGCCAAGCCTATGCACGACCATTAGGCCCAAAGGGAAGTATTTTCTCATTTTTTAATTATTTATTTGAATTTATATTAATATTAATTCATTTAAATTATTTTAATACATGAAAAATATAAGTTTGACCTAAAAAAATCTTTTTATGCACATTCTAAGGTCAATATTTCGTGCACATCCTAATTAGGCAAGATTTGGTTTGATTTGGCATAATTGAACAAAATTGCACATGGAAAAGATATGAAAAAATCTTGAAAAATCAATTTGCAAAAACCATTGAATGAAGAAGATTTGATTGATATTTTTGACCTAAAAGCCTCTATACATATTCAGAATCATAACCCTAATGGCCTTAGACTCTAAGCTGCGCTGAAAACTCCATTGCACTCTTGAAAAATTGCCATAAAAATTCAAATCTGAAAACGTTGTTAGAGGTGGTTTTAAGCTCTAATTCTTATACCTAAAGCTTGCTCGTGGACTCCTGATCATATTCCAATCACAAACAACAAGCAAAGTTCCAAGAATCGGTATCAAGAACTCAGACCGTATCTCAAAACTTTTGAAATCGTGTAGCATAATTCAAGCATCTTTTTGCATTTTTATTTATGTATTCATGCTCATAATGATGTTTCTAAGCTAACCAACGTGTTCAATTGTGTTTTTGTGCCACATATGCGAATATGCCATGAATGAGATTTAGGGTTTGCAGGTTTCAAAATTAGGGATTTTTAATGGAGGCAAAATTAGACCATCCCTGTACCACCATTGCATTCAGTACACCAAGACGAAAAGATTCATGCATTCGCGATGAATTTATATTCAAAGATGAGCTAATCGTTATTTTCTGTAAACCCCTCTAAAACAACGCTCAAAAACCGTGGCCTATCTGTTTTAGTTTCAGGGAAAACGAGGACGAAGACCTCGTGGCGAAGCATGATAGGCGGATTTAAAAAATTCGCGCGCGTTCCAAGCGTTGTTCCACTTTTCTTTTATATTATTTGTATTATATTATATATTAAATGTGATTGAAACGACTCAGTGGCAGGGACATATACTTGTAACCCTCATGACCTGGGTTCAAGTCCCAGGTCTGGCAAATTGCAATGTTATTTTTCAACATAAATTCTTATGCAGCGCGCCTATTGTGGTTCACCATGTTCCATCCTCATCCAGACCTACACGCGTCCAATCAAACCAATTCAAAGGCCAAGATTCAGGGAGTACAGTGGGGGCTAGTCAATATGCCACACAAAATCTGGAAAAAGTCAATGAACTTCAAAGCTTATTGGGCCAAAATGCTAGGCCTGTACCTCCTAAATTGGGACTACACCCCACTCTGGTTTGCACATTCTTTCAATTTTTTACTTATTTTTTTATTTTATTGTTAATCATTATGTTATTTATTTTATTGCTTTAATTTAATTAAATATTTTTTACAATACATAAAAAATACAGAAAAGACAAAAAATATAATTTTTATTTTATTATTTCCATAAATAAATTGTATGTAAATTATTTAGTTTAATTAGGTTTTTAACTTTAATTCCTTTTAATAACTAAAATCCAAAAATAGAATTAGGTTTAATTTTTATTCTTCTTACTTTCTTTTTTAATAATATTTATTTTATTTATTTTCTATAATTAAATTTTATATGTAAATAAACTTAGTTTTAATTAGGTTATAATTTCATTCTTTTTAACAATTAAAAATCCAAAATATAGAATTAGGTTAATTAGCAATTTTGATCCCTTTTCATATTTTGCCCCTTTTTTCACAGTAATAATTATTTATTTATTTATTTTTTATAATTAAATTTGTACATAAATAAATTAGATTTAAATTAGGTCAAATTTCAATATTTTTGCAATAAACTTAAAAAACATTCGAACTAGGGTTTAGCATCTCATTTTAATTTTAATTAATTTTTTCTTTTCCTCCTTAAATCTTAAAAAACATAAAATACCAAAAAAACATTTAATCTTTAATTCCAATTAATTCATCAACTTTAACTTTTTGCAAAAAGGGTCCAACGCCCGTCGCTTTAATTATTTTAATTTGCGCATTTATTTTATGTCATTCATTATAATTTTGTATCTCTCCCAAAGCATTGTAATTTAAATTTCTCGCACTTTTATTTATTCGCTTTATTTATTTTTCAGTCAAATCGGGTCCGGTTTATTTTGGCGATGTGGACCCGCGCCTTTGTAATAGCCTTAGATTTATTTTTCCGCAAACTTTATAACTGTTAAATAAGCATGCAAGAATGAATGGCCCTAACTAAAATCAAGCGTAGATCACAAATAAACATGACAAGACAAATAACTGAAACATGACACACAATTCGCACACACCACCCCTAGGGTACGCCTCACTGTTGCCTTTCGAAAGGTGATCGTCGAGTAGAGGACGTCTTAGTAAGTCCTCATGATCCGGGAACCTGGCATGAGGGTAGCTTCTAAGGTGTCTTCCCATTGCTCTGGTGATCACCACGTCCCTAAACTCGAATTGACCCGAACACCTCCAACGGTGGTGCTACCTACCTCTCAATGGTGGGATGGCACTACTTTTAAGGACATTTACACAGACGAATTCCTTAGGGTAGGTAGGTTCTCAAGGATACTTGCTATCTTCAAAAACAAACAAAAATCTTTTCACACCAACACTTTTCAAAAGCTTTCAAAGCAAACTTTTCAAACACTCTGACGTACGAGTCGATCTGAAATTTTTCAAAGAAACTTTTTTTAAAACCCACAGTTGAAAAGCAAACAAACCATTTTTGAAAACACAAATGAGCAAGTATCTAAGAGCCCGTGGATAACCATGGATAGAAAGGGTGCTAACACCTTCCCTTTCTATAACCTACCTCCCGAACCGAGAGCAATCTCTATAAGGAATTTTTCTGTGCTTTTGTCCTTTCCATTTGGAGAAAATAAAAGACGGTGGCGACTCTTGCTTCCGCGATATTTCGCGAACCAGCGTTAAACAGTCAGTTCCAGATCCACCGATCACAGAACTGGCGACTCTGCTGGGGACATTAAACTTAAAGTGAGGTGTACCTTAGGGTTAGTTCATAACTGTGTTTTCAATTGTATTGACTTGTCTGCTTTAAATTTGTGGGTTGCATCGGAGTTACATAGATCCTAACCCGGATCTGGGGATACCCTGTTTAGGTAGCATAAGCTGTTAGGGACCTGTCCGGCGTATACCGACATGGGTGAAGCAGTGGCTACGTTGGTGTGGCACCTTGGTCTGTACCGATATCCCTCGTGTTGAAACGGGGAGAATATGGGTCTTCCAAGGAGTCATTAAGCACCAACAGACCTTAGAACCCTAAATGACACAACTTGGCCATTAGAACAGTAGCAGTATGCTGCGCCCATTGAGGCTAAACTCTCGTGATGGTTCTGGCCGCAAGAAAAGATTGCGATGCTGGAGTTATGACCGATTGAGGGTAGTCAATGATATTGGGATCCTCTAAGAACCCGGTTACTTTGATAGGACAGGTATGAACCCAACAAACTGAAAGAGGGTAATACCTAGACCTCATGCTGGCCTAAACTCTAAGGGCTTCTCTTGTGTGACTTGTGTGCCTTCGTACTTGACTACTTGCATGCTTGTTATCTGACACATGAACTACTTGCAGGTTTTGTTTATAGTCCTTAATAGGGACTCATAACAGGGTATACTAGGTTTCTTACAGGTTTTGGTTTGCAGTCCTTAATTAGGACTCATAACAGGGTTTACCGAATTTCTTGCAGGTCTTGTTTTAGTCCTTAACTGGGACCCATGACAGGGCTTACTAAACTTCTTGCAGTTTTTGTCATAGTCCTTAACCAGGACTCATAACAAGGTTTACCAAGTTTCATGCAGGGTTTGTTTTAGTCCTTAATTGGGACTCCTGACAGGTTTACTAAGTGTCTTGCAGGTTTTGGTTTGCAATCCTTAATAGGGACTCGTAACAGGGTTACCTACATTACCCCATGCATAGCATGACATCATACCATTGCATACATCCTGCATAAAAAACTAATCCATTTCAAGGATCTCAAAGGCTTGTGATGCAGGTCATGATGAATCAAACACCCAGCAAGGGGCAAAGAGGATTTATTTTCCTCTAGGCAAAGTTGTCAGGGGCTATGACCCACTTGATATGGTGAGCTCTGACTCTTGAAGAAGGTTCCCCTAACCAAGGTAGTTTGGAAATCAAAACCAGACATGATGACTAAAGTCAGGGGCTATGACCCACTTGATATGGTGAGCCTTTGACCCTTGGAAGAAAGACTCTCAACAAATATGAAATTTCTTTTAATCAAGCTACCGGATCCAAGCTCTAACAAATTTTCTTGTTTACCCCGCGAGATCCTTGAAAACATTGCATGCATATCATACATATCATTGCATAACAGGTACCCTTGTTGCAGGTCACTTATCTTTCTCGCTGTTTATTTCAGCAATGGCTTCCCAACAAGATAACCAGGATCTTCTTGCTCAAGAGACTCGGTTCAGGGAAATCCTCCTGAATCTATCCAAGGGGCAGGAGGAGCTGAGGACACTTCTCATGGAGACTTTTGTCAAGAACAGTGCTGAGGATGAAAGGTTGAAACACCTGCAAGCTGAGGTGGATGCCTTGAAAGTCCAGATGCTGGGGCAGGTGACTGCCATTCAAGGATTAGCTCAAAGACAAGACGAGCTCTGGTTTCTCGTCAACCAACTGCTTCAGGATAACCAGCTGGGGCAAAAGTCTAAGGGTAAAAAGCCAGTCATCGTTCGACCATCTTTGAGACAAAGAGGCAAGGAGAGAGCTCCTCAGATAGCTCCAGTGTCACAAATTCAACATCACAACCAACAAAAGAGCGAGAGGAGGCAGTTCACTCGGCTCAACATGACCTTATCCCAGATATTGCCACAGTTGCTGGAGACCAAGCTGGTAACTCTAAAAGAGGCTCCGAAGTTTCAAAATACAACGTCACCAAAGTATAACCCCAACGCTCGCTGCGCTTATCATTCTGATAGCCCGGGGCATGCTACAGAAGATTGTTGGGCTTTGAAGAATAAGATCCAGGACCTGATTGATGAAGGAGCACTGGAATTCACACAAGATGGTCAGGCTGAATTTTTCTACCATCCCTCCAAGGCTCACCATTTGAAGTGACAAGCTCTGAGACTAGGAAACTTTTGTTCATTCAAGTTGTGTTGTGCTTTGATTGTTCAAACACTTACTCATGTTAAACATTGTTATTTCATTAACGCATCGCATATGTCTGTTTTGAAACAATATATTCGTATTCACTAAATGCAAATTATTTTCATATTTTTTCTGATGTCAGCTCTTGATCTAAAATTCTAAGCCTCTTGAGGGAGGATGACGAAAACGATACCATAATCTACAGTATGCTTTTGAACAGACCCCGCTGATGAGGTACAGGCATTGTTTCAATCCCTAAACACTGGAGTTATAAGGATGATAATCCCTCGTCAACCCCTCTGAGCCAAAGAAGTAGGAGTTTTTTCTTTTCGAAATTTAAAACCCTTAATCATAACCTGGGGCAGGGTAGTCTCTCAGTTGATCCAAGTGCATAACAAATGGCACCAAAGAAGTCCTTACAAAACGAAGAAAGACAGTGATGGTTCCGAATAATCAATAAAGAAAGGCAGTCATTATCTCAAATAAAAAAAAACCCATTAAGTCAAAACCCATGAAGGAGACTTACAAAACTGGGGCGTCCCGCTGACTGTGATTCCAAAAAAGGAAACAGTTCAGGCAAAAAAGAAAGGGATAACAAAAATCAAAAAAGAAAGAGGTCTTACAAACCCTTGACAAAAAAGGAAATAACTGCCTAATCAAAATATACTGTCAATATCCGAACCATCACTGGAACAGCGGGACAAAGACTCAAATAAAGGTCTAACGTATGATCAGCTGAGTTTAGGTTTGAAGAACATCACGAAGAGCGGGTGGGTACAAATAATTTGAGCCGTTATCCTTTGTTTCTTAAACCGTGAACCAGGCCACGTTATAACCCTTAAAAGTCCTAGCTGAAGCATGGGTTAGTTCGAAAGCATACTGTTACGAAAGGTATCCTGACTCCTTAAGGCTTACGGTAAATACGAAGTTGACATCACGTTTTACAAACATTCATTTGTTTTATGAAAAAAGAACGCATTTTCAAAATCTTCAAGACAGACATAAGCTTTGCATTTTTGATATAACATTGTTTGCATATGACTTTTTGTTTGAACAACAGAAGTTCGCACGACGAATGCCTAATGAACAGAAGTACCTCCAATCAAGGGGCAGACATGAGCATGGTCCATCATCTGGGGAAGTTAAATCAAGATTCGGAGAATCTCTCAAAGGCCAAATAGCCTGGGGCAAATCTCCACCTGAGTCACTTGGGGCATTCTAATAACGAATCTCGCCCGATTAAACACCTTCTGATGGTATGACAAAACACTTCTAACAGGGGCAACTCCCTACTTTCTGAGAACGAACATAGTCGAAAAAAATACTACGCATAATCAAAGACCCGCTAGGTTGACATACCTAGGCAAAAATAAGGGCTTCCCGGCGAACCAAAAGGGTTCGGGCAAAATAAGGGATGAAATGAAAGATCTGTACACCCGGCAAGTCGAAAACCTGAAAAGGCGGCTTGGGTAAAAATGGGTATCCCGGTGGATTGAAAACCCGAAAGGGCGGTCCAGGCAAAAGTTAGGGATCAAAGCGTACGACTATGTCCTGTTATCTTGTCACTTGCCTACCAGAAGAAGGTTTGTCCATCAGCAACTATAAGCACCTCCACAGGTCATCCTCCCCCACCTCAGAAACAGGGGCAATAAAGAGCCGTCTAAGCAATCTAATTGTTCTATCCACTAAGGTATCAAGGTAGGGTCAGCTGAAAAACATAACCGGTATACCTTAATTCCCCAGAGAGTGAGCCAGCAAGTCAGAGCACTCTCCTCAAGCAAAGTTACAGTCAACCTTAAGGAAGTCGGGTATCCTCCAGCAGATCTCAACATTCCCCAGCAATCTACAGACATTCTTAGCAAGCATCCCCGGCAGTCTTGGTCTAAAGATTGTTCCCCGGCGGCATATCAACATTCAGAGGAGTCACTTCCCCGGTTCGGTTCAAAACTTCCCCAAGAGAGTCCAATCCAGTGTCCTCAAAGGAAAGTTGGAATTCATCTCCCCAAGCAGTAAGCTTATCCCTAGTAAATTCTGGAAGCTGATCCTCACAGAGCACGAACGCGTCGTCCGGCTTTATTTAAAGAGTTATTTCCTTAACAGGATATAACTGGGTTATCCTCAGCCAAAAGCCACGGAAAGAGCGTCGTCGACAAAGTCTTCCTATCCCCAGCAAATTATTATCAACACTCAGCAAGGCATCCCTCTTCCCACAGAGTATTGCTTCCCAGCATGGTCGCTAGAGTATCTTTTCTCCCCGCAGAATCCTTCATTTGCCAAGTTTATTCCGCAACGGAGTCATCTTCTCCTACCGGTATTCTTGTAGTTATCATCCCCAGCGGAAGCAAAATCTATTCTTCAACATCAGCCCAGGATACGACTTCCCGGCACCCGTCAAGGATTCACTTTCCTAGACAAAAACATACATAAAACATCACATACATCATTATAGCATGCATAACGCATTGCATCATACAAGTCTCATTTATATCGAGAACATCATTGCTTGATCCATATCATGCATTGCATATGACTGACCTTTACCTTTCAGGAAAGATACAGTTGAAATTCTCAATCACGTCTCAAGACTTTGACCGGTTCAGTTAAATCGACCCTAAGATTTTTCTGATGCTTATCCAGTCAAAGGCCTTCTCTGGTTCAGTCAGATCGACCCTAAGATCTCCCTGATGCTTATCCAGTTGAAGATATTTCAAGACCTAGACCGGTTCAGTTAAATCGACCCTAAGATTTTCCTGATGCTTATCCAGTCAAAGGCCTTCTCTGGTTCAGTCAGATCGACCCTAAGATCTCCCTGATGCTTATCCAGTTGAAGATATTTCAAGACCTTGTCCGGTTCAGTTAAATCGACCCTAAGATTTTCCTGATGCTTATCCAGCCAAAGGCCTTCTCTTGGTTCAGTCAGATCGACCCTAAGATCTCCCTGATGCTTATCCAGTTGAAGATATTTCAAGACCTTGTCCGGTTCAGTTAAATCGACCCTAAGATTTTCCTGATTCTTACCCAGTCAAAGGCCTCTCTGGTTCAGTCAGATCGACCCTAAGATCTCCCTGATTCTTATTCCAGTAGAAGACACCCAAGATTTTTTCTCAACGAGCGTTGTTGAAGTTAAAGACACCCAAGATTTTTCTCAACGAGCGTTGTTGAAGTTAAAATCGCCCAAGGTTCTCTTACCATCCATGCTAAGGCAGTAACCATCCCTGGTTCATTCATCAGCGTTTGAAGCTCCAGACTCAGCTCCTGTAACCAGTCAGGACACATCTATACCAAGCATCTAAAATCAGCTCCTGCAACGTGTCAGGTACTCATTTTCTCTTTTGCAGGTATGCAGGTTCTCGCTAAGGAATCTCCTACGCGATCAACATCCAGATGGCATCTATAAGCCCATCATCCTATCCAGCAATCTCCAAATGGCATCTATAAGCCCATCATCCTATCCAACAATCTCCAAATGGCATCTATAAGCCCATTCCCCCATCACTGCTACTATGTGAGCGCAAATTTCTGGGCACTCTAGTGTCCAATCATCTTCTACCCTCGGATTACGAAAGGCACGTCAGCCAATCTGCATCCTCAGGTCTAAGAAGATTGAACAGGGGCAACTGTTGTACCCCAAAATTTGCCCTCCCATATTCATCAAGAAATTGCCAAGTCAAGGTCACAAAATTCCCCAAGGGTTGTGCAGTGCAACAGTCTCTCATACAGTCAAAACTAGGGTTTGTGTTCTGATCAAGAATTGAAAGTTTTCAAGGACCCAATAAAGTCTCATATGCCTACAAAGATGGTCAAGTATCTTCATATCAAGTTTCAAGGCATTCGGCTCAAAATTGCACAGCCAAAACCCTAAATTGCACTACAGTCAACTGTAGGGGCAAAATGGTCATTTGGCAGTCAAAAGTTCAAATTTTTGGTCAATATATCATTTTGAAGCCACAAACATCATTTGATCAATGCTTGATCATGATTCTCAAAATTGGGCTCAGAAATCATCAAAGATGCAAAAGTTGCTATATTTGGACAGCTGAAAAAGTCAACTGAAATTGACCAAGGCATAACTTTCACATGGATTATCAGAAAATTTCCATCCAAAGCTCATTTTGAAGAGAAGGACATTTCCTACAACTCATCTTCATACTTCAAGTCCAAGAAATGCTCTCACAAAAAGTTATCAATTTCAACATTATAGGTCATTTTCAAAAGTCAACAAAAAGGGACTTTAAGTCAAAGGCCATAACTTGAGATTGGTAAATCAAAATGACATGGGACCAAAGGCATTTGTTAAAGGACTCAAAGAACTTTCCAAAATGTCCAAGAACATGTGAAAAGCTTGAAAATTGAGCAAGTTATGCCTTGTGGAAGTTGGGAAATTTTTGGGAATTTTGAAAAGTCAACAATGGTTCAAATGACCTAAAAATGCAAATGGGCCCATTTTTCTTCCAAGTTTCTTCATGCCAAGCCTATGCACGACCATTAGGCCCAAAGGTAAGTATTTTCTCATTTTTTAATTATTTATTTGAATTTATATTAATATTAATTCATTTAAATTATTTTAATACATGAAAAATATAAGTTTGACCTAAAAAAAATCTTTTTATGCACATTCTAAGGTCAATATTTCGTGCACATCCTAATTAGGCAAGATTTGGTTTGATTTGGCATAATTGAACAAAATTGCACATGGAAAAGATATGAAAAAATCTTGAAAAATCAATTTGCAAAAACCATTGAATGAAGAAGATTTAATTGATATTTTTGACCTAAAAGCCTCTATACATATTCAGAATCATAACCCTAATGGCCTTAGACTCTAAGCTGCGCTGAAAACTCCATTGCACTCTTGAAAAATTGCCATAAAAATTCAAATCTGAAAACGTTGTTAGAGGTGGTTTTAAGCTCTAATTCTTATACCTAAAGCTTGCTCGTGGACTCCTGATCATATTCCAATCACAAACAACAAGCAAAGTTCCAAGAATCGGTATCAAGAACTCAGACCGTATCTCAAAACTTTTGAAATCGTGTAGCATAATTCAAGCATCTTTTTGCATTTTTATTTATGTATTCATGCTCATAATGATGTTTCTAAGCTAACCAACGTGTTCAATTGTGTTTTTGTGCCACATATGCGAATATGCCATGAATGAGATTTAGGGTTTGCAGGTTTCAAAATTAGGGATTTTTAATGGAGGCAAAATTAGACCATCCCTGTACCACCATTGCATTCAGTACACCAAGACGAAAAGATTCATGCATTCGCGATGAATTTATATTCAAAGATGAGCTAATCGTTATTTTCTGTAAACCCCTCTAAAACAACGCTCAAAAACCGTGGCCTATCTGTTTTAGTTTCAGGGAAAACGAGGACGAAGACCTCGTGGCGAAGCATGATAGGCGGATTTAAAAAATTCGCGCGCGTTCCAAGCGTTGTTCCACTTTTCTTTTATATTATTTGTATTATATTATATATTAAATGTGATTGAAACGGCTCAGTGGCAGGGACATATACTTGTAACCCTCATGACCTGGGTTCAAGTCCCAGGTCTGGCAAATTGCAATGTTATTTTTCAACATAAATTCTTATGCAGCGCGCCTATTGTGGTTCACCATGTTCCATCCTCATCCAGACCTACACGCGTCCAATCAAACCAATTCAAAGGCCAAGATTCAGGGAGTACAGTGGGGGCTAGTCAATATGCCACACAAAATCTGGAAAAAGTCAATGAACTTCAAAGCTTATTGGGCCAAAATGCTAGGCCTGTACCTCCTAAATTGGGACTACACCCCACTCTGGTTTGCACATTCTTTCAATTTTTTACTTATTTTTTTATTTTATTGTTAATCATTATGTTATTTATTTTATTGCTTTAATTTAATTAAATATTTTTTACAATACATAAAAAATACAGAAAAGACAAAAAATATAATTTTTATTTTATTATTTCCATAAATAAATTGTATGTAAATTATTTAGTTTAATTAGGTTTTTAACTTTAATTCCTTTTAATAACTAAAATCCAAAAATAGAATTAGGTTTAATTTTTATTCTTCTTACTTTCTTTTTTAATAATATTTATTTTATTTATTTTCTATAATTAAATTTTATATGTAAATAAACTTAGTTTTAATTAGGTTATAATTTCATTCTTTTTAACAATTAAAAATCCAAAATATAGAATTAGGTTAATTAGCAATTTTGATCCCTTTTCATATTTTGCCCCTTTTTTCACAGTAATAATTATTTATTTATTTATTTTTTATAATTAAATTTGTACATAAATAAATTAGATTTAAATTAGGTCAAATTTCAATATTTTTGCAATAAACTTAAAAAACATTAGAACTAGGGTTTAGCATCTCATTTTAATTTTAATTAATTTTTTCTTTTCCTCCTTAAATCTTAAAAAACATAAAATACCAAAAAAACATTTAATCTTTAATTCCAATTAATTCATCAACTTTAACTTTTTGCAAAAAGGGTCCAACGCCCGTCGCTTTAATTATTTTAATTTGCGCATTTATTTTATGTCATTCATTATAATTTTGTATCTCTCCCAAAGCATTGTAATTTAAATTTCTCGCACTTTTATTTATTCGCTTTATTTATTTTTCAGTCAAATCGGGTCCGGTTTATTTTGGCGATGTGGACCCGCGCCTTTGTAATAGCCTTAGATTTATTTTTCCGCAAACTTTATAACTGTTAAATAAGCATGCAAGAATGAATGGCCCTAACTAAAATCAAGCGTAGATCACAAATAAACATGACAAGACAAATAACTGAAACATGACACACAATTCGCACACACCACCCCTAGGGTACGCCTCACTGTTGCCTTTCGAAAGGTGATCGTCGAGTAGAGGACGTCTTAGTAAGTCCTCATGATCCGGGAACCTGGCATGAGGGTAGCTTCTAAGGTGTCTTCCCATTGCTCTGGTGATCACCACGTCCCTAAACTCGAATTGACCCGAACACCTCCAACGGTGGTGCTACCTACCTCTCAATGGTGGGATGGCACTACTTTTAAGGACATTTACACAGACGAATTCCTTAGGGTAGGTAGGTTCTCAAGGATACTTGCTCTCTTCAAAAACAAACAAAAATCTTTTCACACCAACACTTTTCAAAAGCTTTCAAAGCAAACTTTTCAAACACTCTGACGTACGAGTCGATCTGAAATTTTTCAAAGAAACTTTTTTTAAAACCCACAGTTGAAAAGCAAACAAACCATTTTTGAAAACACAAATGAGCAAGTATCTAAGAGCCCGTGGATAACCATGGATAGAAAGGGTGCTAACACCTTCCCTTTCTATAACCTACCTCCCGAACCGAGAGCAATCTCTATAAGGAATTTTTCTGTGCTTTTGTCCTTTCCATTTGGAGAAAATAAAAGACGGTGGCGACTCTTGCTTCCGCGATATTTCGCGAACCAGCGTTAAACAGTCAGTTCCAGATCCACCGATCACAGAGACCATATGGAAGCTAAGGAGTAGATTGCGAAGGCCTGACGTCACATTCATAAGAAGAGTAGGAAAGACTTGGGACCCAGGGGGGCTATTTCTTTGGAGCCATATCTTCAGTGGGTCTAAGCGAGAGCTATTTAGTTGAAGATGTTGTATTCCTTGGAAACACCTATGCCTGATTTGTTTGTGAAAACCACTCCTCCCTTATTGGATGATCTAGAAGAGCTGCAACTTGCTTTGGTCAGGATGCAGCATGAAAAGGATGCTTGGAAGAATAAGTGCCCAACTTTAGAGATTTCCTATAGAGCAGACTTGAAAGAGAAAGACGACTTGATTGAGATCCTTGAGAGCCGAGAGGTAGAGACTATGGAGAGGCAAGGGGATTTATTTTCTCCTAAGCCTCAGTCAGATGCTGATTACTCATTTCCTGATTTAGGTGATTGGAAGGAGGTTGCCACCAGGTATGCGGAAGAAAACCAGAGGTTGAAGGCTCAGATTTCCAGGATTACAAGGAAACGCCAGCGTATAGAGTGATCTCCGACACCTTTACTTCTCAGGGTTTTAGACTTTATTTTCATCTTGTACTTGGGATTGTTGAGACTTGTAACCTATTTTGAAGTTATTATAATAAAAAATTTCAGTATTTCAAATGCGTTATTACTTTGATATTTGCAATGTGTCTATAAATATTTAAGTCCCTTGAAATATTAAATAACAAAATAAAATCATATGCATTGCATATCATGCATCATATTGTACATATTTATTACATTTGTTATGCATATCCAGGTGTCTTACCAAGCTTATTTACTTCGTTCAGCAAGCTGACTCACCACTACAACACTCGGGCTAATTTCAGAAGGAAGATGGACAACTTAGAACAAGAGAATCGCGAGCTGCACGAGGAGGTTTATGCTTTGAAGGCTGGCATGGCCAATCTTACTACTCTGATGGAATCTCTGGTGGCTGCTCAAAATCAGCCAACGAGTGTTCAACCTCAACCAACAAGGGCTACTACTGAAGCTCTGGTTGTTCCTGCTGTTATTCAGAATTGCATGCCTCAAGGTTATCCATGGGGAATGACAGAGAACTTTGCGCTTGAAGGTTTCAATCTTGGTCCTCAAGATACTCCAGTTGTTCAGACTATTGTTACTCCTGTACCTCCTGTGGTGCATGTTGCTCCTGCTGCACCTCCTTCGGTGAATATGTTTCCATTTGTTAATGATGATGTGTGTCGTCCTTTTACTCCACCAAGTGAACAATTGGGTCTCTATGACAAAATGGATGATTTTCAAGAGCAGTTTGACAAAATGCAGAGGGAGATGAAGGCTCTCATGGGAAAAGAGTTATTCGGGCAGAATGTGAATGAATTATGCTTGGTCCCGAATGTTAAGATACTTGTAAAGTTTAAGGTCCCGGAGTTTGAGAAGTACAAGGGAAACACTTGCCCTCATTCTCATCTGGTAATGTATGTAAGGAGGATGTCTACCCATACTAATGATCAGTGTCTGCTGATTCACTTTTTTCAGGATAGTCTGACCAATGCTGCGCTGAAGTGGTATATGAACTTGGACAGCGTCAACATCCATACTTTCAATGACTTGGGAGAATCATTTATCAGAAAATACAAGTACAATGTGGACATGGCTCCTGACCGTGATCAACTCAGGGCCATGGTTCAGAAAGACAGGGAATCATTCAAAGAATATGCACAAAGATGGCGTGAGGTAGCTGCCTAAGTGATTCCTCCCATGGAAGAGAAGGAGATGACTAAGATTTTATTGAAGACTCTGGGTGCTTTCTACTATGAAAGGATGGTAGCAAGTGCGCCAAGTGACTTTACTGAAATGGTAGGCATGGGTATCCGTTTAGAAGAGGCTGTAAGAAAGGGTCGTTTAAGAAATGGTGAAGGATCTGGAGGTGCGAAGAAGCCATCTTATGGGTTTACCAAGAAGAAGGAAGGGGATACAAATGTTGTTATGCAAGAGAGGAGGGTTAATCCTCCTAGAAGAAATTATCAGCGTCATCAACAAGTCGCCTCAGTTACTCCAGTTGTTGGTGTAGCTCTAACCACCGTTGCTTATCAGGGACCATCCCAGCAGGGGAATCAAGGGTATAATCAGAGAAGGGAGACTTATGACCCTATTCCTATTAGTTATACACAGTTACTACCAGCATTGATTCAGAAGAAGTTGGTTCAAACCCGACCACCTCCCGGTGTATCATCACCATTGCATTGGTATTACAAAGTAGACCAAACATGTGCTTTTCATCAGGAAGCACCAGGGCATAATGTTGAGAATTGCTATCCCTTGAATATTGAGGTTTATAAATTGGTGAAGTCTTGTATTCTATTTGTAATACGGTGGCAGAACCGACTGTTAATACTGGTTTGTGTTTTTTGTTTGCAAAATGTCGCAGTAAGCAAGAGTCTCCATTGACTTTTATTTTATCCAATCAGGAAAAGGAAAAAGAATAGAAAAAACCTTTTTCGAGATGTTTCTGAGTACGGGGGGTAGATTATAGAAAGGGAAGGTGTTAGCACCCCTTCTATCCATGGTTTTCCATGGGCTCTTAGGTACTTGCTCATTTTGAAAACTGCTTGTGTATGCTTGTTTTGAAAAGTTTTGTTTTACTTCGTGTTAACCCTTGTTTTTGTCCTCAAGAGTGTTACGAAGTTGTTTTTGAAAACTTTGTTTGAAAAGTGTTTGTGTGAAAAAGTTTGTTTGTTTGAGCAAGTACTTAAGAGTTTTCTACCTACTCGAAAAAGGTCTGTTCGTTTTCCTTTTAGACAATGCTATCCCATTATTGATAAATAGGTAGCATCGTCGTTGGAGTTTTTTAGGGACATTCAAAGGGACAAATACGATCACAAAAGCAATGCTAGGAAATGTTAGTAATCATCCTAAAGTCTTAAAGATATTTTTCTGAGGTAACATCCGAATTGGTCATTTTAGATCTTTTGGGGCTAGAGGATAACCACTAACAAACCCTATACTTCATGACCGTTAACCGAAGGCAACCGGAGTGGAGTAAACCCTAGGAGTGAGCATGTGTGAGTGTAATTTTTAGTTAATTTATCTTTGCACATTTAGGGTTTTCTACCATATTAATTTTCAGTTAGTCTTTCCATACAATCCTATTAACATCTAAGCAGTTTATAGTTTGCGGAAATCAAAATGCGGGAAAGTTAAAAGTCCTAGCTATTACAAGGCTTTTACAGATACATAATTATTTTGACCAAAAATAAAGATGCGGAATTGAAACCCTAATTAGTATTACAAACTCGGAGCAATTACAATAATAATAAAAAGGAAATTAAAAAATGTGTGTGGCGAATTAAATGCGAGAATAAATAGAAAACCTAAAAAATCTAGTTGAAAAAAGTTTTAGGTTATTTTTGAGAAAAAATTAATTAGGTTATGTACAAATTAAACCCTAATTTCTAATTGATTTAAATTATGAAAAAAAGATTAAATTGCCCTAATAATTAAACTAATTAATTAAGGAAATAAAATATTTTATGAAAAAAATGATTTTAATGTTTTTTTGTGATTTTTTGATTTTAAGATAAAAAATGATTTTGTGTCATTTTGTGAAAAGGAAAATAATTATAAAATAATTAAAAGAGTTAAAATAAAAAAGAAAAGAATGAGCCTGTATAAGGAGTTCAGGAGGTGTGGCATTGAATTTGTTAGGCCCAAATTCCCTGGCCCATCTGCCTTGTGCTGGATCCAGTGGGGGCGATGTTGGAAGGTGTACCATGGTCCTTCTTTGATGGAGCGCTGGATTTGGATTAGAGATGCATCAAACGACTGGATAGTTGTAGCGTATGGTAGATGTCTTGATGCGTGGAGCATGGAATCTGTAATCAAATATTAGGAAAATAACAAAACGCCTGGACCTGGGATCGAACCCAGGTCCTCTCTATTTTCTAACGCGCGCTTCACCACTGGGATACATGTTTTAGTTGTTAATATAATAATAACAATGCATATTATATAAAAACAAAATGGATAACTGAAAAATAAAAAAATGCGCGTTTTATTCAAACTGGCCAATGGGGTTGTGCCACATATCTTCTTCTTCCCTTGTCCGTCGTCTTAGGTACGATAGTTCTACCTACAGACATCTTTCGTGGCTATAGCACTGCAAGTTTCAAAAATTCACAGCAAGCATGATAAATCAATTGTGAGTATATAAATCTATTCGTCTTGATCTCACGAGCATCATGGTACCCCTTTCTTGGGCCAATTTAACCTGTATGGAAAACCCTAAAACGGCAAGGTAAACCCTAACAATGGAAATTATGAATACAGGCATCAAAACATCAGTTAAACCATTCAAACATGTTGCAAATATGTCGATGAACACAAATATATCATTAGAACATGTTTATGATGCAAGAATCATTGTAATCAAATTTGAAAAAGGAAGCAAACCGTGTGAAGTCTAGGGGGCGATTCTGGGCGTGAGGATGCATGAAACTGATCGTGTTAGCTTCAGAGAGGCTCCAGGAAACGATTGTGAGTGTTGAAATGCTTTGAATTGCCCTCTAGAGTAGAAACTGATCCACACCTTTTTGCCAAAATTTTGAGTTTTCTTTGATGCTTTCCGCGACTGTAATCCTTCTTCTTTTGGCTTGAGTATGTTCAGTATATGTAGTGGAACGAATTAGGGCAACAAAAACACTTTGTATCTTTAATAATCATGGATATTTGATTTGATTTTTCTCTTGTGTCATATATTTCCAAAACAAGCATAATCATGCCAATTCTTGCTTCAATCATCCCTTGCACGATTTGATATGATATGCCGGCCTAATTGGATTTGATTCCTACAAAAATCAGATCCAAAACCAATCTTTTTATATTTTTTGCAATTTATTTGATTTAATTTAACTTTTAAATAATAAAAAATCAAAATAAATAAATAAATAAAGTAAAAAATGTGTGGATGCTGATTTGGGTCGTGGACCATGTCTCTAACAAGATGCAATCATGAGAAGCTAGGCCCATTTGACAAAAAAAATGTAATTTTGAGCACATTTGACTTTTGGCAATTTTGCAAAATTGGTCAACTTTGACAATGCATATCAACTCTAATTTTAACCCTAGTGAGGTGTTATTGGACTTTTTAGAAAGCTTAGGATGTCCCCTAAACAACCCTTTTGGTTTCACCTCAATTGGGTCTTCCATGTTCATGTAAGAAGCTTTGACCCAAAAGGTGTTTTTGTTGACTTTTCAAAAGGACCTATAATGTAGAAACTCATATATTTTGATGAGTGCATATTTTTAACTTGTGGGATGAATATGAGTTGTAGGGAATTGCATCCTCGTAAAAATGAGCCTTGGATGGAAGTTTTCTGATAAAGTATGAAGAAGTTATGCTTGGTCAAAGTTTGGTTGACTTTTCCTGAGAAACCCTAATTTAGCAACTTTTGGGCTTTGATGAATTTGGGGCATTCATTATGGAATCATGATCAACCCTTGATAAAATGATGTATATCACTTCAAAATGTTTATGTTGACCAAAAATCTTGAAGTTTGACTGTATGTGGGCCACATTTGACTTTTGACCTAATATAGTTGATTTTCAGGTATCTAGGCAATTGACTGAGCAAACTTCTTGTGCAAGGCATGAAACTTGACATGGATGATCTTGAGAACATATTGGGACCATGGAAGTAATTTGGGACCTTTGTAGTTCCCACACCCTGATGAAAATGGAAACCCTAGTTTGAGGTACATTGTCTTAGAAGAGAGTTTGTCTGGTTAACTCTTGGGCATCCTTGAGCAAGTTGAGGACCTCAACGGGCATGTGTTGAGTGAAATGAGAGGGAAAATTTTGGGGTACAACAGCTTCCCCTATTCAATCTTCTTAAACCTGAGGATGTAGATTTGTTGTCTGCCTTTCGTAATCTGAAGGTGGAAGATGATTGAACACTAGAGTGCACAGAAATTTGCACTCGTCTGAGATGGTGCTGGACTGTGTAGGTAGTATCGGGAATGGGCTTACATATGGAATTTGGAGGAGATGACGGAAGGTCACCAGAGATGTGCTTAAAGATTCCATCCGTAAGATATGACGGAGAATCGTCGGAGATGGGCTTAAAGATGCCATCTAGAGGATGTTGATTTCCAGAGATATTCCTTTGATGAGAATTCTTGTTCCTGTCATTAAGGAGGAATATGTGAGGAATGTTGGTCTATGTCTTGGGAGAAATGGAATTTTAGGAACTTCAGTTGTCCGTTACTCTAGTGGGGAATCATTTCTTAGTCGAGGAGATGAAAATGAACTGCTATCTGGTTGTGCTCCAGGCCTTACAGTGATTTGCTGAGGATAATAAGACTGACTGCTATCTGGTCATGCTCCAGGTTTTACAGTGACTTACTGGGGAGATGAGATTAAACTTGCTATGTGGTCGTGCTCCAGGCTTTGCAATCTCAAAAACTGTTATTTGGTCGTGCTCCAGGCTTCAGAAGGAATTAAGTGGTTATCCGGTCGCATCCGGGTTTCAACTTGAATTTAAGGTATACTAACATCCGGTTGTTTCAAGGCTTCAATAGTAATTGGCCGAGTAAACTGCTATTTGGTCTAATTCCAAGCTTCACAGTACCTCATACTGTTATCTGGTCGTGCTCCAGGTTTCATAGTGTCTCTTTCCGTTATCTGGTCGTGCTCCAGACTTCACAACGTCTTATACCATTATCTGGTCGTGCTCCAGGCTTCACGATGTCTTATACCATTATCTGGTTGTGTCCTAGGCTTCAGTAATTTGGAGAAATTAAGATATTATCCGGTCGATTTCCGAGCTTCATAACCTGAATTTGAGATACACCACTACCAGGTCGATTCCAGGCTTCATAGTATTTTGGAGAAATTAAGATATTATCCGGTCGATTTTCGAGCCTAATAGCTTGAATTTGAGATATACCACTATCTGGTCAATTCCAAGCTTCGTAGTATTTTGGAGAAATTAAGATATTATCTGGTCGATTTTCGGGCTTCATAGTATGATGTATTGTTGGTTGACTATTATCCGGTCAGTTTCCGGGATTCATAGCTTTTTTAACTGGAATAGAAATCTTAGTATTAATTTGACTGAACCAGGGAAAGGTCTCGAGTTATCTTCAGCTGGGAGAGAAATCTTAGTATCGATTTGACTGAACCCGGGAGAGGTCTCAGATTAACTTTGAATGGCATAGAAATCAGGGGAATCTTAGCGGTGATTCGACTGACCCAGACGAAAGTCTTAGAACATCTTCAACTAGAATAGAAACCTTAGTGTCAGTTTGACTGAACCAGAGAAAATCTTGAAAAGTGTTGGAATATCTTCAACTGGAATAGAAACCTTGGTGTCAGTTTGACTGAACTAGAGAGAACTTATGAGAACTTGATTGCATCTTTCCTTGAAAGGTAAAGAGTTATTCGTATGTAATGTCATGATGTATGAAATGTATTGATTAATGATGTTCTCAAAATAAATGAGATTGTGTTGTATAATATGTATGCACATGCCATTATGTATGGATATGCAATGCTATTGTGATATTCTCTAGCCGGGGAAAATAAATCTTGGACTGCTGTTGGAGAGTATAAGGCGTTGAGCTCTTCTTTTCCGCTAGTTATCGAAGATGATTAGCTGGGGATTTACATCCATTCTGCTTGAGAACATTCTGCCGGAGGAGACTCTATCTGAGAATAATCCTGTGAGGGAATGACTTTGTGGGGAAGAGAGATACTCTTTTGGAAGATCTGCTGATTTGGAGAAATAAACTCAGTTGGGGATGAACTTCCATTGCTGGAGAGAAGAGCTCTGTTGGAGATCGAGCTTCTGTTGTCAGAGAAATAAACTCTGCTTGGGAGATGGCTTTATAAACTGCTCATGGTTATAAAACTCGGTTGGGGAATACAAATATCAGCTTTCTGAAGGAACCTGCTGGGGAAAGAATTCCTGCTTGGGGATACCGAGATCGGACCTTGGTTGTCTCGGCTCTATGGGGAATATAGGTATCACTAGCTTATATGTGATAGTGACTTGGCTTCTAAATGTCTCTTCCCCTTGTACCATAATGGACAGGGTAACTGTCGGTATTTAGGTTTTGTACCAGTTTCTTTGAGTTCTTAGTAACTGTCTTTCTGTTTTACATGTAAATATTTGTAAACAGTAATCATATTCAAAATGCATATGTCAAGAATAAAACATTGGACTTTTTTTTTGCAAAACAAAACAGAAAACGGAAAAAACAAACACATAGTTTTATACTCAAAAGACGCTTTGTATTGATTTGAAATTGGCCTATAACAGGGGTTTTTTACAAGGAGGTTGACGCTCTAGTAAGAGAATGTCGTCATAAAAATGGAAATTATTACAGAAATTGTGTACAAAAAGAAAACAGCTATGTGTAGTGATCCCATTGGGTTTCAATTCTGCTATTGCCCCTATGTCTTCGAGCATCTCATCACTTTGCTGCTTGTCCGAAGCTGACTGGATTGATCGGTACCGTTTGAGCTTGATATCTGATTACTGAGGTATGATCGCAAAGTGATACAGTGGGACATAGTGATATGCTTTAATCCCTAATTTTTGCCTGGACCACCCTTTCGGGTTTTCAGTCCACCGGGATACCCTTTTTTGCCCAAGCTGCCCTTTCGGGTTTTCGACTTGTCGGGTGTACAGATTTTTTCATCTTTTACCCCTAATTTTTGCCCGAACCCTTTTGGTTCGCCGGGATGCCCTTATTTTTGCCTAGGTATGTCAACCTAGCGGGTATTTATTATGCGTAGTATCTTTTCACTATGTTCGCATTGACAGGGTGTGGAAGGTCGTCACCATCCATGGTGGTCAGAATCATGGCTCCACCGGAAAATATATTCTTGACTATAAATGGTCCCTCATAGGTGGGAGTCCATTTTCCCCTGGGATCACCTTGCGGCAGTATGATGCGCTTGATTACCAGATCCCCTACTTGATACACTTGTTGTCTGACTTTCTTGTTGAAGGCCTTGATCATCCATTTCTGATACATTTGACCATGGTAGACAACAATAAGTCTTTTCTCATCGATTAAGTTCAATTGATCAAGTCGAGTCTGGATCCAATCGTCTTTTCTCAAACCCGCATCCTTCATAATCCATAGAGAAGGGATCTGGACCTCCATGGGTAGGACAACCTCCATGCCATATACCAGAGAATAGGGTGTTGCCCCTATCGATGTACGTGCTGAAGTACGGTACTCGTGAAGAGAAAACGGTAACATCTCGTGCCAGTCTTTATATGTCATCGTCATCTTCTGTTTGATCTTTTTAATATTCTTATTAGCAACTTCGACAACCCCATTCATCTTCGGCCGGTAAGGAGAAGAGTTGTGGTGCTGAATCTTGAACTGTTTATAGAGTTCAATGATCATCGAGTTGTTGAGATCAGTACCATTATTCGTGATGATTCTCTCAGGGATACCATAACGACAAACCAAGTTATGCTTGATGAACCGTTCCACCACATTCTTGGTACCGTAGCAAAGGAGGCAGCCTCAACCCACTTCGTGAAGTAATCAATGGCCACTAGGATGAAGCGATGCCCGTTGGACGCGGTAGGTCTGATCTCGCCGATCATGTCAATGCCCCACATTGCAAAGGGCCAGGGAGCTATCAAGATGTTCAAGGGAACTGGAGGTACATGCATCTTATCAGCATAGATTTGGAACTTGTGACAGGTTCGAGAATGCTGATAATAGTCGGCTTCCATAGTGGACCAGTAGTATCCTGCCCGTAGGATCTTCTTTGCCATGGTATGTCCACTGGAATGAGTGCCAAAGGTACCTTCGTGTAGGTCTGCCATGATCCTCCCTGCTTCGCTCTTGTCTACACACCGCAGTAAGGTAGATTCATGATTGCGCTTATAGAGGATTCCATTTTTGAGGAAGAACTTTGCAGCAAACCTTCTCAAAAATTTCCTGTCATTGCCAGATGCCCCTTCGGGGTATTCTTGAGTCTCGAGATACCTTTTCACCTCATGAAACCAAGGTTTGTCGGCTACCTCCTCAGTATCGATCTCACAGTAGTATGTCGGTTCATCCAACCTCTCAATAGTGATTCGGGAAGCTTCATTGTCCCACCTGACCTTGAACGTTGACGACATAGTAGCTAGCGCGTCCGCTAACTGATTCTCTTCTCGTGGGAAATGTTTAAGGGTGATCTCTTCAAAATGCGGCAGTAGTGTCAATACATGTTCTCTATAAGGGATAAGGTTCGAGTGTTTCGTATCCAACTCGCCTTTGATCTAGCTTATCACCAAAGCGGAATCCCCGAATACACTCAAGAACTTGATCCTTAGGTCAATAGCAGCTCTAAGACCCATGATACACGCTTCATACTCTGCCATGTTGTTGGTACAGTTGAAACATAATCGGGAAGTGAACGGAGTATGACAACCCTCGGGAGATATGATTATAGCACCAATGTTGTTTCCCAGTGCGTTTGAGGCTCCATCATAAAAACATAGACCATCAGGATCCTTCCTCAGGTCCTTCATCCGGTCCAGGTTCTTCACAGTCGGTTACTAACACGATGTTCTCATCCTGGAACTCAAAATTCATGGACTGGTAGTCATCCACCGCTTGATGTGCCAAATGATCAGCTAACACACTTCCCTTGATTGCTTTTTGGGTTGTGTATTGGATGTCATACTCGGTCAAGATCATTTGCCATCTTGCTATTCTTCTGGAGAGAGCGGGCTTCTCAAAAATGTACTTGATCAGACCCATCTTAGATATCAATAAAGTAGTGTGGGTCAACATATATTGTCTCAGTCGGCGAGCAGCCCATTCCAAAGCGCAGTAAGTTTTCTCGAGCAGTGAGTATCATGTTTCACAGTTGGTAAACTTTTTGCTAAGGTAGTATATTGCATGCTCTTTTCGACCAGACTCGTCATGCTGCCCCAGCACACACCCCACTGAATTATCTAGCACTGTTAAGTACATTATCAAAGGTCTTCCTTCAGTCGGAGGCATCAGAATAGGAGACTCTTGGAGATATTATTTGATTATGTCAAAGGCTACCTGGCATTCTTCATTCCACTTTACCACTTGATCTTTCTTCAGAAGCTTGAAGATCGACTCACAAGTAGCAGTCAAATGTGAAATGAACCGGACAATGTAATTCAAGCGTCCCAAGAAACCTCTAACTTCCTTCTCAGTGCAGGGAGTCAGAATCTCTTGTATGACATTCACCTTTGTAGGGTCTACTTGAATACCTTTGTCACTGACGATGAATCCTAGAAGCTTACCAGACCTTACCCCGAAGGTGCACTTGTTCGGATTTAACCTCAACTTGTACTTCTTCAACCTATCAAACAGCTTTTGTAGATGATCAAGATGTTCTTACTCAGTTTGAGACCTGGCTATCATGTCATCAACATAAACCTCTATCTCATGGTGAATCATGTCATGGAACAAAGCTACCATATCTCACTGATAAGTTACCCCAGCATTCTTCAACCCAAACGACATCACCTCGTAGCAGAAAGTGCCCCACCGTGTAACAAAGTTTGTCTTCTCCATGTCTTCAGGTGCCATCTTAATCTGATTGTATCCAGAGAAACAGTCCATGAAGGAAAAGACTTTGTGTTGTGCAGTGTTGTCAACCAGAACATCAATGTGGGGAAGCAGGAAGTCATCCTTGGGGCTTGCCCTGTTCAGGTCTCTGTAATCCACACACATTCATACTTTACCATCTTTCTTAGGTACTGGAACCACATTAACAACCCACTGCGGATATGATATGACAGCTAAGAACCCTGCGTTGAACTACTTCATAACCTCTGCTTTAATCTTCTTTGACATCTCATGAAGCATACGACAGACCTTTTGCTTTACCGGAGGGCAGTCTTCTTTAGTCGGCAGACGATGAACCACTATATTCGTGTCTAGTCCCGGTATGTTTTCATATGACCAGGAGAAGATTTCAACATACTCATGCAACATCTGTACCAACCGTTATTTGACACTAAACTCCAGATTTGCACCTATCTTAACCTCTTTTCTGTCTTCCTCTGTACCCAAGTTCATTGTCTCAACCGGCTCTTCATGAGGTTGTATGGCCCTTTCTTCCTGCTATAATAGTCTAGTAAGTTCTCCGGGTACCTCACAATCTTCCTCACCCTCGTCCTCGGCTTGGTTGATCGGATTTTCAAAGTCATAATGAGCAGTAGCAGAACTGTTATCAATGGGATCCAGAGTGGATATGGATCTGCATTTGGATACGTGAGTGTGTGTAAGAGCATATCTGTATAGACAGAATAAAATAAAAGAAAGACAGAGAGCGTAAAATTTGTATGCAAACGTCCAATGCTTTATTGATGTCATATGAAAATGAAACATGATAACCCTCACAAATAGAACCATTGTGCCCCTGGTAAGACACGTGGCTATAAAGTTTATATTGTTTTTAAATTACATATCCGAAAAATCAGAAAGACAATTACTCCTGAACAAAAGTAATCGGTACAAATTCCTTGGAAGTCATGTTACCGAGTCTGTCGTTGGTAGTTGGGAAGATCCAGTTGTAAATGTCGGAATCACCATCATTGTCTTCAAGCGCATTGACCCCATGATTGCTGATGCGTAGGGGAGGTCTTCCAGCCCGAGCACGACGAATAGCCCTTTGAGCACCTGTAATGAAGCCCAAACCAGATTTGTCAAACTTGTAATGAATAACCGGGAGCTGACCCCAAATGGTAGACCCACCTGTAATACCCCAAATTTGTCCTACCCTTTTACTTTTATCTGACTTATGCATTGTCGCGCTTTTCTCATATACATAACTCCATTAGGTCATTTAACATTGCATACATTCACTAATAACATAACTTCGCAAGGGGTCGAGAACCTTCAGGAATTAGGGTTTCAATATCGGTTTTTTAGTAGAGATTGCTTTGAGCTAGGGTTTGGGTCTTCTTCACTATTTAGAGCTTTATCATCCATCTCCAAGAGTTCTTTAAGCCAGTTATATTGTGGGCCCTGCAAGTCAAGATATCTTTGAAGGTTAAGGTGCAAAAGCTTTGAGTTATGACACAAAGATGTTGTTGTGGAATCATAGGGTGATCAAGACGTTGTTATTTGTTGCTTATAGTACAAGTCATTCAATTGGACTTCATTCATAAGACTTTGCATTATGCATGGAAATTCACAAAGACCGGTGTTTGAGAAGCAGTATCTGTGTTACAATCACCACTTGGATTGGGGTTCTTTTTAGTGCGCTTATGTTATCAAGTGAATTCGGTTCTGTTTAGCCATAACTATCATATGGTTCGGTTCAATGTATTAAGGTTTTGCTTGGTTCCTATCACCATTTGAAGTTTGGTTCAATTGAGTTTATTATCGTTAATTCAAAGATTGGTTCAAGACATTTACTTTGGATCTCATGCAAATATTTGAGGTTTTACATGGAGTGTTTTGGGGATCTTTTATAAGAAGGAGGTCATTTGTGCGAGTCTTGACTCTTAGTCACAGTCAACCACGAAAGGTGGACCTTTGACCGATGTATTTTTGGTCACTTTCAGTTTTCATCTCGTGGTTTATCTAAGTGTAGCATGGCATGGCATAAAGTACAAACGGGAGAAGACTTGAAATTTTAAATGAAACCACAATGGATGGAAAACAACTCAACTTGATTCAAGTGTCGTTATTACAAATTCAAGGACGCATTACAACTTTAACCAAAATCCTTACATGTTTAAATAACTCCAAATTAAAGTTTCCATTACAAAAAAAAAACATTTCGAATCATATTCAACATCACTTGCAAATCCAATTACAATTACATCACACCAAAGATATTACAAACAATACTTTTAGTATTGGAAATTCAAGTGTCCCTTGCTTCAATATCACCCGGTTCCGTCGGGATAGATGGCTTATCACTAGCAGAACTTCAATCAAGAATAACATCAGTTTTTGAGTTCGTGGTTAAGGATGCTGATGTGGGTAAGATCCTGGAGGATATTAAACATCTTCTTGAAGACGCACGCGTTCTTGAAGACACACATGATACATCCATCCAAGACTCCACTGCTGTCACTCCCCATGATGTCTTGCCTTCTGATATTCCATGTGATAAAAAGGATAAATTCTGAAGATGCTGGTTCAGTTGCAGAAAAAGAACTCAGTTCATCCCAAGAACCTACTCAATATATACAAATAACTTCGGATGTAGAAGCTGAAATTTCTCAAAGTTATGACTTCATATTGTTCCTAGATAGAGAAACAATGGCTCTGCATCGGTGAAAACACCAGTTCAGCCATGTATCAAATTAATAAAACAGAGCTAGAAAAACCAACTGTTCAAGAAGAAAGCCCTGCAAACTGTCATAACAGAAAAACCGAAATAGAATGATAACAAACTACCTTACTAACAGATACCAAAATTCTAAACCATCTAAAACCTCTAACCAACTGTCATGACAACCAACTAACCTTCTCACCCTCTAAACAATTCCTAACAGACTTTAACAAAATCTCCTTACTGTTGTCCAACTCTAAACCATATAAAAAACTCACCAAAAACAGTTAACCAATCCCTAACTGTTTTCTAACCGATAACAACTAATTATAACCAATTACATAACCACCAAAACAGAATTATCTAACGGTTTTTTCAAAATAGAAGCATAACAGAACTAGCAGCAATCCATAACAGAAAATCAAAACCAACCCTCAACTGTCAAAACCAGCTTCCTAACAGAATTCCCAAACTTCTAACCAACTTCCTCCAAAACTGACTTATAACAGAACTCTTAACCATATTTCTAACCGCTTGACATCTTTAAACCCATTAAAAAACTGACTAACCCTTAGCAGTCTATAACTAACAGAAAACTAACTCCTAATAGATTCCTAACAAAAATTCTAAAAGGAGAAAAACAGGAAACAAAAAGAGAAGGAGGGCATACAATCATCTACAGAAAATCACAAATAAAACTCACCTCACTCTCTTTGAGAAATTCCCTTCACCAAAATCTCCAATCTTCATCTACTTCTACACATCTCTCACTTTTGTAACCTTCACCTATCTTCCCCCTCTCTCTCTCGTTCTTCACCACCTACTGCAATCTTCATCGATCTTCCCTCTCTCTCTGCGTCATCTTCGACACTGTAAGAGCAGATCCATATATCTTTATCTTTATCATCTTGCACCTTCAACACTTTTGCAATGGAGAGAATCTGTACACCATCAATACCGAAACAACAAAAAATGCAGAATAATTGAGCAATCCAAGAATCGGGAAGAAGAATCAAAGAGAAACATAATTCACTAAGACGACGCTTACTTGATTTTTTTTCGCATAGATTCCTTTGGATTTCTCGACATCAGCATCATGTTGAAGATGCACTAGCCGATTCATCAGTAGGTAATTACTCTTCATTCTTTCCATATGTGTTTTTGTTCTCAAAAAGCGAGTTGCGACGAATTTGAGCAGAGAGGTGAGCAAACTTGAAGCGTGACGAAGCTAAGAGAATCAAAGACAGATATGTGAGTCATGGTTCGAGACAGAGGACGAAGCCGTTGTAACGAAGAAGATGGTGGCACATTGAAGGGTGCATAGAGCGAAGCGGGATGGCGGTGATGTGCCGTCGGAGAAGAGGAAATCGGCCGCCGCGTCGTGTTGAAGAGAATGAAGGAGGGAGATAGTGCTTGTAAAGGAAGATGTGAAGAGTCACCCCTAACTGAACCCTAAGTTGCTTCAAAATGATATCGTATCCTTCATTTAATTATTCTCTTTAATACTTTGTGTTTAATTGATAAATAAATGTAGTGTAATGTTGATTAAGGAAATGGAGAATGGGTTAATTACTGTATCTTTGGGCTGACTGAATCACCCTTCTTCTGGGCCCAAAGGGAGTTTTTGTAGCTTCTTGGCTAATGCAAAAAATACCATTGGGTCACATTGAATGGGCCTAACATTCAAATTTTGGATCTGCATTACATCTCAATCAATTATGCACCCCCTGATCCTACTTTTTCTTTATTAGATTTAGGATTTAATTTTTTTAATGATAAAACAATATAAAAAGAAATAAAATAATAATAAAAGATAATATAAATTTTTAGAAATTAATTCTTTAATTTTTCTATAATTTTCCTTTTGTAAAAAACTAATAATAGAAAATACTTTTTCTTTCTTGTTTTCATCCGTATTTTCGTGCCGCTTTGCCATATTATTTTTGACGCGTTTGTTCATTGTGCGAGGAACTTCTGATTATGCATTGCATTTGCAACACGCGTTTGCCTTTATCTTAGTTGGATATTATTTCTGACTTTGTTTGTTTCTTGGTGAAGCTTGCTCGACGCGTACTCTCTGCTTTTTCAGTGCTTTCGTCTGCTCTTGACGACTTGCTCACTTTGGTAGCCTCCGCTACTACCCTTGTACTTCTTTGCACTTTATTGCATTTCGTTATCGCTTTCTAGAAATCATGAGAAGTAGGGCTTTACTGCAAGCTATGCATGCTAATATTAGGTAGAATTCCCTCGAAATTCCAATTTTAGGTCCATGATGCATAATAAGATTAGGTTTAGAAATAGGCTAGTCTCCCTTTGACTTTTATTTCTCCTTTTGCATATGCATTTAAAACAAAAACTTCTTTTTCTTTCAAAATTCAAAATACTTTAAATCTACTGATGAGAATCACGCCTTTGCTTAGTATGGGAAATGATAAGAGGGTATTTTCTCGATCTTATTGTTCTTCATCTCAAGTCTTGGTGTGATTCAATTCTCAAAGACTCCTTTCATGGCTAAGTAGAAAAGTGGCTAATCTCTCTCTCTTGAGGTTAACTAGTCATTATCTACAACAAAATATAAACCAATTCAAATCTTTTGTGCGCTTAAGCACCTTTCTCTAAAACCCTTTTCAGGTAAGGACATGATTAATTTACTTCTGTGCCAACGCATAAGTCTCTAAAGGTCGAGCTGCGGCAGAAGGAGGAATTAACTTCGTCCATAAAAAACACAAATAAACAAAAACATATGAGCCGAACTATGGTAGCTCTGATTCCTCAAAAAGGATACGTAGGCATTAGGGTAGGGCCCAAGCGAGCATAATTTCATTTTCCCTACATTCTTTTCCCCTTTCTTTTGCATGCATTCTCTCTTTAGTAGTATAGTAGACAATAATCATAGATTAAACACACCCATAAGATAGATAACAAGAGTGGATATCATAGAATACTACGGGCGTTTGGGGTGCTAATACCTTCCACTCGCGTAACAGACTCCCTTACCCGATCTCTCGGTTGCAAGACCCTGACTTCTCCCTTCTCAGGTCTTCTCGATGTTTACCCTTCCTTTCGTGCGGGATAAAATACGTTCTATGGAGACTTCATTGTTTGATGATTTTCAGCCGGTTGTTTTAGCTGGCGACTTCACTGGGGACAGGTCGACCAAATGCTGGTCCATCCCGGAGTTGCTCCTAGCTTTTCTTTCTTTTCTTTGGATGTTTATCTTTATGCTTTCAGTTTATTCACTCATCTTGTATATACTTGAGCATATGTATGCATTTCATTTTACTGTTTTCCATATACTACTGTTGTACTGGATCTGCTTCTTGATTGGGTTGGGATGCTACTATTGAGGTAAAAGGCCCAGTACCCAGGCCAGAGTGCACTAGGACACTAGGAATAGAGTGGGGGCATGACGGCTATAGGACGTGGTCCGATTAGTGTAGTCATGTCATATACCATGCTCAGATGAGGTTCAATTGGATGTACTTTCATCATGCACGTCTGTGTTGCGATGATTTTACTTTCAAGTGAACCTGTGATTTTCGAGTTACCATTGTCTTACCCTGACCTAGTCTTCACCCGCGAGTGGGGAGGGAATTTTTATCACAGGTACAGATGGTGACTATGTTCAGATGGTGATTATTGGTTCTAATGGCTATGTTCTGGATTTCTGTTATGACTTTATGCAGATGCTATATTCTGTTGGTGACCATTTGGTTCTCAGATTTATTTTCTGAGTTTCTGACTTGTTTACCTGGAGATTTATTCGAGCCTTCGATCTTGGTATTCCTAACATATTCAGAAAATGCTCAATAGTATCCGATGTTCCAGAAGCCTTGATCCCGTACAATGGGAGATCTACATGGTACTTGGTTCTTATATGTACGGAAGCTATGCCGGACCTTTAATCTAATGATACTCATATGGTTCAGAACAGTGCAACAATCATATTCATAAATGATGGAACCTTGATCCCATTTGATCCCATGCCTTTGCATACATAACATGGTTAACCACATGCTTAACATACATGTTCTATTATCTCTAAGGAATCACATTTGCAAGTCTTGTGCTAAACTCTTCCATCCCTTACTTGCAAGAAATCAAAATCAAAGCACGTAAATTCCTTGGAAATTACAGAACATGACATGGCATTCATTCATGAACCCCATGCATATTCATGCATTCATAACAGGTACCCGAAGATTGGGGATTCTTATTCAGACCTGGGGTTCTCTTCAAAGGTTCAACCTAATTTCTCACCGCACATGCTCAGGGATCATTTATGGGATAACTCCGTGTGATATACATGCAAGCTTTGGCCCGTAGTCAGAAATTTCTTCGAACAGGAAGATAATTGATTGAAGACTCGGATGAGCCAGGTCATGAAAGCTCTGATAATGATGTCAACAATATTGCACCTACTACCGCAGCAGGCCCCCTCTTCTCCTTATCTTTTTGGAATTGCAAAGACAGAAGAAGCCTGATGAGCATATTGATGTGAGCCCAATGCATTACATCCTGTTCTTTCCAGCTCTGATCTTTGGGGTCCTCTTTCTTCCAACATCTCTTCTGATTACGATGCACGTGCTAGATGTATCCCCTATTTCGAGGCACCCAGTTTTGATATCAATGACTGTAAAGGGGTTGAAGTATAAATCCCAACACCTGTCTGGCATCTCTTCCAAAGGTTCAATTCCTATTTGGCCAACTTCCATGATCTTTCTCACGAGTCAGAGGTCTCTGTCGCTCTAATAAAAGATGAGCTGTATTATTTCTTTGAGGTATGATATGCTTGGTGATGCAGTTTATACTGAGTCGTTAGGGAAAGCATTCATTCGTTCTACTGAAAGGAACTTCTATGCATATTATACTGGGGCACCTGGCCAATCGATTGAAGATGATATGTCATCCAGAGACAAGGTCCAAGATAGGATCAATCCAGAGACTACTATGTTCACATCAAATTAAAGGGGAATTCTCTCGCACACTCAAGCATCAAGACTATAGAAAGTCGTCAGAATCAAGAAATCCATACGGAGTCAAGTCTCCTCAACCATGGCAATCATTGGTTTCTTTACTGCATTTTCATTTGCATTCTTGCTTGTTTGTTTAAACATTGCTTGTATATAGAAACTTGTCTATTTTTGAATGAAAATCTTAATGCAATAAGTATGCTTATCTTTAAGTGTTCCTTTCAATTTTACTCATCCATTCGTTATCACTCTTTAAATGTTTTACTTGCATATTGATGCCAAATTTCCTAGTCTTATGCTTAGGTAAAGATTCAAAGGAGGATGACGACAATCTGAAAACGCAAAATCTCTGGTTGATACACTTTTGAGTAAGACCTTGATAACAATGTACATGCCTTGTTTCAATCCCTAAACACCGGAGATATAAGGGAGATAGACCCTCGTTAACCCCTCTGAGCCTTCGAAGTAGGAGTTTCCTTTCTGTTCAGAAAAAACCCTCATTTTAACCCTGGGGCGGGTAGTGTTCAGCTAATCTGATCAAGCATTCAGAACTCATCAAGAATGTGCATCCAAGGATACATCAATGGTTATCCATCAAAAGGTTAAGGAAATTCAAAACCACAATGGTTAACCCTCATCTAACAACAACATGCGTCTATTGACAATATCCCAATGGGTATCTCTCGCACATCAGGAGGTCGACAAATGATGATACAATAATGGCTATCCATCATCTACTAAAGACTCAGGCAGTCACGATCATTTCCAACAAATCAAAGACAATGCAAATATCAACGACTGGTTCAAAATGGAAAATATGAATAAGAAAGAAAAAAATCCCCGCTAAGTCGAAACTTGAAAACAAGTCGCTTAGGCAAAAGTTGGGGCATCCCGCTGGACTTCCAAATCGAAACTCAAAAGAATTTGTCCAGGAAAAAATTAGGGAAAGCAAGAAAGAAATTGAAAAAGCCTAAAAGGCGAGAAAAGGATTACCAACGAAAATCCTTATCAAAGAACAAAGTCGTCTGATCAGACACCAAAGGCAAAAGGTGAAGCAACTGTCGTGTCCAAGAAACCACATTGGTTCCTCAATCATCGCAAACTCTTCTCGAGAGATGAATGCTTGTATCAGGTCAACTGAACATAGGAATGGAGAACATCATGAAGAATGGGTGGGCACCAAATAATTTTGAGCCTTAAATCCTTTTTTTTCTAAAACCATGAACCAGGCCACGTTACAACCCGTAAAAGTCCTAATTGAAGCATGGGTCAATTTGAAAGCGCGCTACAACGAGATAGCGTTTAACTGACTCCTAATAGGTACATTTGAATATTTGTGTTGGCATCATATGCTTGCATTATCTTTACTAAAAAGAATTTGCAAATGTTTCTCTCTAGCTAGTGACTCGTTCACAACAGAGTTGTGACGTTATTTCATTCAAAGTTTTTTCAAACTTTAAGGCTTACATATGTGTTGCATTAGAATTATCATTCTCATAATAAACATTCTTCTACATACAAAACAACTGATCAACATCAAGTAAGTTTACACAATGAACAATCAGTAAAGAGCTCAATCTTGTCAGAGAAGAGAGGCTTGAATACCCTGTCGAAGCAAGAGTCAGCTGCCATAAGAGAAATGACTTATCCAGGGGCGTGTTAACCAGTGTTTCTGTCCAGAGAAAGTATCTTGGTGCTTCACAATCTGAGTATCCTTCAAGGATGAAGTTAAAAGAGTCCGCCAGTCTGGGGCAATCAAGTCGAGAATCGATCTCTCCAAGCTCAGCCAAATCCGGGGAATTCCCTCAAAGTTATCAATCAGAGGTTATCACGTCGATTAAATCTCTTCAAGCTCGATCAATCAGAGCCTATCAAGTCGATAAATCTCTTCAAGTTGCCATCAATCAGGGGCTATCAAGTCGAGAAATCTATTCTGAATTCATTCAACCTGAGGAAGTTACGTCGAGATTCGGCAAATATCTCCAAGAAAGCTATAATCAAGAGAAGTTTATTTTGTGACTCAAGACATTGGGGCAGGCCACCTTATACCGTATTGTGGCATGGATATTCCGGTCTTCTATACAGCACAAATTCTTCCCAGAGACCCCACAGACAAGGGCATCTTTCATCCGTACTTGCAAAGTTGCTCAAGCCAATTATGTTGTACAAGATGACTACAATCAGGTCAGAAGCATTATAATGGTCACCCTGACCTCGCCATCACACAAAGCCGCCTTCATCTTCTGCGGACAATTTCAAACCTGATTCCCCAAGTGAATTTGGGAATTCGGAGTCGTCGTTTAACTCGGCACGTGCAAGTACATCCCCAGTGGAGTTAATCAAGAACATCCCCAGAGGAGCTAAACCGGGGCATTCGCAGAGCTAAACTAGGGAATTCGTAGAGTTAAACTGGGGCATTCGAAGGTGTCCAGGCCCATCTTTTATCCCCAAGTGATTCAAGAGATAACTCCCCCAGTGTGCGTAAACTTGGGGCATGTATTCAAAGAAATCCATATGGTGTTTAGTATCCATTCTTCGGCGTATTCAGTTCTACCATCTTCTTCAGATCAGAATGTTTGGAAGTCGAGCCAGGTTATCTCTTCCCCAACAATACAATTCAAAATTCAGCAGCGTATCTGAAGGCTCGCTTTGTCAGCGATTCAATCTCCAGCAGAGTTATCAACAATCTTCGATATCATGGGCCCCCCAGTGAAAATTCTTATTAGTATCCCCAACAACCTTTGATACTGCAGGCTTCCAGCGCCGATATGTATTGGCATCCCCAGTGATGAGCAGCGGTCTCTAATGGGCCTTCTTTTATCCCCATGAAGTCTATTTATTTGCATTGCATATAGTTATCACTGCATAACATTGCATCCTTAAAAGCGCGTAGCTGATCCATCAAAATGGATCTTTGCGTCAAAAGAAATTCAAACATGCATACGAAGCATAAGCTATATCGGGTACCTTACACAAAAGACCTGAATTATTCAAGGACAACAATACATCCCTAAAAGAGGATATCATCCCCAGTCAATGACCTTCACCTTTTCAATGCCCAGCAAAATCAATACACTTTGTCATTCTAGACCCAGTTTTCTTCTGGTAGCCAACTCCTGTCTGACAAATAATTCAAATTCCTAAACACTCGTCTGTATCTCCTTTCAATACTCGTCCGTATTAATTCAAACACTCGTCCGTGTTTAACTTCTGATACTCACCTGTATCTTATTTCAACACTCGTCCGTATTGATTCAAACACTCGTATGTGTTTAACCTTTTGATACTCGCCCGTATCTTCTTTCAATACTTGTCCGTATTGATTCAAACACTCGTCCGTGTTTAACCTTTTGATACTCATCTGTATCTCCTTTCAATACTCATCCATATTGATTCAAACACTCGTCCATGTTTAACCTTTTGATACTCGCCCGTATCTTCTTTCAATACTCGTCCGTATTGATTCAAACACTCATCCGTGTTTAACCTTTTGATACTTATCCGTTTCTACTTTCAATACTCGTCCGTATTGATTCAAACACTCATCCGTGTTTAACTTTTGATACTCGTCTGTATCTTCTTTCGATACTCGTCTGTATTGATTCAAACACTCATCCGTGTTTAACCTTTTGATACTCATCCGTATCTTCTTTCAATACTCGTCCGTATTGATTCAAACACTCGTCTGTGTTTAACTTTTGATACTCGTCTGTATCTACTTTCAATACTCGTCCGTATTTGTTGTACCCCAAAATTTTCCCTCCCATATTCCTCAAGATTTGCCAAGAATCATCTCCAAATGGTTCAAAATTGCTCAAGATTGCTCAAGGGTTGTACAGTCAAAACACCTCCTAAGGCAGTCAATTCAAAATTAGGGTTTTGGTTATTTCAAGGAATGGGGTTTTCAATGGTTCAATCAAGTCTCATATGCCTATATACATTCTCAAGCACCTACATGCCAAGTTGCAAGACTCACAGTGCCAATTTGCACAGTCAAAACCTCCATTTGATCTACAGTCAACTGCAAGGGCAAAATGGTCATTTTGCAGTCAAAAGTCAGATTTTTTGTCAACATTCTCATTTTGAAGGATAATTAATCATTTGATTAAGGTTTGATCATGATTCATCAAGGATTGCTCAAAATTCATCAAGATTCAAAAGTTGCTAAATTAGGGTTTTACAGGAAAAGTCAACTCAACTTTGACCAAGCTTAACTTTCTCATACTTTATGATAAATGACCCATCCAAATCTCATTTTGAAGAGGCTGCAATTTCCTACAATCCATATTCATACCCCAAGATCATAAAATGCACTCACAAGAAGTTACAATTTTGGACATTATAGGTCATTTTTGAAAGTCAACAAAAACACCTGTTTTGCGAAAGCTTATAACTTGAGAATGGAAGATCAAAATGAGATGAGGCCAAAAGGGTTGATTATAGGACATCTCAAGGTCTCTAAAAAGTCCAAGAACACCTCCAAAAGTTCAAAATTTAAGAAGTTATGTATTGGAGAAGTTGGGAAGTTTTCATGAATTTGCAAAAGTCAACTATCCTCAAAACTCCAATTTTTGACAAAAGGACCCACTTTTTTCCACTTGATTTAGTCTTGTCATGCCACACACGTGTCCCATGCTTGATTTCATGACCAAACATTTATTTTTCTATTTTATTTAATTTTTATTGATTTAATTCATTTTAAATCTATAATAATTCAAATAAAATCTAAAAATCAATGAAAAGGGATCTTTGTGATTTGTACAGCTTGCAAACCTCATGTGACAACCAACCAATTCGTGCTAAGGCTTATTTGTGCACAAAATCTTAGATTTGGCCATATTTGGAAAGGTTAACAATGGTGATAAAGTCAAAACCTAATTCTTGAATATACATGGATTAAAGCCCAAATCTTGACCTAGAATCATTGCCTTATACATAAGCAAGCCACACAAACCTAATTCACGACCTAAGCTCTGTTAAAACGGCCATACCAAAACAGAAAAAAAGGTGAAAAAGAGAGAAATCGAATTCTTAGTTAGAGCTTGTTTCAATCAAGAAACTCAACGTAAAGTGCTTGACTGCCATCCCCTGAAGCGATTGGAATAAAAACCAGGCCTTTTCATCACCTACAGCGCACTGTAAGTCGTCACGAATGGACCTCTGAACATGGAATCGTGATCTTCTATTCTTGCACTTTTTCTTCAAAACATTAGCATATTCATGTTTATTTTTTGATTTCTAACATAACTGCAATATTCAATTTTGTTTTTATGCCCTGTATCGTGATGCCTGATTCTAGGGTTCATATGCTTGCTTTTTAGGTGTTTTTGATGCAGGGAAAATTGGCCACAATAATTGGTATAAGAGTGATCAGGAGGCAGAGACGAGGTCAGCCATGGCCTTAGATGGTATTTTCATAGCCTAGGGTGGATGTTAGAGAGGAGCCACGGATTTTGATGTGGAATCAAATCCGCAGGAAAAAAATACAGAGTTTGGGGAAGAAGACGACCACATGTCGCTCTCCCACTGGCCTATTTGAAAAGCGCGCGTTTTATTTTTTATTTACAGCATATTGATTTGTTTTCATATATAATAATTGCCTCTTATTTCAATAACAATTGAAGCAGCTTGGTTGGTGGTAAACGTGTTGGCCTGGAAGCATTGGGACCTGGATTCGAATCCCAGGTCCCCGAAAACCTTGTTATTTTTATTCCACAGGTATTCACGTGCAGGTTTCAAAAGGGAGTCCACCATATGCTTCAAATCTCAGTACGCTATGTGGCTTCAGGCCAAGATCTAAAGGCCAGATTGGAGCATCCACCATACGCCCTGGTCAACGAGCGTGCAGGGAATCACAAAGGTCAACGAGGCTAGAATGTATATGGGCTTCAGAATTGCTCTTGTCACTCCCAAATCAGGCCCAGCACCCCCTGGGTTTATTTCTTCTTTTCTTTTATATTTTATTTAATTTGTTTTTATTAATTCTTAATTAACTACTAACTAAAATAATTAACATTTTCTTAATAAAATTCAGAAAACACAAAAATATATAATATTTTTATTTATTTAAATTTAATTAGTTTATTTTGTAAATAAATATTAACTTAATTTGTTTAGTTTTAATTAGGCATAATATTAATATTTTTGCAATAAATTTAAAATTAATGTAGAATTAGGGTTCTTGACAATTTTAATCATCTTTATTTTTATTTCCTTAAATATTCTAAAAAACCCAAAAAAATATCCTTTTTATTTAATTAATTAATTAGTTTAGGTTTAATTTAATTAAATGCAAGATAACAAATCTTTTTCTTTCCTAAAAAAGGGTCAAAACCCTAAAGCTCTCCGATTTAATTTATTTCTCGCGCGTATTATTTTTTGATTCATATTTTTGATCCATATAATTGTAATTGCTCCAAGGATGTAATAGCTTTAACTTAGGACTTTTATTTATCGCTTTTATTTAATTTTCCGCAATTTACTTTTCAAGGGTTTGTTTTTGGCGATGTAAATACCTGACGTCTTGTAATAACTTAGTTTTATTTTCGGAAACCATTAACTGCTAGATGTATGAATAATAGGCGATGCATGACAAGATATATCTTAACTAAAAATCAATTGTAGCTCACCATAACATGTACAAAGATAACATAACTGAAACCTGATACACTCGCACATGCCACTCTTAGGGTACGCCTCACTTGGTTGCCTCGACGTAGTCATTGAGTATAGGAAGTTTTAGAGGTCGCCCTCCTGTATAAAGATCAAAGTTGCCTCGAAATAGTTGCCTCGATAAAAAATGATCTAAGACATTAGGGTTACCGCTAAGGCGTCCTACCATTGCTTTAGTGACCACCTGTCCCTTAATCGAATTGACCCGAAAAACTCCAACGACGGTGCTACCTACTCCTCAATAGTGGGATAGCAGTGTCTAAAGGACATTTACACAACTTAATTCCTTTTGAGTAGGTAGAGGTTCTTAGGTAATTGCTCTTTCAAAACAAAAAAACAAACTTTTCGCACTTACACTTTTCAAACAAAAGTTTTCAACAACACTTCATACACTCTTGAGGACAGAAACAAGAGTTAAATCGAAGTTTTCAAACAAAACTCTTTTCAAAACCCACAAACACAAGAAAAGCAAAAACTTTTGAAAACATAGTGAGCAAGTACCTAAGATCCCGTGGATAACCACGGATAGAAAGGGTGCTAACACCTTCCCTTTCTATAATCTACCTCCCGAACCCGAGAAACATCTCGAAAAGGAATTTTGCTGTGCTTTTGTCCTTTCCTTGTTGGATTAAATAAAAGACAGTGGCAACTCTTGCTTACCGCGACATTTTGCGAAAACAAACGCAAATGCGAACCAGCATTCCAAAACAGTCAGTTCTATTTCCACCGATCATAGAACTGGCGACTCAGCTGGGGAGTTTATAAGTGAGGTGTACCTTAGGATTAGATCACTTGTGTTTTCAATTGTATGCTTTGTATGCTTTAAATTTTGTGGGCTTGTATCGGAGTTCTATAGATCCTAACCCGGATCTGGGGGTACCCTTTTTAGGTAAGTAGCAATAAACTGTGAGGGATCTGTCCGGCGTAGACCGACACGAATGAAGCAGTAGCTACGTTGGTGTGACACCTTGGTCTGTACCAATATCCCTTGTGTTGGAACGAGGAGAATATGGGTCTTCTGAGGAGTCATTAAGCACCAACTGACCTTAGAACCTTAAATTGACCAACTTGGCCATAGAACAGTAGCAGTATGCTACGCTCATTGAGACTAAACTCCCGCGATGGTTCCGGCCGCAAGAAAAGGTTGCCAAACTGGAATTATGACCGATTGAGGGTAGTCAATGATATTGAGATCCTCTAGAACCCGGTTACTATTTTTAGGACAGGTCTTAACCAACTGAAACTGAAAGAGGGTAGTACCTAAACTTCATGCCAGCCTGAAATCTAAGGGCTCTTTTGTGTGACTTGTGTGCGTTTACCATGTTTGCCTTTTGTGAATACTTGTGGTGTGCCTTTATCACGACATCATAACATCATAACATTGCATACATCTTGCATAAGGACTAACCCATTTCAAAGACAAGAAGGTTTCATCTTTGCTATGTTTTGTAGGACATCATGATGACCATGCGTAGGAATACTATCCAGCTCAACTTTGTTCAACCACCTACTTTGCTTAAAGAATTGGTTGACAGGATTCCAAACACTACTTCCTTCATCAGGAGGCATGGTTCTCTTCTCGGTTTAGTCACCTCAAAGTGGGACCAGCAAATGATGAGTGTCCTGGTCTAGTTTTATGATCCGCTATACCATTGCTTTACCTTTCAAGACTTCCAGATGGTCCCTACCCTGGAAGAGTTCTCTGAGTTGCTTGGTATCTCTGTTTTGGATCAGACTCCATTTACTGGTTGGGAAAAGACTCTCAGGCCTGAAGAGATTGTTGTAGCCCTTCACTTGACCAAATAGGAGGTAATGGCTAACTGGGAGACTAGAAGTGGAGTTAAGGGCTTCTTGGCTAAGTTTCTGGTTGGCAAAGCTAATTGTTTCTGGAATGACTTAGACTTCAAAGCGTACGAGGACATTCTGGCTCTCTTAATCTATGGTCTGGTATTGTTTCCAAATCCTGACACCTTTGTTGATGTTAATGCCATTCGGATCTTCATCTCTTGGAACCCTGTACCCACTCTCTTGGGTGATATCCTTCATCAGCTCTATGCTCGTACTGCCCGAAAACGGGGAACCTTGATGTGTTGTGTTCCTTTATTGGCGAGGTGGTTTATTTCGCACCTCCCTAAGTCCGTACTGAAGAACAAAAAAGGAAGGGGCTGGGCTCATAGGATAATGTCTCTTACTAATAATGACATTATTTGGACTCTCAGAGGCTTAGATGAGGTGGCCGTCATTGATCATTGTGGAGAGTATCCTAATGTTCCATTGATCGGAACCCGTGGAGGAATCTCTTATAACCCATGTTTAGCTCTCCGTCAGTTTGGAAGAGCCAGAAGAGAAGGGCCTCATGAGATGTTGATACCTCATATCGTCTTTGATTTTAAGGTAGATAACGATGAGCTGCGTCGTAGATTCATCAGGGCTTGGGATAGAGTTCACAAATCTGACCCACTTGAGTTGGGACCAAAGACTTCTCTGCCAATGGAGTCATATTTCAGATGGGTCCGCATCCGTGCCCAGAAGTTAGGCATGCCATACGAAACTGTCAGGCCTATTACTCTTGAAGTTGCTGATAAAGACGGGGTTCCTCCAACTATTCTCAATCCTCATACACCCACTGATGTTGGCACACTAAAGAGGTCTTGGGCGCAACTGCAGGAAGAACGAGACTCTTATCGGGAGAGGCTCAATGAACAAGAACAGAAGATCCAGAAGCTGACTAAGCAATTGGAGAACGAACGGATCCTGAATGATTATATTCGCACTGAGAAGAAGAGGCCATGGGAATATTGATGGATCTATTGATGATTTCTTTTACGGTTTTATTTACTTTTCAGTATTTCCATTCTTGTAACGCCTAAGGGAAATTTGTTGAACAATTTAAATTCCGAAGTTAAATCTAATAAAGTGTGTTTCCTTTCTTGTCTACAAATTTGAATCCCGATTGTCTTTGAAAACATAAATCATACGCATTTCATTTCATCATATGCATAACAGGTACCCCTTTTACAGGTCACTTATCTTCTTTGCTGTTTATTTCAGCAATCATCATGTCTACTGAACCTTCCACTGAGCAAGCTATCAAGGCCCTCCAGGCCCAGAATGCCCAGTTCCAAGAGTTGGTTATGAGCCTAGCTAAGGGTCAACAGGACTTGAAGACCCTGATTCTGAAAGAGAGGAAGAAGAAGAAGAAGAGGACCGTCTTGTTCAACACTGGACGCAGGTTTGGAAATGGACTACAGAATGAGGTTGATCTGACCACCTCATCTGTAGGGAAAGACAGTCCACAAGAGAGAAGGGTCCTTATCCCCGTAGTCTCCGACAACGAGACGGATTATGATGAAGAGCATCATCCTCCTGCTGAGGATAGGTACAAACAGTTGGAGGACCGCTTGAGCGCTATGGAGATACAGAACGTGCCCGGGCTAGACTTTGGAGACCTAGGCTTATCCTCTGGGGTGGTGATTCCCCATAAATTCAAGGCACCTGCTTTTGCCAAATATGACGGAGCTTCCTGTCCAAAGCTGCACCTCCGGTCATATGTAAGGAAGATCCAGCCTTACACAGCTGATAAGAATTTGTGGATCCATTTCTTTCAGGACAGTCTTTCAGGGACTCAGCTCGAGTGGTTCTATCAGCTGGATGGGGCCAGTATCCGTAACTGGGAAGATTTGGCTACTGCGTTCTATAAGCAGTATCAATATAATTCCGACCTTGCTCCTACATATACCCAACTCCAGGGTATGTCCATAGGGACGGGTGAAGGATTTAAAGAGTATGCTCAAAAATGGAGAGACCTTGTTGGAAGGGTGCAACCACCTTTAACTGATCGTGAACTTGTTGATATGTTTTTGGGGACCCTGTCTGGTCCATTCTTTAACCATTTGATTGGAAATTCTTCAGCCGGGTTTACAGGCCTTATCTTGACTGGTGAGAGGATTAAAGCTGGTATCAAGGCCGGGAAGATACAGAAGGGTGCCTCATCGAGCACTGAGAAGAAGTCGTTCAAGAAAGAATCTAGTGCTGTCTATGGTTCAAGGAGACATAATAGATCTGAACACCGCCAAGCTGTTAACGCGGTGGTTATTTCAAAACCTGCTGGTGCTCCTCAGCATCACAACCAACAAAGGGGTGAGAGACCTCGAAGGCAATTCACTCGCCTCAGCATGACCTTGTCCCAGATATTGCCGCAGTTACTGACAACCAATCTGGTGACTCTAAAAGAAGCTCCTAAGATTTCAAACACAACATCCCCAAAGTACAATCCTAACGCCCGCTGCGCTTATCACTCTAACAGCCCGGGGCATAATACGGATGATTGTTGGGCTTTGAAGAATAAGGTTCAGGACCTAATCGATGCAAAGGAAATTGAGTTCGAGGCGCCCGAGAGGCCTAATGTTGTGACTGCTCCCATGCCCAAGCATGGAGTAAATGCTGTAGAGGAAGACTTGTTTGTAGCCTCTGTGGATGACATTGTTACCCCGCTAATGACCGTCAAGAGGAACCTGTTGCTAGCCGGTTTATTTCCGGGATGTAGTGAAGGTTGCCATCTGTGTTCTGTTTCACCTACTGGTTGCCCATCTTTGAAGTCAGGTATCCAAAACCTGATGGATAATAAGGAAATCCTGTTTGAGAAGATTGTTGTTCCTGCTACCCATACTGAAGAAGTTTCCATTGTTACCATTTTCAACAATTCTCCCAAGGCTCCCTAGAGGAAGCCTGTCAGAATTATGCCTGTTCAGAAGATTGCACCCATAATCATCACTGTTCCGGGGCCTATTCCCTACACCTCTGAAAAAGCTGTCCCTTGGCACTATGGGGCAGATGTTTATGTTCTTGGAATTAAGCAAGAGTTTGATACTAATACCGGCTTCAGCAACATTACCGGTCCTGCTAAAGTCACCCGCAGTGGCAGACTTTTCTCACCTAATATTGCGCCACCAACTATCCGAAGACCTGTTGTCATCACACCTGCAAGTGTGCCTAATGCCGTTCCTGATCAAGTTCTTAGTTCTACCCCTGTCGCCGAGTCATCTGACGCTCGGGGAAAAGGGATCGCCACTGATATGCCTGCCCAGACGGAGGCGCCAAAGACCATTAATGTTGAAGCTTCCAAACAAGAGATGGAAGAGATTCTGAAGATCATCAAGAAGAGTGATTATAATGTAGTTGAGCAGCTGGAGCAAACCCCCTCCAAGATTTCTATGTTATCACTGTTGTTGTGTTCAGAGGCCCATGCCAAGGCTCTGATTACCTTCCTGAAGACGACCCACATGCCACAAGAAACATCAGTTGATCAGTTTACCGATTGTGTGGCCAATTTAACTGCTGATAATGGTTTGGGTTTCTCCGACGCTAATCTGACTGCTAAAGGGAAGAACCATAACGATACCCTGCATGTCTCCATTGAATGCAGGGGAACTACTCTTGCATATGTGCTGGTTGACACAGGGTCCTCATTGAACGTGTTGCCCAAGAAAGCTCTAGATAGGTTGGATTGCGAAGGACTGGAGCTAAAGCCAAGTAACATTGTTGACCGGGCCTTTGATGGGTCCAAAAGGATGGTGCATGGTGAGGTTGATATTCCAATTAAAGTTGGTTCTTAGGTCTTCGATTCTACATTCTACGTGATGGACATTCGACCGTCCTATTCTTGTTTGCTGGGTCGTCCTTGGATCCATAAAGCTGGAGCTGTGACCTCCACACTCCATCAGAAGCTGAAGTACCCGGTCAGAGGGAAGATTGTGACCGTGCAGGGGGAGGAAGAGTACATGGTCAGCCACCTCAACTCGTTCCGGTACATAGAGATGGATGGGGAGTTCATTGAGACCCCATTTCAACATTTTGAAGAGGTTCCTCCGACACTGGCATCAGCTGAGACTGTGGTTGAAGATTCTCCTTTGAAGATGGCTTCCTTAAAGGATGCCCGGGCTGTTATTGAGAAGGGTGAGTATGCAAACTGGGACCGACTTCCTGATTTCACTCAGAAGACTAACAAGTTTGGTTTGGGTTTCACTGCAGAAGCTCAAAGGGCTATTCGTAGTGCAAGGATTGGAAGACCTCCTGTGTTCATCAGCAACTCGGGAGTAAATGCCATCGGAGATGACGTGGAGGAATCTGAATTCGACAGCTGGATTTACCCTACGACCAACGGTAGACCAAACAACTGGACAGCAAAAGACTTCGTCCCTATTACTTTTGTTACTCAGTAATGAACTCCTTTGTTTTGAATTTGTAATAGACAATATGGTTAAACTTTATGGCTCGGTGTCTTACCCGGGGCACCGTGGCTTCATTTGTGAGGGCTTTTGTGTGCCATTTTCATATATCATTAATAAAAGCATTGGACGTTTCTTGCATTTCAAATTTTGCGCTCCTTGTCTTTCTTTATTATATATTACAAAACAGCTATTTACACACACTCACATATACAGGTTCTAATCCACTCTGGATCTCACTGGTAACGACTCTGCTACTGCCGGTTATGACTTCAAAAATCCGATCAACTTAGCCGAAGACGAAGGTGACGATGATTGCGAAGTGCCTGGTGAGCTTGCAAGACTGCTACTTCAGGAAGAGAGGGCCATTCAGCCACATGAAGAGCCAGTGGAAACGGTAAATCTGGGTACTGAGACAAACAAAAAGGAAGTCAAGATCGGTGCAAATCTGGAGCTTAGTGTGAAACAACGATTGATTCAGATGCTGCATGACTACGTGGAAATCTTTGCCTGGTCTTACGAAGATATGCCTGGGTTGGATACCGACATTGTGGTTCATCACCTGCCTACCAAGGAAGACTACCCTCCGGTAAAACAGAAGGTCCACCGTATGCGTCCAGAGATGTCAGAGAAAATCAAAGCTGAGGTTATGAAACAATTTGACGCCGGTTTTCTAGCAGTGACTTCTTACCCTCAGTGGGTCGCCAATATGGTTCCAGTACCGAAGAAAGATGGTAAGGTCCGAATGTGTGTTGACTACAGGGATTTGAATAGGGAGAGCCTTAAGGATGACTTCCCTCTGCCTCACATCGACATTCTGGTTGACAACACTGCTCAGCATAAGATATTCTCCTTCATGGATGGATTCTCCGGTTATAATCAGATAAAGATGGCTCCCGGAGACATGGAGAAGACCACTTTTGTTACTCAGTGGGGTACCTTTTGCTATAAGGTCATGCCTTTTGGGTTGAAAAATGTTGGGGCAACGTATCAGCGTGCCATGGTTGCTCTGTTTCATGATATGATCCATCATGAGATTGAAGTATACGTCGATGATATGATTGCAAGGTCCCAAACTGAGGAGGAACACCTTGACCATCTATAGAAGCTGTTTGACCGGTTGAAGTTGTACAAGCTGAGATTAAACCCGAACAAGTGCACCTTCGGGGTGAGATCTGGAAAATTGCTAGGCTTCGTCATGAGCGAAAAAGGTATTCAAGTAGACCCTGCCAAAGTGAAAGCCATACAAGAGATGCCAGCTCCCAAGACAAAGAAAGAAGTCAGAGGCTTTCTAGGACGGTTGAACTACATTGCCCGATTCATCTCGCACCTAACTGCTACTTGTGAGCCAATCTTTAAGCTACTGAAGAAAGATCAAGTGGTACGTTGGAACGATGAATGTCAGGCCACTTTCGAAAGAATCAAAGAGTATCTCCAAGAGCCACATATTCTTATGCCACCAGTTGAAGGGAGACCTCTAATCTTATACTTGACAGTACTCGGCAACTCAATGGGATGTGTGCTTGGTCAGCATGACGAGTCTGGCCGAAAAGAGCATGCTATTTATTACCTTTGCAAAAAGTTTACCGACTGTGAGACCCGATACTCACTGCTTGAGAAAACTTGCTGCGCTTTGGTATGGGCTGCTCGCCGACTGAGACAGTATATGCTGACTCACACTACTCTGTTGATTTCAAAAATGGATCCAATCAAGTATATCTTCGAAAAGCCTGCCTTGTCCGGAAGAATAGCAAGATGGCAGATGATCTTGACTGAATATGACATCCAGTACACGACTCAAAAAGCAATCAAGGGAAGTGTGTTGGAAGACCATTTGGCACATCAGGCAGTGGATGATTACCAGTCTATGAACTTTGAATTTCTAGACGAGAATATCATGGTAGTGACTGATTGTGAAATACCTGGACCGGATGAAGGACCTGAGGAAGGATCCCGATGGTCTATGCACTTTGATGGAGCCTCAAACGCTTTGGGTAATGGCATTGGCGCTGTGATCATATCTCCTAAAGGCTCACATACTCCACTTACCGCCCGACTATGTTTCAACTGCACCAACAACATGGCGGAGTATGAAGCATGCATCATGGGTCTTCAAGATGCAATTGACCTAAGGATCAAGTTTCTGAGTGTCTTTGGAGATTCCGCTCTCGTGATCAATCAGATCAAAGGAGAATGGGATACGAAACACCCAAATCTTATACCTTACAAGGAGTATGTATTGACGTTGCTTCCCCACTTCGAGGAAATAACCTTTGAACACTTCCCAAGAGAAGAAAATCAGTTGGCGGATGCGTTAGCTATGATGTCTTCCATGTTCAAAGTCAAATGGGACAACGAGGCTCCCCGAATCATTATTTGGAAATTGGATGAACCTGCACATTGTTGTGATCTTGAGACCGAAGAGGTAACAGAAAAGCCTTGGTATCATGAAGTGAAGAGGTAACTTGAAGCTCAAGAATACCCCGAGGGTGCATCTGTTAATGACAAGAAGTTTCTGAGAAGATTCGCGGCAAAGTTCTTCATCAGCAATGGCATTCTTTACAAACGTAACCATGATTCCACCTTACTGCGTTGTGTGGATAAAATTGAAGCAGAAAGGATCATGGCAGAGCTGCATGAAGGTGCCTTCGGAATGCATTCCAGTGGACATACCATGGAAAAGAAAATCCTTCGGGCAGGATATTACTGGTCAACAATGGAAGCCGACTGTTATCAGCATTCTCGGACATGTCACAAGTGCCAGATCTATGCTGATAAGGTGCACATTCCTCCAGTTCCTTTGAACGTCTTGACAGCACCTTGGCCTTTTGCAATGTGGGGCATCGATATGATCGGCGAGATCAGACCTACGGCATCCAGCGGGCATCGTTTCATCCTGGTAGTGATTGATTACTTTACAAAGTGGGTGGAAGCAGCTTCCTTTGCCACCGTAACCAAGAACGTCGTGGCACAGTTCATTCGGCACAACCTGATTTGTCGATACGATGTACCAGAGAGGATCATTACGGATAATGGTACCAATCTTAACAACAAGATGATCCATGAGCTCTGAGAGCAATTCAAGATACAACACCACAACACTTCTCCCTACCGGCCGAAGATGAATGGGGCTGTAGAAGCAGCTAATAAGAACATTAAGAAGATTGTGCAGAAGATGACAATGACCTATAAAGACTGGCACAAAATGTTACCATTTGCTCTTCATGGGTACCGTACCTCAGCAGGAACGTCAACAGGGGCAACACACTATTCCTTGTTATATGGCATGGAGGCAGTCCTGCCCATTGAAGTTCAGATACCCTCTCTTCGGATCATGAAGGATGCAGGTTTGAGTGAAGATGATTGGATTCAGACCCGGCTTGATCAACTGAACCTAATCGACGAAAAAAGACTCGCTGCTATTTGTCATGGTCAGACGTACCAAAAACGGATGATCAAGGCATTTAACAAGAAAGTTAGACGACAAGAGTATCAAGTCGGGGAACTGGTAATCAAGCGCATCATTCTACCTCAAGGTGATCCCAGGGGCAAATGGACCCCTACGTACAAAGGGCCATTTGTGGTTAAGAATATCTTCTCAGGAGGAGCGATGATTCTAACCACCATGGATGGTGACGACCTTCCTCACCCCGCCAATGCAGACATAGTAAAAAGATACTACGCATGATTAAAGACCCGCTAGGTTGACTGGCCTAGGCAAAAATAAGGGCTTCCCGGTGAACCAAAAGGGTTCAGGCAAAAATAAGGGATGAAAATAAAAAAATCTGTACACGCGGCAAGTCGAAAACCTGAAAAGGCGGCTTGGGCAAAAATGGGTATCCTGGTGGACTGAAAACCCAAAAGGGCGGTCCAGGAAAAAATTAGGGATAAGCGTAACACTATGTCTCATTGGATCACCTCACATCCGGACTTTGGTATCAACTATCAGGCTCGAACGACACCAATCAATCAGATTCATCTTCAACTAAGCAGCAAAGTGATGGGATGCTTGAAGATATAAAGGCGATAGCAGAGTTGGAACCCAGTGGGATTATTCACATAGCTGTTTTGTTTTCTTTTCACAAATTGTATAAATCCTATTTGTTCGGCGGCGTTCTCTTACTAGGACGTCAGCCTCTTGTACAAAGCGCATATTTACAGGCAAACTTCAAAATCAATACAAGCTCATTTTTCAGACAAATTGCAAATTGTTTTTCCTTTATCTGTTTTGTTTTGCAAAGAACGTCCAATGTTCAATTTTGATATATGCATTTGACATTAATTGTTGTTCATTAATATTTACATGCGAAACAAAGGACTAATTACGGGTGACATCGGAAGCAGGGGCAATAAGAATTGTCTAAGCGGTCTGGTTGCTTTGTCCACCAAGGTACCAAGGTAGGTTCGGCTGAAGAATATGACCAAGATAAATTCACTCCCCGTAGAGTAAGACAGTAAGGGAAGCTCTCCCCACTGAGATCTGCAATCATGGACGAATCAACAATACTCTTCCCCAAGCAGAGTTAGTTTACCATCAGTCCCGAAGAGGCTCGGTGTTCCCAAAAGGTCTTAATATCCCCCAGCATAGTATAAAGATATTCCCCGACAAGCGTAAAGAGTATCACCGACAGTCTTAATATTCCTCAACTAAATATAAGAATGTTCCCTTGCGGGATACAAGATACCCCCAGTGGAGCCATTTCCCAGCGCAGTCTAAAAAAAGCTTCCCCGCCAGAGATGAATCATATTCCCCAGTAGATTCTGGAAGCTTGTCCCCTGCAGAGTACAAATATATCTCCCCATCCATATTCAGAGGTTATCCCCACAAGAGTTTAACTGGGTTATCCTCCGCAAGTTGCCAAGAATCATCTCTAAATGGTTCAAAATTGCTCAAGATTGCTCAAGGGTTGTACAGTCAAAACACCTCCTAAGGCAGTCAATTCAAAATTAGGGTTTTGGTTCTTTCAAGGAATTTTGGGTTTTCAATGGTTCAATCAAGTCTCATAGGCCTATATACATTCTCAATGACCTACATGCCAAGTTGCAAGACTCACAGTGCCAATTTGCACAGTCAAAAGCTCCATTTGATCTACAGTCAACTGCAAGGGCAAAATGGTCATTTTGCAGTCAAAAGTCAGATTTTTTGTCAACATTCTCATTTTGAAGGATAATTCATCATTTGATTAAGGGTTGATCATGATTCATCAAGGATTGCTCAAAATTCATCAAGATTCAAAAGTTGCTAAATTAGGGTTTTGCAGGAAAAGTCAACTCAACTTTGACCAAGCATAAATTTCTCATACTTTATGAGAAATGACCCATCCAAAGCTCATTTTGAATAGGATGCAATTTCCTACAATCCATCTTCATACCCCAAGATCAGAAAATGCACTCACAAGAAGTTACAATTTTGGACATTATAGGTCATTTTTGAAAGTCAACAAAAACACCTGTTTTGCCAAAGCTTATAACTTGAGAATGGAAGATCAAAATGATATGAGGCCAAAAGGGTTGATTATAGGACATCTCAAGGTCTCTAAAAAGTCCAAGAACACCTCCAAAAGTTCAAAATTGAAGAAGTTGTGCATTGGAGAAGTTGGGAAATTTTCATGAATTTGCAAAAGTCAACTATCCTCAAAACTCCAATTTTTGACAAAAGGACCCACTTTTTTCCACTTGATTTAGTCTTGTCATACCACACACGTGTCCCATGCTTGATTTCATGACCAAACATTTATTTTTCTATTTTATTTAATTTTTATTGATTTAATTCATTTTAAATCTATAATAATTCAAATAAAATCTAAAAATCAATGAAAAGGGATCTTTGTGATTTGTACGGCTTGCAAACCTCATGTGACAACCAACCAATTCGTGCTAAGGCTTATTTGTGCACACAATCTTAGATTTAGCCATATTTGGAAAGGTTAACAATGGTGATAAAGTCAAAACCTAATTCTTGAATATACATGGATTAAAGCCCAACTCTTGACCTAGAATCATTGCCTTATACATAAGCAAGCCACACAAACCTAATTCACGACCTAAGCTCTGTTAAAACGGCCATACCAAAACAGAAAAAAGGTGAAAAAGAGAGAAATCAAATTCTTGGTTAGAGCTTGTTTCAATCAAGAAACTCAACGTAGAGTGCTTGACTGCCATCCCCTGAAGCGATTGGAATAAAAACCAGGCCTTTTCATCACCTACATCGCACTATAAGTCGTCACGAATGGACCTCTGAACATGGAATCGTGATCTTCTATTCTTACACTTTTTCTTCAAAACATTAGCATATTCATGTTTATTGTTTGATTTCTAACATAACTGCAATATTCAATTTTGTTTTTATGCCCTGTATCGTGATGCCCGATTCTAGGGTTCATATGCTTGCTTTTTAGGTGTTTTTGATGCAGGGAAAATTGGCCACAATAATTGGTATAGGAGTGATCAGGAGGCAGAGACGAGGTCAGCCATGGCCTTAGATGGTATTTTCATAGCCTAGGGTGGATGTTAGAGAGGAGCCACGGATTTTGATGCGGAATCAAATTCGCAGGAAAAAAAATACAGAGTTTGGGGAAGAAGACGACCACATGTCGCTCTCCCACTGGCCTATTTGAAAAGCGCGCGTTTTATTTTTTTTACAGCATATTGATTTGTTTTCATATATAATAATTGCCTCTTATTTCAATACAATTGAAGCAGCTTGGTTGGGTGGTAAACGTGTTGGCCTGGAAGCATTGGGACCTGGGTTCGAATCTCAGGTCCCCCAAAACCTTGTTATTTTTATTCCATAGGTATTCACGTGCAAGTTTCAAAAGGGAGTCCACCATATGCTTCAAATCTCAGTACGCCATGTGGTTTCAGGCCAAGATCTAAAGGCCAGATTGGAGCATCCACCATATGCCCTGGTCAACGAGCGTGCAGGGAATCACAAAGGTCAACGAGGCTGGAATGTTAATGGGCTTCAGAATTGCTCTTGTCACTCCCAAATCAGGCCCAGCACCCCCTGGGTTTATTTCTTCTTTTCTTTTATATTTTATTTAATTTGTTTTTATTAATTCTTAATTAACTACTAACTAAAATAATTAACATTTTCTTAATAAAATTCAGAAAACACAAAAATATATAATATTTTTATTTATTTAAATTTAATTAGTTTATTTTGTAAATAAATATTAACTTAATTTGTTTAGTTTTAATTAGGCATAATATTAATATTTTTGCAATAAATTTAAAATTAATGTAGAATTAGGGTTCTTGACAATTTTAATCATCTTTATTTTTATTTCCTTAAATATTCTAAAAAACCCAAAAAAATATCCTTTTTATTTAATTAATTAATTAGTTTAGGTTTAATTTAATTAAATGCAAGATAACAAATCTTTTTCTTTCCTAAAAAAGGGTCAAAACCCTAAAGCTCTCCGATTCAATTTCTTTCTCGCGCGTATTATTTTTTGATTCATATTTTTGATCCATATAATTGTAATTGCTCCAAGGATGTAATAGCTTTAACTTAGGACTTTTATTTATCACTTTTATTTAATTTTCCGCAATTTACTTTTCAAGGGTTTGTTTTTGGCGATGTAAATACCCGACGCCTTGTAATAGCTTAGTTTTATTTTCCGCAACCATTAACTGCTAGATGTATGAATAATAGGCGATGCATGACAAGATATATCTTAACTAAAAATCAATCGTAGCTCACCATAACATGTACAAAGATAACATAACTGAAACCTGACACACTCGTACATGCCACTCTTAGTGTACGCCTCACTTGGTTGCCTCGACGTGGTCATTGAGTATAGGAAGTTTTAGAGGTCGCCCTCCTGTCTAAAGATCAAAGTTGCCTCGAAACGGTTGCCTCGATAAAAAATGATCTAAGACATTAGGGTTACCGCTAAGGCGTCCTACCATTGCTTTAGTGACCACCTGTCCCTTAATCGAATTGACCCGAAAAACTCCAACGACGGTGCTACCTACTCCTTAATAGTGGGATAGCAGTGTCTAAAGGACATTTACACAACTTAATTCCTTTTGAGTAGGTAGAGGTTCTTAGGTACTTGCTCTTTCAAAACAAAAAAACAAACTTTTCGCACTTACACTTTTCAAACAAAAGTTTTCAACAACACTTCATACACTCTTGAGGACAGAAACAAGAGTTAAATCGAAGTTTTCAAACAAAACTCTTTTCAAAACCCACAAACACAAGAAAAGAAAAAACTTTTGAAAACATAGTGAGCAAGTACCTAAGAGCCCGTGGATAACCACGGATAGAAAGGGTGCTAACACCTTCCCTTTCTATAATCTACCTCCCGAACCCGAGAAACATCTCGAAAAGGAATTTTGTTGTGCTTTTGTCCTTTACTTGTTGGATTAAATAAAAGACGGTGGCGACTCTTGCTTACCGTGACATTTTGAGAAAACAAACGCAAACGCGAACCAGCATTCCAAAACAGTCAGTTCTATTTCCACCGATCACAGTATTGATTCAAACACTCGTCCGTATCTTCTTTCAATACTCGTCCGTATCTTCTTTCAATACTCGTCCGTATTGATTCAAACACTCGTCCGTGTTTAACCTTTTGATACTCGTCCGTATCTTCTTTCAATACTCGTCCGTATTTATTCAAACACTCGTCCGTGTTTAACTTTTGTTACTCGTCCGTATCTACTTTCAATACCCGCCTGTATTGATTCAAACACTCGTCCGTGTTTAACTTTTGATACTCGTTCGTATCTTCTTTTAATACTCGTTCATATCTTCTTTCAATACTCGTCCGTATTGATTCAAACACTCGTCCGTGTTTAACCTTTAATACTCGTCCGTATCTTCTTTCGATACTTGTCTGTATCGATTCAAAACACTCATCCATGTTGTACCTTCCTTATATTGGCATCATGCTATGTTACAAGTCCAATCTCCGTCTCTTCACTGAAAAACAAAATTTCTTTCCCCCGACAGATAACACAAAAATAAAGAAAACACTTACACTTTCTCAGGACAAATTTTTGGCATCGGTATTTAATCATCTTCAACCTTGAACTCCTGAAAGACATGCGCCAATCGTACTTTCAAGTTTAAGATGATTAAATAGGGGCAGCTGTAATACCCCAAATTTGTCCTACCCTTTTACTTTTATCTGACTTATGCATTGTCGCGCTTTTCTCATATACATAACTCCATTAGGTCATTTAACATTGCATACATTCACTAACAACATAACTTCGCAAGGGGTCGAGAACCCTCAGGAATTAGGGTTTCAATATCAATTTTTTAGTAGAGATTTCTTTGAGCTAGGGTTTGGGTCTTCTTCACTATTTCGAGCTTTATCATCCATCTCCAAGAGTTCTTTAAGCCAGTTATATTGTGGGCCCTGCAAGTCAAGATATCTTTGAAGGTTGAGGTGCAAAAGCTTTGAGTTATGACACAAAGATGTTATTGTGGAATCATAGGGTGATCAAGACGTTGTTATTTGTTGCTTATAGTACAAGTCATTCAATTGGACTTCATTCAGAAGACTTTGCATTATGCATGGAAATTCACAAAGACCAGGGTTTGAGAAGCAGTATCTATGTTGCAATCACCACTTGGATTGGGGTTCTTTTCAGTGCGCTTATGTTATCAAGTGAATTTGGTTCTGTTTAGCCATAACTATCATATGGTTCGATTCAACGTATTAAGGTTTCACTTGGTTCCTATCACCATTTGAAGTTTGGTTCAATTGAGTTTATTATCATCAATTCAAAGATTGGTTCAAGACATTTACTTTGGATCTCATGCAAATATTTGAGGTTTTACATGGAGTGTTTTGGGGATCTTTTCTAAGAAGGAAGTCATTTGTGCGAGTCTTGACTCTTAGTCACAGTTAACCACGAAAGGTGGACCTTTGACCGATGTATTTTTGGTCACTTTCGGTTTTCATCTCGTGGTTTATCTAAGTGTAGCATGACATGGCATAAAGTACAAACGGGAGAAGACTTGAAATTTTAAATGAAACCACAATGGATGGAAAATAACTCAACTTGATTCAAGTGTCGTTATTACAAATTCAAGGATGCATTACAACTTTAACCAAAATCCTTACATGTTTAAATAACTCCAAATTAAAGTTTCCATTACAAAAAAAAAACATTTCGAATCATATTTAACATCATTTGCAAATCCAATTACAATTACATCACACCAAAGATATTGCAAACAAAAATTTTAGTATTGGCAATTCAAGTGTCTCTTGCTGCAATATCACCCAGTTCCGATGGGATAGATGGCTTATCACTAGCAGAACTTCAATCAAGAATAAAATCAGTTTTTGAGTTCGTGGTTAAGGATGCTGATGTGGGTCAGATCCTGGAGGATATTAAACATCTTCTTGAAGACGCACGCATTCTTGAAGACGCACATGATACATCCATCCAAGACTCCATTACTGTCACTCCCCATGATGTCCCGCCTTTTGATATTCCATGTGATAAAAAGGATAAATTCTGAAGATGCCGGTTCAGTTTCAGAAAAAGAACTCAGTTCATCCCAAGAACCTACTCAATATATACAAATAACTTCTGATGTAGAAGCTGCAATTTCTCAAAGTCATGACTTCGTATTGTTCCTAGACAGAGAAACAATGGCCCTGCATCGGTGAAAATACCAGTTCAGCCCTGTATCAAATTAATAAAACCAAGCTAGAAAAACCACATGTTCAAGAAGAAAGCCCTGCAAACTGTCATAACAGAAAAACCGAAATAGAATGATAACAAACTACCTTACTAACAGATACCAGAATTCTAAACCATCTAAAACCTCTAACCAACTGTCATGACAACTAACTAACCTTCTCACCCTCTAAACAATTCCTAACAGACTTTAACAAAATCTCCTAACTGTTGTCCAACTCTAAACCATATAACGAACTCACCAAAAACAGTTAACCAATCCCTAACTGTTTTCTAATCGATAACAACTAATTCTAACCAATTACATAACCACCAAAATAGAATTATCTAACGGTTTTTTCAAAACAGAAGCATAACAGAACTAGCAGCAACCCATAATAGAAAATCAAAACCAACCCTCAACTGTCAAAACCAACTTCCTAACAGAATTCCCAAACTACTAACTAACTTCCTCTAAAACTGACTTATAACAGAATTCTTAACCATATTTCTAACCGCTTGACATCTTCAAACCCATTAAAAAACTGACTAACCCTTAGCAGTCTATAACTAACAGAAAACTAATTCCTAATAGATTCCTAACAAAAATTATAAAAGGAGAAAAACAGGAAACAGAAAGAGAAGGAGGGCATACAATCATCTACAGAAAATCACAAATAAAACTCACCTCACTCTCTTTGAGAAATTCCCTTCACCAAAATCTCCAATCTTCATCTACTTCTACACATCTCTCACTTCTGTAACCTTCACCAATCTCCCCCCTCTCTCTCGTTCTTCACAACCTACTGCAATCTTCATCGATCTTCCCTCTCTCTCTTCGTCATCTTCGACACTGTAAGAGCAGATCCATACATCTTCATCTTTATCATCTTGCACCTTCAACACTTTTGCAATGGAGAGAATCTGTACACCATCAATACGGAAACAACAAAAAATGCAGAATAATTGAGAAATCCAAGAATCGGGAAGAAGAATCAAAGAGAAACAAAATTCACTAAGACAATGCTTACTTGATTTTTGTTCGCAAAGATTCCTTTGGATTTCTTGACATCCGCATCATGTTGAAGATGCACTAGCCGATTCATCAGTAGGTAATTACTCTTCATTCTTTCCATATGTGTTTTTGTTCTTAAAAAGAGAATTGTGGCGAAGTTGAGCGTAGAGGTGAGCAAACTTGAAGCGTGACGAAGCTAAGAGAATCAAAGACGAATATGTGAGTCATGGTTCGAGACGGAGGACAAATCCGTTGTAACGAAGAAGATGGTGCCTCATTAAAGGGTGCACAGAGCGAAGCAGGATGGCGGTGATGTGCCGTCTAAGAAGAGGAAATCGGCCATCGCGCCGTGTTAAAGAGAATGAAGGAGGGAGATAGTGCTTGCGAAGGAAGATGTGAAGAGTCACCCCTAACTGAACCCTAAGTTGCTTCAAAATGATATCGTATCCTTCATTTAATTATTCTCTTTAATACTTTGTGTTTAATTGATAAATAAATGCAGTGCAATGTTGATTAAGGAAATGGAGAATGGGTTAACTACTGTATCTTTGGGCTGACTGAATCACCCTTCTTCTGGGACCAAAGGGAGTTTTTGTAGCTTCTTGGCTAATGCAAAAAATACCATTGGGTCACATTGAATGGGCCTAACATTTGAATTTTGGATCTGCATTACATCTCAATCAATTCTGCACCCCCTAATCCTACTTTTTCTTTATTAGATTTAGGATTTAATTTTTTTTATTTATGATAAAACAATATAAAAAGCAATAAAATAATAATAAAAGATAATAGAAATTTTTATGAATTAATTCTTTAATTTTTCTATAATTTTCCTTTTGTAAAAAACTAATAATAGAAAATAATTTTTCTTTCTTGTTTTCATCCGTATTTTCGTGCCGCTTTGCCATATTATTTTTGACGCGTTTGTTCATTGTGCGAGGAACTTCTAATTATGCATTGCATTTGCAACACGCTTTTGCCTTTATCTTAGTTGGATATTATTTCTGACTTTGTTTGTTTCTTGGTGAAGCTTGCTCGACGCGTACTCCCTGCTTTTTTAGTGCTTTTGTCTGCTCTTGACGACTTGCTCACTTTGGTAGCCTCCGCTACTACCCTTGTACTTCTTTGCACTTTATTGCATTTCATTATCGCTTTCTAGAAATCATGAGAAGTAGGGCTTTACTGCAAGCTATGCATGCTAATATTAGGTAGAATTCCCTCGAAATTCCAATTTTAGGTCCATGATGTATAATAACATTAGGTTTAGAAATAGGCTAGTCTCCCTTTGACTTTTCTTTCTCCTTTTGCATATGAATTTAAAACAAAAACTTATTTTTCTTTCAAAATTCAAAATACTTTAAATCTAATGATGAGAATCACGCCTTTACTTAGTATGGGAAATGATAAGCGAGTCTTTTCTCGATCTTATTGTTCTTCATCTCAAGTCTAGGTGTGATTCAATTCTCAACGACTCCTTTCATGGCTAATTAGAAAAGTGGCTAATATCTCTCTCTTGAGGTTAACTAGTCATTATCTACAACAAAAATACAAACCAATTCAAATATTTTGTGCGCTCAAGCACCTTTCTCTAAAACCCTTTTCAGGTAAGGACATGATTAATTTACTTCTGTGCCAACGCATAAGTCTCCAAAGGTCGAGCTGCGGCAGAAGGAGGAATTAACTTCGTCCATAAAAACACAAACAAACAAAAATATATGAGCCGAACTACGGTAGCTCTGATTCCTCAAAAAGGATACGTAGGCATTGAGGTAGGGCCCAAGCGAGCATAATTTTATTTTCCCTACATTCTTTTCCCCCTTCTTTTGCATGCATTCTCTCTTTAGTAGTATAGTAGACAGTAAGCATATATTAAACACACCCATAAGATAGATAACAAGAGTGGATACCATAGAATACTACATGCGTGTGAGGTTCTAATACCTTCCCCTCGCGTAACATACTCCCTTACCCGATGTCTCGGTCGCAAGACCGTGATTTCTCCCTTCTCAGGTCTTCTCGATGTTTACCCTTCCCTTCGTGCGGGATAAAAGACGTTCAATGGCGACTTTATTGTTTGATGATTTTCATCCGGTTGTTTCACCACCTTCTTCAACCACTGCTTGTGCATCCTTAAGTGAAGCCATCTTCGAGGGAGATTTGGTGACCTTTGGAGGTCTGTCGGTAGTTTCTGCTGTAGCCATAATCTGAGGTACCTCTTCAAAGTTCTGGCAAGGAGTCTCGATGAACTCGCCATCCATTTCCACTTACCTGAAGGATTTCAAGTGACTGATCATATACTCCTCTTCATCATGCACAGTGACAATCTTTCCTCTTACTGGGTACTTCAACATTTGGTGGAGGGTAGAAGTAACAGCCCCAACCCCATGTATCCAAGGGCGTCCCAACAAGCAAGAATATGATGGTTTGATATCCATTATGTAGAAAGTGGAGTCGAAGGTCTGGGAACCAACTTTGATAGGTACATCCACTTCCCCGTGCACCATCCTCTTTGAACCATCAAAAGCTCCCACTACTATATTGCTAGGCTTCAAGGTCAAACCTTCGCAGTCCAATCTGTCCAGAGCTCTTTTAGGTAGCACATTCAATGAGGAGCCAATATCTACCAAAACATGGGCCATAGTCGTGCCCCTGCATTCAACGGAAACATGAAGAGCATCATTATGCTTCCTCCATTTTGGTGTCAGATCTGCATCAGAAAAACCCAAACCATTATCAGCAGTCAGACTAGCCACACAATCTTCAAACTGATCAGCAGATGTCTCTTGTGGCACGTAAGCCGTCTTCAGAAACTTAACCAAAGCCTTCGCATGGGCCTCGGAACACATCAACAAAGCCAACATAGAAATTTTGGATGGGGTTTGCCCCAGCTGCTCGACCATGTTGTAGTCGCTCTTCTTTATTATCTTCAAAATTTCTTCCATTTCTTTTTTGGAAGCTTCTGGTATGGTTACTGAATTGGCCTTTGTCAGGACAGGCTCAATCAGTATGTCTTTGCCTCGAGTCTCGGCCGACTCGGTGATGGGAGAGTCAACAGGAGTGATTATTGGAATTGTAGTAGTAGTCTTGGGTGGAACCACAACAGGAATGATCACATGTCCGATAATAGTCTTCGGGGGAGAAATTTCAGGGGAGAACACTCTTCCACTTCTTGTTATTTTACTGGTTCCGGCAATATTGACGATGTCAGAATCAGCATTTTCAGCAATCTTGTCTTCAATGGCTAGCATGTCCTGCTTTACGCCGTGGTAATAGACGTCGGCCCCATAGTTCCAAGGAACAACTTTGTCCGAGGAGTATGAGATTGGTCCAGGCATGGTTATGATCAACTGAGTCACCTTTAGAATTGATGTAATCCTGAAGGGTCTCTTAGCAGAGGCCCTGGGAGGGTTGGCGGCAATGGTTATGATAGCAATGTCTTCATAATAAACAATCGGAACATGAGTTATCTCAAACAGAATCTCTTTGTCATCCATCAGGCGCTGAACACCTGTCTTTAACAAAGGGCAACCAGTTGATAAAAATGAACAAAGGTGGAAACCTTCATCACATCCTAGAAATAAACCGGCCTTCAGCAAATTCCCTTTGATAGTCATGAGTGGAGTCACCAGTTCTTCCACAGAAGTCACAAACACATCTTCTTCAACGATATTAACACCCCGACCATGTTTCGGCATAGGAGCATTGATAACGTTGGGAGTCTCCGGGGGACCAAATTCAATCTCCTTAGCATCAATCAGATCCTGCACTTTGTTCTTCAAAGCCCAACAATCATTGGTGTCATGGACGGGACTTTCCGAATGATAAGCACAACGAGCATTCGGTTTATAGTAAGGAGAGGTGGTGTTCGGATTCTTCGGAGCTTCCCTCAGAGTAACCACATTGGACTTCAGCAACTGAGGTAAAACCTGAGACAGTGTCATGTTGATCTGAGTGAACTATCTAGCTGGTCTTTCTGCTCTTGGCTGATTATTTCTTTGCTGAGAAGGTGTAGGTTTGGAAATCATAACAGCCCCTACCGTCGGACGACGCTCGGTTTGATTCTGATTATTTTGGTTATAGACGGCACTGACTTCCTTTTTACCTGCAAACAGCTTCCTTGCAGCACTAGAAGAGGCATCCTTCTGAATTTTTCCACTTCAGATTCTAGCTTCCACTCTTTCTCCTATTAAGACCAGTTCAGTAAAACCCGCCGATGAACTTCCAATCAGATGGTTGAAGAATGGCCCAGTCAAAGTTCCCAGAAACATATCCACGAGCTCCCTGTCAGCCAAGGGAGGTTGAACTCTCCCAGCCAAATATCTCCACTTCTGAGCATAATCCTTGAAACCCTCGTTCGAACCCATAGACAGATTTTGGAGTTGTGTACGGGTGGGAGCGAGGTCTGCATTATACTGATATTGCTTATAAAATGTAGCAACAAGGTCTTCCCAGTTACGAACATTGGCTCTTTCCAGCTGATAGAACCAATCCAGTTGTGTTCCAGACATACTGTCTTGGAAGAAGTGAACCCACAAGTCTTTGTCAGCAGTATGAGGTTGTATCTTCCTCACATAGGAACAGAGATGCTTTTTAGGACAAGAGACCCCATCATACTTAGAAAATACCGGTGCCTTGAATTTTGGGGGGATGAAAACCTCGGAGACCAGACCCAACTCTTCAAAATCTAGCCCAGGAACTTTTTGGATTTCCATAGCACTCAGACGCTCTTCTAACTGCTTATACCTTTCATCAGCCGGAGGGTACTGCTCCTCATTATAATCAGTTTCATTGTCAGACTCTTTAGGACTAGGGTCCTCTTCTCTGGCTTCACCCTCTTGATTCTCTCCCTCTTTAGATGAAGAAGCTAAATCAACAACCCATCTTGGTGGCCCTCTGAACCTTCTGCTCATATGTGCCACACCGTCTGTCCTCTTGGTCTTCTTAGTGTTCTTCTTAAAAATCAGAGCCTTCAGCTCTTCCTGTCCTTTGGCCAGAGCCACAATCATTTGCTGGAACTGCGTGTTCTGAGTCTGAAGATCTTTCATAATTTGTTCAAGAGCCATTGCTGAAATAAACAGCGGAGGAGATGAGAAACCTGTTATGAATCCTGTTATGCAATGATATGTATGATATGTATGATATGTATGATATGTATGCAATGTTTTCAAGGGTTCTTAAAGGCTCAAATTAGCTTAAACAAAAAGGAACAAACGCGAATTGTATTAGTAAACTTGCATTGTTACAAAGAATGTATTTTGAGAGTACAATTAAGCAAAATAAAACAAAAAGAAGACTAGGTTTCCCATGGGCGCATCCTTTTTGGCGCGATGTAGGCGTTGATATTCATCTCTTCATGAAGTAGCCTAGTGAGTTCCAAGACCTTCTTCTCACTGGCGTAGAATTGGGATTCAAACGTATCCCGCTCCTCTTTAAGCTAAACCCAGGACTTTTGTAACTCTTCTTGATCAGTTGGCATGTCTGGATGAAGAACAAGATGAGGAGTGTCTCCCTTGGCAACTGGTTCCATAATCATAGGTCGGATAGTGGGATAATGCATCATAAGAGTTTGAGCGTGGGCTCGTACCCATCTGAGATAAGGCTCGAGAGGTATGGAATTCTTAGGCCCAAGTGTCTTGATGTCAACCCTATGTACCATACTCCAAGCTTGTATGAACCTTTTGCAGTAACCCTGAACATCATTCTCATAGTTGAAGGCGATTCCTTGAATAAGTGTATCATGAGGACCATCCCTTTTTGCATAACCAAATTGTCGTAATGCTAAGCAAGGGTTATAAGTGATTCCTCCCCTAATGCCTAAGAGAGGGACATTAGGAAATTCACCATAGCGATCGATGATAGTAACATCTTCCGAGAACCGTGAACACCAATGAACGCCTGAATGCGTAAGGGACATCAGTCGATGAGACCATCTTTTACCCTGTTCATGCTTCAAAGTAGATCTGGGTAGGTGCGAAATAAACCACATAGCCAATAGAGGAGTGCAACACTGGAGGGTCCCCCTTCTTTTTAGAGTGTGAGCATGCAGAGAGTGTAGAATATCCCCGAGTAATATAGGTACCGGATTTCGAGACAGAAAAACCTGGATTATGCTCACATCTACGAGTTGATCCACATTAGGGAACAATACCATCCCGTAGACAAGGAGCGCAAAAACCTTTTCAAAAGCTTGTAGATCCAGGGTATCCCAAAAATAGTAAGCCTTCTCGAACAGAAATTTAACCGGAATTCCTTGAACACTCCCTCTGGTTTCCCAATTTGTCACTATGTTGGACCGTTGTAAGGGTAAAGCTTTAACAATTTCTTCAGGTTTGGGATGTCTTTCCGTACCGCTGAAAGGTAGCTGATCAAGAATGGGTATCCCTATTAACTGAGAAAATTCCTCCATAGTAGGCACTAACTGGTAATCCGGGAATGTGAAACAGTGATGCAGAGGATCGAAGAACTGAAACAACACTTTTAACATTTCTTCGTCAGGTTTTGCAGTGACCAAGTTGAGCAACCGACCATGCTTTTCAGTGAAAGGAGAGCTTTCGAGAATCCTTATTGCCAAGTCCCTTAATTGGGGAGATACTTTCACTAGGTTAATCTGAATAGTGTTCCTGCGGGCGGATGCCATATCCTACAAAACAGAGCAAAGATGAGCCCTAGAAACCCTTGAAACAGTTAGTATGATATGATATGGTATGATGTTTATGATGTCATGATAAATCACAGGTATAGAAAACACAGACAAATCACACCAAGTCCTTAGGTTTAAGGCATGCTTGAGTTTTAAGGTCATACCCTCTTGAAGCTTGATTGGTTCAACCTGTCCTATAAATATGTAACCAGGTTCTAAAGGGATCTCAATATCACCGATCTTTCCCCCAAGCCTTGTTCAATCGACGATTGACTCGTAATCAAACAAAACTCAGAAGTCAAACCTCAATGAGTGTAGCATCGAGTATCTGTCGACCTTGGGCATACACCAAAGCCGACCATCTCGCTACGTCCTACTGGCCAAGTTGTGCAATTAAAGGTTCTAAGGTCAGTTGATGCTTTATGACACCACGCGGCGGCCCCGTACATCTCCCTGACTCAAGGGTTACGGGTACCAACCAAAGTGCCACATCAACATAGCTACTGCTTCAACCGTGTCGGTATACCCCAGCACAACTCCCTCACAGTTTATTGCTACTTGCCTAAAAGGCGTTTCCCGATCCGGGTGTAGGATCAAATAACCCAAACAACTCCCATAAATATAAAGCAATCAAGACAATCAAGAGAAAGCAATTAAATATGACCTAGATCCTAAGGTTTGCCCCATTTTATATTTTATTCCCCAGCAGAGTCGCCAGTTCTGTGATGCGGTGGAAGAACCGACTGTTAATACTGGTTGCGTTTTTTGTTCGCAAAATTTCGCGGTTAGCAAGAGTCGCCACCGACTTTTATTTTATCCAATCAGGAAAAGGAAAAAGAATAGAAAAAACCTTTTTCAAGATGTTTCTGAGTACGGGGGGTAGATTATAGAAAGGGAGGGTGTTAGCACCCCTTCTATCCATGGTTTTCCATGGGCTCTTAGGTACTTGCTCATTTTGAAAACTGCTTGTGTGTGCTTGTTTTGAAAAGTTTTATTTTACTTTGTGTTAACCCTTGTTTCTGTCCTCAAGAGTGTTACGAAATTGTTTTTGAAAACTTTGTTTGAAAAGTGTTTGTGTAAAAACGTTTGTTTGTTTGAGCAAGTACTTAAGAGTTTTCTACCTACTCGAAAAAGGTCTGTTCGTTTTCCTTTTAGACAATGCTATCCCATTATTGAGAAATAGGTAGCATCGTCGTTGGAGTTTTTTAGGGACATTCGAAGGGACAAATACGATCACAAAAGAAATGTTAGGAAATGTTAGTAATCATCCAAAAGCCTTAAAGATCTTTTTCTGAGGAAACATCCGAATGGGTCATTTTAGATCTTTCGGGGCTAGAAGACAACCACTAACAAACCCTATACTTCATGACCATTTACCGAAGGCAACCAGAGTGGAGTAAACCCTAGGAGTGAGCATGTGCGAGTGTGATTTTCAGTTAATTTATCTTTGCATATTTAGGGTTTTCTACCGTATTAATTTTCAGTTAGTCTTTCCATACAATCCTATTAACATCTAAGCAGTTTATAGTTTGCGGAAATCAAAATGCGGGAAAGTTAAAAGTCATAGCTATTACAAGGCTTTTGCAGATACATAATTATTTTGACCGAAAATAAAGATGCAGAATTGAAACCCTAATTACTATTACAAACTCGGAGCAATTACAATAATAATAAAAAGGAAATTAAAAAATGCGCGCGGCGAATTAAATGTGAGAATAAATAGAAAACCTAAAAAACCTAGTTGAAAAAAGTTTTAGGTTATTTTTGAGAAAAAATTAATTAGGTTATGTACAAATTAAACCCTAATTTCTAATTGATTTAAATTATGAAAAAAGGATTAAATAGCCCTAAATAATTAAACTAATTAATTAAGGAAATAAAATATTTTATGAAAAAAATGATTTTAATGTTTTTTTGTGATTTTTTTGATTTTAAGATAAAAAATGAGTTTGGGTTATTTTTTGAAAAAGAAAATAATTAAAAGAATTAAAAATAAAAAAGAAAAGAATGGGCCTGTATAAGCAGTTCAGGGGGTGTAGAACTGAATTTGTTAGGCCCAGATTCCTTGGCCTATTTGCCTTGTGCTAGATCCAGTGGGGGTTATGCTGGAAGGTGTACCATGGTCCTTCTTTGACGGAGCGCTGGATTTGGATTAGAGATGCATCAAACGTCTGGATGGTTGTAGCGTATGGTAGATGTCTTGATGCGTGGAGGATGGAATATGTAATCAAATATTAGGAAAATAACAAAACGCCTGGACCTGGGATCGAACCTAGGTCCTCTCTATCTTTGTAATGATTCTCGTTCATAAGAATGTATACAAAGATGTTTGTCTTTTTGAAAATGTTTTCAAGTTTGTAAGATGTTTTGAAATGTGTGTGTTTGTTTTGAAAATAGCAAGGATATTTTTTTGAAATGGAGCAAGTAACCAAAAGTAATCTACCTACTCAAATGTCTTTCTTGTTCATTTTCTTTTCCTTTGATATTGTTGTCTTATCATTGATTTGGTAAGCAACCCTATCTTTGGATGTAAACGGGACGGGCGTGGGTCATCGTATGACCATGATTAGCAATGTTGCGAAGTATCTTAGAATTTTGAGGGACTAAGATCATTTTTGTAAGGCAACTTTGAATAGCGTCATCGAGGGACTATGATCTTGTTTTTTTTGTTTTGCTAAGATACCTTACATCCGTAATATGGCCATTTTGTTCAAGGAAACCAAGTGGAGTAACCCTAGGGGTGTTTGTGTGCAAGTGTGTCATTTTCATGCTTGATTTTGTTTTGAATTAGGGTTTTCTATTTGATTGGTTTTATCTTGCCATACAAACCCTAATTATTAACATGTTATATATAAAGTGATAAATTGCGGAAAGTAAATATCCTACTCTATTACAATCATTTGGGGATGGGGTGTACAAATTTACAAATGGGGATTGCAAGAAATTAAAGTCCTAATTATCTATTACAACCATATTGAATAGCCATGAAGAAAATATATGAAGCATGTAAAAATAAAGAAAAATGAAAGAAAAAGAAAACATTTTGGATCATTATGTGTTGACACATGCCGTAAAATCAAGCTTCTCGAATGCACTTTTGTTTTGATGAAGACAAATCATGATTGATAAAGAAGGCAAAAATTATTGATTAAGCTAAAAGCCTCTTTGGATGAAGTCTTTGGTTCAAGCCCTTAGCAAATTTCAAGGTATAATGATGATACTTACCTTGAACTTAAGATATAGATGCTCAATGGTCAAAAAGAAAACATTTTATATTATCCAACTCTTTATTCAAGTTTTTTCAAAGCAAAAATTCAATTTTCATTTGAGTTCAATCGATTTGCATGTTAGTGCAATCGATTGCATGCTTCAGTTTTTTCAAAACATGGCTACTGACTTCAAGTGCAATCGATTTGCATGGTTGTGCAATCAATTGCACACTCAAAATATTTGGAAATCTGATTGCTGGAACCCCGTGCAATTGATTTTCATGGTTGTGCAATCGATTGCCTGCTGTATGGTTTTGAAAAACAGCAGCCTTACACCTGCTTGTTCATGATATTATTTCATGGAAAACTTTTCATTCAATCTTGGAAATTGTTCATGATTTTTTACAAACCTTTTCTTCAAAGGTCACTGAATTTTAGCCTAAAAAATGAACCAAATGATGATGATTAAAATGAAGAGTTTAAAGTTAAGGAGACTTACCTTGCAGCTAGAATTTATGTTTTGAGCTTGAGGTGTTGCCTTGTGGACTGTTATGACCTTTTTCAGTTTTGAGATTTTTTTGAGAGTTTGTCAACAAAACTTCTGGTTTTATTTCTCCCTTTTTCCCTCCTCTCTCCTCTTTTTCTTTGCAAATACTCCTTCTATTTATAAGCAATGAACTTGTGAACAAAGGCTGAATAGGTTTACAAGACAACATGTTATGGTTTGGTTGAGATGTAAGTATCAAACTATGTCAAGTACTCCATGGTTCCAAGATGAAGTACCAAATTTGCTGGTTTAGAGGGGTTGATTTCCATGTTTTATGGTGGAGTAAAATCAGAAACAAACAAAGTATGGGCTCAAGACAAGTTTTGTACAAAAAGCTTGCTTTTCAAGAATAGCAATGGTGCCTTTATGGACAATGGCTTAAACACTTGACAATGGCTTAAACACTTGAGTAATAGCTCAAAAGTGAGTGTAAGCATTAAATTATGTAGAGATTTTCAAGCAAAAAGGCCTGCAACATAAGATCATGCAGCATAGCATAAGGGTTTTGTTGTGTGTTCTTCAGTAGAATGACTTGCAAATCAAGGGTGGATGCCCAACTTCATGCCCTTGAATCTCCTAGCTCAAGTATGATAAATTCATGCTCTTGGATGTTTTGGAAAGCTTGAAACATCCTCTATAACTTTCATGTTGACCACTTTTGTTAAATCAAACTGGAACTTGATGGAAATTGGCCAAGAAGTTAGGATAAAAACCTGTCCAAACCTGCTAAAAAATTCTCTAAGTATTCAAAAATGCCATGACTTCATGAATTTATAACTTAAAATCCAAACATTTCTAGAAAAAGTCCTGCTCTACAATGTTTTAGATATCATTAATATTTACAACTTTTATGTTGGAGGTTTTCCTTGAATCATCTTGCATCATGGTGAAAAATTGGCATGAAGTGGTGAAATTATCATGTGTAAAAACACAATTTCCGTCTTGGAAATCTTGACTTTTCTAGTTGACTTTTGACTTTCTTAACTTCTTGATTATCAAGCTTAATATTTTTGAATGTCTTGATGAATTGTGATATTTGAAACTTAATGTTGACCAAAAAGTCAAAGTTTGACTTTTGGTGCTATAGTTGACTTTTTCACCAATACGGCCGATTTTAGGTCATCTAATTAATTGACTGAGCAAAAATGCGATCCAAGACCTGAAACTTGACATGAGAAATCTTGAGAGTCCAAAATGATCCATGAAAGTCAAATGGGGCATTAAAAGTCCATTTGTCCTTGTGCAAACTCAAACCTTAATTTTCAGTCATCAGTGCTTAAGGAGATGTCTTGAGCTGATCAACCTTAGTGCAGTATTGAACCAAAGGAGATCTTGTGAGATATTAATTGAGAAATGAGAGGGAAAATTTTGGGGTACAACATCTGCCCCTGTTCAATCTTCTTAAGCCTGAAGAGTTAGATTGGCGAGTTTTGCCATTCGTGATCTGAAGGTGGAAGATGATTGGACACTAGAGTGCCCAGAAATTTGCACTCGGTGATGTGATGGTAGATGGAATAGTCTTAAAGATTCCATTTGGAGGGATGATAGAGATTTGTTGGAGACGGGCTTGTATATGCCATCTAAAAATGATTGCTGGATTGTATCTGTAAGCTGAAACTGAGTGAGTATCAGAATGGCGTCCGCGTCTGGAGTGTATCTGAGCTGTATCTGGAGCTTGAATCTAAATGAATATCAGAATGGCATCTGTGTTTGGAGCGTATCTGAATTATATCTGAAAGTTGAATCTGAATGAGTATCAGAATGACATCCGTGTCTGGAGCGTATCTGAACTGTATCTTGAAAGTTGAATCTGAATGAGCATCAGAATGGCATCCGTGTCTGGAGCGTATCTAAACTGTATCTTGAAAGTTGAACCTGAATGAGTATCATAATGACATATGTGTTTGGAGCGTATCTGAATTGTATCTTGAAAGTTGAATCTGAATGAGTATCATAATGGCATCCGTGTCTGGAGCGTATCTGAACTGTATCTGAAAGTTGAATCTGAATGAGTATCAGAATGACATCCGTGTATGGAGCATATTTGAACTATATCTTGAAAGTTGAATCTGAATGAGTATCAGAATGGCATCCATGTTTGGAGCGTATCTGAACTGTATCTGAAATCTTTAAACATTGTTAATGGTAACTGTTAATCTTATCCTGAAAAGGGTAAAATGTTAGCTAAAATGCAAAGTCATGTTGCATGCAATGTATGATGTAATGTATTTACTTTATCAATGTTCATGATTCATGGGTGCAATGTATGCGTATGTGAGTTGATCTGCTGCATTGCTGTTGAATTGAGGAAAATAAATCCCTGAATGCTGCTGAGGATATGTGAGTCTTCATGTCTTGAAATCGAAGTATTGATGGATTTCTGCCGAGAGAAATAAATTTTGTTGTAAGGGCAATGCCATGCATTGCTTGTAAAAATCTGTTGGGGAGTCCCGAGAAAGTTGACAACTTCTACTGGGGATCAATAATTTGAAACTGTGTTCCGATGGGGATTTGAATGACGTACTACAGGGAATTACTTATGGAATAGCCTAGAGGTATTTTCCTATCCTTTCAACCTATCAGTAATTGTCTTTCTCATTTTGTTTATTTGTAAACAATAATTATGTTCAGATGCATATGTTCAACAAGGAATCATTGGACGTTTTTGTAAACAAAATACAAGCGTAAAGAAAAAGACAAATAGTTTTTGCACTTTCAAAGGGATATCTTCGTATTGATTTTGAGTAAATATTTTTGTACAAAGGGGATAAACATTCTAGTAAGAGAATGCTGTCGTAAAACAAGAAAAAATTGATACAAAGAAAGATAACTATGTGTAATAATCCCATGGGGTTCCCATTCTGCTATAGCCTTCGTATCTATGAGCATTTTGTCTATTTGTTGCCTTGTCCGAAGATGACTGAATTGATCAAAACCTGAGTTTGTCAGTGGAAGTCAAAGGTTGTTTGTAAAGTGATCCGATGGGACATAGTCGTACGCCTTAATTCCCTAACTTTTGCCTGGACCGCCCTTTTGGGTTTTTAGTCCACTGGGAAACCCTTTTTTACCCAAGTCTCCCTTTCGGGTTTTCAACTTGCCGGGTGTACATATATTTTTGTTTTATCCCTAACTTTTTGCTCAAACCTTTTGGTTCACTGGGATGCCCTTGTTTTTCCTAGGTGTGTCAACCTAGCGGGTCTCTTATGTGTAGTATCTTTTGACTATGTCCGCGTTCGCATGGTGTTGCAGATCGTTGCCATCCATGGTGGTTAGGATCACTGCCCACCAGAGAATATGTTTTTGATTACAAATGGTCCTTCATAGGTAGGATTCCATTTTCCCCTGGGATCACTTTGTGGCAAGACAATGCGTTTGAATACTAGATCCCCAACTTGATACACCTGGCATCTGACTTTCTTGTTGAAACCCTTGATTATTCGTTTTTGATACATTTGACCATGGAAAATAGCAGTAAGCCTCTTTTCATCAATCAAGTTCAGTTGATCAAGTCGAGTTTGGATCTAATCGTCTTCATTCAACCCTGCATCCTTCATAATCCTCAGAGAAGGGGTCTGGAGCTCAATAGGCAATACAGCCTCCATGCCATAAACCAGAGAATAAGGTGTTGCTCCGGTTGATGTGCAAGCTGTGGTACGATAACCATGGAGAGAGAATGGTAGCATCTCATGCCAGTCTTTGTATGTGACCGTCATTTTCTGTATGATCTTTTTAATGTTTTTATTTGCAGCTTCAACATCACCATTCATCTTTGGCCGATAGGGGGAAGAATTGTGATGCTGAATCTTGAATTGCTCGCACAATGCGGTAATCATAATGTTGTTGAGATTTGTACCATTGTCAGTGATGATCCTTTCTGGGATACCGTACCAGCAAATGAGATTTTGCTTGATGAAACGGGCAACAACATTCTTGTTAACGGAGGCGAAGGAGGCTGCTTCAACCCACTTTGTAAAATAGTCAATGGCCACTAGGATGAAGCGGTGTCCATTGGAAGCTGTCAGCTTGATTTCCCCGATCTTATCAATCCCCCACATAGCAAAGGGCCAAGGAGTTGTCAAGACATTCAGAGGAACCAGAGGTACATGCACCTTTTCAGCATAAATTTGACACTTATGGTAGGTTCGGGAGTGTTGATAGCAATCTGCTTCCATGGTAGACCAGTAATAGTCTGCCCGTAGGATTTTCTTTGCCATCGTATGCCCACTAGAATGGGTGCCAAAAGTGCCTTCATGCAATTCAGCCATGATCCTTTCGACTTCAACCTTATCTACGCATCGAAGTAACACAAAGTCATGATTGCGTTTGTACAGGATGCCATTACTAAGGAAGAACTTAGCAGAAAATCTCCTTAAGAACTTCTTATCATTGATTGAAGCTCCTTCTGGATATTATTGAGCCTCGAGATACCTCTTGACTTCATGAAACTAAGGTTGGTCCACTACTTCTTCAATATTAATCTCGTGACAGTGTACTGGTTCATCCATTCGTTCAATGGTGATTTGGGGAGCCTCGTTATCCCAATTAAGTTTAAACATAGATGACATTGTGGCTAGTGCGCCTGCTAGCTGATTTTCTTCTCGCGGTAAATACTCGAAAGTAATCCTATCAAAATGTGGCAGCAATGTCAAAACATGTTCTTTATAAGGGATAAGTTAGGGTGTTTGGTGTCCCATTCCCCTTTGATCTGAATGATGACCAAAGCTGGACCTCCAAATACATCCAAGGATTTGATCCCCAAGTCTATGGCAGCTTTGAGACCGAAGATGCATGCTTCGTATTCCGCCATGTTGTTTATACAATTGAAGCAGAGTCTTGCGGTAAAGGGAGTATGACACCCTTCCGGAGATATGAGTACAACACCAATACCATTGCCATGTGAATTGGATGCTCCATCAAAGAACAGGGTCCATCGGGATCCTTGTTCAGGTTCGTCATATGGCCCGATTTTTTCACAGTTGTCTAATGTCATGATGTCTTCATCCAGAAATTCGAACTTCATGGACTGGTAGTCTTCTATAGCTTGGTGAGCAAGGTGATCGGCTAATACACTGCCCTTTATAGCTTTCTGGGTAGTATACTGTATATCGTACTCTGTTAGGATCATCTGCCATCTCACTATTCTCCCAGAAAGAGCAGCCTTTTCGAAGATGTATTTTATTAGATCCATTTTAGATATCAACAAGGTAGTATGAGTCAGCATATACTGTCTTAGACGGCGAGCAGCCCATGCCAGAGCGTAACAAGTTTTTTCGAGCAGTGAATATCGAGTTTCATAGTCGGTAAACTTTTTGCTTAGGTAGTAAATTGCGTGCTCTTTTCGGCCAGACTCGTCATGCTGCCCCAATACACACCTCATTGAGTTTTCTAAAATAGTCAGATACATGATCAATGGTCTTCCCTCGACTGGAGGCATCAATATAGGAGGCTCTTGCAAGTACTCTTTGATTTTGTCAAAAGCAATTTGGCATTCATCATTCCATTTGACTACTTGATCTTTCTTCAAGAGCTTAAAGATTGGCTCACAAGTAGCTGTTAGGTGAGAAATGAATCTGGCAACATAATTCAAACGTCTCAAGAATCCTCTGACTTCCTTCTCAGTACGAGGAGCAGGCATCTCTTGTATTGCTTTAACTTTGGCAGGATCGACCTCAATACCTTTGTTACTGACGACAAATCCTAAGAGTTTACCGGACCGTACCCCAAATGTGCACTTGTTTGGATTCAACCTAAGCTTGTACTTCTTCAGTCTCTCAAACAGTTTTTGTAAGTGATCAAGATACTCTTCTTCTATTTGCGATTTGGCTATCATATCGTCTACGTAGACCTCTATTTCATGATGTATCATGTCATGAAATAAAGCTACCATGGCTTGTTGATAGGTTGCCCCAGCATTCTTCAATCCGAATTGCATTACCTTGTAGCAGAATGTGCCCCACTGTGTGACAAATGTTGTTTTCTCCATGTCCTCAGGTGCCATTTTGATTTGGTTATAACCTGAGAATCCGTCCATGAAGGAAAACACTTTGTGTTGTTCCGTATTGTCAACTAGGATATCAATGTGGGGGAGTGGATAATCATCCTTAGGACTCGCCCTATTCAAATCTCTGTAGTCCACACACATTCGTACTTTGCCGTCTTTTTTAGGTACGTGAACAATGTTGGCAACCCATTGAGGATAGGAGGTGACAGCGAAGAATCCAGCATCGAATTGTTTTATGACCTCTGCTTTAATCTTTTCTGACATATTAGGCCTCATGCGAAAAACCTTTTGCTTTATTGGCAGACAATCTTCTCTTGTAGGCAGACGATGTACCACAATATCTATATCAAGTCTCGACATGCCTTCATATGACCAGGCGAAGATTTCAACATAATCATGTAACAACTGAATCAGACGCTCCTTGACACTGGGTTCCAGATTGACACCCACCTTGACCTCTTTTTTGTCTTCTTTGGCACCCAGGTTGATTGTATCCACGGGTTCCTCGTGAGGCTGAATGGTTCTCTCTTCTTGTTGTAGCAGTCTGGCAAGTTCCACTGGTACTTCACAATCTTCCTCACCTTCGTCTTTGGCTTGGTAGATTAGATTCTCAGAGTCACAAAAGGCCATAGCAGTATCTTTACCCATGGGATCCAGAGTGGATGAATACCTGCATTGTGAGTGTGGGTGTGTGTAAGGGTATATCTATCTTTGAAAGAAAATAAAATGTAAAAGAAAAACAATGAGCACAAAAGTTTGTATGTGAAAACGTCCATGATTCATTGATGTCATATGAAGATGAAATAATAACCCTTACAAATGGACCATTGTGCCTTGGGTAAGACACAAGGTTTTAAGAGTGCGAATTGTTTTTGAATATTACAGATCCAACAAAATGTAAAGATAAATTACTGTGGGATAAAAGTGATTGGGACAAAGTCTCTAGCCTCCCAATTGTTGAGCCCTCCATTGACAGTCGGAAAGATCCAATCCTCTAGGTCGCAATCATCTTCACTATCTTCTACCGCGTTGACCTCACAGTTTCTAATCTTCAAGGGTGGCCCTCCAGCACGGGCACGACGTACAACCTTTTGAGCACTTGAAGTGAAACCTAGGACAAACTTGTCACACTTATACGGGATATCTGGAAGTTGTCCCCAGATGGTGCATCCACCTTCCTCTACCACTGCTTTGGCGTCCTTTAGTGATGACATCCAGAGTGGAGGTCTTATGATCTTGGGAATCTTGGACACAGTCTTGGTCACTGCCACCTCTTGGAGGACCTCTTCAAAGTGTTGAAATGGAGTTTCAATGAATTCGCCGTCCAATTCCACATATCTGAAGGAATTGAGATGGCTGATCATGTATTCTTCCTCTCCATGGACAATGATAATCTTCCCTTGGACCGGATATTTCAACATCTGGTGCAATGTAGAGGTGACAGCGCCAACATTGTGGATCCATGGCCGGCCTAGCAAGCATGAATGTGAAGGGCGGATGTCCATTACATAAAAGGTGGAATTGAAGTTTTGGGTTCCGACCTTTATGGGGATATCCACTTCCCCGTGCACCATCCTCTTCGAGCCATCAAATGCCCTTACTACTATGTTACTTGGCTTTAACGTCATTCCCTCACAGTCAAGTCTGTCAAGAGCTTTTTTCGGTAATACATTCAAAGATGAGCCAGTGTCCACCAAGACATGGGCCAGAGTTGTGCCCCTACACTCCACTGAGAAGTGCAATGCCTCATTGTGCTTTCTTCCCCTCGGTGTCAGATCAACATCCGAGAAACCTAGGTTGTTATCCGCTGTCAAGCTGGCTATGCAGTCTTGGAATTGATCAACAGACGTCTCTTGAGGCACATGGGCTGTTTTTAGGAACTTCACCAAGGCTTTCGCATGTGCCTTGGAACACAGTAGTAATGCCAACATGGAGATTTTGGAGGGAGTTTACCCCAATTGTTCAACTACATCGTAGTCGCTCCTCTTCTTCTGATTCTGACGAGACAGCTATTTCCTTGCCTTTCCCCTCTCCTTCACCAGATGTTGTTGCAAAGTTCAAGGTTCTTCTAGTCTGCCCATGAAATCTTCTCCCTATGTTTAAGACCCCTGTGACCTTCTTTGTTTTCTTTTTCCTCTCTTCAGCCAGCAGAGTCTTCAACTCTTCTTGCCCCTTGGCTAGGGTCATGAGCAACTATTGAAACTGCATATTCTGAGCTTGGAGATCTTTCACTGTTTTCTCGAGATCCATCTTACTGAAATAAATAGTAGAGAGATGAGGAGACTTGTTGCCAAAGACCTGTTTATGTTATGATGAATGGTATATGCATATGCAATGTTTTCAAGGATTTCAAAGATTCAGATTTGTTTTAGACAAAAAAGAAACACACGTTATATTAATAAAGTAAAGTTTGAGTACATCAATGCCCCTTGGGAAAAATAATACAAAAGCTATAAGATATAAAAGTAGTGCACATCCTCTTTAGTGCAATGTAGGCATTCAGAGTCTTCTCCTGATGAAGTAGCCTGGTGAGCTCTAAAAATTCTTCTCGCTTGCGTAGAATTGGGCTTCGAAAGTATCTCGCTCCCTTTTGAGTTGTATTCAATCCCTTTGTAGGTCTTTAAGAGATGTGGGCATTTTGGATGCAGGATAGTGTATGGAACGTCTCCCTCCATGACAGGCTCAATGATTATCGGGAGAATGGAGGGGTAAGGCATCATAAGTCTCTGAGCGCGAGTTCGTACCCATTTGAGGTAAGGCTCAAGAGGGATGGAATTCTTGTGCCCCAAAGTCTTGCTATCCACCTTTTTTAGCATCCTCCAATCTCAGATAAATCTCTTGCGAAGACCTTGATCGTCGTTGTCGTAGTCGAATATCAAACCTTGAATCAGCATCTCGTGCGGGCCATCCCTTTGGGCGTAACCAAACTGTTTTAAGGCTAAGCATGGGTTGTAGGTGATGCCTCCCCTAATTCCAAGTAGATGGACATTAGTGAATTCTCCACAACGGTCGACGATGATAACATTCTCTTTGGATCGAGAGCACCAATGAATGTCTGAATGTTTGAGCGTCATCAACCTTTGTGACCACCTTAATCCTTGCTCATTCTTTAACACAGATTGGGGAAGATGAGAAATAAACCATCTTGCCAATATAGGAGTGCAACACACAAGGACACCTCTTTTCCTCATTGTGCGAGTGTGAAAAGAGTGTAGGATATCCCCTAGCAATGTAGGCACCGGGTTGCGTGACATGAAGATTTTGATGGCATTTACATCTATGAGTTGGTCAGGATTTGGAAACAAAACCATCTCATAGATGAGAAGAGCCACAATTTCCTCAAAGGCTTGCAAGTCTAAGGAATTCCAACATCTTTGGGCTTTCTCAAACAGGAACTTCGCTAAGAAACCTTTGACACCACTCCTTGTTTCCCAATGGGTTGTGACATCAGATGAGTGCAAGTGTAGAGCTTGAGCAATCTCTTCTAGCTTTGGGTCTCTTTTCGTACCATTTAAAGGTAGTTTATTGAGAATGGGAATCCTCAAGAGTTGGGATAATTCTTCCAAAGTAGGCACAAGTTGATAGTCAGGAAATGTGAAACAATGGTGCAAAGGATCAAAGAACTGAAAGAGCACCTTCATCATATCCTCATCTGTGTTGGAGGTGACCAAGTTGAGTAGACGACCATGTCTCTCGGTGAATGTAGAGTTCTCAGGAATCTTTGAAGCTAGCTCCTTAAGTTGTGGAGGAATTCTTACAAGGTTGACTTGAATAGTTTTCCTGTGAAGTGAATCCATTTCCTACAAAACAAGAACAAAGATGAATCCAAAATCCTTGAAATGTTTAGTGGATGTACATGATGTTCATGATGTCCATGATGTTATGTACAAGTATGCATATACAAGAAAATCAACCAAGTCCTTAGTTTAGGCTTGCATGGAGTTTTATAGGTAAGTACCCTCTTGAAGTTTAGTTGGCTTAAACCTCTCCTAGTAATAGTAACCGGGTTCTAAGGAGCTCAATATCACTTGATTGTTTCCTTGGTCATTATTTCAGCTTAAGACTTTTTAATGGCGACCGAAATATCCCAAGAAACCAAACCTCAATGAGTGTAGTATCGAGTATCTACCAACTTCAGACTGCACCAAAGCCGGTCATCTCACTACATCCTAAAGGTCAAGTTGGTCAAGTAAAGGTTCTAAAAGTTCATTAGTGCTTCATGACCTCACTCAGCGGCCCCGTATTCTCTTTGATTAACTCAAAGGCTACCGGTACCCACAAATATGTCACACTAACGTAGATATTGCTTAGACCATGTCGGTATACCCCGCACAGTTTCCATAATGTATTGATACTTACCTATAATGTATCCCAAATCCGGGTAGAGGATTCAAACCCAAACAAAGATCCATAATGTAAATCATACAAATCAAACAATGTAAGCAAGTAAATGTGATTTAAACCCTAAGGTAACCCCACTTTTATAATTCTCCCCAGCAGAGTCGCCAATTCTGTGATACGGTGGGAGAACTGACTTGAAGGTTTTGCGTTTTATCACAAATGTTGCGGTTAGCAAGAGTCGCCACCGACTTTTATTTTATCCAAAAGAAAAGGTAAAAAAGCACAGGAAAGACCTTTGAGATTGTTTCTTGAGTTCGGGGGGTAGATTATGAAAAAGGAAGGTATTAGCACCCTTTTCATCCATGGTTTTCCACAGGCTCTTAGTTACTTTCTAAATCACTTGCTTTTGTTTTAAATTGTGCTTTGTGTAGTTTTGAAAGTATTTTGTAAAAGAGGCCATTGTTTAGGCAATCTTTGTAATGATTCTCGTTCGTAAGAATGTATAAAAAGATGTTTGTCTTTTTGAAAATGTTCTCAAGTTTGTAAGATGTTTTGAAATGTGTGTGTTTGTTTTGAAAATAGCAAGGATATTTGTTTGAAATGGATCAAGTAACCAAAAGTAATCTACCTACTCAAATGTCTTTCTTGTTCATTTTCTTTTCCTTTGATATTATTGTCTTACCATTGATTTGGTAAGCAACCCTATCTTTGGATGTAAACGAGACGGGCGTGGGTCTTCGTATGACCATGATTAGAAATGTTGCGAAGTATCTTAGCATTTTGAGGGACTAAGATCATTTTTGTAAGGCAAATTTAAATAGCGTCATCGAGGGACTATGATCTTGTTTTTTTTTGTTTGCTTTGCTAAGATACCTTACATGCGTAATATGGTCATTTTGTTCAAGGCAACCAAGTGGAGTAACCCTAGGGGTGTTTGTGTGCAAGTGTGTCATTTTCATGTTTAATTTTGTCTTGAATTAGGGTTTTCTATTTGATTAGTTTTATCTTGCCATACAAACCCTAATTATTAACATGTTATATATAAAGGTATAAATTGCGGAAAGTAAATATCCTACGCTATTACAATCATTTGGGGATGGTGTGTACAAATTTACAAATGGGGATTGCAAGAAATTAAAGTCCTAATTATCTCTTACAACCATATTGAATAGCCATGAAGAAAATATATGAAGCATGTAAAAATAAAGAAAAATGAAAGGAAAAGAAAACATTTTGGATCATTATGTGTCGACACATGCCGTAAAATCAAGCTTCTCAAATGCACTTTTTTTTATGAAGACAAATCATGATTGATAAAGAAGGCAAAAATTATTGATCAAGCTAAAATCCTCTTTGGATAAAGTCTTTGGTTCAAGCCCTTAGCAAATTTCAAGGTATAATGATGATACTTACCTTGAACTTAAGATATAGATGCTCAATGGTAAAAAAGAAAACATTTTATATTATCCAACTCTTTATTCAAGTTTTTTCAAAGCAAAAATTCAGTTTTCATTTGAGTTCAATCGATTTGCATGTTAGTGCAATCGATTGCATGCTTCAGTTTTTTCAAAACATGGCTACTGACTTCAAGTGCAATCGATTTGCATGGTTGTGCAATCAATTGCACACTCAAAATATTTGGAAATCTGATTGCTGGAACCCCGTGCAATCGATTTGCATGGTTGTGCAATCGATTTCCTGCTGTATGGTTTTGAAAAACAGCAGCCTTACACCTGCCTATTCATGATACTATTTCATTGAAAACTTTTCACTTAATCTTGGCAATTGTTCATGATTTTTTACAAACCTTTTCTTCAAAGGTCACTGCATTTTAGCCTAAAAAATGAACCAAATGATGATGATTTAAATGAAGAGTTTAAAGTTAAGGAGACTTACCTTGCAGCTAGAATTTATGTTTTGAGCTTGAGGTGTTGCCTTGTGGACTGTTATGAGCTTTTTCAGTTATGAGATTTTCTTGAGAGTTTGTCAACAAAACTTCTGGTTTTCTTTATCCCTTTTTCCATCCTCTCTCCTCTTTTTCTTTGCAAATGCTCCTTCTATTTATAGGCAAAGGACTTGTGAACAAAGGTTGAATAGGTTTACAAGACAACATGTTATGGTTTGGTTGGAATGTAAGTATCAAACTATGTCAAGTACTCCATGGTTCCAAGATGAAGTACCAAAGTTGCAGGTTTAGAGGGGTTTATTTCCATGTTTTATGGTAGAGTAAAATCAGAAACAAACAGAGTACGGGCTCAAGACAAGTTTTGTACAAAAAGCTTGCTTTTCAAGAATAGCAATGGTGCCTTTATGCCATAAATGGAAAGATCCTTTGGACAATGGCTTAAACACTTGGGTAATAGCTCAAAAGTGGGCATAAACATTAAATATGTAGAGATTTGCAAGCAAGAAGGCCTGCAACATAAGATCATGCAGCATAGCATAAGGGTTTTGTTGTGTGTTCTTCAATAGAATGACTTGCAAATCAAGGGTGGATGCCCAACTTCATGCCCTTGAATATCCTAGCTCAAGTATGATAAATTCATGCTCTTGGATGTTTTGGAAAGCTTGAAACATCCTCTATAACTTTCATGTTGACCACTTTTGTTAAATCAAATTGGAACTTGATGGAAATTGGCCAAGAAGTTAGGATAAAAACCTGTCCAAACCTGTTGAAAAATTCTCCAAGTGTTTATTCAAAAATGCCATGACTTCATGAATTTATAACTTAAAATTCAAACATTTCTAGAAAAGTCCTGCTCTACAATGTTTTAGATCTCATTGAGATCTACAACTTTTATGTTGGAGGTTTTCCTTGAATCATCTTGCATCATGGCAAAAAATTGGCATGAAGTGGTGAAATTATCATGTGTAAAAACACTTAGAAAATTTCTAAGTCTTGGAAATCTTGACTTTTCAAGTTGACTTTTGACTTTCTTAACTTCTTGATGATCAAGCTTAATATTTTTGAATGTCTTGATGAATTGTGATATTTGAAACTTAATGTTGACCAAAAAGTCAAAGTTCGACTTTTGGTGCTACAATTGACTTTTTCACCAATACGGCTGATTTTAGGTCATCTGATCAATTGACTAAGCAAAAATGCGATCCAAGACCTGAAACTTGACATGAGAAATCTTGAGAGTCCAAAATAATCCATGAAAGTCAAATGGGGCATTAAAAGTCCATTTGTCCTTGTGCAAACTCAAACCTTAATTTTCAGTCATCAGTGCTTGAGGAGATGTCTTGAGCTGATCAACCTTAGTGCAGTCTTGAACCAAAGGAGATCTTGTAAGAAGTTAATTTAGAAATGAGAGGGAAAATTTTTGGGTACAACAAGGTGATTTTCAGGTATCTGGGTAATTAACTGAGCAAACTTCTTGTGCAAGGCATGCAACTTGACATGGATGATCTTGAGAACATATTGGGACCATGGAAGGCATTTGGGAGCTTTGAAGTTCCCACACCCTGATGAAAATGGAAACCCTAGTTTGAGGTACATTGCCTTAGGAGAGAGTTTGTCTGGTCAACTCTTGGGCATCCTTGAGCAAGTTGAGTACCTCAATGGGCATGTGTTGAGTGAAATGAGAGAGCAAAATTTGGGGTACAACACTATCTTTCAAGGATGTGGGTCCTAATGTGAAATACAATCCTCTACCCAAGCATGGAGGAGAAAACGCTTTGAATATGGTGTCCGGTTGTCCAGGCGACTTCCGGATTTTTGATATTAATCTAGTTAGAGGAGATTTGGTGAATATGCATGCAGACCTCTATGAATTTAGCTACTATACGCATGACCATTCCGGTTGTGCTATTTGCAGTATAGACATACAGGGTTGCGATAAGATAAAGGATGATTTGCAGGAGATAATGGATGAAGGCCTCATCCACATAATCAGGCCTAGGGCAGAGTATGAAGAGGAGGTGAATATGGTTTCTAGATGTCCTGGAGAGTTCAGAATTTTTGATGTGGAGCACATGAATAAGGATCTTGTACAATTGCATGCTACTTTCTGCCACATGGCTGGTCAGGTGGAACATCAGTATGGATCTTGCCGAATTTGCTTCCTGGACTCCCGAGGATGTTCAATCGTGAAGAAAGGTGTTCAATTGTTGTTGGATAATGGAACTATCAAGGTTATAGGTCAAAGGGATGATTACCATGAAGTTGATATGATTGAGGTTTGTTTGGCTGAAGAAGAGTCGGATGATGAGTATGCCTCTGTAGATGAGTATTTCTCCTCATATGAGGATTTCTTTTCTAGATATGACTCAATAATGATTGATTATGTTGAAGAGAGAGTAAACTTTATTGTGCCTTGTTTTGGTGCACCTGCCCATTTTGAAGTCGAGTATCATAGAAAGCCGGCTATTACTCCATTGGTGATTAGTTTGCCGGGTCCTGTACCCTACAAGTCAGATAAGGTTGTACCCTACAAATATAACGCTACAATCTTAGAGGATGGTGTGGAAGTTCCCATCCAGCCAATGCCTGATGTTGTAAATATTGTTGAGACTAGAATAGTGACCCGCAACGGTCGTGTATTTGCACCAGTTGTTCGAGGAGATATTAACGCTGGAAAGAAAATTGTTGAGAATGTTGAACCCAAGAAGATTACGGGTGAAACTAGTGGAGCTACGTTAGAGAAAGAAGTGGATGATATTTTGAAGATAATCAAGATGAGCGACTACAGAATTGTAGATCAGCTACTGTAGACTCCTTCGAAAATATCTATCTTGGCTTTGTTGATGAACTCCTCTGCTCACAAAGAATCTTTGATGAGGGTATTGGACCAAGATTTTATGGAAAGTGACATGCCTATAGACCAATTCAGCAGTGTAGTAGGGAATATTACATCATGTAATAACCTGAGTTTCTGCGATGATGAATTGCCAGATGAAGGAAGGAATCACAACCTGGCCCTCCACATCTCTATGAATTGCAAGAATGATTCACTATCCAATGTGCTGATTGATAATGGACCCGCTTTGAATGTTATACCGAGGAGAACACTTATGAAATTGAAATATCAGAGAATGCCCATGGGCCCAAGTGGCATTATTGTGAAAGCGTTTGATGGATCAAGGAAATCTGTTATTGGCAAAGTGGACTTGCCTATTCACGTAGGCCCTCATTTGTTTCAGATTACTTTCCAGGTCATGGATATTGTGCCCGCTTATAGCTGTTTGCTAGGACGACCGTGGATACATGAGGCAGGGGCTGCCACTTCAACTTTACAGCAGCAACTGAAGTTTGTACGTGAAGGAAAAGTAGTGATTATAAATGGAGAACAAACATTATTGATGTCTCAGTTGTCCTCTTTCAGCATTGTGGAGGCGGATGAAGCTGCTGTTGGAACCCAGTTCCAAGCCTTATCCATTGATAATATAAGAGGAAATGAGAATTCTATGGTTTCGCTTAAGGATGCGCAACAAGTTGTGCGTAAGGGTCATAGTGAAGTATGGGAACAGATTGTGGATCCACCTGTAAACAAGAACAAAGCTGGCTTGGGGTTCTCTCTGAAGAATGACAAAGGTAAGAGCACGAAGTCGAAGTCTGCGGAAGGCAAGTATCAAGACATCTTCTGTAGAGGGGGTTATCTTCATCCAAATGTCTCCGGGGTTAATGCCATTGTGGAAGATGAAGCAGAGTCAGAAATGCCAAATTACGCGACGCACGGAGTTGGGGTTCAAAACTGGATCACCATTGATGTTCCCTCTTGCATACATGTTTCAAAGTAATTTTTTTGTTAATCTTTTTGAAAAGCTTTCACCCTGCCCAAGGTGGAAGTATTAATATTGTATGGGCTTATCTGTTTATTGTGACTTTTAAAATCAATAATAAAAGTTGTCTTTGTTTCCCAAATTGTGTCTTTATTTTCTGCTTTTTCTTGGAAAATGGTAATCAGAAAAAACCTTTCAAAATAAATAATAACTGAAATTCAATCTGCATGATCACTTGTTATATGTGTCAATTTCTAAAAGCAATCATAAATCATATGTACAGATTAATTAAAAAACCCGTTGAGTACAATGACCCTGCACCCTCTCCCAACTTTGAATGTCCTGTGTATGGGGCCGAAGAAGAAGACTATGATGAGATTCCAGAAGAGGTCTCACGGTTTCTTGAGCGCGAGGAAAATTCCATTCAGCCATATAAAGAGCCATTGGAGTAATCAATTTGGGTTTAGAAGAAGATCCGAAAGAAGTCAAGATCAGAGCGTTGTTGCATCCTGATGTGAAGAGCAGGTTGATTAAGTTGTTGAAAGAGTATGTGGATATTTTTGCTTGGTCTTATCAAGATATTCCTGGTCTAGATACAGATATTTTAGAGCACCATTTGCCGTTGAAGCCAGAGTGTCCGCTAATCAAACAGAAGTTGAGAAGAACTCACCCATATATGGCAGTAAAGATCAAAGAGGAAGTTCTAAAGCAGATTAATGCCGGTTTTCTTGTGACATCAGTGTACCCTTAATGGATTACCATTGTCCCAATACCAAAAAAAGACGAAAATGTTCGCATGTGTGTATATTACAGAGATCTAAATAAAGCTAGTCCAAAATATGATTTTCCATTGCCACACATTGATATGTTAGTGGATAGCACATCAAAATTCAAAGTATTCTCATTCATGGACAGATTTTCCGGGTATGATCAAATTAGAATGGCTCTAGAGGACATGGAAAAAACAACGTTTATCACACCCTGAGGAACATTCTGTTACAGAGTGATGCCCTTCGGGTTGAAGAACGCTGGTGCAACGTACCAGAGGCCTATGACAACCATATTCCATGATCTGATGCACAAGGAAATTGAGGTATCTGTTGATGATATGATTTCTAAATCCCAGACTGAAGAAGGGCATGTGGAAGATTTGTTGAAGTTGTTTCAGCATTTGAGGAAGTATCGTCTCCGCTTGAATCCAAATAAATGTACCTTCGGTGTTCAATCAGGGAAATTGTTGGGTTTCATTGTTAGCCAGAAAGGGATTGAATTTGACCCTGATAAAGTCAAAGTAATTCAAGAGATGCTAGCGCCAAGAACTAAAAATCAAGTCAGAGGGTTCCTCGAGCGTTTAAATTATATTTCCAGATTCATTTCCCACATGACTGCAACATGTGGACCGATCTTTAAGTTGTTAAAGAAAGATCAAGGTTGTGTGAGGACGGATGATTGCCAAAGGGCATTTGAAAGTATTAAAGAATATCTGCTTGAACCTCCTATCTTGCTCCCTCCTGTTGAAGGAAGACCGTTGATTATGTATCTGACAGTGTTAGATAATTCCATGGGTTGTATTATGGGAAAACAAGATGAAACAGGGAAGAAAGAGTATGCCATTTATTATCTCAGTAAAAAGTTTACTGATTGTGAGTCGCGGTATTCCATGCTGGAAAAGAAATGTTGTGCTCTGGCCTGGGCGGCAAAACATTTGCGGCAATATATGTTGAATCACACCACTTAGTTGATCTCCAAAATGGATCCAATAAAGTACATTTTTGAAAAGCCTGCTCTTACTGGGAGAATTGCATGCTGGCAGATGCTGTTATCTGAATATGACATCGAATACCACACTCAAAAAGCTATTAAGAGCAATGTGTTGGCAGATTATCTTGCTCACCAACCAGTTGATAATCATCAGTTTGTGAAGTATGACTTTCCCTATGAGGATGTGATGTTTTTGAAAGTGAAAGATTATGATGAACGGGTAATCTTATTAGTTCCAGCAATATTGCTAATGTCGGAATCTTCTTCTTCGGAGCTTGCTTCTTCGATGGTCAACCCATCTTGTTTAATACCATGGTATTAGATTTCTCCACCGAAATTCCACGGTACTGTTTTATCTAATTTGTATGGGACCGGCCCGGGCATTGTAATTATGAGAGGAGTAGTCTTCGGAACTGATGTAATCCTAACGGGTCTTTTGGGGACCCTGGAAGGATTGGCGTAGATGGTTATGATTGAAACGTCTTTAATAGGAATGGGTGAAACAGGAGCATTTTCGAACAGAATTTCTTGGTTGTCTATCAGGCGTTGTATACCTATCTTCAATAGAGGGAAATCAATTGATGAGGATAGGAAAATACAACAGTCTTTATTACAACCTGGGAATATACCAGCTTTCAACAAATTCATCTTAATGATCGAGAGCGGAGTCAAGAGTTCATCCACTGTAACAACAAATAAATCTTCCTCGATAGCATTGGCGTTGTGACTATGTATAGGCATAGGAGCGGAAATGACATTTGGTTTCTCTGGCGCCTCAAACTCGATCTATTTTGCATCTATGAGGTCTTGAATCTTGTTTTTCAAAGCCCAACAGTTATTGGTGTCGTGGCCCGGACTTTCGGAATGGTACGCGCATCTGGAATTCGGGTGATAATGAGGGGACACCATGTTGGGATTCTTTGGAGACTCCTTCAAAGTCTCCAAATTAGATTTCAGCAGATGTGGTAAAACCTGGTCTAGAGTCATATTAATTCTGGTGAATTGCCGGATTGGTCTTTCCACCCTTGGTTGGTTACTTCTTGGTTGATCAGATGTAGATTTTGGGATCATAAAGGCCCATACCATTGGTCGGCGTTCAGCTCTCCCTTGGTTCCTTTATGGATAAACAACAGATACCTCCTTCTTTCCAGTGAAAGGCTTTCTCACAGCTGTAGAGGCAGATGAGTCCTTCTGAATCATCCCATTTTTTATGCCAGCTTCCACCCTTTCTCCGGTTAATATTAACTCAGTAAATCCAGCAGATGAACTCCCAATCAAATGGTTAAAGAAAGGGCCCGATAGAGTACCTAAGAACATATCCACCAACTCCCTTTCAGACAGGGGGGGGGGGGTTGCACTCTCCCAGCTAGATCTCTCCATTTTTGCGCGTAATCTTTGAAGCCTTCATTTGAAGCCATAGCCATACTCTGATGTTGAGTACGGGTAGGCGCCAAATCTGCATTATACTGGTATTGTTTATAGAAAGCTGCGGCAAGGTCTTCCCAGTTATGGACGTCGGCCCTTTCTAATTGGTAAAACCAATCGAGTTATGTTCCCGATAAACTATCTTAAAAAAATGCACCCATAGGTCTTTATCGGTAGAGTGCGGCTGAATCTTTCTCACGTATGATCGAAGGTGGATTTTAGGACATGACACCCCATCATATTTTGCAAACAACGACACTTTGAACTTTGGTGGGATTACAATTCCTGACACCATCCCCAATTTTTCAAAATCTAGACCTGGTACCCTCTGTATTTCCATAGCGCTTAAACGTTCTTCAAGATGTATGTACTTATCATTAGCCAGAGGGTATTTCTCTTCAGAGTAGTCTTCCTCTTCTTCAGATTCTGATGGTAATGTTGTTTCTTTTCCTTTCCCTTCTCCTTCCCCGGAAGTGGTTGCAAAATTCAAGGTCCTTCTAGTCTGTCCCTGAAATCTTCTCGCCATATTCAAAACCCCAATGGCTTTCTTTGGTTTCTTCTTCCTTTCTTCAGCTAACAGAGTCTTCAACTCATCTTGCCCCTTGGCTAGGGTCATGAGTAACTGTTGAAAGTGCGTGTTCTGAGCTTGAGGATCTTTGACCGTCTGTTCGAGATCCATCTTACTAAAATAAACAGTAGAGAGATGAGGAAACTGGTTGCAAAAGACCTGTTTATGTCATGATGAATGATATGTATACATGCAATGCTTTCAAGGATTTAAAAATTCAAATTTGTTTTAAACAAAAAGTAACACACGTTATATTAATAAGATAGAATTTGAGTACATCAATGTCCCTTGGGAAAAATAATACAAAATTCTAAGATAAAAAAGTATTGTGCATCCTCTTTGGTGCTATGTAGGCATTTAGAGTCTGCTCCTCATGAAGTAGCCTAGTGAGTTCTAAAACCTTCTTCTCGCTTGCGTAGAATTGGGCTTCGAAAGTATCTCGCTCTCCTTTGAGTTGTATCCAATCCATTTGTAGATCTTCGAGTGATGTGGGCATGTTAGGATGTAGGATAGTGTATGAAACTTCTCCTTCCTTAACAAGCTCAATAATCACTGGCAGAATGGATGGATAAGGCATCATGAGACTTTGAGCGTGGGTTCGTACCCACTTGAGGTAAGGCTCAAGAGGGATGGAATTCTTGTGTCCCAAAGTCTTGCTATCCACCTTGTTTAGCATCCTCCAAGCTCGAATGAATCTCTGGCAAAATCCTTGATCGTTGTTGTCGTAGTCGAAAACCAAACCTTGAATCAACATATCATGTGGGCCACCCCTTCGGGCATAACCAAACTGTCTTAGAGCTAAACATGGGTTGTAGGTGATGCCTCCCCTAATGCCAAGTAGAGGGACATTAGGGAATTTCCCACAACGGTAAACAATGATAACATTCTCCTTGGATCGAGAGCACCAATGAATATCTGAATGTTTGAGCGTCATTAACCTTTGTGAACACCTTAATCCTTGCTCATTCTTTAAGACTGACTAGGGAAGATGAGAAATAAACCATCTTTCCAGGAGAGGAGTGCAACACATAAGGGCCCCTCTTTTCCTCATTGTACGAGTGTGAAAAGAGTGTAGGATATCCCCTAGTAATGTAGGCACCGAATTGTGTGACATGAAGATTTTGACGGTGCTCACCTCTATGAGTTGGTCAGGATTAGGGAACAAGACCATCCCATAGATAATAAGAGACACAATCTCCTCAAAAGCTTTCAAGTCTAGAGAATTCCAACAACTTTGGGCTTTCTCAAACAGAAAATTTGCTAAGAATCCTTTGACACAACTTCTAGTTTCCCAATGAGTTGTGACACCAGATGAGTGCAAGTGCAGGGCTTGGGATATCTCTTCTGGATTTGGATCTCTTTTCGTACCGTTGAAAGGTAGTTGATTGAGAATAGGAATCCTCAAAAGTTGAGAGAATTCTTCCAGAGAAGGCACAAGCTGATAGTCAGGAAATGTGAAGCAATGATGCAAAGGGTCAAAGAACTGGAAGAGAACCTTCATCATATCCTCCTCTGTGTTGAAGGTGACCAAGTTGAGTAGACAACCATGCCTCTAAGTGAAAGGAGAGTTCTAAAGGATCCTTGAAGCTATCTCCTTGAGTTGTGGAGGAATTCTTACAAGGTTTATTTGGATAGTTTTCCTGCGAAGTGAATCCATATCCTACAAAACAAGAACAAAGATGAATCTCCAAAATCCTTGAAATGGTTAGTGGATGCATATGATGTTCATGATGTCCATGATGTTATGTACATGTATGCATATACAAGAAAATCAAACAAGTTCTTAGTTTAGGCTTGCATGGGGTTTTATAGGTAAGTACCCTCTTGAAGTTTAGTTGGCTCAACCTGTCCTAATAATAGTAACCGGGTTCTAAGGAGCTCAATATCACTAGATTGTTTCCTTGGTCATTGTTTTAGCTCAAGCCTCTTTAATGGCGACCGAAATATCCCAAGAAACCAACCCTCAATGAGTGTAGTATCGAGTATCTACCAACTTCAGACTGCACCAAAGCCGGTCATCTCACTACATCCTAAAGGCCAAGTTGGTTAAGTAAAGGGTTCTAGAAGTTCATTAGTGCTTCATGACATCACTCACCGGCCCTGTATTCTCTTTGATTAACTCAAAGGCTACCGGTACCCACAAATATGTCACACTAACATAGCTATTGCTTAGACCATGTTGGTATACCCCGTACAGTTTCCATAACGTATTTCTATTTACCTATAATGTTTCCCAAATCCGGGTGGAGGATTCAAACCCAAACAAAGAACCATAATGTAAAGCAAACAAGTCAAATAATGTAAGCAAATAAATGTGATCGAAACCCTAAGGTAACCCCACTTTTTATAATATCCCCAGCAGAGTCTCCAGTTCTGTGATGCGGTGGGAGAACTGACTTGAGGTTTTGCATTTTATCGAAAATGTTACGGTTAGCAAGAGTCGCCACCGACTTTTCTTTTATCCAAAAGGAAAGGTGAAAAAGCACAGGAAAGACCTTTGATATTGTTTCTTGAGTTCGGGGAGTAGATTATGAAAAGGAAAGGTGTTAGCACCCTTTTCATCCATGGTTTTCCATGGGCTCTTAGTTACTTTCTTAGATCACTTGCTTTTGTTGTTTGAAATTGTGCTTTGTGTGGTTTTGAAAGTATTTTGTAAAAGAGGCCATTCGTTTAGGCAATCTTTGTAATGATTCTCGTTCGTAAGAATATATACGAAGATGTTTGTCTTTTGAAAATGTTTTCAATGTTTGTAAGATGTTTTTGAAATGTGTGTGTGTTTGTTTTTGAAAATAGCAAGGATTGTTGTTTGAAATGGAGCAAGTAACTAGAAGCTATCTACCTACTCAAATGACTTTCTTTTGTATTTTCTATTCCTTTGACATTGTTGTCTTACCATTGATTTGGTAAGTAACCCTATCTTTGGATGTACACGGGACGGGCGTGGGTCATCGTATAACCATGATTAGCAATATTTGCAAAGTATCTTAGCATTTTGAGGGACCATGATCATTTTGTAAGGCATCTTTTGAATAACGTCATCGAGGGACTATGATCTTTATATTTGTTTTGTTTTGCCAAGATACTTCGCATGCGTAACATGACCATTTTTGTTTTAGGCAACCAAGTGGAGAAACCTTAAGGGTGCTTGTGTGCAAGTGTATTATTTTCATGCTTTGATTTTGTCTTGTATTTAGGGTTTTCTATTTTGCTTTGTTTTGTTCTTGTCATATAAACCCTAATTACTAATCATGGCATATAAAACGATAAATTGCGTAATGTAAATATTTCTAAGCTATTACAACAATTTATGGGAGGGGGAATACAAATTTGAATGGGGATTTGCAAAAATATAAACCTAAATAAATTATTACAACCAAATCGAACTTGTACGAATTAGAATAAATACAATACAATATTAAAAGAAAATGCAATGCAATGTACATATAAAAAGATTTTTGTGTCTTGTTTTTATGTAAAAGAAAATTTCATCTAAACCTAAAATATAAGGTAAAGAAAATAATTTTTAAAAGGGGTTTAACCCTAATTATTATTTAAGAGAAAATAAAGTTTTTATAGGTATTATTTTGTGTATTTTTTGTATAAAAATAATAAATAATATTATATATAAATATAAAATTTTATATGTGCAAAAATAAGTATTTATAGGTATGAAATGAAAAATAAATTAAACTAAATATATTTAATTATATTTACAAGTTTATTAAGAAAATAAATGATATCCTATTGAAATAAAATATATTTTTATGTGAGAAATAAAATAAAAATAAAATAAAAGTGCAATATTATTAATTTACATTTTTTAGGATTTTTATGCATTTAAGAAAATATTTAAAATATTAAATATAAAAATAAACAAAATAAAAATATAAATATAAAAGTTGGCAAAGGGGGGGGGGGGGGGGGTAATGTAGTAAAGCTGATGGTGAGATGCTATCAAAAACTCCTGGCCCAAAAGACCAAGCCCAACCTGCAAAAATGTGAAAATGGAAAAGAAAAATGCAAAAGTAGCGCGCCCAGGTTCGAACCCAGGACATGGGTCTTACCAGCGTGCTACTTTGCCACTGGGGTGGCTATAATTCCATTAACTTAAGTGAAATTAAAATAACATATTCTGAACCAAGTCCTTGCCCTATTTCATCTTCTTCCTCAAGCTTTGTCCAGACATCCTGTAACTCTCTCATACATCCATGAAAATAAAAACTCATAACATGAAAGTTGTAGTGCTTGAACTCACGATTCCAACCATATAAATTATGTAAAATAACTATCAAAGATCAAGGAGAATTTAAACATCCCTAAATCTTGACCTAATATTTCCAGAAATTTCAAGTTCCAAATTCTCTCAGCACAAGTAAAACCAATGCAAGATAATGATATGTACAGATTCGTTATAATGAGGACTATATTTTTTATTCACAAATCGTGGCCTAAGGTTTCCTGTACAAGGAGATAGAGTTTGAAATTTTACCTTCTTTAGTTGGAATCGTGGATGAAACTGGGATGAGTTTGATGGAGGCCTGATGCTTGCTTGAGCTTCCTTAAACTTCCCTGGATGTATTCCAACCCTTGACTTGCTCTGAAAGTAGCTGGAACTCCTTGGACAAGTCAAACTGCAAGCTCTAAAATCAACAATGAAAGATGGTGGAGGAGTGATTACAGAACAGGGATGATGTCCTGAATTGACTAGGTATCAAGTATGTAAGGTGTTTGAATGATCCAAACTCAAAACGCACGAGCCAAATGGAAGATGGATGTGCTTATGCCAAGTCTGCAGTTTTGGACAGATTTTTGGTGTTTTTTTGGTCGGGAGTGTTTCAGGCCTTCTCCAAACGTGTATTGTGTTGTATAATATTTGTATATTAGTATTGAAATGGTTTGATGTCAACCCTCTAGCAGCTGTGCCTTCCCTAGCCTTTTTGCCACTTTTCTTGTATTTGAAGTAAAGTGATAAGACCAAACTTCACATGCTTGTACTGGCTGGTTTAGGGTTGGTATATCTTCTCTACAAGTTGCCTTAGGTCTGTGGTACTTGTATGTGCCAAGAGGACAAGTCCAATGCTCAAGATTGTAAAGTTTGCAAAAGTTGATCTTTTTCAAAATGGCAATGGAACCTTTTTTCCATAAATGAAATTGCAAGTTGGATAATGATCCTAAGGCATGGATAGAAGCTTTTTCAACTGAGTAAGCATTTAATTAAGGAGTATGGAACAAGTTTGGGACCTTTAAATCATGGATTATCCAACATAGCTACTGGTTGCAACTTTGTTCTTCATGAAATGGATTGGACAAAAAGTGAGAAATTGCAAACTTCATCTCTTCGATTCTCTCTACTCAAAAACGATATTGAGGAGTTCTTGGACATTTTGGAAAGCTTGAAATATGATCTATAATTCATCTTTGAAATTAATTTTGAGATACCTCTTGGAACTAGGTGAAAAGTTGCCATGAAGTTGGGTCCAAAACCTGCCTACATTAGGGCAAAATTTCACTAAGTTATTTAGTTCATGACCATGTATTCACAAATTTATATCTTGAGATCCATGCATCTTTAGGGAAAAGTGTGTGAATAAAAGCTGTAGATTTCATGGAGGTCTACAAATTTCATGTTGGGAACTTTCCTTGAATCAATATGCATCATGGTGAAAAAGTGGTGTAAAGTTGAGAAAAAAAAGAAAATTTTCTATACTTAGAAAATTTCTAAGTTAGGAAAATTTTCAAATTCAAACCCTAATTTTCAAATTTGGTTTTCTTGGTGAACAATTTTCACATTTTGACATGTTTTGATGAATTATGACCCTTGGTACTTGATTTTGACCAAAAAGTCAAATTTTGACTTTTCAGTGTACAGTTGACTTTTGATCAGTTGACTGCAAATTTCATCTGTCAATCCAATGAATTTGAGATGTTTTGAGCCATGTAATTAAGTCAAGATGATGTAATTGAATCCTTGAAATCATGCTTGAATTCAATTGGTCATTTGCTAGGTTAAAAATCAGAAATTGCCCTTCCTCAGTCAAAACCCTAATTTTGACCATTTTGACCTTTTGATGATTTGATCAAATTTCTTGAGGAATTGTGATCCAAACTTGACCAAATGATACATGTGAGTTTAAAATGTTGATGTTGATTAAAAATTATGAAGTTTGACTGTAAATTGGCCATGGTTGACTTTTTCCCTAATACAGCTGATTTTTAGGTCAACTGTCCAATTGACTGATCAAAAATGTGGTTCAAGGCTTGAAACTTGTCATGAGTGATCTTAGGGATCCATAATGATGTTTTAAAATCACATGAATCATTGATAGTCCAGAAATCTTTGTGAAAACTCAAACCCTAATTTTGGGTTGTCAGTGCAAGATGAGATGTCTTGAGCTGACTAAACCCTAATCTAGTCTTGAGTCAAAGAGATCTTGTGAGAAAAGTCTTGATAAATGAGAGGGAAAATTTTGGGGTACAACAGTCACCTACAACACAAATGAGGATATGATGAAGGTGCTCTTTCAGTTCTTTGATCCTTTACACTATTGCTTCACATTTCTCGATTATCAACTTGTGCCTACTTTGGAAGAATTCTCCCAACTCTTGAGGATTCCCATTCTCAATCAACTACCTTTCAACGGTACAGAAAGAGACCCAAAGCCAAAAGAGATTTCTCAAGCTCTACACTTGCACTCATCAGATGTCACAACTCATTGGGAAACAAGGAGTGGTTTCAAAGGTTTCTTAGCAAATTTCTTATTTGAGAAAGCCCAAAATTGTTGGAATTCCTTGGACTTACAAACCTTTGAGGAAACTGTGGCTCTCCTCATCTATGGGATGGTTTTGTTTCCAAATCCTGACCAACTCATAGATGTCAACACCGTCAAAATCTTCATATCCCGCAACCCGATGCCTACATTTCTAGGAGATATCCTACACTCTTTTCACACTCGCACAATGAGGAAAAAAGGTGTTCGTATGTGTTGCACTCCTCTCTTGGCAAGGTGGTTTATTTCTCATCTTCCCCAATCTGTATTAAAGAATGAGCAAGGTTCAAGGTGGTCACAAAGGTTGATGACACTCAAACATTCGGACATTCATTGGTGCTCCCGATCCAAAGAAAATGTTATCATTGTCGACCATTGTGGAGAATTCCCTAATGTCCCTTTACTTGGCATTAGGGGAGGTATCACCTACAAACCATGTTTAGCCTTAAGAAAGTTTGGTTACGCCCAAAGGGATGGCCCGCACGAGATGCTGATTCAAGGTTTGGTATTTGACTACGACAACAACGATCAAGGTCTTCGCCAAAGATTTATCTGAGCTTAGAGGATGTTGAATGAGGTGGATAGAAAGACTTTGGGGCATAAAAATTCCATCCCTGTTGAGCCTTACCTCAAATGGGTACGAACTCGTGCTCAGAGTCTTATGATGCCTTACCCCTCCATTCTCCCGGTAATCATTGAGCCTGTCATGGAGGGAGATGTTCCATACACTATCCTACATCCTGATATGCCCACCTCTCTTGAAGACCTACAAAGAGATTGGATACAACTCAAGGGGGAGCGAGATACTTTTGAAGCCCAATTATACGCAAACAAGAAGAAGGTTTTGGAACTCACTAGGCTACTTCATGAGGAGCAAACTCTCAATGCCTACATTGCACCAAAGAGGATGCGTACTACCTTTTTATCTTAGAGTTTTTGTATTATTTTTCCCGAAAGGCATTGATGTACTCAAGATTTAACTTATTAATATAACGCGTGTTTCCTTTTTGTATAAAACTAATTTGAATCTTTGAAATCCTTGAAATCACTACATATGCATATACCATTCATCATAACATAAGCAGGTCTTTTGCAACAAGTCTCCTCATCTCTCTACTGTTTATTTCAGTAAGATGGATCTCGAGCAAATAGTGAAGGACCTCCATGCTTAGAATACACAGTTTCAATAGTTGCTCTTGACCCTAGCCAAAGGACAAGAAGAGTTGAAGACTTTGCTAGCTGAGGAGAAGAAAAATAAAACAAAGAAAGTAATCGGAGTCCTAAACATGGGAAGAAGATTTCATGGGCAGACAAGAAGGACCTTAGACTTTGGAACAACATCAGGTGAAAGAGACAACCAAGATGGGAAAGGCAAGGAAATAGTTGTCCCGTCAGAATCAGAAGAGGAAGAGGAAGAAGAAGACTATTATGAAGAACAATACCCTCCAGCTAATGACAAGTATAAACATCTCGAAGAGCGGTTGAGTGCAATGGAAATCCAAAAAGTGCCTGGTTTGGACTTTGAGGAATTGGGATTAGTATCGGGGATTGTCATTCCTATGAAATTCAAAGCACCTGTGTTCGCCAAGTATGAAAGAGTCTCATGCCCTAAAATGCATCTCCGATCCTATGTAAGGAAAATCCAGCCCCATACCGCTGACAAAGACTTATGGGTACACTTCTTCCAAGACAGTCTGTCTGGAACTCAACTTGACTGGTTTTACCAACTAGGAAGAGCTTCACAACTGGGAAGATCTTGCTGCAACCTTCTACAAACAATACCAATACAATGCTGATCTTGCACCTACTTGTACTCAACTCCAGAGTATGGCCTTGGTTTCCAGTGAAGGTTTCAAGGACTATGCGCAAAAATGGAGAGACTTGGCTGGAAGAGTTCAACCCACTCTATCTGAGAGAGAGTTAGTAGACATGTTCTTGGGCACCTTGTCTGGTTCCTTCTTCAATCATTTAATTGGAAGTTCATCTACAGGTTTTACTGAACTGATATTGACCGGAGAAAGGGTAGAAGCCGATATAAAAAATGGAAAGATTCAGAAAGGTACATCCTCCTCTACTGCCATAAGGAAGCCATTTAACGGAAATAAAGAAGTGGTTTTCGTTTATCCTCAGAGAAACCAAGATAGGGCCGAACACCGACCAATGGTGGGGGCTGTGATGATCCCTAAACCTACGCCTGATCAACAAAGAAATAACCAACCAAGGATGGAAAGACCAGTCAGATAATTCACCAGAATTAAGATAACCCCATCTCAGGTATTACCGCATCTACTAAGATCCAATTTGGTGACCTTGAAAGAAGCTCCAAAGAACCCTTACACAACATCTCCTCACTATCATCCCAATGCCCGTTGTGCATATCACTCTGAAAGTCCCGACCATGACACTAATAACTGTTGGTATCTAAAGAATAAAATACAAGACCTCATTAAAGCAAAAGAGATTGAATTCGATACGCCCGAAAAGCCAAATGTCATTTCTGCCCCTATGCCCAGACACGACCATAATACCAATGCCATTGAAGAAGAAACGTTTGTTACTTAAGTTAATGAACTTATGAACCCACTCCTAACTATTAAAGTGAACTTGTTGAATACCGGTGTGTTCCCGGGCTGTGATGAAGGCTGTCACTTCTGTTTGTCCTCACCAACCAGCTGTCCTTTGTTGAAAGCAGGCGTTCAGTGCCTAATAGATAACAAAGAAATTTTATTCGAGAAGACTTCTATTCCACCTATTCCTTTTGAAGATGTTTATATCATTACCATTTCCGCCAATTCTTCCAGGGTCTCCACCAAAAGACCCGTTAGAATTACATCAGTTCCGAAAGCAACTCCTTTAATAATTACAATGCCTAGACCAGTCCCATATTCGTCAAACAAAACCATACCATGGAATTATGGAGGGGATGTCTACTACCATGGTATCAAGCAGGAATGGCCAGCCGCCGAAGATTCAAGCTCTGAGAAAGTCAATTCCGACATCAGTAATATTGCAGGAACTAGCAAGATTACCCGAAGCAGAAGGATATTCTCTCTAGAAATTGCTCCCCCAAAAGCAGTTTCTGGACCCGTAATTATTCCTGCTGTTGCTCCCCCAAAACTTGTTCCCAGTCTTACAATCATCTCCAACAATACTCCAACTGACAAAGCTGTTACAACCCCTGTTATCATTCCTACCAACACTCCTGCCACCAAATTAACCAAGACTCGAGGAAAAGGTGTTCTGGTTGAGTCTGTCAAGACGAAGACACAATCATTGGCTATCCATGAGACCTCCCGGAAAGAGATGGAGGAGATTCTGAAGATCATTAAAAGAAGCGAATACGATGTAGTTGAACAACTAGGGAAAAACCCCTCTAAAATTTCCATGCTGGAATTACTACTATGTTCGAGGCACATGCAAAAGCCTTGGTAAAATTCCTGAAAACTACCCATGTACCCCAAGAGACATCTGCAGATCAGTTTCAAGACTGCGTAGTCAGCCTAACTGCAGATAATGCTCTAGGTTTTTCAGATGTTGATTTAATGCCAAGGGGAAGGAAGCATAATGAGGCATTGCATGTCTCAGTTGAATGTAGATGTACAACCTTGGCTCATGTTTTGGTGAACACTGGCTCATCTCTGAATGTATTGCCTAAAAAAGCTCTTGATAGGCTTGACTGTGAGGGATTGACATTAAAGCCAAGTAACATAGTGAGAAGGGCTTTTGACGGCTCGAAAAGGATGGTACATGGGGAGGTAGACATTCCCATAAAAGTTGGAACAAAAACTTTTGATTCAACTTTTTATGTAATGGATATCCGTCCCTCATATTCCTGCTTGCTAGGCCGGCCATGGATTCATAATGCTGGCGCTGTCACTTCTACGTTGCACCAAATGTTGAAATATCCAACTCAAGGGAAGATTATCACTGTTCATGAAGAAGAAGAGTATATGACCAGCCATCTCAATTCCTTCAGATATATGGAATTAGATGGTGAATTTATTGAAACTCTATTCCAACACTTTGAAGAAGTCCCGTAAGATGTGGTAGTAACCAAGGATGTTCCCAAGATTACAAGGCCTCCACTCCGGATATCATCTCTGAAGGATGCCAAAGCAATGGTAGAAGAAGGTGGGTGCACTATCTGGGGACAACTCCCAGATATCCCATATAAGTCTGACAAGTTTGGGTTGGGTTTCACTTCAAGTGCTCGGAAGGATGTACGCCGCGCTCGCGCCGGAGGACCACCCCTGAAGATCAGCAACCGTGAGGTCAACACTGTAGAAGATGATGAAGATAACTGTGACTTGGAAGACTGGATATTCCCGACTGTTAGTGGAAGGCTCAGCAACTGGGAGGCTAGAGATTTTGTCCGATCACTTTTATCCCACAGTAATTTATCTTTACATTTTGTTGGATCTGTAATATTAAAACAATTTGCACTCTTAAAACCTTGCGTCTTACCCGAGGCACAATGGTCCATTTGTAAGGGTTATTATCTCATTTTCATATGACATGAATAAATCATGGATGTTTTCGCATACAAACTTTTGTGCTCATTATTTTTTTTTCATTTTCATTTCTTTCAAGGATAGCTATACCCTTACACACACTCACACTTACAATGCAGGTATACATCCATTCGGGATCCCACGGGTAACGATACTGCTATGGCCTTTTGTGACTCGAAGAATCTAATCTACCAAGCCGAAGACGAAGGTGAGGAAGATTGTGAAGTACCAGGGGAACTTGCCAGACTACTACAACAAGAAGAGAGAACCATTCAACCTCACAAGGAACCCGTGGATACAATCAACCTAGGTACCGAAGAAGACAAAAAAGAGGTCAAGGTGGATGCCAATATGGAACCCAATATCAAGGAGCGTCTGATTTAGTTGTTACACGATTATGTTGAAATCTTTTCCTGGTCGTATGAAGACATGCCGGGATTCGATGCAGATATTGTGGTACACCGTCTGCCTACAAGAGAGGATTGTCCGCCAGTAAAACAAAAGGTTCGCCGCATGAGGCCTGATATGTCAAAAAAGATTAAAGCAGAAGTCATAAAGCAGTTCAATGCTAGATTCTTGGTTGTCACCTCTTATCCCCAATGGGTGGCCAATGTTGTTCCCATGCCCAAAAAGGACGGAAAAGTGCGAATATGTGTGGACTACAGAGATTTGAATAGGGCAAGCCCTAAGGATAATTTTCCACTCCCCCACATTGATATTCTAGTTGACAATACGACACAACATAAATTATTTTCCTTCATGGACGGTTTCTCAGGTTATAGCCAAATTAAAATGGTGCCTGAGGACATGGAGAAAAAAACGTTTGTCACGCAGTGGGGCACTTTCTGCAATAAGGTGATGCCATTCGGACTGAAGAATGTTGGGGCAACCTATCAACGTGCCATGGTAGCTCTATTTCACGACATGATACATCACGAAATAGAGGTCTATATGGATGACATGATAGCCAGATCTCAAATAGAAGAAGAGCATCTTGATCACTTACAAAAACTGTTTGAGAGACTGAAGAAGTACAAGCTGAGGTTGAAACCAAACAAATGCACATTTGGGGTACGGTCTGGTAAACTCCTAGGCTTTATCGTCAGCAATAAAGGTATTTAAGTAGATCTTGCCAAGGTAAAAGCAATACAAGAGATGCCTGCTCCTCATACTGAGAAGGAAGTCAGAGGGTTCTTGGGACGCTTGAACTACATTGCCATATTCATTTCTCACATGACAACTAATTGTGAGCCAATCTTCAAACTATTGAAGAAATATCAAGTAGTCAAATGGAATAACGAGTGCCAAGTTGCTTTCGACAAGATCAAAGAGTACCTGCAAGAGCTTCCTATTTTGATGCCACTAGTCGAGGGAAGACCATTGATCATGTATCTGACTGTTTTAGAAAACTCAATGGGGGTGTGTATTGGGGCAACATGATGAGTCTGGCCGAAAAGAGCATGTTATTTAATACCTGAGAAAAACGTTTACCGACTGTGAAACCAGATATTCACTGCTCGAGAAAACTTGTTGCGCTCTGGCATGGGATGCTCGCCGACTAAGACAGTATATGCTGACTCATACTACTTTGTTGATATCTAAAATGGATCCGATAAAATACATCTTCGAGAAACCTGCTCTCTCTAGGAGAATAGCAAGATGGAAGATGATCCTGACAGAATATGACATACAGTGTACTACCCAGAAAGCAATAAAGGGAAGTGTATTAGTTGATCACCTTGCTCACCAAGTTGTAGAAGACTACCAATCCATGAAGTTCGAATTTCCAGATGAAGACATCATGACGGTAAATAACTGTGAAGAATTCAGGCCATATGACGGACCTGAATAAGGATCCTGATGGACCATGTTCTTTGATGGGGCATCCAATGCACTTGGAAATGGTATCGGTGTTGTACTCATATCACCGGAAGGGTGTCATACTCCCTTTACCGGAAGACTCTGCTTCAATTGTACAAACAACATGGTAGAATACGAAGCATGAATCTTTGGTCTCAGAGCTGCCATAGACTTGGGGATCAAATCCTTGGATGTATTCAGAGATTCAGCTTTGGTTATCAGTCAGATCAAAGGGGAATGGGACACCAAACACCCTAACCTTATCCCTTATAAAGAAATGTTTTGACATTGTTACCACATTTTGAGAAGATTACTTTTGAGCATTTCCCGCGAGAAGAAAATCAGCTAGCAGACGCTCTAGCCACAATGTCATCTATGTTTAAACTTAATTAGGATAACGAGGCTCCCCAGATCAGCATCGAAAGAATGGAGGGACCTGTGCACTGTCACGAGATTAATACTGAAGAAGTAGTGGACCAGCATTGGTTCCAAGAAGTCAAAAAGTATCTCGAGGCTCAAGAATATCCAGAAGGAACTTCAATCAATGATAAGAAGTTCTTAAGGAGATTCTCAGCTAAATTCTTCCTTAGTAACGACATCATGTACAAACGCAATCATGACTGTGTTACTTTGGTGCGTAGATAAGGTTGAAGCTGAAAGGATCATGGCTGAATTGCATGAAGGCACTTTTGGAACCCATTCCAGTGGGCATACGATGGCAAAAAAGATACTACGGGCAGGCTATTACTGGTCTACCATAGAAGCCGATTGCTATCAACACCCTCGAACTTGCCATAAGTGTCAGATTTATGCTGACAAGGTGCACGTACCTCCGGTTCCTCTGAATATCTTGACAACTCCTTGGCCCTTTGCTATTTGGTGAATAGATATGATTGGGGAAATCAAGCCGACAACCTCTAATGGACACCACTTCATCTTAGTGGCCATTGATTATTTTACAAAGTGGGTGGAGGCAGCTTCCTTCGCTTCCGTTACCAAGAATGTTGTTGCCCGTTTCATCAAACAAAATCTCATTTGCCGGTACGGTATCCCGAAAAGAATCGTCACTGACAATGGTACAAATCTCAACAACACTATGATCACCGCCTTGTGCGAGCAATTCAAGATCCAGCATCACAATTCTTCTCCTTGTCGGCCGAAGATTAATGGTGTTGTCGAAGCTGCAAATAAGAACATTAAAAAGATCATGCAGAAAATGACAGTCACATACAAAGACTGGCATGAGATGCTACCATTCGCTCTCCACGGGTATCATACCACAACTCACACATCAACCGGGGCAACACCCTATTCTCTGGTTTATGGCATGGATGCTGTCTTGCCTATCGAGGTCCAGATCCCCTATCTGAGGATTATGAAGGATGCAGGGCTGAATGAAGACGATTGGGTCCAGACTCGACTTGATCAACTAAACTTGATTGATGAGAAAAGACTTACTGCTGTTTGCCATGGTCGAATGTATCAAAAACGAATGATCAAGGCTTTCAACAAGAAGGTCAAAAACCAAGTATATCAAGTTGGAGATCTGGTGATCAAGCGCATCATACTGCCGCAAGGTGATCCCAGGGGAAAATGGGCTCCTACATATGAAGGACCGTTTGTAATCAAAAACATATTCTCTGGTGGCGCAATAATCTTGACCACCATGGATGGTGATGACCTGCCGTACCCTGTGAACGCAGACATAGTCAAAAGATGCTACGCATAAGAGACCCGCTAGGTTGACACACCTAGGCAAAACAAGGGCATCCCGACGAACCGAAAAGGTTCGGGAAAAAATTAGGGATAAAACAAAAATCTGTACACCTGACAAGTTGAAAACCCGAAAGGGAGACTTGGGCAAAAAAAGGTTTCTCGATGGACTGAAAACCCGAAAGGGAAGTCCAGGCAAAAGTTAGGGAATTAAAGCGTATGACTATGTTCCGTTGGGTCACCTTACGGGCAACCTATGGCTTCAACTGACAAACTCAGAGGTTCTGATCAATTAAATCATCCTCGGGCGAGGAAACAAATAGACAAGATGCTCAGAGATACAAGGGCTATAGCAAAATGGGAACCCCATGGGATTATTACATATAGCTATCTTTTCTTTGTATCAAAGTTTTCATTTTTTTTACGACAGCATTCTCTTACTAGAATGCTTGTCTCATTGTACAAATACTTACTCAAAGTCAATACAAATATATTCCTTTGAAAGTGAAAAACTATCTATTTTTATTTACTCTTGTGTTTTGTTTACAAAAACGTCCAATGATTCATTGTTGAACATATGCATTTGAACATAATTACTGTTTATAAATAAACAAAATAAAAGACAAGTACTAATGGCTTTAAGAGGTAGGGAAATCTCTCTAAGCTATTTCCATAAATCCCCCACAATTTGCAGTTTAATTCCCAGCGAAACGAGCTTCCAATTATCAATCCCCAGTAGAATTCGTTCATTTTCTCAGGATTTCACAAACAGGATTTTACAAGCAGTACATGGCATTTCCTTTACAACAGAGTTTATTTCTCTAAGCAGAAATTCATCAACACTTAGACTTCACAACATGAAGACTTATACTCCATACCCTCAGCAGCGGTCAGTGATTTATTTTCCCCAATCCAACAACAGTGCAATAAACTAGCTCACATACGTATACATCACATCCATATATCATAAACATTGATAACACAAATGCATTATGCTATGCATTTCATACAACATAAACATTGCATTTTAGCTAACATTTCACCCTTTTCAGGATAAGGTTAACAACTATAATTAACAATGTTCAAAACTTTGAGATGCAATTCAGATACGCTTCAGACACGGATGCCATTCTGATACTCATTTAGATCCAACTTTCAGATACAGTTCAGATACGCTCCAGACACGGATGCCATTCTGATACTCACTCAGATTCAACTTTTAGATACAGTTAAGATACGCTCTAGACACGGATGCCATTCTGATACTCATTCAGATCCAACTTTCAGATACGCTCCAAACACGGATGCCATTCTGATACTCACTCAGATTCAACTTTCAGATACGCTCCAGACACGGATGCCATTCTGATACTCATTCAAATTCCACTCTCAGATACAGTTCAGATACGCTCCAGACACAGATGCCATTCTGATACTCATTCAGATTCCACTCTTAGATACAGTTCAGATACGCTTCAAACACGGATGCCATTCTGATAATCATTCAAAATCAGCTCCCAAATACAGTTCAGATACGCTCCAGCCACGAACTCCATTATGATACTCATTCTTTCAGCTTACAAATTACAATGCAAACAATCACTTTTGGGTGGCATCTTCAACCCCATCTCAAAAAAAAACATTCTATCACCTCTCCAAATGGCATCTTTAAGCCCATCTCCAAAAAAAAACTTTCTATCACCTCTCCAAATGGAATCTTTAAGCCCATTCCCTCTACCATCGCATCGCCGAGTGCAAATTTCTGGGCACTCTAGTGTCCAATCATCTTCCACCTTAGAGTCACGACTGGAAAAACATGCCAATCTAACTCTTCAGGCTTAAGAAGATTGAACATGGGCAGCTGTTGTACCCCAAAATTTTCCCTATCACTTATCAATAATTTGCTCACAAGATCTCCTTGGGCTCAAGATTGCACTAGGGTTTGATCAGCTCAAGACACCTCCTCAAGCACTGATGACTGAAAATTAGGGTTTGAGATTGCACAAGGATTTTTGAACTTTAAATTCCCCATATGACTTTCATGGATCATTATGGACCCCCAAGATTACTCATGTCAAGTTTCAAGCCTTGGATCACATTTTTGCTCAGTTAATTGAGCTGTTGACCTAAAAATCAGCTGTATTGGGGAAAAAGTCAACTGTGGTCAATTTACAGTCAAACTTCATAATTTTTGATCCACATCAATATTTTAAACTCATATGTACCATTTGATCAAGTTTGTACCACAATTCCTATAGAAATTTGATCAAATCTCTAAAAGGGCAAAATGGTCAAAATTAGGGTTTTGACTGGGAAAGGGCAATTTTTGGTTTTTGACCTAGAAAATGATCAATTGGTTTAAGGCATGATATGAAGAGTATAATTTAATCATTTTGACCTAATGACATGATTCAAAACATTGCAAATCCATTGGATTGACAGATGAATTTTGCAGTCAACTGATCAAAAGTCAATTGTATACTGAAAAGTCAAACTTTGACTTTTTGGTCAAATTCAAGTGCCAAAGATCACAATTCATCAAAACATGTCAAAATAGGAAACTTATTCATCAAGAAATCAATAAATCAAGATTTCATTTTGAAAAGTCAAAATTTCTAAACTTAGAAATTTTTCTAAGTGTAAAAAATTTCTTATTTTTTCATAACTTTGAGATTTTTTTCATTATGATGCAAGATGATTCAAAGGAAACTTCCAACATGAAAGTTGTAGATCTCCATAAAATCTACAACTTTTCTTGACACAACTTATCCTAAAAGTGCTTGGATCTCAGGTTATAATTTTGTGAATACATGCTCATGAACTAAAAAAGACTTAGTGAAATTTTGCCATAGTTAGGGAGATTTTTGACCTAACTTCATGGAAATTTTTCACATAGTTCCAAGGGGAATCTTCAAAATAAATTCAAAGATAATTTGTAGAGCACATTGCAAGATTTCCAAAATGTACAAGAACTCCTTGAGATCATTCTTGAGTAGGGAGAATCGAAGATATGAAGTTGGTGTTTTGTCACTTGAATTATAGGTCATTTTCATGATGAACACAAATGCAAATCAATGTTAGGCTGTATAATCTTTGCTTTTCAAGTCTCAAACTTGTTTGTCACTCCATAACTAATGGATTACATAAACTTTTGAGCTATAATCCAAGTGGTTTAAGCTTTATCCAATTCACATTGCCATTTTGGGAAGAAAGTTAACAATACCATTCTTGTAAAACAAGTTTATGCATAAAGTCCACTCTTGAGCCTCTAACATGTTCCCTCTGATCACACTTCATCTACAAAGTCAGAAGCAAGTGTGTTTAAAGCATAACCACTCTATCCTAGCAAGTACACAAGCCATTGAAACTTGTTTTCTCAAGAAATCACATGTTTAGCTTAAGAATGCAAATTCAAATTCTGATCAACAACAAGTCTCCAAACTTGTTGCTTATAAATAGAAGCACTATTTGTGAGCTAGAATAAGAGTTTGAACATCCTAAAATACACCAAAACTCTCTCAAATCAGAAATTGCCCAAAAACTCCATTGTTGCATAGTTTCTGACCTTGAACCTCAAACTCACATTTCCCTCGTGCCTTTCTTGGCCTTTTAGTTTCTAAAGCTTCCTTGCATGAAGAGTAACTCATCCCTGTACCTGTTTAACTTCTGTAACACCATTTTCCCTGTCTTCCATAACCAAAAACAGAGCATCACAGTTGGACTTCTCCAGACCATTCCAGCCATCCTCAGCTCAAGCCATCCATTGCATTAGCTTCCTAGAGGTCCAAGGAAGCTAACTTGATCATCAGCACTGCCTGAAAAAGCTCAAATCCATTTCACGATTTCCAGTTTTGAGGTATTTTTCTTGAACTTCTATCTCATTACTTAGCCATTGTTAGGCTTGCATTTGTGAAGATAAAATGTAGACCTCATTGCCACGAAGTTGTACATATCCATAGTTTGCATTTACATGGCCTAAGCTTAGAGAATTTTAGAGTTGAAGTTTCTGAAATTTTCAGGGTTCAAATTAGGGCCAGAGAAATTCTCATTTATCTTTGCCTTTTAGCTTTAGTTATTTACATGGTTAGATTCGTGAGGAAGAATGCAACAACTTTCATTTTGTCATCTTCCATTTTTGTTGAGAAATGAGAAAGTTACAGGTACACCGGCTGGAGGTTGAAGATGAAGTCATCAAGACTTGATTTGCCTTACATATTTCTTTTTTTGTTTACATAAACGGATGTATAGCCACCCCAGTGGTAAAGCGCGCGCCTGTTCACCCCATGGTCCTGGGTTCAAGCCTCAGCGTGACAATTTTTACATTTTTGCATATTTTTTTGACACTTTTTGATTTGTTTGCAGGCGCTGGGCCCTTTGGGCCTGGCTTCTTTTTTTTTTGCTGACTAACTCCCTGCCCACTTTTGACACCCCCTGGCCCATTTATTTTTATTTATTTATTTCATTTTTCCTTTTAAATATATTTTCTAAAATACTAAAAAAATCATAAAAAAATATAAAAATATTAGATTTATGTTTTGATATAATTTAAATATTTTTCTCACACAAAAAATTATTTTTATTCATCATACTTTATTTATCTTTACTAATTATCTTGTAAATTTAATTTAAAACTAGGTTATTATTTATTTTCTTTTACACTAATTAAAATATATTTATTTTAATATAAAAAAGGCCAAAAATATTTTACAACACCATATATTATATTCAAGATAAAAAATACAAAAATTCTCTTTTTCTAAACTTATTTTCTTTTAATCAACTAAATAGAATTAGGGTTTTATTCAAAAATCCTTTCTTAATTAATTTTCTTTTCTTAATTAATTTAAATTAATTTAATTAATTTTAGTTAATTATTTTTCTCTAATTAGGGTTAGGTTAAAACCTCTTTTCATAAAAATCCAAACAAAAATCATTTCTTTCCATTTGCATTTTATACTTTATATTTACTCATTTCCTTGTACATTTATTCAATTTGGTTGTAATAAATTAATTAGGTTTATATTATTGCAATCCCCATTCACAAATTGTATACCCCCTCCCACAAGTATTGTAATAGCGTAGTAACTTTAAATTCCGCAATTTATCGCTTTATATACAAATGCTAGTAATTAGGGTTTGTATGGAAAGAACAAAAATCAATCAAATAGAAAAACCCAATTCAAGACAAAATCAAGCATGAAAACAATACACTTGCACACAAGCACCCCTAGGGTTACTCCACTTGGTTGCCTTATACAAAATGGCCATATTATGCATGTAAGGTATCTTAGCAAAAAACAAGCAAATACAAGACCATAGTCCCTCGATGGCGCTATATAAGTTTCCTTTCAAATGATCTTAGTCCCTAAAAAATAATGCTAAGATACCATGCAACATTGCTAATCATGGTTATACGATGACCCACGCCCGTCCCATTTACATCCAAAGATAGGGTTGCTTACCAAATCAACGGTAAGACAACAATGTCAAAGGAAAAGAAAATGAACAAGAAAGACATTTGAGTAGGTAGATTGCTCCCAATTACTTGCTCCATTTCAAAACAAACATCCTTGCTATTTTTAAAACAAACACATACAATTTCAAACATCTTACAAACGTATGTTGTCAAGAAAGCCTTCTCTGGTGGTGCATTAATTCTTGAAACTATGGATGGCGAGGAGTTCCCACGTCCCGTGAATGCTGATACAGTCAAGAAATACTTCGCCTAAAGAAATAAAAGAACAACTCGCTAAGTTGAAAACCCGAAAGGACGGCTTAGGAAAAAAATAGTGTCTCGGTAGGCCGAAAACCTGAAAGGGCGGTCTAGGAAAAAATTAGAGACATAAACAAAATAAAATTTCCCGCTAAGTTGAAAACCCACAAGGGCAGCTTAGGCAAAAGTTAGGGACTTTCTTGGCAAGCAACTACATCAGACAAGACTTGATCATTGGAGCAACAATCTTCTCGGATCCTCATCATACTTCAAAGGAAGCTGCTGCTCAGGATTTCAAAAGTTGTTAGAGGGGATAATGATCATTGTATCTCAATGTATCTTTTCCGTTATATATTACCATTTTCTGAACTTTGTAATCATCCATGGAGTCTCGCCATTCATAGACTACCATTCTATTAATGAAATTTGAGCTTTTATCCAATTCTTTGTATTTCTTATTTTATTTAGCTTGCAAAGACTCCATTTATTATTGATAATAACTTTCAAAGCGAAAAGATTAAATAACAAAATTGATTTTCAAAAAGAATTTACAATTTGCTTTTACTTTAAAATTTGTGAAGCAAGAGAAAAACAAAAGTGGTGATCCCAGGAATGGACGAACTCCAGTTGTTTTAAGAAGTTTTGTTTCCCAGGAAAGTTTTTCTCAGGATGTTTTGGTTGTATTGGGTTTGTGACTCCAGTGTCCCCGGTCAAGTTTTGGTTCATTTCTCCTCTTTTTAAAGTTTGCTTGATATGAAGATTCAATCCAAGATTTCTCCATTGAAGGTTTTGTTTGTTTAATAAAAATTCTTTCTTCCCAGAGAAGTTGGTACAATAATTACTCTCGAAGAACACGGGCCTCTGTTTTCTCTAGTGAAGAACATATACTGGTTTTCCCTTTGTGAATGTGGTGTTGACCTCCCCAATGAAGTCGACACGAATTCCCCAGTGAATGTTTTGATGATTTGATGTCTGTCTGCTCTACTTGAAATTGATTTTTCAAAATCCCCAGCAGAAGCGTTTCTTTTGAAAATACTTGATTCCCCGTTGAAGTCCGAGTGCAATTCCTTGGTAAATCCTGGGAGAAGATGTTGTATCTCTGTATCTGTATTGTTTGGTTGCTATGTTTTGTTTATGTTTTTCCCCAGTAAAGTTAAGCTAGGCAGTAGGTTTGGTTTCCTCAGTTGGCGCCTACTTTTTTCTTATGGAATGTTCATCTTGGATGTGATTTAGTCAAGTGTTGATTGTGCCCGAGTTGGTTTTGCCTGGTTACTCCTAGTTGTTATATATCTGTTTTGTCGGCATATGCACGATAACACTCATACGTTCATACATACATCATGCATAGATAAAATTGGCAAATCATTGCTCATTCACATTCGTTAATATTTTGTTGACATATTACCCTATTTTGCAGAGTTGTGTTATCCTCTCTCTCTAATAGAGTGTCAGCCTTAAACAAAAAGCGTATATTCTTTCAATTTCCCCATTGAGTTATCCCTCGTGGATGATTTTTTCTTTAGCCTCCCTGTACAGCTCTTTGTCTGGATAGATTGGGTTTCCCTCTTGAGTTTATTTCTCAAAGAATGTATTTTGGTAGACTGTTTTACTCCAGTTTATTTCTGGATTTAATGTTTGTTGCCCAGCAATATTATTACATTGGATTTCCGCAAGCTTCGAGTTTTGGTTTGAGAATGTGAATTTATTTTGCACGAGAAGACCTTTATCTCCTCAGCAGAAATATGTTGGAATTTCCCCAGGAAGTCATGATTCATTCCCCAGGAAGTCATACTGCTTTCCCCAAAAATCATTTTTTACAATCCTTCTTATAACAACAAGTAGCAGGTCTCTTTATTTGAGCAACTTGTGCTCCCCTGTAACAGTCAACGTAACTTTTTTTTGATATCTTCTCTATGAGTGGATATTTTACAGTCTGTTGTCAAATTACACCAATGGATGGCAAGACTTTCAATGTCACAGAGACAGTTCATTGTGAAGTCTTTGCAAATGGTAGTCTCTTTATTTGAGACAACTTGTATTTACCCTTTCCAGGCGAAATGCCTTGGTTAAATAAGAAGTTGAGACTCATTCTAGGTGAAACGCCAGAATTTTAGGGAAACTTATATTCTCTTTCTACCTTCAGTGAAAGTTGGTAGGTCAACTTCAGTGAAAGTTGGTGCTTGTTATCTTTTTGCTACCTTCAGTGAATGTTGGTAGTTCATCGTTAGTGAACGGCGTGCTATGATATTTTCTCTTTCTACCTTCAGTGAAAGTTGGTAGGTCACCTTCAGTGGAAGTTGGTGCTTGTTATCTTTTTCTACCTTCACTGAACGTTGGTAGTTCATCGTCAGTGAATGGTGGTGCTATGATATTTTCTCTTTCTACCTTCAGTGAAAGTTGGTAGGTCACCTTCAGTGAAAGTTGGTGCTTGTTATCTTTTCGCTACATTCAATTAATGTTGGTAGTTCATCGTCAGTGAACGGCGGTGCTATGATATTTTATCTTTCTACCTTCAGTGAAAGTTGGTAGGTCACCATCAGTGAAAGTTCGTGCTTGTTATCTTTTTTCTACCTTCAGTGATCGTTGGTAGTTCATCATCAGTGAACGGCGGTGCTATGATATTTTCTCTTTCTACCTTCAGTGAAAGTTGGTAGGTCACCTTTAGTGAAAGTTGGTGCTTGTCATATTTTTGCTACCTTCAGTGAACATTGGTAGTTCATCGTCAGTGAACGGCGGTGCGATGATATTTTCTCTTTCTACCTTCAGTGAAAGTTGGTAGGTTACCATCAGTGAAAGTTGGTTGTTCATCGTCAGTGAACGGCGGTGCTATGATATTTTCTCTTTCTACCTTCAGTGAAAGTTGGTAGGTCACCTTCAGTGAAAGTTGGTGCTTGTTATCTTTTTGCTACCTTCAGTGAACGTTGGTAGTTCATCGTCAGTGAACGGCGGTGCTATGATATTTTCTCTTTCTACCTTCAGTGAATGTTGGTAGGTCACCATCAGTGAAAGTTGGTGCTTGTTATCTTTTTGCTACCTTCAGTGAACATGGTAGTTCATCGTCAGTGAACGGCAGTGCTATGATATTTTCTATTTTTACCTTCAGTGAAAGTTGGTAGGTCACCATCAGTGAAAGTTGGTGCTTGTTATCTTTTTGCTACCTTCAGTGAACGTTGGTAGTTCATCACCAGTGAACAAAGATGCTATGATATTTTCCCTTTCTACCTTCAGTGAAAGTTGGTAGGTCACCATCAGTGAATGTTGGTGCTTGTTATCTTTTTGCTACCTTCAGTGAATGTTGGTAGTTTATCATTAGTGAATGGAGGTGCTATGATATTTTCTCTTTCTACCTTCAGTGAAAGTTGGTAGGTCACCATCAGTGAAAGTTGGTGATTGTTATCTTTTTTCTACCCTTAATGAATGTTGGTAGTTCATAATCAGTGAACGGCGGTGCCATGATATTTCTTTTCTCTCTACCTTCAGTGAAAGTTGGTAGGTCACCATCAGTGAAAGTTGGTGATTGTTATCTTTTTTGCTACCCTCAGTAAACGTTGGTATCTCACCGTCGGTAAATGTCGATATTGTTGTTCTTTTCTCTTCCTACCTTCAGTGAAGTTGGTAGTCTCGCCTTCAGTAAAATTTGGTGTGTCTTTTGGCCTTTTACCATCCTCTATGAGTCTAGTCTTTTGTTCACCAGTGATTTATTTTCCTGTTCGGGTTTCTCTTTTGTTTCTTTATTTGCTTCACTACATCCCTAGTGGTGTTTTACGTCCCTTTGAAGTTGTCCATATGCACTCATATTCATAAGCATTACATGGCATCTTAGGGCCAAAAATAGGGTTTGTTTTATATTTAAGTATCTTCGATCGCGTCGACACAAAGATTTTTAACCTTCGTATCTCCAGATAGAAGAAACTAAAATAAGGACACCTGTTGTACCCCAATTTCCCCCCCTAAGATCCCTTCATCATACCATATTGATTCAATCATAACAAGATCACATTAGGGTTCTTGGCTCTCCTCCCTACCTTTAGCTTTGCTCTTTGAGGAATCACCAAGCACCTTAACTTATTTTCTTTTGTGATCATGAATAGTTTGTCTTGATTTTTTCCTTTTAATTAACAAAATTCAATGTTGGTTTGTCTTGCTTGTTACTAATGTAGGTAAAGGCAATGAGATTTAGCAAGTTGCTCCATGGGTTCATGAGTTTATTTCCATGCCCTAGGCAATAAAGCTTGAGAAGTCCAAACCTCACCATTGAAGTTATTTTGGAAGGGATGGCATGGAAAGTTCATTTTGGTTCACTACATTTCCAAGATATCAAAATTGATTCAAAAGTGCAAGGGATTGACTGAAGAAGTTGTCATGGTTGGACAAAGTCTTGTTCCCATTGATCACAAGTGCATATTTCTCTCAATTCTCAAGATATGGAAGTGGTTTTTGTAGCTATGAGTTCTCATTTTCATCCTCAACAACTTATATTTACAAAGCAATAGTGTTGGTACAAGAAGTTTGTTCAAAATTGCCAAAGTTCCTCAAAGCATTTTCTTGATCTAGGAGCTAGGGTTTTGAACTTCAAAGAAGCATATCTTGCTCATATTTTGATATTTTTGAGTGATTCCAAATACATACTTATCTTTAAAGGGTTATAAACAAATCACTTCAAAAGTTTCAAGGAGTTTTCATGTGGAAGAAACTTGATGATGAAGAAAGAGTACAAGTCCTCTAGATGAACCCCAATTTTCCCATGCGTGACTTTAAATGATTATAACTTGGGCAATTTTTATCACCTTGAGCCCACTATTTTTCCAAAATGATCTTGAGGATGTGAAATTTATGCCTTCTTTTATGTGTAAAGTGAGAAAATGGATGGAAGATGCCCTAAGGATGCAAAAGATTATAGGTCATTTCATGAATTTTTGCCAACTTCAACAATTCATAACTCTCTTAATTTTTGGATATTTTGAATGGTTCAAGTTTCAAAATGTCATGCAAGAGGTATATTTCATGCCATATTTTTTGGTCAAGTGAAAATTCCAAGTGGAAGGCCATTTTTGGATGCAAAACATTATATGTCACTTTTGAAGAAAAACTTAAAATATTTCCAAGTATGGAAAGTCAACCTTTTTTCCCCAACTTTGACTTAATGCAACTTTCAGCTCAAGCATCCATTTGATTCCATTATTTTTCCATTGCAAAGCTTGTAACCTCATATTTCTAAAGCATCAAGAATCATGCCTTAAGACCCCTTGAGCTGAGAACGCCATTGGATTTAACTTGGTAACTTGGAATTGAAGTTTCTTCATAAGTTAGAATTTGAAATTCATGTTTTGGCCTCTAAACATCAAATTATCACGCATTTGTGATCTAAATATGTTTAACCAAGTTGCCAAAGTGGATTAGAGCCTTAAAACGCAAGGATTGGATGAGTTTTGATGGAAATCAGATCACACTTTGCTCGTGCATCAGGTTCACACGATTTCCATCTAAACTTCATCATTTCACACGTTTGAACATTCCATTTGATTCCCTATAAATAGAGGGTCATCCCCCATTCATTTCCTCAAGCTTTGAGATCCAAAAACACTCTGTCAAAACCTCACACGAAATTTAAATTTTTGAAATCAGTTTATGAGATTCCAGCCTTCCAAAATTCTTTGCACATTCATCTTCCTTAAGCATCATACAAACTCTCCAGCACTTAAACCAAGCAAAACGAGCTATAATCCAAGCTACAGAAGTCCAGTTTCAGAGCTTCTTTCTTGAACTTCGAAAAGGTAGAATTATCCATCATTTGGATCCAAACAAAGCACTAAATTGTTCTACTCCTTCTCCTGATTCTAGTGCTTCTTACAATTTTTAAATCCATTGAGAATTGAGAGAGAAATCTCAAATTGAAGGTGCTCGCTATTTTCTGGATTTTTGATTCATATCTCTTTGTATACTTTATATAAATTTTGCGCGACGGTGGTGTTAGGATCGTCTTGAAGATACGAATCCAATGATACTGGTATAGGATCCTAATTTTACCATTTCAAAGATCTCACAAAATCTCCATTGTAGGGTGGTTGGAGGTTGAAGACAATGACATGTCTCGTCTCAGCCAATGATAGCGTGCCAAATGTTTTAATTTCATTGGTTGCCTTTTTTCTGATTCCCTGCGCATCTTACTAAGGTCCATATCAAGCACAACGCGTCTGGCCATTGGATTAGCTTACTAACGCGTTTTGACTAAGATCTGATGGCCCATATCTTTTTGGTTTTATTTATTTTCTGATTTTATATTTTAATTGATTTAATTTTCAAAAATTCATAACTCTTTTATTTTTTATCCAAAAATTATGAAAAAATTCACAAAAATACTTTGAATTATTTCTGATCTCATGAATATTTTTTCATATTTTTATTTTGATAATTGATATTTTTTATATTTTTTGCATTGTTTTAATTACCTAAAAAATACTTTCTGACATTTCTTAATTCTAAAAAATTTCATAAAGATCATTTTGCATATTTCTTACTTTTTGAAAATTTTATGGAATTTTATATTAATGTTTATTATTTTTGATATATTTTCTATTTGTTTGAACAATTTTAATTAGTTTTAAAATAGTTTCTGACTTTTTAAAAATTGCCAAAAATTTTATAAAAATATTTGAGTCCTTGTCTGATTTTTCTATGGTCTTACCTAATTTTTCTTGATTAATTTGAATATAGTTGATATTTTTCTTTCTTATTTCCATTTTAAAACTTTTTTAAAACTTGTTTTAATGTGTATATTAAATGCAATATTATTTTATGATTATTTTCTAGCTGAACTTGAGTTGAATTTTGATCATGAACTTTATTAACATCATTGGATCCATGGTGTTGAGTCTAACTCCATAAAAATGGATGAGTGATTTTAATAATAGTTTAATTAAAATTTAATTCAAATGTGGTTTGTATTCTTTCCCGCCCCTCTTCATCTCATTCCTTTCTTATGGCACTAAGTGTTATTGGAGCATGATCTCTATATCATGTCTCAAAATAAAGGGTGCATAGATTGCTATTGACCGGCCTCAAAATAGGTGCGACTTCTATATAAGTCCACTTACGATTACTTAACATAGCACTAAATTTTGTCCCAATTCGAATAAATGATCATTCGTGGCCTAAACCTATGTTTGCAAGCACAAGTATGTTAATTTCATCCCTTTGATCCAATAACCTTGAGATTCATTGTGTGGAGGCTTTGGTTCTAGCAATCCTCTAATAGATCTACAACACTTTTGGTCAACGCGGATCACTTAAACATTGTTGATCATTAAATGGTACTTGTGAGGATTCCAAATGGATGATATACTTGACAAAAAGTAAATGCGACTTGTTGTGTGGAAGCTTTGGTTTTACCAATCCTCTAATGAGTTCCAAATATAAGTTTCAAGATGGTCATCCAACTAACCACTAATTATCAATAATTGATTTTACTTTATGCTTTTATTTTTTATGCTTTATGTACCATTTACTTTAAGCCTTCCATTTCATCTTACTTTTCATCTTTTCTCACTTGGGCATTTATATTCTTGTCATTTTATTTTGCTCACTTGAGCTTTTCTTTTTTAAGACATTTAATAATCAACATGAACCATAAAAATCTTTAAAATACTTGGACTATTTGGTTACTATCCTTGGCATTATGGAGTATTGGACTTCTTGGACTTAGGATTAGAAGCCTTGGCCTATATTGGAGACCTTGTGACCTTAATTGATATTTTGTCTGGAGTTCTTGAGGTTTACCTCAAGACATTGGGTTGTTTATTTGTTTTGTGTGCAGGTTATTGTACATTCTTTGTTTGTAATATGGAATTCACCCGTATACAGCCGTTACTCTGCCCAATTTTTGTGAAGACTTAATACACTTGAAGTTTAGTTCTCTCAAGAGGTCTAGTATCTTTGCTTGTTTAGTTTCAATCCAAAGAATGGGAATTCTATCTTGACTCATAATGTCAAGTATTGGCTTCTTGTTGGTTAGATGGCTCTTATCCCTAGCTTTTACCTTATGCTTTAGGATAGTATCTTCTTCTCCTCCCATCTTTTTTAATTTCAAAAGTCATCTCCCCCTTTTGAAAAATCTTCTTGTTTTTAAACTTGAACCACTTTCATAATAAACTTGGACTTAGGTCCATGCATTTTCAGAACATTTTCAGAACATTTTCATAAATAAACTCTAATCAACTTAATAATACCTTGACTTTTTTTTGTGAGAAGACTAAAAGTCAATCAATCTCATTACAAACCATTTTGCCACTTTGGCTTTTTACTTTAAAACTTTTCTCAAAAATATTGGACTCTTGTCAATCCTTGTAGTGATGCAAACAACTATACTTCTACAATATGTAGTGAAGTGAGATATTTTCCACTTGGGTGTTGAGTGAGGCATTGTTGATTTTAAGATCCAAGCCATATCCTCCACTTTGAGATGATGCAAATTCTCCTTTCTCATGATTGTGGGTAGTAAGTATGTTTTCCACAGGGACAATGACAATGATGTCTTATCTCATAAAATTAACCAACACACTTGTGTTTAAAAATCTTTAAAAGAGGAACTATGTGTACCCTGATCCCCTATGGCATGAAAGGTGGTACGTAGGCACTAAAGGTTCGCAACTGCGGCAGGTGCAAAAACCATAAAAATATATTTCTTTTCTCACCTCCACCATCCATTTTTATACAACATTTTATAGCCAAAATATACAGATTTTACAAAGAGGTTCTTGCGAAGTACAGTAGATGTTTAGGGTGCTAATACCTTCCCTTTGCATAACTAACCCCTTACCTTGAATCTTTCCCCCTCTTTTTTGGGTTACTCGCTCTTTTCCCATTCCTTTGGAAATAATAAAGGTAGGTGAAGATTTTTATTTTGATCTATATAAGTCTAGTCAATCGAATGGCTTAGTCTTAAACATTTCTATCGCTACAGATGTTTTCAAGGCATTTCACTGCCTCCCGCCTTCATCCTAAATGAGAAGCTTCACTCGAAGCGATCATACAAGGAAGAGATGAATCTCTGCAAGCATACATTGAGCGCTTCAAAAAAGAAGCGGTCCAGGTCCCGACAATGGATAACATGAAGATATACCTGCTTGATCACGGGCTCCGTCCCCGTAGCGACTTTGCCAAGGCTGTGGGCAAAGAAACACCAACCATGCTCGATTCCTTTCTCCTAAAGGCCCATGTGTACATACAGTACGAGGAGAAGGAGACGGCCAACAATGCCCGGGAATATAGGCACAGGGAGAGTTCCAGACCCTCAAAGAATGATGAACGCTCGACATCCTGTCGGGGGGAGAAGAAATGGGAGGACAGGTCCCGTGATACTAAAGACTACAAGGGGCCAGCCGATCGTTTCCACGACTACACCCCCCTGACAATCTCGAGGGAGCATATTCTTTCCGAATGCGTTAATTCTAAGTTCAAGCAAGTCGGTGTGCGCTCATTTGAAAAGAGAACTCTCACAACCGCCTGTCTTATCCCGGCCCGGGAAAGACGAAGTCCTCTACCTTTATCTAGATGTTGCCTCCGAGGAAATAAGCGCGACACTAATAAGGGAAACCCCAGAGGGACAAAGGCCAATTTATTTCACGAGCAAAGCCCTGCAAGGCCCGGAAGCAAGATACCAACAAATCAAGAAAGTAGCCATGTCCCTCGTTAATGCTGCGAGGAGGCTAAAACACTACTTCGTGGCCCATACCATAGTGGTCCGGACGGGTCAGCCAATAAAACAGCTGCTCGGAAGGCCAAACATGGCCGGTAGAATGCTGAAATGGTCTCTGGAACTCTATGAATTTGATATCCAATAAGAAAGCAGGAAAGCCCTTAAGGTTCAAGCCTTGGCCTACTTCGTAGCGAAAATGACCTCGCCCGGAGATCTGGAAGACTCGCGCCGCTGGATGATCTTTGTCGATGGCGCCTCCAGTGCAACCGAAAGCGCCACGAGCATCATACTAGAGAATGAGGAAGGGACCCTGCTCGAAGTTTCCCTCGCCCTATCTTATCTGACCTTCAACAATCAAGCCGAATACGAGGCATTCCTCGCAGGCTTACGTCTAGCTGGAGATCTGGGAGCCGAGGAAGTAAAAATCTTCACCAATTCTCAGTTAGCCGCCTCGCAAGCCTGAGGTGAATATCAGGTCAAAAATGACCAACTCGCCCAATACTATGCCCTGGTTCAGGAGGCAAAGAAGAAATTCAGGTCTGTGGACGTTCAACATGTTCCCCGCGAGAACAATGCCTGCGTAGACGTTTTATCCAAATTGGCGAGCACAAAGAAGAAGGGAGGAAATAAATTTGTAATACAAAAGGTACTTCCTCGGCTGAGCATCTAGAAACCATCTTCCACCTTAGGAGTATTCGCCATCGGGGACAGTGATTGCTGGATGACTCCCGTACATGATTATCTCACTAAAGGCAAACGTCGATCATCGTAAGACGAAGGACATATTCGTACATATTAATCGAGGGAAAACTTTACAGAAGAGGATTTTTCGTCCCACTCCTCAAGTGTGTCGATTAAAGTGCGGCGGAATGCATACTGCTCGAAATCCACGAGGGCATCATCATTCAGTATCTGGGCGGAAGATCCCTCACGAGGAAAAACTTGCGGGGCGGGATACTACTAGCCCACCATGAAGCACGATGCAAGAGAACATGTGAAGAAATGCGATAAATGCCAAAGACACGGGGATATGCATTTATCTCCTCCTAGTGAGCTCAAATCCCTCTCCTCTCCACGGCCCTTTGCCTGGTGGAGACTAGACCTCCTCGGCCTGTTCGTGGTCAGAACAAATATCTAATAGTAGCGGTCGACTACTTCACCAAGTGGATAGAAGCCGAAGCCTTGACCAAAATCACTGCCCAGAACATCCTTCGCTTCTACAAAAGAAATATTCTGGCTCGTTTTAGCATCCCACAAGCGATAGTCACCGACAACGGGACCCAGTTCACGAATCACACCTTCCACGAATTCGTCACAAAATATGGCACGACCCAACATTTATCCTCCGTCGAGCACCCCCAGACCAACGGCCAGGCCGAGGATGCCAACAGGGTGATACTCAGAGGCCTCAAGCAAAGGTTGGACGAAACCAAGAAACGATGGGTCGAAGAGCTACACAACATGCTCAGGGCGTATTGAACGACCACTCACTCGTCTCCTGGGGAGTCTTCGTTCCGGTTAGCATACGGGACAGAGGCCGTTATCCCTGTAGAAATCGAGGAACCTTCCAGACGAATCGAGGCACCTCTCGACGAGGAGATGAACGACGTCGCCCTCAGAGAAGAGCTTGATCTGGTGGAAGAAATCAGAATGGGAGCGGCCCTACGAGAGGCCTCGCTCAAACAAAAAATAGCCATGTGCTACAACGTCAAGGTGATACGTCGAGAGTTCGAGGTCGGCAGCCTTGTCTTGAAGAGAAATTGCAAAGAATCTCGCAAGGGCAAGCTCGCGGTAAACTGGGAAGGTGTTTATCACGTCTACGCCAAAACGGGAACCGGGGCGTATTACTTGGAAAATTTACAAGGGGAACATCTCGTTCGATCATGGAACACTGAAAATCTAAAACAATACTACAGTTGAAAACACTGAGCAGTCGGCAGGTTCAGTTGACAAGACAGACTCGCTTGAGCCTGACCACGCGTGCACGCTTAGGCACAAGCGTAGCACCCAAAGAATTTAGAAGGGGAGAGGTTCCACTTTGTTGATGAGTGTACCCTCAGCCCGACGTGGATAACTCGACCGAGCTCCACAATTTTTGTGCCACAACTGTAGAATGCCTGACTCGTGATGGGAAGTTCACGCTGCCGAACCCGAGTCCTTCGAAAATGAGACTTGGATTCTGGCCCTCTCTCGGCATTCGCCCCGGAAATTTGATCGGTTTCCCCGCACCGACGAACATACAAAACAAGCACATCCCCGACACAAACTCGGCAAAATATAAAATTCCTAATCGGGCTAACTTGTCAATGATCATGCAAATAACAGAAATCAAATATTCAGAGCAAAACGACCAATGGCCGGAAAATAAATAAAACGACCACTTGGGCCGAAATTGTGCAAATATTACATAAATAGGCAATAGCCCGAAAAATAACAAATATTACAAAAATGGCACGCAGGCTAAAACAAATGCACAATCACCCCTCTGCTTCTCCTTCAATGATAAGCGACAACCGAGCAGGGTCCCTAGCCACTTGATCAATAATATCTCTCAGGTAGTCGGGAACCAGAATTTGTTCATCGGCCACGTATTAGTTGATCCCCATGCCTAAAGTATTAAGCTCAACATCGGGATTCAACACTCGCATCTGATTTACCATGTTGTCGAAGCTCCCCTCGAAAGCAGTCTGAGGATCGTCCATTGCAAGTTGGAAACAAGCTACTAACTTGGACCGAGTCTTCAGGTCCTTGGTATCCTCTGGCTCGTCCTCAGCGGGCACTAGCTCAGCAATCAAGGCCGTCACCTTCCCCTCAAGACTTTCACTCTTGTGCATAAAAGCGTTGCGCTCCTCGGATAACTTCCCCGAATCTACCTCGGCCAACTTTAGGGCTTTGTCTTTATCAACCAAGGCCTTCTCGGTCGCTGCCAACTTGGCCTGGAGGTTCTTAATTTCCATCTCCTGGGATGAACTCCCCTCGGTATACGCGACGTGCATCTTCAAGATCTGCATCAAACCACCCGCGTCTTGGGCCAGCGTCACCCTCTTTTCCGGACGGCTCGTTCCCTTGAGAAGGAGAGGTTCAGCCCTAGGAAGACGAATTGTCGCGCTATTGAAAAAAGACCTCTCCAGCCAGCAAGGAGGCAGACCATAAGCCCTTTTCTCGTCTCCCCGATAAGGTCAACGCTCCCCTCAGGCCGAGGACTCTTCGCCTTCGAGGAAACAGCAGATGGAGACAAAGCAGTTGTGGTCGGAGTCGAGGACGACCCACCTGATCCAGGAGTAGGAACTAGCCCCGCGCTAGTCTGTGCATCCTTCTTGGCCTTTCTCACCCGAACAGCGAGTGTCTTGGCCAGACGTTCTTAAGCAGGATTTATATTTTCTACAAAACAAAGAAAAAACAAGAGTCAGTAAAATGATGGGTCAAACAAACGAAGACCACATACTAGAAAAAGAAAATTAATACCCAGATATCTAACAGGATCCTCACTCCCAAGGAGCTTTCGAACATTTATGAGATACAGCTCGAACACGGGCTCCCCGTTTCTATCCAGCACTGGCCTACCTCCCCGACCGACTCGTCGGACTGGAGGAATTCGAGCTAAAAACAAGGTCAAAGGGGGTGAAGCTCGACGGGTCCTCATCCCCAAGCTCCCCCTCTCTCCAGACATAAGAGCCCAACTCCTTCTCGAAATGTCTGCTAGTCCATTGGAACGGGAACTTGGCGACCAACGCCGCGGTAGGCTCCCCTAGCTCGTTTATATAAGGAGTCTAATCCTTGTAGAGAGACGGTCGGCTCCTAAAAATGTTCAGCAACGCCTTCGTCGATGTGGGATGCCCCAAAATGTACTTGTCCTTAAAATGGCGCACGGACTCCAAGTAGGCCTTGAACAACTTCCCGTTGCCCTGTTTGAGGGAGACCCGTCCCCACTGTCCGTCAATCTTGCTCCTCTGGATGTGAAAACAATAGAAGAACAATGGGATTGTGGCCCCTATATTTAAATAGTCGCACACTATCTAGAACACCCGCACAAATGCAATCCCGTTCGGGTGCAACGGGGAGGGGGCCACATGTAGATGCCGAAAAACAGCCACTTCAAATTCATAAAAAGGAAGGCGAAGACCCATCTACCGGAAGACTATATCATACATAGGAATCCGCCTCCTATCATATCTTGATCAGATCCTTTTATATTTCCCGGGGATATACAACTATCACTCCTCCCGGGCTCCCTCCTCGTGGATGTAAACATCAGTGAAAACATCTTCCCCGTGCTCATAAAAATATGAATGCCACTCCCAAGGGTCTTTAGCTACCCAATCTCAAGGATCCTCGTCATCTCGAGGAGGAAATAGGCCGCCCCGAGCCGAAGTGGTCGCCCCTATGTTGAGCTCCCCCATCTGTTGACCCGTCTAGTTTTACTGCTCCCTAGAGTTTTCCAATATGCTCGACGAGCTACCACTAGTCTCGCTCGAAGAGCTCCTGGAGGATTCTGCGGACTCGCTCGAAATAAAAATATGTGCATCGTCATCTATATCACCTGAAAAGAAGAGGAAAAGGATGAACTCGACATAAATGCCAAAACCATCCTTCCACCGCTAAACAAGTGAAAGGGTGTCGGGAAATAAGGATCGTATCCCCGACCAGAACCCTCATTGAGGTATGCTGACGGGCACAAAACACAGAAGAAAGTCCTAATCCCTCACTAAGACACACTAACAGGCTGAAATCGCAGAAAAAGCCCAGAAGTCCCCTGAGGTACTCTAACGGGCACAAGTTGCAGAAAACTCAAACCCTAACGAATCACGCATGACACAGCGCCAGGCCCCCGAGGGAGCCCCACGATGGCTCCAGTAGCCATGCGCCGCATGAATAACGTCCGCCACCAAGAGTCTCTAACGACCTGCTCCATAAAGGAACCCTAAATCCTAACCGCGTGCATATCTAAGAGGAAAAAAACGAAAGCACTAGAACATGCAACAATGGAGGAACGAAAACTCACCGATAGAAGAAGAAGAGATCAAGATGGATGACCGCGAACAAAGAAACTGAGCAAATACTGGTGGTCGACTGTCGAGCTAATACGAGCAGTTGAAGGAGAAGGCAAAAAATACTAATCGCCCTGTTCCTCTCGTATGTATAGCTGAAACAGCCCACGCATACCAAACACGCGCCTTGGGAACCCCAGGGTCGTCATTATGACACATTAGCCCTAGGCCATCATTTGCGTCGCTCGACTAGCACATTCCCCAAACATGCTACCTCTCCAAATTAAAAGGTCCCAACAAAAAACGTTTTTCCTCCCCGACAAAGAAGTATAACTAGCAAACGCTCATTTCCCCATCCTTTGAGCAGACATCAAAGTCTTCACTCCTGTGCCCAGGAGCAACGACTTGGGGGGCTACTATTCCAGACTAGCCCGAAAGCTTGAGTGGGCCCAACTTAGGATATCTCATAGGTGCCACCCACTGATCGTGACCAAGACTGCCCGCACCTGTCGGGAAATACCACCCTCTTGCCCTTCTGATCCAGCTCTGATCCAAGATGCCCGTCGAGCATCTTCTTAGTCTACCTGACTCCAGCGTCGTGCAGACCACTAGGGACCGACTAGAGAGATGTCCGCAACCAGCTTCCTCCCTGGAACCAACGGCTAGTTACGGGCACATCTGCCCGGTTTGACCAAGTCCTGGCAGTTATCTGATTTTCCAGACCCGCATATCTAGGCGAGAGATCAAGAACCAATGGCCACGCGCCAGGGGCGGTATATAAACCCTCACACCTATGAGGGCCAAGTATTATATATTCACACTCACTACCTAATAGTTTTCTAGTACCTTCTTGCTCCCACTCTTACTTGATCGTTGGAGTACCTTGCAGGTACACCCCCCTCTCTCCTCTGCCCGACTGAAGATCATCCTCTAGCCACTCTCCAGGTTCTGATCAACTGCAAGATCACATATGTTTATAACACCAATAATGATGTCTCATCATGACTCTCCACTTACTTTAGACGATGTCTAATCTAGAGGCATACACACTAAAACCCTTTTCATAGGAGCAGAAACAATGGGTGGGGAGAAATTGTTATGGTCTATCTGAGGCCCAAGATGAGAGGCCCAGAGGAAAGAGTGAAAGAAGTGAATGTGAGAAACATGTGCATCCTTTTTCTCATCAAAAGTAGACAATTTAACCATTGGGTGCATCACCCACTATACATATCAATCAGACTGGGCATGTCATTCTCTAGTATTCAAATTTATTCTCTCTTACATCACTTTTCATTTTCTCACTAACTTGAGTGTTGGAGTGCTAAACTTGCAGGTCAACCCCATTTCTATCGTACCAAAAGCTTACTCTACCATACCAATTCTCCATCTCACTATTCACCAAACAATTATAGTTCCACCATAGAACAATGGCGTCGTCTAAGATAATTAAATCTTATTCCCGCATATTTCCACATTCAGATCTCCTTTAATCCAAAGATCTAGATCTCCCATCTAGAAGTCTAGATCTCCATTTCTTGATTTTCGTCTTTTAAATTCCCATTGTGATCGGTGGATCTAGAACTGACTGTTTAAAGCTGGTTCGCGAAATGTCGCGGAAGTAAGAGTCGCCACCGTCTTTTATTTTCTCCAACATGGACAGGACAAAAGCACAGCAAAATTCCTTATGAGATATTCTCTCGGTTCGGGAGGTAGATTTATAGAAAGGGAAGGTGTTAGCACCCTTTCTATCCATGGTTATCCATGGGCTCTTAGATACTTGATCATTTGTGTTTTCAAAATGTTTTTTTGCTTTTCAAAGTGAGTGGGCTTGAAAAAGTTTCTTTGAAAGTTTCAGATCGACTCTTGTATCAGTCCTCAAGAGTGTTTGAAAAATTGTTTTGAAAACTTTTGAAAGTGTCAGTGTGAAAAGAAGTTTTGATTTGTTTTGAATTAGAGCAAGTATCTATGAGTCATCTACCTACCCTAAGGAATTAGGCTGTGTAAATGTCCTTAAGGTAGTGCCATCCCACCATTGAGAGGTAGGTAGCACCACCGTTGGAGGTGTTCGGGTCAATTCGAGGGTTAGGGACAATGTGGTCACTGGAGCAACAGTAGGACACCTTAGAAGCTACCCCTATGCCATGTTCATGGACATAAGGACTTACTAAAACGTCCTATACTCGACGACCACGTTTCGAGGGACAAGGCAACAGTGAGGCGTACCCTAGGAGTGGTGCGTGAATTTGTGTATTGTTTTCTGTTATGTTTTATCTTGTCATGCATTATGGTGATCTACGCTTGCTTTTATTTGGGCCATTCATTCTTTCATGCAAAATTTAGCAGTTAAAGGGTGCAGAAATTAAAGTACAGAAAATAAAGTCCTACGCTATTACAAGGCGCGGGTATATACATCGCCAAATTAACAAAGACCCGTTTTTTAATAAAATGCAGAAAGTAAATAAATTTCCTAATTACTATTACAAAGCTTGGGCAATTACATAATATTTAAAACGAAAAATAAGAACAACCGCGCGAAAAGAAATTAGAATCGAATATGCGAGGGCGTTGGACCCTTTAAAGAAATTAAATGAAATTAAAAATTAATTAATTATTCAATAAAGAAAAGAAGTTATTTTTTATGTTTTTTGTATTTAATGGAAATAAAGAGAATTAATTAAAAGAAACCCTAATTCTAAATATTTTTTAATTATTAAAGAAAAAGATTAAAGTTTTAACCTAATTTATACTAATTATTTAATTATATGAGTATTTACAAAATTAATTAATAATTAATAATAATGATGATAAGAAAAAAAATTGTTTATTAAGAGAAGATAAAAAATGTTAAAAACCCTAATTTCTATGTATTTTAGTTATTTAAGAAAAACATTAAAATTAAAACCCTAAATTAAACTAAATTGATTATTAAAAATTTATTTATAAAAATATTAATGGATTAAATATTAAATAAACATATTTTATTTTTTTGATTTCTGATTTTTGTATTATGAAAATTATTTTTGTGAATTAACTAAATAATTAAAACAAATAAAAAAAGAATTGAAAAGAAAGGAGAAAGTTAGAAAGAAGAATACAAACAAAAGGGGGGTATCTGGCCCAATTTGGAGGTCCATTGAAGCATTTTGGCCCACTGCAATCTAAGCCTTTTTTGACTTTCCAGGATCACATACTTGTGGTTGACTGAGCGTGCATGATAGTCTCCACATTTTGGCCTTTGGATTGATCATGAGGCCATTTGTCAAGCCAGAGTATGAGGGTGTATGGTGAAGCCTTGAAGGAACGCTGCACAAGAACGCATTGAGACAAAAATTATTAAGCTTTTGGGGGGACCTGGGAATCGAACCCAGGTCCCGGTGCCTGCATGACAACGCAACAACCATCTGAACCAACGCGTTTCTTTGTTAACATTATAGAACATGAATAATATATGTAAAAAAAAGTATTATGCTGAACAATTAAAAAAAAAACGCGCTAATCGTTCAAACCCTCCAATCACGTTCCAACAGCTCAGCGTCTTCTTCCTTTTTCCCTGCAAATTACACCAAATAGCAGGGGTTTTAAACCCCCACTAACTGTAATACACAAAAATAGCGATTAGCATATGAGTAAACATAAAAAGGGCGCGAGGTGGTTGTTCAATTCGTCCTGATGTCCTGATTTCAATGGTACCAATTTGATTGTCCAATTGTTCCTTATGTGTAAAACCCCAAATTGAAGCTTCCGAAACCCTAACCTACGTTAATGGTGGATTCTTGTATAGGCAGTATTAGTTCAATTGAGTAGTACCATTAGCTTCAGAGCATTCATGTTAGTATAAATCAATCAACAAAATACATGAATAATGCCTAAAAATCAAAACACGATAATGGATAATTTTGAAAGGAAAGCAAATTTGTTCTACCAATTCCTTGTGCATGGAGACTTGGTTTCGATTGCAAAGTTTCCTGAATGTCTTGGCAAGCTTTTGGAATACTTTTGCAGCCTTGAATTGTCCTTTAGATACCAAAACAGTTTTCAACTTTTTTGTCAAAAAATGCAATGTTGTTCTTGATGTTTCTGTGCAGCCTCCTGTGTCCATCCTCCTTGGCTTCACTTGTGCATAAGTATATGAAGGGAATTAGGTTAAAAAACCAGCCCATGATCCATTGATTTAATGCTTTTGAATATTTGATTTTGTCAAATCTTTTCCAATCTTTTTTTTGCCAATTATGCCAATTATGGAAGATTTTTGTTCCCTTGAGGTAGTACACGAGATATTTGGTTCATAAAGGGAAGAATATGCTGCACAAAAAGATTCAAAACCTTTGTTTAGTGTTTTTCTCATAATTAATTTTAATTAAATGAATTAATAGGATTAAAAATTCAATTAATTAATTAAAAATAAGAAAATAACTCCCTTTTAGCTTAATGGGTCGTGCATAGCCTTTGGGTAATGATTCATGAAAGAAATTGAGGCCCATTAGCAATTTTGAGGCATTTGAAGTAAAGTTGACTTTTCAAAATTCCCAAAAATTTCCCAACTTCCACAAGGCATATCTTGCTCAATTTTTAAGCTTTGATCATGTTCTTGGACACTTTGGAAAGGTCTTGAAGTACTCTAACCAATGTCTTTGGTCCCATGTCATTTTGATTTACCAATCTCAAGTTATGGTCTTTGACTTAAAGTGCCTTTTTGTTGACTTTTGAAAATGACCTATAATGTTGAAATTGATAACTTTTTGTGAGAGCATTTCTTGGACTTGAAGTGTGAAGATGAGTTGTAGGAAATGTCATTCTCTTCAAAATGAGCTTTGGATGGAATTTTTCTGATAAACCATGTGGAAGTTATGCCTTGGTCAATTTGCAGTTGACTTTTTCAATTGTCCAAAAATAGAAACTTTTGCATCTTGAGACTTTTTGAGCCATGCTTTGAGAATCATGATCAAGAATTGATCAAATGATGTTTGTGGCTTCAAAATAAGATGTTGACCAAAATATTTGACTTTTGACTGTCAAATGACCATTTTGCCCCTACAGTTGACTGTGAAGCATTTAGGGTTTTTGACTGTGCCTTTTGATGCTGTGAGTCTTGAAACTTGGCATATAGATGCTTGACAATGTATGTAGGCATGTGGGACTTGATTGGACCCTTGGAAACCTCAAATTCTTTTCCAGAACCAAAACCCTAATTTTGACTGTGTTAGGAGGCCATTGGACTGTGCAACCCTTGAGAGATTTTGAACCTTGATCTTGGCAAATCTTGAAGAGTATGGGAGGGCAAATTTTGGGGTACAACAGTTGCCCCTGTTCAATCTTCTTAAACCTGAGGATGTAGATTGGCTGTCGTGCATTTCGTAATCCGAAGGTGGAAGATGATTGAACACTAAAGTGCCCAGAAGTTTGCGCTCACATAGTGAAGTATCAGCAATGTGATGCGGGGAATGGGCTTATAGATGCCATTTGGAGACTGATGGATAGGAGAGATGGGCTTATAGATGCCATCTGGAAGTGTGACTGAACTTTGTCGGGAATGGGCTTATAGATGCCATTTGGAGATTGTTGGTATGTGGAGAGATGGGCTTATAGATGCCATCGGGAGGTTGTCGATCGCATAAGAGATTCCTTAGCGAGAACTTGCATACCTGAGAAAGAAGAATAATTACCTGGCCTGTTACAGGAGTTGACCTTCAAACCCTTTATATAGATGTGCCCTGGCTGGATACAGGAATCGAATCTTGTAATGTTGGTCATCAACAGATACAACCTAGAGAGATACAGGAATCGGATCTTCAAACCCTTCAGACGCACCCTGGCAAGATACAGGAATAGGGTCTTTAAACTCTTCAGACGTGCCCTGGCGAGATACAGGAATCGAGTCCGGAGAATATAGTTGTCAACAGATACACCCTAGCAAGATACCGGAATCGGATCTTCAAACTCCTCAGACGCACCCTGGCAAGATACAGGAATCAGGTCTGGTAATGTTAGTCGTCAACAGATACACCCTGGCAAGATACAGGAATCAGATCTTTAAACTCTTCAGACGTGCCCTGGCGAGATACAGGAATCGAGTCCGGAGAATACAATCGTCAACAGATACACCCTGGCAGGATACAAGAATCGGATCTTCAAACTCTTCAGACGCACCCTGGCAAGATACAGGAATCGGGTCTGGTAATGTTAGTCGTCAACAGATACACCCTGGCAAGATACAGGAATCAGATCCTCAAACTCTTCAGACGCACCCTGGCAAGATACAGGAATCGGGTCTGGTAATGCTAGTCGTCAACAGATACACCCTGGAAAGATACAGGAATCGGATCCTCAAACTCTTCAGACGCACCCTGGCAAGATACAGGAATCGGGTCTGGTAATGCTAGTCGTCAACAGATACACCCTGGCAAGATACAGGAATCAGATCCTCAAACTCTTCAGACGTGCCCTGGCAAGATACATGAATCGGGTCTGGTAATGTTAGTCGTCAACAGATACACCCTGGCAAGATACAAGAATCAGATCCTCAAACTCTTCAGACGCACCCTGGCAAGATACAGGAATCGGGTCTGGTAATGCTAGTCGTCAACAGATACACCCTGGCAAGATACAGGAATCGGATCCTCAAACTCTTCAGACGCACCCTGGCAAGATACAGGAATCAGGTCTAGTAATGCTAGTCGTCAACAGATACACCCTGGCAAGATACAGGAATCAGATCCTCAAACTCTTCAGACGCACCCTGGCAAGATACAGGAATCGGGTCTGGTAATGTTAGTCGTCAACAGATACACCCTGGCAAGATACAGGAATCGGATCCTCAAACTCTTCAGACGCACCCTGGCAAGATACAGGAATCGGGTCTGGAGAATACAGTCGTCAACAGATACACCCTGGCAGGATACAGGAATCGGATCTTCAAACTCTTCAGACGCACCCTGGCAAGATACAGGAATTAGGTCTGGTAATGTTAGTCGTTAACAGATACACCCTGGCAAGATACAGGAATCAGATCCTCAAACTCTTCAGACGCACCCTGGCAAGATACAGGAATCGAGTCTGGTAATGTTAGTCGTCAACAGATACACCCTGGCAAGATACAAGAATCGGATCCTCAAACTCTTCAGACGCACCCTGGCAAGATACAGGAATCGGGTCTGGAGAATACAGTCGTCAACAGATACACCCTGGTAGGATACAGGAATCGGATCTTCAAACTCTTCAGACGCACCCTGGCAAGATACAGGAATCGGGTCTGGTAATGTTAGTCGTCAACAGATACACCCTGGCAAGATACAGGAATCGGATCCTCAAACTCTTCAGACGCACCCTGGCAAGATACATGAATCGGGTCTGGTAATGCTAGTCGTCAACAGATACACCCTGGCAAGATACAGGAATCGGATCCTCAAACTCTTCAGACGCACCCTGGAAAGATACAGGAATCGGGTCTGGAATCGATCGTCAACAGATACACCCTGGTGAGATACAGGAATCGGATCTTTAGTTGCGACCGTTGATAGCAATTATCTTTGTATTAACCTTTGTCCTGAAAAGACAAAACGTTAGTTGTATGCGATGTCATGATGTAGGACATGCGAGATGTGATAAGTGAGATTGTCTATTCATGATGCGTATGTGCATGCTATAATATATGAAGATATGATGTTTATGAATGTATGTTTTTGTCTAGGAAAGTAAATCCTTGACGGGTGCCGGGAAGTCACATCCTGGGCTGATGTTGAATAGCATTCTTTGTTTCCACTGGGGAGTGATGGTTGCAAGAATACCGGTAGGAGAAAATGACTCCGTTGGGGAATAAACTTGGCGAATAGAATACTCTGCGGGGGAAAATTATTCTAGCGATCTTGCTGGGGAACAATACTCTGTGGGAAGAGAGGTACTTTGCTGGGATGTTGATGATAACTTCGCTGGGGATACCGTTGTTATGTTGGAAGTTTTAATAGACTCCGCTGGGGATAAGAAGACTTCACCGAGGACGATCCTTCCGTGGCTTTTGGCTGAGGATAACCCAGTTATATCCTGGTAGGGAAATAACCTTGGAATAAAGCCGGGAGACGCGTTCGTGCTCTGCAGGGGGGAAGCTTCCAGAATCTACTGGGGATGAGCTTCCTGCTGGGGAGATGATTCAGCTTTCCTGGGGAAATCTTCAGACTGGACTCTCCTGGGGAAATCTTTGAGATATATTGGGGAAGTGGCTCCGCTGAATGTCTGGTATACCGCCGGGGAACAATCTTAGGTCAAGATTGCCGGGGATGTTTGTTAAGAATGTTTGCATAATTCGCTGAGGAATGTTGAGATCTGCTGGAGGATACCCAATTTCCTTGAGGCTGATAGGATAACTCTGCTTGGGGAGAGGGCCTTGACTTGCTGGCTCACTTTCTGGGGATTTAAGATATCTTGGTTATGTTCTTCAGCTGAACTTACCTTGGTACCTTGGTGGACAGAGTAACTAGATTGCTTTGGACAACTCATTATTGCCCCTGTTTCTGATGTTACCTGTGGAGGTGCTTGGTGGCTGCCGATTGACAAATCTTCTTTTGGTAGGCAAGTGATGAGGTACCGGGACATAGTCGTACGCTTTTGATCCCTAACTTTTGCCTGGCCTGCCCTTTCGGGTTTTCAGTCCATCGGGATACCCATTTTTGCCCAAGCCGCCTTTTCAGGTTTTCGGCTTGCCGGGTGTACAGATTTTTTCATTTCATCCCTTATTTTGCCCGAACCCTTTTGGTTCGCCGGGAAGCCCTTATTTTTGCCTAGGTGTGTCAACCTAGCGGGTCTTTGATCGTGCGTAGTATGTTTTCGACTATGTCCACGCTCTTAGAATGCAGGGAGGTGCCCCTGGCTGCTGGTGTTGCCATGTTACCAGAAGATGTCTGATCGTGCAAGCTTTGTTGCTGGAATGCCACCAAGTGACTCAGGCAGAGATTTGCCCCAGGCTATTTGGCCTTTGAGAGATTCTCCGAATCTTGATTGGACTGTCCCAGATAATAGACCATGATCATGTTTGCCCCTTGATTGGAAGTGCTTCTTCCATTTGAGCTTTTGTTGAGAAGATTTTGTTCATTGGATATTCGTCGTACGAATTTCTCTGCTGTTCAAACAAGAAGTCATATGCAAACAAGATTATGTTAAAAATGCAAAGCTTATGTCTGTCTCGCATCCCTTTTTAGTAAAAACAAGTGAATTTTGTAAAACTGCGATGTCAACTTGTTATTTTACCATAAGCCTTAAGGAGTCAGGATACCTTTGTAACAGTATGCTTTCGAACTAACTCATGCTTCAGCTAGGACTTTTTAGGGTTGTAACGTGTCCTAGTTCACGGTTTAAGAAACAAAGGATAAAGGCTCAAATTTTATTTGTACCCACCCGCTCTTTGTGATGTTCTTCAATCCTAAACTCAGCTGATCGTGCGTTAGACCTTATTTGAGTTTTTCTCCTGATATTCTCGTGATGGTTCGGATGTTGATAGTTTATTCTGAATAGGCAGTCATTTTTTGTTTTTGTTGAGGGTTTGTATGACCTCTTTCTTTTTGATTTCGCTATCCCTAAATTTTGCCTGAACTGTTTCTTTTGTGATTACAGTCAGCGGGATGCCCCAGTTTTGTAAGTCTCCTTCATAGGTTTTGACTTATTGGGTTTTTATTTTTGAGATATAATGACTGCCTATCCTTATGATTATTCGGAATCATCACTGTCTTCCTTTTTTAGAAGGACTTCTTTTGATGCCATTCATTGTGCACCTGGATCAGCTGAGAGAACTACCTTGCCCCTGGTTATGATTAAGGGTTTTAATTTTCGAAAAGAAAACTCCTACTTCTTTGGCTCAGAGGGGTTGACGAGGGATTATCTTCCTTATAACTCCAGTGTTTAGGAATTGAAACAATGCCTGTACCTCATCAGCGGGGTCTGTTCAAAAGCATACTGTAGATTGTGGTATCGTTTTCGTCATCCTCCCTCAAGAGGCTTAGAATTATTAATCGATAGTTGATCATCACAAAAAAAATATGAAAACAGTTTGCATATAGTGAATACGAATATATTGCTTCAAAACAGACATATGCGATGCATTAATGAAATAACAACGTTTAACATGAATAATTGTTTAAGTAGCCAAAGAAAAATACAACTTGAACATTCGAATGAACAAAAGTTTTCCTATCTCAGGGCTTGCTACTTCAAATGGTGAATCCTGTAGGGATGGTAGAAGCACTCAGCCTGGCCATCTTGGGTGAATTCCACAGCTCCTTCATCAATCAGGTCCTGGATCTTATTCTTCAAGGTCTAACAATCATCTGTAGCATGCCCCGGGCTGTCAGAATGATAAGCGCAGCGGGCGTTGGGGTTATACCTTGAAGGTGTCCTGTTGGGATTCTTAGGAGGATCCTTTAGAGTTACCAAATTCAACCTCAACCGTTTTTGTAAAGCTTGAGGCAGCGACGCGTTGAGCTTGGTGAATTGCCTTTTGGGCTTGTCTGCCTGAAGCTGGTGAGGTTGATGCTGAATTTGTGACCCTGAAGCCAGTTGAGGAGCTTTTCCCTTGTCTTCTTGTCTCAAAGGTGGTTGAATGATGACTGGCTCTTCAACCTTAGATGTTTGCCCCAGTTGGTTACCCTGAAGCGGTTGGCTGACGAGAACCCTGAGCTCTTCTTGTCTTTGGGATAAGTCTTGAATGATAGTCACCTGCCCCAGCATCTGGGCTCTCATTGCATCCACCTCAGCTTGCAGATGTTTCAGCCGTTTGTCCTTATCATCCTCAGCACTGTTCCTGACCAAAGTCCCCATGAGGAGTGTTCTCAGCTCTTCCCGCCCCTTGGATAGATTCAGGAGGATCTCCCCGAACCGAGTCTTTTGAGCATAAAGGTCCTGGTTGTCTTGTTGGGAAGCCATTGCTGAAATAAACAGCGCAGATGGTAAGTGACCTGTCAAAAGGGTATCTGTAATGCAATGATATGTATGATATGCATGCGATGTTTTCAAGGACCTCGCGGGATAAACAAGAACTTTGTTAGAGCTGGGATCCAGTAGCTTGATTGAAGGAACTTCCTGTTGTTGAGAGTCCTTCTTCAAGAGTCAAAGGCTCACCATATCCAGTGGGTCATAGCCCCTGACACCCTTCGGCAAGAGGAAAATAAATCCCCTTTACCCCTTGCTAGACATGTTGGTTCATCATGACCTGCATCACAAGCCCTTGAGATCCTTGAAATGGGTTAGTCTTTATGCAGGATGCATGCAATGGTATGATGTTATGATGTTATGCTATGCGTGGCGTAACATAGGTAAACCCTGTTATGAGTCCAGATTAAGGACTGTAAACAAAACCTGCAAGAAACTCAAGTGTCAGATAACAAGCATGCAAGTAGTCAAGTACGAAGGCACACAAGTCACACAAAAGAGCCCTTAGATTTTAGGCCAGCATGGGGTCTAGGTATTACCCTCTTTCAGTTTGTTGGTTAAGACCTGTCCTATCAGAAGTAACTGGGTTCTAAGGGTCCCAATATCATTGGATTGCTTTCATTGTTCATCATTTCGATTTAGCCACTGAACTGGCGACCGAAATATTCCAAGAAAACAACCCTCAATTGAGTGTAGTATCAAGTATCAACCAACCTCGGACTGCACCAAAGTCAGTTATCTCACTACCCTAAAGAGGCCAAGATGGTTCAATTAAGGTTCCTAAGGTCAGTTGATGCTTCACGACACCACGCGGCGGCCCCGTACTCTCCTTGACTGAACTCAAGGGTTACCGGTACTCACCAAAGTGCCACATCAACGTAGCAGACTGCTTCAACCATGTCGGTATACCCCGCACAGTTCCCTCACAACCTTGTGGCTACTTTCTAAGAAGGTATCCCCAGATCCGGGTTAGGATCTATAGAACTCCCAAGACAGTACCCACAATAATAAAGCAAACAATTTAGACAATTGAAAACACAAGTAATCTTAGTCCTAAGGTACACCTCACTTTTATAGGTTTCCCCAGCAGAGTCGCCAGTTCTGTGATCGGTGGATCTGGAACTGACTGTTTAAAGCTGGTTCACAAAATGTCACGGAAGCAAGAGTCGCCACCGTCTTTTATTTTCTCCAACATGGACAGGACAAAAGCACAGCAAAATTCCTTATGAGATATTCTCTCGGTTCGGGAGGTAGATTTATAGAAAGGGAAGGTGTTAGCACCCTTTCTATCCATGGTTATCCATGGGCTCTTAGATACTTGCTCATTTGTGTTTTCAAAATGTTTGTTTGCTTTTCAAAGTGAGTGGGCTTGAAAAAGTTTCTTTGAAAGTTTCAGATCGACTCTTGTATCAGTCCTCAAGAGTGTTTGAAAAATTGTTTTGAAAACTTTTGAAAGTGTCGGTGTGAAAAGAAGTTTTGATTTGTTTTGAATTAGAGCAAGTATCTATGAGTCATCTACCTACCCTAAGGAATTAGGCTGTGTAAATGTCCTTAAGGTAGTGCCATCCCACCATTGAGAGGTAGGTAGCACCACCGTTGGAGGTGTTCGGGTCAATTCGAGGGTTAGGGACAGTGTGGTCACCGGAGCAACAGTAGGACACCTTAGAAGCTACCCCTATGCCATGTTCATGGACATAAGGACTTACTAAAACGTCCTATACTCGACGACCACGTTTCGAGGGGCAAGGCAACAGTGAGGCGTACCCTAGGAGTGGTGTGTGAATTTGTGTATTGTTTTTAGTTATGTTTTATCTTGTCATGCATTATGGTGATCTACGCTTGCTTTTATTTGGGCCATTCATTCTTTCATGCAAAATTTAGCAGTTAAAGGGTGCAGAAATTAAAGTACAGAAAATAAAGTCCTACGCTATTACAAGGCGCGGGTCTATACATCGCCAAATTAACAAAGACCCGTTTTTAAATAAAATGCAGAAAGTAAATAAATTTCCTAATTACTATTACAAAGCTTGGGCAATTACATAATATTTAAAACGAAAAATAAGAACAAACGCGCGAAAAGAAATTAGAATCGAATATGCGAGGGCGTTGGACCCTTTAAAGAAATTAAATGAAATTAAAAATTAATTAATTATTCAATAAAGAAAAGAAGTTATTTTTTATGTTTTTTGTATTTAATGGAAAGAAAGAGAATTAATTAAAAGAAACCCTAATTCTAAATATTTTTTAATTATTAAAGAAAAAGATTAAAGTTTTAACCTAATTTATACTAATTATTTAATTATATGAGTATTTACAAAATTAATTAATAATTAATAATAATGATGATAAGAAAAAAAATTGTTTATTAAGAGAAGATAAAAAATGTTAAAAACCCTAATTTCTATGTATTTTAGTTATTTAAGAAAAACATTAAAATTAAAACCCTAAATTAAACTAAATTGATTATTAAAAATTTATTTATAAAAATATTAATGGATTAAATATTAAATAAACATATTTTATTTTTTTGATTTCTGATTTTTGTATTATGAAAATTATTTTTGTGAATTAACTAAATAATTAAAACAAATAAAAAAAGAATTGAAAAGAAAGGAGAAAGTTAGAAAGAAGAATACAAACAAAAGGGGGGTATCTGGCCCAATTTGGAGGTCCATTGAAGCATTTTGGCCAACTGCAATCTAAGCCTTTTTTGACTTTCGAGGATCACATACTTGTGGTTGACTGAGCGTGCATGATAGTCTCCACATTTTGGCCTTTGGATTGATCATGAGGCCATTTGTCAAGCCAGAGTATGAGGGTGTATGGTGAAGCCTTGAAGGAACGCTGCACAAGAACGCATTGAGACAAAAATTATTAAGCTTTTGGGGGACCTAGGAATCGAACCCAGGTCCCAGTGCCTGCATGACAACGCAACAACCATCTGAACCAACGCGTTTCTTTGTTAACATTATAGAACATGAATACTATATGTAAAAAAAAGTATTATGCTGAACAATTAAAAAAAAACGCGCTAATCGTTCAAACCCTCCAATCACGTTCCAACAGCTCAGCGTCTTCTTCCTTTTTCCCTGCAAATAACACCAAATAGCGGGGGTTTTAAACCCCCACTAACTGTAATACACAAAAATAACGATTAGCATATGAGTAAACATAAAAAGGGCGCGAGGTGGTTGTTCAATTCGTCTTGATGTCCTAATTTCAATAGTACCAATTTGATTGTCCAATTGTTCCTTATGTGTAAAACCCCAAATTGAAGCTTCCGAAACCCTAACCTACATTAATGGTGGATTCTTGTATAGGCAGTATTAGTTCAATTGAGTAGTACCATTAGCTTCAGAGCATTCATGTTAGTATAAATCAATCAACAAAATACATGAATAATGCCTAAAAATCAAAACACGATAATGGATAATTTTGAAAGGAAAGCAAATCTGTTCTACCAATTCCTTGTGCGTGGAGACTTGGTTTCGATTGCAATAGTTTCCTGAATGTCTTGGCAAGCTTTTGGAATAATTTTGCAGCCTTGAATTGTCCTATAGATACCAAAACAGTTTTCAACTTTTTTGTCAAAAAATGCAATGTTGTTCTTGATGTTTCTGCGCAGCCTCCTGTGTCCATCCTCCTTGGCTTCACTTGTGCATAAGTATATGAAGGGAATTAGGTTAAAAAACCAGCCCATGATCCATTGATTTAATGCTTTTGAATATTTGATTTTGTCAAATCTTTTCCAATCTTTTTTTTTGCCAATTATGCCAATTATGGAAGATATTTGTTCCCTTGAGGTAATACACGAGATATTTGGTTCATAAAGGGAAGAATATGCTGCACAAAAAGATTCAAAACCTTTGTTTAGTGTTTTTCTCATAATTAACTTTAATTAAATGAATTAATAGGATTAAAAATTCAATTAATTAATTAAAAATAAGAAAATAACTCCCTTTTAGCTTAATGGGTCGTGCATAGCCTTTGGGTAATGATTCATGAAAGAAATTGAGGCCCATTAGCAATTTTGAGGCATTTGAAGTAAAGTTGACTTTTCAAAATTCCCAAAAATTTCCCAACTTCCACAAGGAATATCTTGCTCAATTTTTAAGCTTTGATCATGTTCTTGGACATTTTGGAAAGGTATTGAAGTACTCTAACCAATGTCTTTTGTCCCATGTCATTTTGATTTACCAATCTCAAGTTATGGTCTTTGACTTAAAGTGCCTTTTTGTTGACTTTTGAAAATGACCTATAATGTTGAAATTGATAACTTTTTGTGAGAGCATTTCTTGGACTTGAAGTGTGAAGATGAGTTGTAGGAAATGTCATTCTATTCAAAATGAGCCTTGGATGGAATTTTTTTGATAAACCATGTGGAAGTTATGCCTTGGTCAATTTGCAGTTGACTTTTTCAGCTGTCCAAAAATAGAAACTTTTGCATCTTGAGACTTTTTGAGCCATGCTTTGAGAATCATGATCAAGAATTGATCAAATGATGTTTGTGGCTTCAAAATAAGATGTTGACCAAAATTTTTGACTTTTGACTGTCAAATGACCATTTTGCCCCTGCAGTTGACTGTGAAGCATTTAGGGTTTTTGACTGTGCCTTTTGATGCTGTGAGTCTTGAAACTTGGCATATGGATGCTTGACAATGTATGTAGGCATGTGGGACTTGATTGGACCCTTGGAAACCTCAAATTCTTTTCCAGAACCAAAACCCTAATTTTGACTGTGTTAGGAGGCCATTGGACTGTGCAACCCTTGAGAGATTTTGAACCTTGATCTTGGCAAATCTTGAAGAGTATGGGAGGGCATATTTTGGGGTACAACACCCATCATACAGATCCATCCTTAGATTCATCAATCGTGGTGACATACAAAGTCACTTGATTTGTCGTTCAACGGTAAGTCGTTGTTGTAGCTGTTAAGGTTCCACTTCCTCCTCCTTAAGTAGGAAATGATCTTGTCCTGATAGTATCTTCTTTCGATCATTCGCAGCAAGATATTTCTCCACTGAGAGCAAGTTAATGAGTGTTACAAACTTTATGTTCTTCGGGTCCACGCGACATTCCCATAAAGGGGAACCATCACACCGACCTCCATTACTATATGTGGTACTTGGACAAGAAATTCTCTTTGGCCTTCCGCTATTACAAGAAACCCTTAGGATACAAAGAGCTACGTATTTATTAAACAATGTTTATAATATGGTAGAACAACATAATTCACAATTCTTAGCGGAAAGGCTCTACATAATTTAAGAGAGTATGCAACATGATAGGCCAAGAAACAATAATGTGTGAGAGGCGGTCTCCCAAGGCAATTAAGTTGTCATACTCAAACTGATCTCAATTAGGGAAGTAATGATATAAAGAGAGACCCTGAGGTTTCCTGCTCGCGGTCATCATCAAATACATATGACTCATCCCATGATTATGAAGGGAGGAATGGTAGTTACACTCCCTTAGAGGTTCACTATCCTTTAAGAAGGGAGATATATGAAAAATAGGCTCCAGGTCCAAAGAAAAAAAAGAAATCGTCTGTTTGTTCGCTTCCTTGATAGTAGGATTCTAAGGTCATTAGAGAAGCCTCTGAATCTGGAGAGCTATGACGGAACCGTATACTTAGACGAACATTTTGAATGTGTAGATAACTAGTTAGACTATTATCACGCCCATGGAACAGTAAAATTCAAATTCTTTGCATTGACCTTGATCGAATCCATAATGACATGGTTCAAGAGCCTCCATAATGTGAGCATAGATTTTTGGAATAGATCTTTATGAAGCTTTCACAGCCTAATTAACCACCCAAAAGTAGAAAACAACATAATGGTCGTACTCAGTAGGTTTACTCAACATAATAAAGAAACCCTACATGGATACATTCACTGCATCACTAAGGGGCCAGTGGACATGGGGCACAAATGACAACCTGGACTATTAGATATTTGATATGGGGTTGAGGTCGGACTGCATGCTCTGGTAAAAGTTGGAGCTATAGGGAGCCTGTAGCTTAATTGGTTGAATGAGTAGATCATATCCCTACATCAACTATAAAGAAAACATCTTGGAATATGGAGGAGAAAGTGAAAGAGGAAGTGGGAACACCGAATCAACCGAGCATAAGAAAAAGGCAGTGGCCATCATAGGGAAGACGAAGAATGTGGCACGATCTAGGTACAATGGTTACACCCCCGGAACATTGCGAGGGAGAAAATTTGGAAGGAATATGCCAACACTAAATTCAAATATGGGGGGATCAAGAATACGTACCCCATCAAAGAATCTCCAAGGACAGACAAATCAAAAAAATGTTGTTTTCATAAATTTCACGACCACAACACGAATGACTCCTTTCATCTGAAGGACACAATCGTGAAATTAATTGAAAATAGTTATCAATGTAAATACACAAAAGAAGGAACCATAGAAGATAGTCAAGAAAATAGGAAAGAGTGCAGGAAAGAATCCAGGAGCCGTGGGGAGTCTTCGAGGAAAAAACGACCCCTCGAAGGCAGAATTCATCCCCAACAATGTCATCAAAGTTGTGGTTGAAGGAAGAAAAAAGAAACACAAAACCAAAAAGAAAGAAGAAGAAGAAGAAAATTAAAGGGGGGAAGCGTCAATAAATTTCCTCTATTATGGGCGATATTCCCCGACATAACAATCCTTTTAAAAGCATATATAATATATGGATTATTGAATTAATGGGCGTCTATAAAGAAGAAAGAGAAGTTTTCACTGTGAAGCTCGGGAGATCTATCTTAGGATTCTTAGACTATGGGAAAGTGTTAGAAATCTCAAATGACATATTTCCCATAGTGATAATGGTAATTATTGCCAATTTTGATGTGTCCCGAGTCATGACCGACGTTGGAGATTCCTATCATATAATGTAGGCCGAACCATTCTAAAACCACAGGGTAAAGAAAGATAAGTTGTGGCCTTAAGAGGGGTCTGACTTACACACCTTTAATTGTATGGTGACTTGTATGTGTTAATGCATTGAGCCAATGGTTACCTAGGTGAAGGGAAGAACCATGTGTACCATCAACCTTCAATTCCTGGTAGTCCCTTCCAAATTTTGTACAACTACATTCTGGGAAAACCTTTCACTATAACATTAGATGTGGTCGCCTCCCCGACACACCTCAAAGTGAAGTATCACAATGTGCATGATGAACCGATGACCATTTGTGTCGACCTTGATGGAGCACGCGAGATACATAAGGCCTTGCAACACGACAAAAGTGACAAAGGGAAGGAAAATTCCATGGATATCAATATGGCCTCCCACGTCATGAAGTTAGGGAAGATGGTTGTCAAACCTCCCAAGGAAAGGATTAGGGATCCCAGCCGATATGAAAAGAGTAACATTCATCTGAAGACCGTAAGGCACTATTCTATATGTATATTTAAACCAACCACAACTACTCAAGTCTGCAAAATTGGAAAATGATAAGTAGTGGATAAAATTTTTTTGTTAAGTTTTATTTATTACTACAAGTTGTCAATACTATGTGATGATGTCTTTTTACAATAAAATAAGATTATTTCCATTAAACGTTTTTCGTTATGATCACTAAGGGCACTCATAGACATGTGAGGCTATCACGAACGCCCCAAGCATAAACCTAAAGAAATAAAGCTCATAGTGCAAGCACACGAGTAAAGTAACACACCTTAAAATAGTAAATAAAGTGTTCACCCTCCTCTTAGAAGCTATCCACTCCAAAGGATCAGATGAATCCCCATGGCATCAATGTTAAATGAGGTATTCACCTAGGTTCAAGGAAAGGGTACTGACCATTGGTCGCGCATGGTCCTTAGCGACGCCAAATAAATTTTGAGCATAACTTTGAGAAAGCTTACTCAAAGACCAATTAATTCAGAATATAACACAAATAACCTAACATGTAAAATAACAAAGAGTGAAAATATGTTTTCGAAACAAGTATCACATAGTTTACACATACATTAAAAGTAGCCTGGGTACGAAGTTTACCCGAAGGGAGAGCAGATTTTCATCCTTCATTATCTGACCAACGCAGATTTTATCTCACGAGATATAAGGAGTAAAAATGCTCCACCCGCTGCAAAGAATTTTCAAAAGAATCTCGTGCAATAGAGAATCTATCTTCTAATGAATTTTCAAACTCGTTTCTCAAGAAAATATTCTCCACGTGCATCTCTCGAAGAACATCTTGAACCTCCTTCAAGGATGCCTCAAGTTCTTCTACCCTCATACCGGAAGGACCTGATGTCTAGTTTACTTCGGCAAGAGTGGCCTCGTCGACAACGACTCCCGTGTAGAGGAAAATGCTTCATTCCTCCTCGTTATTTCTAACACAAACAATTTCACTTTTTCAATCAAAGTGCCAGGGTAGCCAAAATCTCCATGGCATCTTCCATTTCCAAAAATAAGGAAGAGAATGTTGTAGTTCTTCCAAATATTGTTATAGTTAAATGGTAAGAGCTTTTACACGTCCTTGTAGTGTCCTCCTTTCTTTCCAGAGATGGTCTGGCATAAACACTTCACCTCACCCGACAACACCAAAAGTTAAGACAATTGATGTCTGGAGAGTATAATACATTAGGTTTGATAACTCCTCTTCACGAGAAACATTTTCCTTATTTGAAAGATAAGAATAATCTTCTTTAGAAATAAAGGCCCAAACTCCCTTTTCCTACGAGGACCAAGACATGCCAGAATCAAAGTAGATAGTACAACCATAATTAATGTAGAAACCTTGTAGATATAGACCTCCTCATATTTTGGCCAAGTATCATGGGACGCCCAGTGAACAATCATTCTTCTTGGGTCACTTTAATCTCCACACCTCACATAATAATATAGTTAGTACACCCCTCTTGGTAGCTACCCACTCAAAGGGTGTAGGTGGTGAAGCCATGGATACGTTGAATACTTGTTTATATGATAATAAGGAAAAATATGATATTAAATTCATTCACCATGTTTTGCTTCCACTCATTATCTTTTGCTTCTGCGCTTTAACTAATTTTTTTTTGTAAAAAGTAACTGTTATTGAATTTGATTGTTTTTAAGGGGATCAACCTATTCAACCCCCTCCCTTTTATACCTTCTCATATCTACATTCTCACCTAAAAAACCTTTCCCTCCTCTAAACCTAGATGTTCCCAAAAGGTACCAAGTCATCTTTCATTAAATATTCTTTAGGAGTCATTTTCTCAACGTTGAAAGCATAATTGAGAGAGTCATGGTTAAAATGGTTCCAAGCCCAATAATTTATAACCCTTTCTTTTCACTGGGAGGAAGAGAAATTAAAACCATCAATAGGAGCAAGATCCTTGTCACTAGCTCTATAGAAAATTGAATGATCCCCTAGGGTTAGGGGTCACCTAAACATAGTGGTCCTTTAGATTTTTATAACTGTCCATGTAGACATTGAACGTCTTGGTCAATTTACGAATAAAAATTATTCAATGTACATGAAAGGAGTCATTTAAAGTTCGAGACGCAAAGAATAAATTAAATAAAATCTTGATGGACGACACTGTGTCCTAGTACTCAAACTAGTACTAAAACATCTTGGTAAATGCCCATGCAGACAAGTGGAGATGGGAAGGAGAAATATCCAAGTGGTTCAATAATTCCTCTTCAAACATGGTGAAGGGAAATCTAAATCTCAAACAAGTGAAAATGCACTAGTAGAAAGGAATGGAACTCATGTCGTAATGACTACAACTTTTCAAATCATCAATATGAGAGACTGTCCAATCAAAAAAATATACCTACCTCTATTTAGGATTCTTCCAACTTTTATGCACAAATGAATACAAAAATGGTTCCCAACATTTCAGAAACCACCCAATGGTAAAGTCCAGTGACCGATGGTGGAACCAAATTTGCCTGTCCCCGTTTGACCATGTCATCCCAATAGTCACATAAAGGATAATGCTGGTTGGAAATTGGATTTTGATAAGTATATAGAGTGAAATCTAAGAAGGGGTGAATCAAATTTTCAGTATTGTTTTTAGTTTTTAAGTGATGGTATGATCTTATTTTACCAGAATTCTTTCAATAAACCTGAGAAGTAAAATACAGAAAGTAAATAACACAATGATGTATACTAGTCCCCCTTATCAACCAAGGGTGCATCTAGTCTCCTCGCGCGATGTGAGAGATTTTAACTATTGTTAGATGTCTATACAAGTTTCACACAAAGACTTCTCCTACAATCTTCTAACAACAACAAAGAAGTAAATCACTTCCTTGATTTCCCACAACACAAACAACTATGGTGGACTTTGAATCACCCTGATTCAAATGGCCTTTCTCAAATAATTACCAACACTATGATGATTATCGTATACACTTAGAAAGCACACCATTTTCTATTTACAAATAATTGTCACCACACAATTGGTGATTGTTGTACCCAAAAATTTGCCCTCCCATATTCTTCAAGATTTGTCAAGAATCATCTTCAAATGGTTCAAAATGGTTCAAAGAGGTTGCACAGTCAAACCACCTCCTAAGCCAGTTCAAAACTAGAGTTTTGGTTCTTTCAAGGAATTTGGGGTTTTCAATGGTCCAATCAAGTCTCATATTCCTATATGCACTCTAAAGCACCTACATGCCAAGTTTCAAGACTGACAGTGTCAATTTGCACAATCAAAAGCTCCATTTGATCCACAGTCAACTGCAGGGGCAAAATGGTCATTTTACAGTTAAAAGTCAAAAATTTTGGTCAACATCTTGTTTTTAGTTCACAATCATCATTTGATCAAGTCTTGATCATGATTCCACAAGCATGGCTAAAAAATCATCAAGATGCAAAAAGTTACTATTTTTGGACAGCAGAAAAGTCAACTGTATCTTGACCAGGGCATAACTTTTTCATGGTTCATTAGAAAAATCCCATCCAATGCTCATTTTGAAGGGGATGACATTTCCTACAATCCATCTTCACACTCCAAGTCCAAGAAATACTCTCACAAGAAGTTATCAATTTCTACATTATAGGTCAAATTCAAAAGTCAACAAAAATACCTTTTGAGTCAAAGACCATAACTTGAGATTGGTAAATCCAAATGACATGGGACCAAAGGAATTGGTTAGAGGACTTCAAGACCTTTCCAAAATGGCCAAGAACATATTCATATGATCAAAATTGAGCAAGATATGCATTGGAGAAGTTGGGAAATTTTTATGAATTTGCAAAAGTCAACTTTGCTCAAAACACCTTATTTTTGCTAATGGGCCTCAAATCTCTTCTTGAAACTTCATCCATGACTTATCCACGACCCATCAAGCTTAATTGAATTTATTTTCTTATTTTTTATTAATTAATTGGATTTTTAATTGATATTAATTCATTTAATTAATTTAAATTGTAGGAAAATACAAAGATTTGGTTTTTCAATCTTTTTGTGAAGCAAATATGGTCAAGATATGCTGGCAATTTCGTGTAAAAATCAAAGATGCAAAAATCTCCAAAATTGGCAACTTTATTCAATCATGAAAATACAAAAAGATTTGATTTTCAATCAAATATTCAATCATCAATTCCATGGATTTTTGCTCAAGATTGTTACCTAATTTCATTCCTCTATATATATTCAAGTAAACCCTAATCCCATACACGTGAACAAGCTGTAAACAAAGCCATAGCCATATTGAAATTTTCCACGAAAACTTGAAAACTGATTTCTATATTCCAGGGCAATTCAAAGCAATTGGTTGATTCTAACACCTTGCAGGGGTTCCCAGGAACGTGTAGCAATTAAATTCACACGCTAAAGCTCAAGAAATCATCACTTATGGTCTCACGGTTTGACACTTTTTTTCATAATCGTAACTCTTAATTCATGAGCATTTAACGTGATTTTTTGATTGTTTTGCATTGCTTGAATCCATATGAAGCTATTGGCATAGTTTAATTGAATTAAAATGCACCGAATCAAAAGTTGCCATGGTTGAATTTTAGGGTTCATGAACTTTGGATTTGGGGCTTTCTAAACCCAGAAAAATCAGGACTTGTAAGGCATATGGTTGGATTCGTAAGAACCAGACGAACACATTGGACTATTCGCGAAATATTTATATTTATCACAGCTCTATTAGCTATTTTTGGTCATTGTAGTTTGTGGGGGTTAAAAACCCCCGCTATCTAACATTGCTTTTTGCAGGCACAGCGATGACGATGATGAGGTGTTGATTCATGGTTGGATAGTTTAAAAGGCGCGCGTGTTTTCATTGCGTTACAACCTATTGAATAGTTTCTCAATATATTAATTGCCTTTTATTTTATTAATGACTAAAGCGTGCAGTTGGAGTGGTTAAGGCATTGAATTGGAATCATTGGGACCTGGGTTCGAATCCCAGGTCCCCCAAAATAATTGTTTCTATTTTTCTTCATGTAATCCCATGCAGGTTTCAAAAGAGGTCCTACCATGCGCTTCAAATATCCAGGTGCCATGTGTCTTCACACTCAAATCCAAGGTGCTTGTGTGCAAATGGGTTTGGAATTTACAAACTAACCTCCTAAATGGTCCTAAATGGGCCAACACCCCCCTGGGTTCTTTTTCTTTTTTTCTCTTTATATTTTCTATTTATTTAGTTAATTATTTTATTAATTATTATTATTATTATTATTTAATTAATATAATTAATTTTTTCATAATAAAATCAGAAAATTAAAATATTTTTAATATTAATTTCACCTTTAATTTATTATTTTTGTAAATAAATACTAACATAGATTAATTTAGTTAATTAAGGCAATTTTAACTTTTTGTTTCACAATAAATAAAATCCATGTAGAATTAGGTTAATTAATATATTTAACTATTTTATTTTATTTTCATTAAAAACATTAAAAAACAAAAAAAAATATTTCTTTTAATTAATTAATTGATTAGTTTTAGGTTTAATTTAATTAATTGCAAAATAATGACAAACTTCTTTCTTTCTCAAAAAGGGTCAAAACCCTAAGGACTTCTCCGATCCAATTTTCTCTCGCACGTACGATTATTCTTGATTATTATTTTTGATCATATTTATGTAATTGCTCCGAGGATGTAATAGCGTTAATTAGGACTTTTTATCGCTTTCCTTTAATTTCTCGCATTTACTTTTCAAGGGTTGCTTTTGGCGATGTAAATACCTGACGCCTTGTAATAGCGTAGATTTACTTTCCGTAATTTATTTTCCGCACAATTATTAATTGCTAGATGTATGTTAACTAGGTTATGCATGACAAGACTTGCCTGAAAATTAAAATCAATCGTAGCTCACCATAACATGTGCAAAGATAATTTAACTGAATCCTGACACACTCGCATATGCCACTCCTAGGGTACGCCTCACTTGGTTAACTCGACGTGGTCATTGAGTATAGGGTGTTTTAGAGGTCGTCCTCCTGTCTAAAGATCCAAGTTGCCTCGAAACGGTTGCCTCGGAAAAAAAAAGATCTAAGACATTAGGGTTACCGCTAAGGCGTCCTACTATTGCTTTAGTGACCACATGTCCCTTAATCGAATTGACCTGAAAACTCCCACGACGGTGCTACCTACTTCTCAATAGTGGGATGGTACTGTCTAAAGGACATTTACACAACCTAATTTCTTTTGAGTAGGTAGAGGTTCTTGGATACTTGCTCTTTCAAAACAAAAATACTTTTCGCACATACACTTTTCTGACAAAAGTTTTCAAACAAACACTTCATACACTCTTGAGGACTGATACAAGAGTTAAATCGAAGTTTTCAAACAAACTTTTTTCAAAACCCACAAACACAAGAAAAGAAAAACATTTTGAAAACATAGTGAGCAAGTACCTAAGAGCCCGTGGATAACCACAGATAGAAAGGGTGCTAACACCTTCCCTTTCTATAATCTACCTCCCGAACCGAGAAACATCTCGAAAAGGAATTTTGCTGTGCTTTTGTCCTTTCCTTGTTGGAGAAAATAAAAGACGGTGGCGACTCTTGCTTACCGCGACATTTCGCGAACCAGCATTCCAAAACAGTCAGTTCTATTTCCACCAATCACAGAACTGGTGACTCTGTTGGGGATACTGATAAGTGAGGCGTACCTTAGGATTAGATCACTTATGTTTTCAATTGTATGCCTTGTTTGCTTTAATATTGTGGGCTTGTATTGGAGTTTCATAGATCCTAACCCGGATCTGGGGAATACCCTTTAGGTAAGTAGCAATAAACTGCGAGGGACCTGTCCGGCATAGACCGACACGGGTGAAGCAGTAGCTACATTGGTGTGACACCTTGGTCTGTACCGATATCCCTTGTGTTGGAACGAGGAGAATATGGGTCTTCTGATGAGTCATTAAGCACCAACTGACCTTAGCACCTTAAATTGACCAACTTGGCCATAGAACAGTAGCAGTATGCTACACTCATTGAGGCTAAACTCTTGCGATGGTTCTGGCCGCAAGAAAAGATTGTGAAGTTGGAGTTATGACCGATCGAGGGTAGTCAGTGATATTGAGATCCTCTAGAACCCGGTTACTATTGTTAGGACAGGTTTTGAACCAACTGAAACTGAAAGAGGGTAGTACCTAAACTTCATGCCGGCCTGAAATCTAAGGGCTCTTTTGTGTGACTTGTGTGCCTTCAAACTTGAACTACTTGCACATTCTTGTTATCTGACAACATGAGTTCCTTGCAGGTTTTGTTTACAGTCCTTAATCTGGGCTTATAACAGAGTTTACTTATATCACTCCATGCATAGCATAACATCATACCATCATACCATTGCATACATCTTGCATAAGGACTAACCCATTTCAAGGATCTCAAGGGTTTGTGATGCAGGTCATGATGAACCAACTGTCTAGCAAGGGGAAAAGGGGATTTATTTTCCTCTAGCCAAGGTTGTTTGGAGATCAAAACATGATAACTTGAGTTAGGGGCTATGACCCACTCGATATGGTGAGCCTGACTCTTGAAGAAGGACTATCAACAACATGAAGTTCCTTCAATCAAGCTGCAAAATTCAAATTCTAACAAGTTTCTTTGTTTACCCCACGAGATCCTTGAAAACATTGCATGCATGCATATTGTAGTTGTTTAGGTATTGGCTTGCATTTTTGGTAAAACCCAAGTGTATGTGTGAATGTCATGACTGATGTCATAACATTCTAGTTTAGTTTGTACTGATTCATTAGGTACCTTTGCAGAAAAATATTGGCATTCAGGTACTGATGTTTATAAGTGTGTATCTGAGCATTTTGCAAAATGATCACATTTTCCTAAAATCAGTAGACAGGTTTTTCAGATGTCATAACAGATGTTAAGACATCCTGTTCTGAACTAACAGATATGCAGGTTGGTTAATTCTGAGTTTTTTCAGGAAAATAACTCAGTCTTTCCAGAACAGATTCCTGCGTTTTCTGAGGGTTAACCTAGCTCAACCCTAACCTGGTTAATTAATTCCTGTGACCTAGTCTTAAGGTCAAACGGAATTAACCCTAGGTTTTTGTGGAAACCCTAACTGAAGTTGCAGCTGCTATATATTCAACAGAGCTACTGTTTTGCAAGGAATCCCTTCTTGGTCAGAAGATCATTTGTAAACTGTATAGGTTTAATTATTGTATTCCAAGCAATTATCATTGCGATAAGTGACTTGGAATAGGTTTTTAATTGTAAGGGTTGTGTAGCACTCAAAGCTTTGAAGCAAGAGTGTTTGAATGTTTCTTGACTAAAGCTATGAAGCAGAGTCAAGTTAAGTTGTGTATCACTCAAAGCTGTGAAGCAAGAGTGGTTGTGTTGCTTGATTAAAAAGCTGTGAAGCTTAATCAAGTGTATGGTTTTTGAAGAGTGTCTTCATCAATTCATTAGTCAAATTGTTTTAATGTATCACTGCTGTGATTGAGGGGGAGTGAGTGGGAACTCAGGTTTAAGTTGTACTTAGATTGAAATTGCATTGGGTAGGTCTTAAGTGAAGGAGATAAACTGGTTGGTTTATTCCTGAATTAACATCTCTTATAATGGATTTCCTCCCTGGATTGGTAGCCCCCAGAGTAGGTGTTATTGCACACTGAACTGGGTAAACAATTGACTGTGTTCTTTATTGTTTTTGTATTTACTGTCATATAGTAAGGCAGATACGGTGTCATAACATTGAACGTGACATTGAGTATCTGCAGCCAGAATTTCAATTGGCATCAGAGCAGGCACCCTGCCTGTATTACTGGGTGAGATCTAGGGATATCACTTTCTGGCACTATGGACAAAGAAGGAGTTTTTGGAAATAGACCACCCATTCTGGATGGAACTAATTATGACTACTGGAAACCTCGTATGATTGCCTTCCTAAAATCTCTGGAAAAAAAGGCTTGGAGAGCTGCTGACAAAGGATGGATCCATCCCACCATAACTGAGAAAGATGGGACAATCAGTCTGAAGCCTGAGGAAGATTGGAGTAAAGAAGAAGATGAGTTAGCTCTGGGAAATTCCAAAGCTTTAAATGCCTTGTTCAATGGAATTGATAGAAACATTTTCAGACTAGTACATCAATATGAACTGGCCAAGGAAGTTTGGAACACTCTCAAAACTACTCATGAGGGCACTTCCAAAGTAAAAATGTCAAGGCTTCAGATGTTGACTACCAAGTTTGAGAATCTAAAAATGATGGAAGATGAAACCATTCATGAGTTTCACATGAACATCTTGGAGATTGCCAACACCTCAGGAGCACTGGGAGAAAAGATGTCAGAAGAAAAACTGGTGAGGAAGATTCTCAGATCCTTGCCTAAAAGATTTGCAATGAAAGTAACTGCCATAGAGGAAGCCCAGGACATCAGCAAGTTGAAAGTAGATGAACTTATTGGGTCTCTTCAGACTTTTGAGATGGGGATCACTGATAATGGTGACAAGAAGAACAAGAGCATAGCACTTGTGTCCAACACTGATGAAGAAGAGAATATTTCAGAAGCTATTGCCATGCTTGGAAGACAGTTCAACAAGCTCATCAAAAGAATGGATCCAAAGTCGAGGTCTAATGTTCATAACATTCCCTCTGACATTGACAGTTCCAGCAGAAGACCAAGGTCAGAAGAAAAGGGAAACCAAGGCAGAGGTATTCAATGCCATGGATGTGAAGGATATGGACATATTCGAACTGAATGTCCTACCTTTCTTAAGAAACAAAAGAAAGGAATGACTGTTACTTGGTCTGACTATGATTCAGAAAGTAATTCTGAAGAAGAATCTGCCAAACTAGTTACTGCTCTAACTAGTGTTTGTACTTCTGAAAGTGACACTAGTGATGAAGAAGTGACATTTGAAGAACTGGCTGATACCTACAAGAAATTGTGTATCAGAAGTGCTGAAGTCTGTGTACAAAATGAGAAACAATCAAAACTCATTATAAAGCTGGAGGCTGAAAAAAGGGCAGATCTTGAAACTATAAGTCACCTAGAAGGGGAAGTTCAATTATTGAACTCACAACTGAACCAAATGACAAAATCTGTCAAGATGTTGACCAATGGATCAGATAAATTGGAAGAGACCCTTCAAGTTGGACAAAATGTGGGAAACAAATCTGGTCTAGGATTTGTGGAAGCTAAGAAATCTGGTGCAGACAAGAAGATTAGGAATGTTAAACAATTGTCAAAGCAGATGTCTCAACACAACTCTCAACATCAGAAATACATGAAGAAAAGATACCAAAGATGGAGATGTCATCATTGTGGGAGGTATGGACACATAAAGCCCTTCTGCTTCAAATTGCACGGATACCCTAATCAAAACTCAGGTGCTAAACCTAAGCCAAAAAGTGTACCACATACTCCTCATTGGAAGAAAAAGGCTACTGCCCTGATAGCCCATACTTCCCTGAGAATGTCTGCAAAGGAAGGCTGGTACTTTGACAGTGGATGTTCCAGACACATGACTGGAATAAAAAATCTCCTCAATAATGTTAAGCCTCACACCACCAGTTTTGTGACCTTTGGAGATGGTGCTAGTGGTGAAGTCAAAGGAGTTGGTAATTTGGACTGCCCTGGAGTTCCAAGTCTGAATAAAGTACTGCTGGTAAAAGGGTTGACTGCTAATCTCATTAGTATCAGTCAATTATGTGATCTAGGATTCAAGGTCAACTTCTCAAAATCTGAATGTCTAGTAATTAATGAAAAACTAGAAGTTGTAATGAGAGGAATCAGATCCAAAGATAACTGCTACTTGTGGCAGCCTGAGAACACTGATAACTCCACTATGTGCCCAATTACCAAAGAAGAAAAAGAGATGAAACTGTGGCAACATAAGCTTGGTCATCTTCATCTAAGAAGAATGAAAAGAGCTACCTCTATGGAAGCAGTCAGAAGGACTCCAAAACCACAAGTTGATGATGGCTGTGATGTGGCAAATATACTTGAAGAAGGTTGTGTTGTCAGAACCATTGACAAGGATGTTGGAAATAACAAGTCTAATAAATTCTGTTTCCCTGAAGAAATGAGGCTTGAAGTCTCCTCTCCTATACCTCTCCATCAAAATGGACTGAACAAAGAGAAAATCATTCAAGAATCAACCAGAACTATGACTCATATCAAAAGAATGCCTTCCCAACTCTGTGCGGAAATAGTTGCTGCAAGGAATAACTGTTCTCAAAATATCTGGTCAAAACAGATGCTCACTGAGTATAATGTCTCACAAGATGTTGTGACATTGTGTTGTGACAATCTGAATACAATCAAAAACCCTATTCAGCATAACAGGAACAAGCACATTGACTTTGTAGAGAAGAAGTCATTTAAACTGGATCATGGTACCTTTAAGCTTCAGCTGACTGATTCTTCTATCAAGGCTCTTGTTGGAAATAAATTTGAAAACTTGAGGGGCAGGTTGGGTATTTACCAACATGAGAAATTATAGCAATTAATTTTGCTTAAAACAAGGGTTGAAGGAGTTAATTTTATTAAGTCTATTTTTAGTGGGTTAATCATATGCTTTCCCAATACTTTCAAAATCCTTAAGAAGTTGAAAAGACTCTCTTTTGCCTCCTACCTCTCACGTCTTTACAACCTGTTCCCTCCTCTCAATCAAAGAGTTTTCTCAAACTGCCACTGGTACTCAAAGTCAAACAAAATGTCTCAGACATCATCTTCAACCAAGGCGACTTCATCATCCTCATCATCCTCATCATCTGACCAAGACTCTAGAGCAATCACCACATGCATAGAATCTGAAGTTCTTGAGGTCACTCCTCTCAGGGAAATGGCAACTGACCCAGCCAAAGTCAAAAAGCTAAGAACCAGACATGCAGGAAGAGCTCAAGCTGCAACCTCTGGTAATGCTTCTCATCCTTCTTCTTCTGTTCCAAATAGAGAAGGATCAGTTCAAGTTCATCAAGCTATTGCTAGGCTTGTTACTAGTATACTGAGCGGAAACCAACCTGTACCGGGGATTTCTGTCCCTTTAAATCAATCAGAAAGCCCAAATGTGGACGTCTCTGAGAATGTAGATGTCACTGAGAATGTTGTGACACAAAAAGACAACATTCAGAACCCTTCAGAAAAGACTGCTGATCCACCTATCATTGATGTGGATGAGGATTACTCAGATAATGATCTGATTGCTAATGTAAACCCTAGCATAGCTAGGAGATTGATGAAAAGAAAGAGTAATCTGAATGATGCAAAATGTGTGTCCAAAGATAAACCTGCTGCTAAGAAATCCAAGGCTGAAGGCATGGCTGAGAAAAGTATTCAGACAAAAGGGAAGAAGGCCCAGGTGCATACTGCTAGGCAACCAATTTCTAAGAAGAGAAAAGAACCTGAATCTTCTGATTCTGATGAGGAATCAGAATTTGAGATTGATGCTGAAGAAACTCCTATCAGAAGGAAGCTCCCCTCCAGCAAAATTGCTAGAGTGCCTGAAGTCCCAACAGACAACATCTCTTTTCATCATCCTGACAATGCAAACAGATGGAAGTATGTTTGCTTAAAAAGAATAACTTTAGAAAGAGAACTCAACAATGATGCCTTGGAGTGCAAAGACATCATGGACCTGATCAAGAATGCTGGACTGATGAAGACAGTGACAAAATTTAACAAGTGTTATGAAAATCTGGTCAAGGAGTTTGTAGTGAACTTGTCTAATGATTGTGCTGATGGAAGGTCAGCTGACTTTGAAAGTGTTTTTGTTAGAGGAAGAAGGGTCAAGTTCTCTCCATCAGAAATTAACAAGTTTCTTGGAAGAACCAATGAGGATTGTCCTGATCTGGAGGCCACTGACAATGAAGTTTGTCAAACCATCACAGCCAGGCAAGTGAAGTGCTGGCCCTTGAAAGGCAAGCTGAATGCCAGCAAACTCAGCATGAAATTTGCCATCCTGCATAAGATAGGTGCAGCCAACTGGGTGCCTACAAATCATAAATCAACTATCTCCACAGGATTGGGGAGATTTATTTATGCTGTGGGAACCAAGACTGCTTTTGACTATGGCAGGTACATCTTTGAACAAACTTTAAAGCATGCTGGTAGTTATGCTGTCAAAGGACCAATCGCCTTTCCCTCCCTCCTTTGTGGAATTATCCTTGCACAATACCCTGATATCCTTGTGGCAAGAGATACAGCCTGCAAAAGAGCTCCTGCCCTTGGCTTGCACTACAAACTGTTTCAGGGATCTCATGCTCCAGATATTGTCATAACATCAGCTGAGACATCGTCTGTGAAGACCCAGTCCAAGACATCTGATGTCATAGCTGTGTTAAAAGAGACTTGCAAAGAGCTGGATGCTAGGAAAAAGACCCTAGAAATCCTAATTGCCAGGCTAGAAAAGGAGGAAGCTGAAGAAAACAGAAGGGAAGAAGGTGTAGAAGATGAAGGTCATCTCAACATTGAAGAAACTAGCTCCTCTGAGTCTGATGACAGTGCTTGAAGGTTGGTTGCTGTTTGGTGGTGTTTCTGGTTGGTGCTGATATCTGGTGGAGTTTGGAAGTGTGTTCAGAATTTGTTTTGTTGCTCTTATTATCTTTTTGGATAACTGTATAATCTTTATAAACATGTATCTTTGGCCCATTTGTGGCTAAAGAGGGGGAGAATATTTTGGTACTTACTTAATTAGTACTTGCTCAATTAGACATTCTATTTTTCTGCAGTCATTCATTTTTGCTGCTATCTATCTCTGATTGCTTAGGGTCTTTAGCCAAAAATCTGCCAAAGGGGGAGTTTGTAGTTGTTTAGGTATTGGCTTGCATTTTTGGTAAAACCCAAGTGTATGTGTGAATGTCATGACTGATGTCATAACATTCTAGTTTAGTTTGTACTGATTCATTAGGTACCTTTGCAGAAAAATATTGTCATTCAGGTACTGATGTTTATAAGTGTGTATCTGAGCATTTTGCAAAATGATCACATTTTCCTAAAATCAGTAGACAGGTTTTTCAGATGTCATAACAGATGTTAAGACATCCTGTTCTGAACTAACAGATATGCAGGTTGGTTAATTCTGAGTTTTTTCAGGAAAATAACTCAGTCTTTCCAGAACAGATTCCTGCGTTTTCTGAGGGTTAACCTAGCTCAACCCTAACCTGGTTAATTAATTCCTGTGACCTAGTCTTAAGGTCAAACGGAATTAACCCTAGGTTTTTGTGGAAACCCTAACTGAAGTTGCAGCTGCTATATATTCAACAGAGCTGCTGTTTTGCAAGGAATCCCTTCTTGGTCAGAAGATCATTTGTAAACTGTATAGGTTTAATTATTGTACTCCAAGCAATTATCATTGTGATAAGTGACTTGGAATAGGTTTTTAATTGTAAGGGTTGTGTAGCACTCAAAGCTTTGAAGCAAGAGTGTTTGAATGTTTCTTGACTAAAGCTGTGAAGCAGAGTCAAGTTAAGTTGTGTATCACTCAAAGCTGTGAAGCAAGAGTGGTTGTGTTGCTTGATTAAAAAGCTGTGAAGCTTAATCAAGTGTATGGTTTTTGAAGAGTGTCTTCATCAATTCATTAGTCAAATTGTTTTAATGTATCACTGCTGTGATTGAGGGGGAGTGAGTGGGAACTCAGGTTTAAGTTGTACTTAGATTGAAATTGCATTGGGTAGGTCTTAAGTGAAGGAGATAAACTGGTTGGTTTATTCCTGAATTAACATCTCTTATAGTGGATTTCCTCCCTGGCTTGGTAGCCCCCAGAGTAGGTGTTGTTGCACACTGAACTGGGTAAACAATTGACTGTGTTCTTTATTGTTTTTGTATTTACTGTCATATAGTAAGTCAGATACGGTGTCATAACATTGAACGTGACATTGAGTATCTGCAGCCAGAATTTCACATATCATTGCATAACAGGTTACCCTTTACAGGTCTCTCATGTTCTCGCTGTTTATTTCAGCAATGGCCCTCCAACAAGACAACCAGGATCTTCATACTCAAGAGACTCAGTTCAGGGAAATCTTCCTAAGCCTATCCAAGGGGCAGGAAGAGTTGAGAACACTCCTCATGGGGAATTTGGTCAAGAAGAGTCCTGAAGACAGTAAGGACGAACGACTGAAACATCTGCAAGCTGAGGTAGATGCAATGAGAACCCAGATGTTGGGGAAGACGGCTCTTATCCAAGGCTTAGCTCGGGAGCAAGAAGAGTTGAGAACCATGATCAACCAGCTTCATCAAGACAGATACAACAGTATGAAGCAAATAGTCAAGACTGAGGATAAAGTCATTAATCAACTTCCGAGAAGTCAAAGGTTTGGTTTGATGAAGAATAGACCTCTCCAAGTTGCTACTACCTCACAGGTTCAACAAAGACCTTGCCAAGGACAATGGTCTGATCAGAGTAAGCCAAACATGCCCAGGAAGCAATTTACCAAGATCAACATGTCGCCGACTCAAGCGCTACAACACATGTTGAAGACAGGGCTGATTACATTAAAGGCTCCTCCCCGGAACCCAAATACTTCCGCTCCTACCTATCATCCCAATGAAAGGTGTGCATACCACTCTGACAGTCCGGGACACGACACAAACAGCTGTTGGAGTTTGAAGAACAAGATTCAAGACATGATTGATGCCAAGGAAATCAAGTTTGACCCTCCGGAGACTCCAAACATAACCACTGCTCATATAGTGAATCATTGAAAGCTTTTGTTCATTAGAATTTTCAATTTATAATTTTCTTTTGATTGTTCAAACATTTAATCATGTCAAACTTTATTACTTTATCAATGCATTGCATATGTCTGTTTTGAATCAATCCATTCGTATTCACTATATTCAAATTGCTTTCATTTTTGGTGATGTTCAACTCTCAATTAAAAAGTTCTAAGCCTTTTGAGGGAGGATGACGAAAACGATACCACGATCTTTACAGTATGCTTTTGGACAAACCCCGCTGATGAGGTACAGGCATTGTTTTAAATCCTAAATAGTGGAGTCATAAGGAAGATAATCCCTCGTCGACCCCTTCGAGCCAAAGAAGTAGGAGTTTTTCTTTTCATAAAAAATTAAAACCCTTAATTATAACCTGGGGCAGGGTAGTTTTCTCAGTTGATCCAGGTGCACAATGAATGGCATCAAAGAAGTCCTTCCGAAACAAGAGACGGTGATGGTTCCGTATAATCGTAAGGACAGGCAGTCATTATCTCTCAAAATAAGAGCCCAATAAGTCAAAACCTATGAAGGAGACATACACAAAAAATGGGGCATCCCGCTGACTGTAATCACAAAAGGAACAATTAAGGCAAAAAATAGGGATAATAAAATCGAAAAGAAAGATGTCCTACAAACCCTCAACAAAAGAAATGACTGCCTATTCAAAATAAACTATCAGTATCCGAACCATTACCAGTATGTCAGAGAAAAGGCTCAAACAAGATCTAATGCATGATTAGCTGGGTTTAGGATCGAAGAACATCACGAAGAACGGGTGGGTACAAATAAAATTTGAGCCTTTATCCTTTGTTTCTTAAACAGTGAACCAGGCCACGTTACAACCCTTAAAAGTCCTAGCTGAAGCATGGGTTAGTTCGAAAGCATACTGTTACAAAAGGTATCCTGACTCCTGTAGGGCTTGCTGTAAAATCCTTAGTTGACATCACATTTTACAAAATTTGTCTGTTTTACTGAAAACTGCATTTTCAAAAAACTTCAAGACAGACATAAGCTTTGCATTCTTAAAATAACATTGTTTGCATATGACTATTTGTTCAAACAGCAGAGAAATTCGCACGACGAATATCTAGTGAACAAAAAACCTTCTCAACAAAAAGGATCACATCAAGTGGAAAAACACTTCTAATCCAGGGGCACGGCATGAGCATTGTCCATCATCTGGGGCAGTTAAGTCAAGATTCAAGGAATCTCTCAAAATGCCAAATAGCCAGGGGCAAATCTCCATCTGAGTCACTTGGGGCATCAGACATGAATTCCAACAATGAATCTTGCATGATCGAACGAAGATCTTCTGGTAGTATGGCAATACAATAATATCGACAATGACAACTCCCTACATTCTGAGAACGTGGACATAGTCGAAAAAATACTACGCATAATTAAAGACCCGCTAGGTCGACTGGCCTAGGAAAAAATAAGGGCTTCCCGGCGAACCAAAAGGGTTCGGGAAAAAATAAGGGATGAAAATAAAAAATTTATACACCCGGCAAGTCGAAAACCTGAAAAGGCGGCTTGGGCAAAAAGGGGTATCCCGATGGACTGAAAACCCGAAAGGGCGGTCCAGGCAAAAATTAGGGATCAAAGCGTACGACTATGTCCCGTCATCTCGTCACTTACCTACCAGAAGAAGATTTGTCAATCGGCAGTTATCAAGCACCTCCACAGGTACCTTCTCCCGCAGAAACTGGGGCAATAAGAATTGTCCGAACTGTACTAGTTGCTCTGTCCACCAAGGTACCAAGGTAAGTTCAGCTGAAGAATACGACCAAGATACCTTCACTCCCCGCAGAGTAAGACAAGGATTAGCAATACTCTCCCCAAGCAGAGTTGGCTTCCCATCAGCCCTAAAAAGGCACAACATCTCCAGCAAGTCAGCAACACTCTCCCCCAAGCAGAGTTAGTCTATTATCAAGTTGGGTATCCCCAGAAGATCTTAATATTCCCCAGCGGAGTATATAGATATTCCTCAGCAAGCATCCCCAACAGTCTTAATATTCCTCAACGGAAATATAAGATTGTTCCCCGACGGAATACAGACATCCCAGTGGAGCCATTTCCCCAGTGTAGTCCAAAAAGTTTCCCCAGGAGAGTTGAATCAATCTCCCCAGTAGATTCTGGAAGCTTGTCCTCTGCAGAGTGCAAACATCTCTCCTCTACCCTATTCAGAAGGTTATCCCCACCAGAGTCTAACTGGGTTATCCTCAGCAACTTGCAACGGAAAGATCGTCCTCAGCGAAGTTCTTCCTATCCCCAGCGGAGTTCATCAAGATTTCCCAACAGAGCTTATCAACGGAATCCCCAACAGAGTTTATCATTAAAATCTCAGCAAAGTATCTCTTCCCACAGAGTAATTCCCTGCAGAGTAATCTGTTCACCAGGTTTATTCCCCAACGGAGTTCTTTTCCCCTGCAGGTTTATTCTCACAATCATCTTCGTTCATCATCCCCGGCAGAAACGAAAAACTCAACTCTATTCTCCAGCAGCTCCAGGATTTATTTTCCCAGACAAAATACATTCATAAACATTTCACACTTCATATCTCCTATTCACATACATGATAAAGTGCATACGACACAATCTCATTTATTTTTTAGAACATCATGACATCATGCATTTCATACATCATGACATTGCATACAACTAATGTTTTGCCTTTTCAGGAAAAGGTCAATCAAAAGATGATTACTATCAACCTTTTTAAGTTCCAGATCAACACCTGTATCTAGCCAGGAAATATCTGTGAGCGATTGATTGTAGATTCGATACCTGTAACTAGCCAGGAAAGTTATCTACATGAAGATATTGAAGATCAATACAGGTATTTAGCCAGGAAGTCATCTTTCTTTCTCAAGTCAGAGATCTACACCTGTATCCAGCCAGGAAAGCTATCTCGACCAACCTTTTTTTAAGTTCCAGATCAACACCTGTATCTAGCTAGGAAATATCTGTGAGCGACTGATTGTAGATTCGATACCTGTAACTAGCCAGGAAAGTTATCTACATGAAGAGATTGAAGATCAACACCTGTAACAGGCCAGGAAATTATCTTTCACTCTCAGGTCAGAGATCTACACCTGTATCCAGCCAGGAAAGCTATCTCGACCAACCTTTTTAAGTTCCAGATCAACACCTGTATCTAGCCAGGAAATATCTGTGAGCGATTGATTGTAGATTCGATACATGTAACTAGCCAGGAAAGTTATCTACATGAAGAGATTGAAGATCAACACCTGTAACAGGCCAGGAAATTATCTTTCACTCTCAGGTCAGAGATTAATACTTGTATCCAGCCAGGAAAGCTATCTCGACCAACCTTTTGAAGTTCCAAATCAACACCTGTATCTAGCCAGGAAATATCTGTGAGCGATTGATTGTAGATTCGATACCTGTAACTAGCCAGGAAAGTTATCTACATGAAGAGATTGAAGATCAACACCTGTAACAGGCCAGGAAGTTATCTTTCAATCTCAGGTCAGAGATCTACACCTGTATCCATCCAGGAAAGCTATCTCGACCAACCTTTTTAAGTTCCAGATCAACACCTGTATCTAGCCAGGAAATATCTGTGAGCGATTGATTATAGATTCGATACCTGTAACTATCCAGGAAAGTTATCTACATGAAGAGATTGAAGATCAATACCTGTAGCAAGCCAGGGAGACAATATTTCTTTCTCAAGTCAGAGATTAATACCTGTATCCATCTAGGAAAGCTATCTCGACCAACCTTTCTCGAGTTCCAAATAAACACCTGTAACTAGCCAAGAAATATCTGTGGACGACTGATTATAGGTTAACACCTGAAACCAGACAGGAAAACCACCTATATGAACTAATTTGTAGATCTATACCTGTAACTAGCCAGGAAAGTTATCTACATGAAGAGATTGAAGATCAATACCTGTAGCAAGCCAGGGAGACAATCTTTCTTTCTCAAGTCAGAGATTAATACCTGTATCCAGCCAGGAAAGCTATCTCGACCAACCTTTCTCGAGTTCCAAATCAACACCTGTAACTAGCCAAGAAATATCTGTGGACGACTGATTATAGGTTAACACCTGAAACCAGACAGGAAAACCACCTATATGAACTAATTTGTAGATCTATACCTGTAACTAGCCAGGAAAGTTATCTACATTGAAGAGATTGAAGATTAAATACCTGAAACAAGACAGGAAAACCATCTTTCTTTCTCAAGTCAGAGATTAATACCTGAAACCAGACAGGAAAACTATCTCCTTGACCCACTTCTCTTAAGTTCCAGATCAACACTTGTAACTAGCCAGGAAATATCTGTGGACAACGGACTGTAGATTAATACCTGAAACCAGACAGGACAACTATCTACTTGACCATCATGAAGCAACCCTACACTGGTTCCTTCTCTTCCAAGATGCAGTTTTACACGGACTCATCATGAGGCAACCCTACACAGGTTCCTTCTTTCAACCTACCAAGTCACAATTCAACAAACAATTTCCAGATGGTATCTATAAGCCCATCCCTCAACAAGATTCTGTCACATCTCCAGATGGCATCTATAATCCCATCCTCCTATCCATCATCTTTCCAAATGGCATCTGTAAGCCCATTCCCGACATCACATTGCTGCTACTACACCATGTGAGTGCAAATTTCTGGGCACTTTAGTGTTCAATCATCTTCCACCTTCGGATCACGAAAGGCACGCAAGCCAATCTACCTCCTCAGGTCTAAGAAGATTGAACAGGGGCAACTATTGTACCCCAAAATTTTCCCTCCCATATTCTTCAAGATTTGTCAAGAATCATCTTCAAATGGTTCAAGATGGTTCAAAGAGGTTGCACAGTCAAACCACCTCCTAAGCCAGTTCAAAACTAGAGTTTTGGTTCTTTCAAGGAATTTGGGGTTTTCAATGGTCCAATCAAGTCTCATATGCCTATATGCACTCTCAAGCACCTACATGCCAAGTTTCAAGACTCACAGTGTCAATTTGCACAGTCAAAAGCTCCATTTGATCCATAGTCAACTGCAGGGGCAAAATGGTCATTTTATAGTCAAAAGTCAAAATTTTTGGTCAACATCTTGTTTTGAGTTCACAATCATCATTTGATCAAGTCTTGATCATGATTCCACAAGCATGGCTCAAAAATCATCAAGATGCAAAAAGTTACTATTTTTGGACAGCAGAAAAGTCAACTGTATCTTGACCAGGGCATAACTTTTTCATGGTTCATCAGAAAAATCCCATCCAATTCTCATTTTGAAGGGGATGACATTTCCTACAATCCATCTTCACACTCCAAGTCCAAGAAATGCTCTCACAAGAAGTTATCAATTTCTACATTATAGGTCAAATTCAAAAGTCAACAAAAATACCTTTTGAGTCAAAGGCCATAACTTAAGATTGGTAAATCCAAATGACATGGGACCAAAGGCATTGGTTAGAGGACTTCAATACATTTCCAAAATGGCCAATAACATATTCATATGATCAAAATTGAGCAAGATATGCATTGGAGAAGTTGGGAAATTTTTATGAATTTGCAAAAGTCAACTTTGCTCAAAACACCTTATTTTTGCTAATGGGCCTCAAATCTCTTCTTGAAACTTCATCCATGACTTATGCACGACCCATCAAGCTTAATTGAATTTATTTTATTATTTTTTATTAATTAATTGGATTTTTAATTGATATTAATTCATTTAATTAATTTAAATTGTAGGAAAATACAAAGATTTGGTTTTTCAATCTTTTTGTGAAGCAAATATGGTCAAGATATGCTGGCAATTTCGTGTACAAATCAAAGATGCAAAAATCTCCAAAATTGGCAACTTTATTCAATCATGAAAATACAAAAGGATTTGATTTTCAATCAAATATTCAATCATCAATTCCATGGATTTTTGCTCAAGATTGTGACCTAATTTCATTCCTCTATATATATTCAAGTAAACCCTAATCCCATACACGTGAAAAAGCTGCAGAAACAGACCCTAGCATATTGAAAAAAACTCAAGAAAATTGCAAACTGACTTTGGCTTTTGAGGGCGATTCAAAAGGTTTTATTGGTTCTAATACATTGCAGGAGGTCCTAGGGATAATTTGCAATCCAATTCAGGCCTTAAAGCTAACAGAATCGATACCTACAGAACCACAGTTTGCTTTTTATTTTCAGAATCGTACAGCTCGATTCATGCATATTTAACATGATTTCTTGTTTGTTTTGCATTGCTAGTAATCATATGAAGCTGATGGTATAACTGAATTGGATTAAAACGCCATAAATCAAAAGTTACCATGGACGATTTCTAGGGTTCCTGAGCTTTGGATTTGGGGATTCCTAAACTAGGAAAAATTGAGACCACTAAGGCACATGGTTGGAATCCTGAGAACCAGACGAATTCAAATCACCCATCGCGAAATATTTATATACCCTATATCTCTATTCGCTATTTTTGGTCACCATGTTTTGTGGGGGTTAAAAACCCCCGCTATCTAATATGTTTTTACAGGTATCAGCGAAGAAGATGACTAGGTGTTAGCCTCCCATTGGTTAATTCAAAAACACGCACATTTTGTTTTGTTTTCAGCATATTCGTTTGTTTTCTTATATGATCATTATTCTGTATTTTATTAACGAATGGAACGCGTTGGTTGGAGTGGTTAAGGAAAGCATCCAATGAGCTTTGGGATCTGGGTTCGAATCCCAGGTCCCCCAAAACACTTGTTTCTATTTTTCTTCATATAATTACATGCAGGTTTCATAATTTTATCCACCATATGCCTCAATCATCCATGCGCCAAATGGCTTGCAAAGCAAATCTGAAGGCCAGGATGGAGTGATCACCATACTCCCAGTCAACCATGCGCATGGAGGATCTCAAAAGTCAAACAGGCTTGTGTGCAAATGGGCTTGAAAATTCCAAACGTACCTCCTAATTGGGCCAGCACCCCCCTGGTTCATTCATTCTTTTTTCTTTTCTTTTATAATTTCAATTTAATTATTTTACCATTAATTATTATTATTATTATTATTATTTAATTAACCAAATTAATTATTTTCATAATAAAATCAGAAAATTAAAATATTTTTATTATTAATTTCACCTTTAATTTATTATTTTTGTAAATAAATTCTAATGTAATTAATTTAGTTAATTTTGACTTTTTTCACAATAAATAAAATGAACATAGAATTAGGGTTTTGACAAATTTAATCATCTTTTTATTTTATTTTATTTTCATTAAAAACTAAAAAAATACTTTTTTTCTTTTAATTAATTAATTAATTAATAGTTTTAGGTTTAATTTAATTTAAAATAATCAAATTTCTTTCTTTCTCAAAAAGGGTCAAAACCCTAAGGACTGCTCCGACTCAATTTTTATTCGCGCATATTATTTTTTTGGATCATATTTATGTATTTGCTCCGAGGATGTAATAGCGTAATTAGGACTCTTTTTATCGCTTTTTTTTAATTTCTCGCATTTACTTTTCAAGGGTTTGTTTTTGGCGATGTAAATACCCGACGCCTTGTAATAGCGTAGCTTTACTTTCCGCAATTTCCTTTCCGCAACTATTAAATTGTTAGATGTATGTTAACTAGGCTATGCATGACAAGACTTATCTGAAAATTAAAATTAAAACGTAGCTCACCATAACATGTGCAAAGATAACTTAACTGAAACTTGACACACTCGGACATGCCACTCCTAGGGTACGCCTCACTTGGTTGCCTCGATGTGGTCATTGAGTATAGGGTGTTTTAGAGGTCGCCCTCTTGTCTAAAGATCCAAGTTGCCTCGAAACGGTTGCCTCGGATAAAAAGGATCTAGGACATTAGGGTTACCGCTAAGGCGTCCTACCATTGCTTTAGTGACCACATGTCCCTAAAATCGAATTGACCCGAAAACTCCAACGATGATGCTACCTACTTCTCAATAGTGGGATGGCATTGTCTAAAGGACATTTACACAACTTAATTTCTTTTGAGTAGGTAGAGGTTCTTAGATACTTGCTCTTTTGAAAACAAAAACAAAACTTTTCGCACTTACACTTTTCAAACAACATTTTCAACAACACTTCATACACTCTTGAGGACAGAAACAAGAGTTACATCGAAGTTTTCAAACAAAACTCTTTTCAAAACCCACAAACACAAGAAAAGCAAAACTTTTTGAAAACATAGTGAGCAAGTACCTAAGAGCCCGTGGATAACCACGGATAGAAAGTGTGCTAACACCTTCCCTTTCTATAATCTACCTCCCGAACCGAGAAACATCTCGAAAAGGAATTTTGCTGTGCTTTTGTCCTTTCCTTGTTGGAGAAAATAAAAGACGGTGGCGACTCTTGCTTACCGCGACATTTCGCGAACCAGCATTCCAAAACAGTCAGTTCTATTTCCACCGATCACAGTGATCAAGTTACAACAACATGATACTTTTGAATTAAAGATAATTTTTGAACAATTTCTAAAAATAAATAATTCTTCTTCCCTTTTAATATACAATTATATATATATATATATATATATATATATATATATATATATATATATATATATATATATATATATATATATATATATATATATATATATATATATATATATATATATATATATATATATATATATATATATATATATATATATATATATATATATATATATATATATATATATATATATATATATATATATATATATATATATATATATATATATATATATATAAACCAAAACCTTAAGTGCTTAGAATATATTATGAAACTTTTTGAATGATTTTAAAGTTATGCACAAAGTTTCAATATTTTTGAAAAAGAATGAACACTTAGAAAATTGTTTGAATTGATGTGAATAATGAAAGAGGTCATTTGAAAACTAATTTACTGTCTTAAATACATCCTAAAAAACCTTTATGAATTTATGCAAAATTTTGAGATATTTTCATGAAGGTTTGTAATACTTTAGAATGATAATAGTTCATGAAAAGACACAATTTTGAATTATATACATAACTATTTAAACCAGTTAAACCGATACCTGAATTAATAAGTGCAGAACAAATTTTGAATTACAAACAATTTTTCAAATTTCAAACAGTAATAGGTTTTCATAAACCAGTTTACCAAACCTGACTTAAAAGGTGAAACGAACCTGACTTAAAAGGTGCAGACAACTTTTTTAAAATTCAGTTCAATGCTTGTTTCAAAGATTTTTATGCATGATGATTTGAGAACTTTAGAGATGAATATGAATATTATTTTTTGAGCATATAAAGTTTATACATAATAAATTGCAATTGAGTACCTTAGCATCAAGATCAATTTCTTTTACTTTCAAAATATCCATAAGCTTGTGAATTCTTGATTTCAAACTTTTTCTTCTTTGATATTTCTTCTTTGATATTTCTTCTTTGATAAGCTTTTGTATTCATCAAAACTAAACTAAGATTGATGATGAACATATTCTTCATAATTTTTATTCATAAAGACGAGGTTTTCCCAAATCTCCTCAGTAGTAGAATCTTGGTCATGCGCCGCTTTAAAGGACCTAATGAAGTAAAAGGTTCTTAGCCCATTATGGGGAGTAAAAGTCGTTTCCATTTTGTTGTGGACTTGTAGAGAGAAATCTAACTGAGCCACCGCTTCTACATAAGTCGGAGTTTAGGAATTCCCATCTAGTTTCCATTCATGAGGTCTAGGAGGGCCGCCTCCACTCTCAACAAAACCTCCCCCGGTCCCAGAACTATCACTTAGGACTATTGAATTCGGAATGGGCCATTGAATTCCAAGGGTTCGTCATGATGAATATTATGATTCTCATAAATGACTGATATGAGAGAGTCATTCCTGCCATCTCCATTTATGTTTCAAGGCTCACCCTCTAGGTTATCCATGAGAGACAATAAAAAAACTAAAAGGTAAATAGTAAGGTAAGAGGCAGTACCTGGAAAAGAAGATGAATCATAATAGACTAGTTGAAGCAGAGAAATGTCGATAATGTAGAAACCCTATCAAAGGAAGGTAAAATTGAAAACAAAGATCACCAAAATAGGAAACATAGAAGAGATAACCGAAATAGCATAGGAAAACACAAAGGGAAACAAAAGTTGTATGAAGTACCAGAGTAACTCTTATAGAAGAAAGGGGGAAAGAGAATAAATGACATAAGGCATAAGGGAATGGAAAATTAGTAATTAACGGTTCATATGGAAACTCGAAAATGCAAGAATACTTAAATGTACTCCAATGTCCCGGGCCGTCGCGCCATGCTCTAACCTATGAACCTAGAGCCACGCATAGGATATTCGAAAAAACGTCTCAATTGTTGGACATATATTTAATGAAATTGTCCCTATATCCTTTCCACTCCTCAACACTGGGTCACTAAATAAGGTGTTCCCGAACCAATTGTCAAAATACTTCCCATGCATCAGAATATAACAATCCTTGAGGGTCATTGTTCTAGGACGGTCCTAAGCCCAAGAGATGCTCAACTCAAACCATCTCATAAATATCATCATTTTCAAATCACTCTATGTTCATTACTCGAAAACTGACTTGCAAGTCTACCATGCACTATCGCACCAGAGCAGCGTGCATCACTTCACTGTGGAGCGAAACCAACAATTATGTTTACAACACGGAACAACTTTAAATTAGAACAATGATTAATCCACAGACGAGGTTGTTAAAGCAATGGAGTTTTATGCCGCATCCAAGAACTGTTATTACTTAGTATATTGAAGGACTCTTTTTCTTCATAAAAAATTAAATAAATATCTCTTATTAAAGTCTAAAATAACAAAAAGTGATAAAGAGGCAAAAAAAAAAGGAAGATGACTCTAGTGTTAACAATTTGTATTTAAATTTTTATTAATATTTTTTAATTTAATAATGATCTAAAACACATTCTTTATATTATTTTCTTAATCACTCATATTGTTGTACCCCAAAATTTGCCCTCTCTTTTCTCAAGGTATTCCTCACAAAGATTTCCAAAAGCTCAAGCTTGCACAAGTACAATTGGACTTTTAATGCCCCATATAGTTTCCATGGATAATATTGGACTTTCAAGCATCAGGTCAAAGAGGAAACTGTCGAAAGGATAAACCAGATAAAAGAAAAGTGTGTAGCTGCAGATAACTATGTCAAAATTCAAAATTTGGTTCAGGCTGGTCGAACTACATGACTGATTGAAAGGGGTGGTTGGCAGATTTTGACAAGTCAAAGAAGAGCAAGCTTGCTTCGATTTCCAAAGTTTCGACTGAGCAATGGCATCCTTAATGCTTTCTTTGATCCATAAGGAAATGACTGCCTTAATGCTTGCTTCGATCCATAAGGCAATGGCTGCCTTCATGCTTGCTTTGATCCACAAGGCAATGGTTTCCTTTATGCTTGCTTCGATCCACAAGGCAATAGCTTCCTTCATGCTTGCTTCGATCCACAAGGCAATGTCTGCCTTCATGATTGCTTTGATCCATAAGGCAATGGCTTCCTTCATGCTTGCTTCGATCCACAAGGCAATGGCTTTCTTCATGCTTGCTTCGATCCATAAGGCAATGGCTGCCTTCATGCTTGTTTCGATCCACAAGGCAATGGCTTCCTTCATGCTTGCTTAGATCCACAAGTAAATGGATTCCTTCATGCTTTCTTCGATCCACAAGGAAATGGATTCCTTCATGCTTGCTTAGATCCACCTCGAAACCCTTTGACACACATAGTTTCTACACTATGAATTACAATTTAAGGTTTGGACATTTGAAATTTCGACCACTTAATCAACTGATGGTTACTGGTAGGAAAGCAATTTAGAAATTCTTTCGTTTTGACTATGCCAATGAGATCATCTTGCATACTCAAAGTGGTACATACAAGAACATACAATTGGTGTATTCGAAGAACATACAATTGGTGGTTCATTTAAAGAACATACAATTTGTGGTCCATTTGAAGAACATACAATTGTTGGTCCATTCGAAGAACAAACAATTGGTCCATTCGAAGAACATACATTTGGTCCATTTGAAGAACATACAATTGGTCCATTCGAAGAACATACGATTGGTGGATTCAAATAACATACAATTGGTGGTCCATTCGAAGAACATACAATTGTTAGAAACAATATTGTTTTGTCTGATGATAAGTTTGGTCGAAGGTTTGTGGATCTATGTGATCAAAATGAAAGGGTGAAGTATTCAAGATGCTTGCTGAACAAAGTCATATATGCTGCCAAGCCCAAGCTTGCTGTACTGCCCACATAACAGCCTAAAACCATGTCAAAAAGCAGTTTGTTGCACTACTATGAAACAAACCTGCACCAAGCTTCCACAACACTCCAAAACTGCTGCAAAATAGTCATCCTATAATGCTTCTAAACCAGTCCCATATTTGCACCAAACTAGCATATAAGAGCTGCACCTCAAAAGCTATGAAAAGAACATACGCAAAATGTTCAAATTTTATTTGTTTTCCCCACAAAACCCCAGCCAGACTCTTCTATAAATAAGTTGTTTTCACAACACACAAGGGGTGCTTTGGGGACAAGAAAAAATGAGGAAAAAAAAAAGAGATGAGAGAACACTAAGGCTGAAGCCTTGAAACACTCTTAAACCCAGAATAAAAAACAACACCTCTTTTCTTTTCTTTCGAGCCCAGAATAAAAAAAAAACACCTCTTTTGCTTTTCTTTCGAACCCAAGAGCATTCGAAGGCAACAACTCAAGTCCAAAACATACATTCCAGCTTCAAGGTAAGTCTTCTTGACTTTAAAACCCTTCGTTTCAAGCATCATTGGTGATTCATCTTCGAAGATAACATGTAATAATCATTGCCTTCGAAGCTCCCCTTTTGTTGTTTTACTTTCTTGTTAATTATGTTAAGAACTAACCTGTGCAGACCATAAAATAATGTTGGAGTGAGAAATTACAACATGCTTCGAAATAAAGCCTTAGGCTTCGATCCATACTGCTTCACAAGCCCAAACAGAAGGGAAAAAGGGGTCGAAAGAAGGACATGCTTCGATGCATATAAGCATGCTTTGGCACATGCTTCGACTCATAACATCATAATTCGATTTGGAACTACAGGATATGCTTCGATGCATATAAAACATGTTTCGAAACATGCTTCGACATATGCTGTCGAAGGATTTATTCTTTCACTCTCTTGTGTTTTTTTAAATATATTTTCATATCTATTTTAACTAACCAAAAGCCTTCCATAAAAAAACCTAAAACATGATTTCTTGATTAGTTTGATTTCCTTTTAACTTAGGATTAATTTTCCTTTTTTTTTAATCATATCCCTTTAGGTTAATTAGGTCAAAACAATTTTCCTAACAAAAATACAAAACAAAATCCATTTCTTTTTTATATTTCTTTTACATTTATTCCATATGGTTGTAATAGATAATTAGGTTTAATTCCTTACAATCCACATTTGTACATTTGTATCCCTCGTCCCTTAATGATGTAATAGCTTAGGATTTTAATTTCCGCAATTTACCGTTTTAATATAAATTGTTAGTAATTAGGGTGTGTATGGAAAGATTAAAATCAACAAGTAGACAACCCTAATTTCAAAGACAAAAATGCATGCAATCAAACACACTATTCACACACGTGCACCCTAGGGTAACCTCGCTTGTTGCCTCGGAAAATAGTCGTGTACCTCGAATATGGGCGTTTTAGCAAAGACCCTAAATAAAAAAGATCGTAGTCCCTCGATGTCCCTCAATGTTGCCTCTTATAAACGATCTAGTCCCTTACGAAAATTGCTAAAACGTCTCATAAGTTGTCTTCTATGACTATACGATTGACCCACGCTCGTCCCTTCACATCCAATGATGGGGCTTCTTACCAATCAATGGTAAGATAGCAACATCTAAAGGAGGAGGAAAAGAACAAAGAACTTTTGAGTAGGTAGGATGCTCGTAGTTGCTTGCTCGCAAACGAAAACTATTTTCACACTTACACTTTCAAAAACATCTTAAAAAACAAACATCTCTTTGACCTATTTTCAAAACCAACACTTTGTAAGCATTCTTATAGAGACGAGAATCATTAAAAAAAATTCCACAATAAAGGCGTTTTCAAAATATTTTCAAAACCCATCACAAACACATTTCAAACAAAGCATTTTTCAAAGTGATCTAGCAAGCAACTAAGAGCCCGTAGATAACTATGTATGAAAAGCGTGCTAACACCTTCCATTTTCATAACCTACCCCTAACTCAAGAAAATATCTCAAAGGTATTTCCTGTTCTTTTCACACTTTCCTTTATTGGATAAAAGAAAAGTTGGTGGCGACTCTTGCTATCCGCAACAATTGTGATAAAACGCAAAACACCCAAGTCAGTTCTCCCACCGTATTACAGAATTGGTGACTCTGCTGGGGAAATACTTAAAAGTAGGGTTACCTTAGAGCTAGATCATATTTAATTGCTTTCATTATTTTACTTGATTGCTTTACATTTATGGGTCCTTGTTTGGGTTTGTATTGATCCTGTACCCGGATCTGGGGAACCTGTAACACTGTGGGAGAACTGACTTGGTTGTTTTGCATTTTATCGCAATTGTGCAATTAGTAAGAGTCGCCACCGACTTTTCTTTTATCCAAAAGGAGAGGCTGAAAAGAACAGGAAAGACCTTTGAGATGTTTTCTTGAGTTCGGGGGGTAGATTATGAAAAGGGAAGGTATTAGCACCCTTTTAATCCGTAGTTATCTACTGGATCTTAGTTGCTTGCTAGATCACTTGTTATTGTTTTAAAATGTGCTTTGTGTGTTTTTCGAAAGTATTTTAAAAAGGGCGCCATCGTTTAGGCAAACTTTGTAATGATTCTCGTTCGTAAGAATGTATACAAAAGTTTTGATCCTTTGAAAATGCTTTCAAGTTTGAAAGGTGTTTTGAAAGTGTTGGTGTTTAATTTAAAAATGGCAAGGATGTTTTGGTTTGAAAATGAGCAAGCAACTAGGAACAATCTACCTACTCAAAAGTCTTTCATGTTTATTTCCTCTTTCCTTTGACATTGTTATCTTACCATTGATTTGGTAAGTAACCATATCTTTAGATGTAAAAGGGACGGGTAAGGGTCATCGTATAGCCATGATTAGAAATGTTGTAATATATCTTTAGAATTTTCTTTAAGGGACTAAGATCATTTTTGAAAGGCAACCTTAATAGCGTCATCGAGGGACTATGATCTTGTATTTTGTTTGTTTTTGCTAAGATACCCCACATGCATAATATGGCCATTTTATAAGGCAACAAAATGGATTTACCCTAAGGGTGTATGTGTGCAAGTGTATTGGTTTACATGCTTGATTTGTCTTGATTAGGGTTTGCTATTTGTTGGTTTTAATCTTTCCATACAAACCCTAATTACTAGCATTTGTATATAAAGCATTAAATTGCGGGATATAAAAACACTAAGCTATTACATCATTAGGGGATGGGATATACAAATTACAAATGGGGAATTGCAAGAAATTAAAACCCTAATCATCTATTACAACCATATTGAATTTGAATAAATGTATAAGAAATGAAATGAATATAATGTACAAGTATGAATAGATAAGGAATGATTTTTTATGTATTAAAAGTCTTGACCTAATTAAATTAAAATAAGATAATTGACTAGAATAAAAAAATTAAAATTAAGTTAATAAAAGAAATTAATTTATTAAAGAAAACAAGTTTTTTAGGGTTTTTAAGAATTTAATTAAATTAGTAAATAAAATTAATCAAATAAAAGTCCTAAGTTCTAAATTGATTTTAATTTACAAGAAAAATAATATAATATAATATAATAATTAAACCTAAATATTAATTATTAAGAAAGAAATTAATTTATTAAGAAATATTTTTGTTCTTTTGATTTTATAAAACAAAATAAACTAAATAAGTGTAAAAATAATAAATAAAATATTTTTTTGGGTTTTTATTATTAATAATAAGAAATAATATTAATACTACTACTACTACTACTACTACTACTAATAATAATAATAATAATAATAATAATAATAATAATAATAATAATAATAATAATAATAAAGGAAAAGAAATATAATATAATAAGAAAATGAAAATGAAAACGAATTTGGGCCAGGGGGTGCTGAAATGAGATAGGGGTCAGAAAGAGAAAAAAAGTAATCAGGCCCATGTTGAGGCCCCAAACCTGTTCAAAAAAAAAAGAAACAGAAAAAATATGAAAAAAAGGAACAAAACGGACGCTGGGGCTCTAACCCAGGTCCGTTAGGTGAAAGGTGTGCGCTTTAACCTCTGGGATGGTGATACATTCGTTAACATTGGAACAACAATAAATACATCACATAACTTTCCCTGACTGCACTTCATCTTCAACCTCCAGCCAAAGGATCTATAACTTGCTCATTCTTCAACCATTTTCAAAAATGTAAATATGAAACTTGTGTATTTTTTACCACGAATCCAACCATATAACTAATTTAAACTAACATTCAAAGATAAAGATGAATTTATGAAAGTACCAAATCCTGACCTAAATGTTTCAGCAAGTTTAAACTTAAAATTCTTCATGCTCAAGCAACAAAAAGTAAATCTATGGACATGTATAGTTTCAGGGCAATGATATATACATTCTATCTTCACAAATGTAAGCCTAACAATGCCTATATGAATAGTTCAAAAGTCAGAAAACTCACCTTGCAAGAGGGTATCGTGTTTTGAGTTTGAGCAACTTTTGATGAGTTCCAGTGATTGGGTTAGCTTCCTCAAGTTCCCAGGAAGCTAATGTGATGCTTGGCTTGAGCTGAAAGTGGCTGAGGAGTTCTGGAGAAGTCAACTTGCAGAGCCCTGTTTTTGGTTATGGAGGTTGATGAAGATGGAGTTACAGTTATGAAACAGAGCCAGGGATGAGTTGTATTTGATGTTTAGAAGCTTTAGGAACAAAAAGGCTTGGAAACGCACGAGGGAGATGTGAGTTTCAAGTTTTTTGTCAGATTATGCAACGATGGAGTTTTTTGATACAATTATGAGTTTTTGTGTATTTAAGGGCTTAAGCATGCGTGTGTTTTGATGCAAATAACTTGTGCATGAGAAAGGAAAAGGATGTGAGGCTTGAGAGGGCCAGAATCACACAAGTACAAGTTATGGCTATGTTACTTGATTTTGAAGAAAAGTGAAAACATGGTTTCAAGGTAAAGTACAAGCATGGGATAACTTGTTAGAGGATTGAGACAAATTTCTTTTGGGTTATAGGTCGTGTATGATCATAAGAGAACAATTGCAAAGCTCAAGAACATATTTTGTGCATAAAGCTACTTTTCCAAAATGGCAATGTGCACTTTCTTCCCAAAATGGAAATAAGCATGGGCAATACATTGAATGCTTGAGTTGAAGCCTCTAACAGCTGTACCAAACATTAATTATGTAGTGCCAAGCAAGTTTTAGGCCTGTAAAGCAAAGATTGTGCAGCCTAGCATGGATTTGAATTCTTGTTCTTCATGAAAATGACCTATAATCCAAGAATGAAATGCCAACTTCATGTCCTCGATTCTCCTTGCTCAAACATGATCTCAAGGAGTTCTTGGACATTTTAGAAAGCTTGTAATGTTCTCTACAACCCCTATTTGAATCACTTTTTAAAATTCCCCTTATAACTATGTGAAAAATTGCCATGAAGTTAGCTCAAAATCCTGCCTAAACTAGGGCAAAATTTTCACTAAGTGTTTAGTTTCATGAACATGTATTCACAAAATCATAACTTGAAATCCATGCATTTCTAGGAGAAGTTGTGTAAAGAAATGTTGTATATCTCATTGAGATCTACAACTTTCATGTTTAAAGTTTCCTTTGAATCATCTTGCATCATGGTGAAAAATTGGCTCAAAGTGGTGAAAAATTTCTAAGTTTGAAAATTTTGACTTTTCAAAATGAAATCTTGACTTTTTGATTTCTTGATGAACAAATTTCATATTTTGACATGTTTTGATGAATTTTGATTTTTGACACTTGATTTTGACCAAAAAGTCAAAGTTTGACTTTTCAGTATGCAGTTGACTTTTGATCAGTTGACTGAAAATCAACTATCAATCAAATGACCTTGAGCAATGTTTTGGGTCATGCCATTAGGTCAAAATGATGAAATTGAAACCTTGAGATCATGTCTCAAACAAATTAACCATTTGCTAGGTCAAAAATCAGAAATTGCCCTTTCTCAATCAAAACCCTAATTTTGACCATTTTACCCTTTTGATGATCTGATCAAATTTCTTGAGGAATTGTGGTCCAAACTTGATAAAATGACATATATGAGTTCATAATGTTGATATGGGTAAAAGATTATGAAGTTTGACTGTAAATTGGCCATAATTGACTTTTTTCCCCAATATAGCTTATTTGTAGGTCAACTGATCAATTGACTGAGCAAAAATGTGATCCATGACCTTAAACTTGACATGAGTAATCTTGAGGGTCCATAATGATCCATGAAAGTCATATGAGGCATTAAAATTTCAATTATCCTTGTGCAACCTCAAACCCTAATTTCAGTCATCAGTGCTTAAGGAGGTGTCTTGAGCTGATCAACCCTTGTGCAGTCTTGAACCAAAGGAGATCTTGTGAGAAAATACTTGATAAATGAGAGGGAAAATTTTGGGGTACAACAGCTGCCCCTGTTCAATCTTCTTAAACCTGAAGAGTTAGATTGGTGGATCTGTCATTCGTGGCTTGAAGGTGGAAGATGATTGAACACTAGAGTGCCAAGAAATTTGCACTCGAAGATGAATTGTGAATGGGCTTATAGATTACATTTGGAAGAATGGGGGAGATTTGATGGAGATAGGCTTGTAGATGCCATCGAAAGGTGGCTGTTGACAGAAAATGGACTAAGTCTGAACTTGATTTCAACTGGAAAAGAATAAGAATAAATCTTTGGAGCGATTTATCTGAAACTAGCAGAAGTCTTGTATGTTGTTTGACTGGGAAGAATCAGAATAAATCTTGGAGTGATTTATCTTAACCAGAAATGTTCATTTGGTAAGTATCAGGATAAACCGCTGAGGGATTTAAAACTGAACCAAAAGAGGTCTTGAATATTCTTTAACTGGAGAGAATCAGAGTAGATCTTTGAGCGATTTATCTGAACCAGAGAAAGCGTCTGCTGGAAAGAATCAGATTAAACCGTTGAGAGATTTAAACTGAACCGGAAGGGATCTAGATAAGAATCAGAACAAATCATTGAGACATTTATCTGAACAAGAGAAGACGTCTGCGGGAAAGAATCAAAATAAACCGTTGAGAGATTTAAACTGAATCGGCAGGGGTCTGAAAGAATCAAAACAAATCTTTGAGAGATTTATCTGAACCAAAGAAGACGTTTGCGGGAAAGAATCAGAATAAACCATTGAGAGATTTAAACTGAACCGGCAGGGATCTGGAGAAGAATCAGAACAAATCATTGAGAGAGTTATCTGAACCAGAGAAGACGTCTGCGGGAAAGAATCAGAATAAACCATTGAGAGATTTAAACTGAACCGACAGAGGTCTGAAAGAATCAGAACAAATCTTTGAGAGATTTATCTGAACCAGAGAAGACGTCTGCGGGAAAGAACCAGAATAAACCATTGAGAGATTTAAACTGAACCGATAGGGGTCTAAAAGAATCAGAACAAATATTTGAGAGATTTATCTGAACTAGAGAAGACGTCTGCGGGAAAGAATCAGAATAAACCGTTGAGAGATTTAAACTGAACCGGCAGGGGTCTGAAAGAATCAGAACAAACCTTTGAGAGATTTATCTGAACCAGAAAAGATGTCTGCGGGAAAGAATCAGAATAAACCATTGAGAGATTTAAACTGAACCGGCAGGGGTCTGAAAGAATCAGAACAAATCTTTGAGAGATTTATCTGAACCAGAGAAGACGTCTATGGGAAAGAATCAGAATAAACCGTTGAGAGATTTAAACTGAACCGGCAGGGGTCTAAAAGAATCAAAACAAATCTTTGAGAGATTTATCTGAACCAGAGAAGACGTCTGCGGGAAAGAATTAGAATAAATCGTTGAGAGATTTAAACTGAACTGGTAGGGATCTGGAGAAGAATCAGAACAAATCATTGAGAGATTTATCTGAACCAGAGAAGACGTCTGCGGGAAAGAATCATAATAAACCGTTGAGAGATTTAAACTGAACCGACAGGAGTCTGAAAGAAATATCGGTTATATAGATGGTTGACCAGTGCTTTCTTGGGAATTGATCTGTAATTGACTTGTTTGAAAATTTGACGATAATTCTCTGTTGATTGATCTTTCCTAAAAAAGATGAAAAGTTAGTTGCATGCAATGTCATGATGTATGAAATTCATGGTGCAATGATGTTCTCAAAATAAATGATATTGTGTCGTATGTATTTGTGATATCAATGTTATGACGTATGGATGCAATGTATGGACACGTTAATTGTTATGCCGCGGTTAGGTATAAGGAGTGTAAGTCTTCATGTTTTGAAGTTGAAGTGTTGATGAGCTTTCATTTGTTAGAGAAATAAACTCTGTTGTGTAAGGGGAAACAATGTGTATTGCTTGCGGACCTTGTGAAATCCTGTTGGGGAATCCTGAGAAATTGGGCGACTTTTACTGAGGAATCTTTGGAGCTGTAACCGAAAGTTTTGTTCCGCCGAGGTGTGAGAGAACTTGATACCATTAGGATGCGTATTGGAGATATGATGGTGATCCTACAGTGGGATGCCCTGATTTTCGTTCTTGTTGGAAAAGGTACCTGCGGGGGATTTTATGGAATAGTCTAAAGATATTATCCTATTTCTTAAAGCCATTAGTGATTGTCTTTCTATTTTCTGTTTCTCTTTTTTGTCCATTTGTAAACAGTAGTCACGTTCAAATGCATATGTTCAAAAATAATCATTGGACATTTTCCCAAACAAAACACGGAAATAAAAGAAAAACGGATAGTTTTGCACTTTCAAAGGGATATCTTTGTATTAACTTGAATAAGTATTTTTATACAATGAAACGAACATCCTAGTGAGATAATGTCGTCGTAAAAAATGAAAATTGATACAAAGAAATATAGCTATGTGAAATAATCTCATGGGGTTCCCATTCTGCTATAGCTTTCGTGTCTCTGAGCATCTCATCCTCTTGCTGCCTTATCTGAAGTTGATTGGATTGATTAGACCCATTTGAATTTGTCAGTAGATGTTGAAGGTTGTCTGTAAGGTGATTTAATGGGACATAGTCATACGCTTTAATTCCCTAAATTTTTCCTGGACCGCCCTTTCGGGTTTTCAACTTGTCGGGTGTACATATTTTTTTGTTTGTATTTTATCCCTAATTTTTGCCCGAACCTTTGTGGTTCGCCAGGATGCCCTAATTTTTTTCCTAGGCTAATCGACCTAGAGGGTCTTTATTCATGCGTAGTATCTTTTGACTATGTTTGTGTTTACAGTGTATGAAAGGTCGTCGCCATCCATAGTGGTTAATATTATTGCTCCACCAGAGAATATGCTTTTGATCACAAATGGTCCCTCGTATGTAGGAGTCCATTTTCCCTTGGGATCACCTTGTGGTAATATGATACGCTTGATTACCAAGTCACCAACCTGATATACCTGACGTCTGACCTTTTTGTTAAAAGCTTTATTCATACGTTTTTGGTACATCTGGCCGTGACAGACAACCGTAAGCCTCTTCTCATCAATTAGGTTCAACTGGTCAAGTCGAGTTTGGATCCAATCATCTTCATTCAGCCCTGCATCCTTTATGATTCTCAGAGAAGGTATTTGGACTTCAATTGGTATAACAACTTCCATGTCGTATATCAAGGAGAAGGGAGTTTCCCCTATTGATGTGCGCGCCGTGGTACGGTAACCATGGAGATAAAATGGTAACATCTCATGCCAGTCTTTGTAGGTTACTGTCATTTTTTGTATGATCTTTTTGATGTTTTTATTCGCGGCTTCGACATCTCCATTCATCTTTGGCCGGTAAGGAGAAGAATTATGGTGCTGGATCTTGAATTACGCGCATAGTGCGGTGATCATAGTATTTTTGAGATTCATACCATTCTTTGTGATGATTCTTTCTGGGATACCGTACCGACATATGAGATTCTGTTTGATGAATTGGGCAACCACATTCTTGGTGACAGAAGCGAAAGAAGCTGCCTCAACCCACTTGGTGAAATAGTCAATGGCCACCAAGATGAAGCGGTGTCCATTATAAGCTCTAGGTTTGACTTCTCCAATCATATCAATGCCCCACATCGCGAATGGCCAGGGAGCATTCAGGATGTTTAGAGGAACTGGAGGCACATGTACTTTGTCAGCATAGATCTGGCACTTGTGAAAAGTTCGAGAATGCTGATGGCAATCTGCTTCCATGGTAGACCAGTAGTACCCCGCTCGTAGGATCTTTTTAGCCATCGTATGCCCACTAGAATGGGTGCCAAACATGCCTTCATGCAGGTCAACCATGATCTTTTTTGCCTCAACCTTGCCTATGCAATGAAGCAAAATAGAGTCGTGGTTGCGCTTGTAGAGAATGTCATTAATAAGGAAGAACTTAACAGAGAATCTTCTCAAGAACTTCTTATCATTGACTGAAGCTCCTTCCGGATGCTCTTGAGCCTCGAGATACCTCTTAACTTCATGGAACCAAGGCTTGTCCACTATCTCTTCAGTATCGATCTCGTGACAATAAGCTGGTTCATCCATCCGCTCAATGGTGATCTAGGAAGCCTCGTTACCCCACTTGAGTTTAAACATGGATGACATAGTGGATAGCGCGTCCGCTAGTTGATTTTATTCTTGTGGAAAAGGCTCAAAGGTAATTTTCTTGAAATGTGGGATTAATGTCAACACGTGTTCTCTGTAGGGGATGAGATTAGGGTGCTTCGTGTCCCATTATCCTTTGATATGACTGATGACTAAGGCTGAATCTCCAAATACACTTAAGGATTTGATTCCCAAATCTATGGCATCTTTGAGACCAAAAATACACGCTTCGTATTCTTCCATATTATTAGTACAGTTGAAACAAAGTCTTGCAGTGAAGGGAGTATGACATCCTTCAGGGGATATGATTACAACACATATGCCATTGCCGAGTGCGTTGGAGGCTCCGTCAAAAACCAAGGTCCATCAGGATCCTTGTTCAGGTCTGTCATATGGTATGAGTTTTTCAAAATTTCTTACTGACATGATGTCTTCATCTAGGAACTCGAATTTCATGGACTGATAGTCATCCACAGCCTGACGAGCAAGGTGATCGACTAACACACTTCCCTTTATTACTTTTTGGGTAGTGTACTGAATGTCGTATTCAGTTAGAATCATCTGCCATCTTGCTATTCTCCCAGAGAGGGCAGGCTTCTCAAATACGTATTTAATTAGATCTATCTTGGATATCAATAAGGTAGTATGGGTCAACATATACTGTCTCAGCTGGTGAGCAGCCCATGCCAGAGCGCAACAAGTTTTCTCGAGCAATGAATATCTTGTTTCACAGTCGGTAAATTTTTTGCTCAGGTAATATATAACATGCTCTTTTCGGCCAGACTCGTCCTGCTGCCCCAACACACACCCCCATTGAATTTTCCAAGACAGTTAGATACATGATTAAAGGTCTTCCCTCGACTGGCGGCATTAAAACAAGAGGCTCTTGAAGGTACTCCTTGATCTTGTTAAAGGCAGCTTGGCATTCATTATTCCATTTGTCTACTTGATCTTTCTTCAGTAATTTGAAGATTGGTTCACAAGTAGCAGTTAGGTAAGAAATGAATCTGGCGATGTAGTTAAGTCGTCCTAAGAATCCTCTGACTTCCTTATCGGTGCGAGGAGCAGGCATTTCTTGTATTGATTTTACCTTGGCAGGGTCCACTTTGATACCTTTACCACTGACAATGAAGCCTAGGAGTTTACCGGACCTCACCCCAAATGTGCATTTATTCGGGTTCAACCTTAGCTTGTATTTCTTTAGCCTTTCAAACAGTTTCAGCAAATGGTCAAGATGTTCCTCTTCAGTTTGAGATCTGGCTATCATGTCATCCACATAGACCTCTATTTCGTGATGGATCATGTCGTGAAATAGATCTACCATGGCGCGCTGATAAGTTGCCCCAGCGTTCTTCAACCCGAATGGCATAACCTTGTAACAGAAAGTGCCCCACTGTGTGACGAAGGTCGTTTTCTCCATGTCCTCAGGTGCCATTTTGATTTTATTGTAGCCTGAGAAACCATCCATGAATGAGAACACTTTATGATGTGCGGTATTGTCAACCAGAATATCGATATGGAGAAGTGGGAAATCATCCTTAGGGCTTGCCCTATCCAAATCTCGGTAATCCACACACATGCGTACCTTGCCGTCCTTTTTAGGCACTGGAACAACATTGGCGACCCATTGTGGATAGGAGGTGACGGCTAAGAATCCGGTGTTGAATTGTTTCATGACTTCAGTCTTGATCTTCTCTGACATGTCTGGCCGCATGCGACGGACTTTCTGTTTGACCGGAGGGCAGTCTTCTTTTGTCAATAGACAATGGACCACGATATCCATGTTAAGTCCTGGAATGTCTTTGTACGACCAGGAAAAGAACTCAACATAGTCATGTAGTAACTGAGTTAAGCGCTTCTTGACACTAGGTTCCAGATTGGATCCTACCTTGACTTCTTTCTTGTCCTCTTCGGTACCTAAGTTAACTATGTCAACCTGTTCTTCGTGGGGCTGTATGGCCCTTTCTTCCTGTTGTAGTAACCTGGCTAGTTCCCCTGGCACTTCACAATCTTCCTCACCTTCGTCTTCGGCTTGGTAGATCAAATTTTCAAAGTCATAAAAGGCCATAGCAGAATCGTTACCCATGGGATCCTGAGTGGATGTGGATCTGCATTTTGATATATGAGTGTGTGTGTAATAGCATAGCTATTATTGAAAAAATAAACATGTAGAAAAAGAAAAACAAAGAGCGTAAAGTTTGCATGCAAAAACGTCCATGATTCATTGATGACATATGAAAATGAAGCAACAGCCCTTACAAGTAGACGTTGTGCCTTGGGTAAGACACAAGGTTTTAAAAGTCTCAATTGTTTAATTATTATAAGTCTGACAAAAATTTAAATACAATTACTGCTAGATAAAAGTAATTGGGACAAAATATTTGGCTTCCCAGTTGGTGAGTCCTCCGTTGATGGTTGGGAAAATCCATTCTTCCAGGTCGTAGCTGTCATCACTATCCTCCACTGTGTTGACTCCATGGTTACTGATCCGCAAAGGTGGTCCCCCGGTACGAGCACGACGAACAGCTTTCTGGGCTCCTGAAGTGAAACCCAAACCAAATTTGTCAGATTTGTAGGGAATATTTGGGAGTTGGCCCAAAATAGTACACCCAACTTCTTCGACTACTGCCTTGGCATCTTTCAAAGAAGCCATCTTTAGTGGAGGTCTGGTAATCTTTGGAACTTGGGAAACAGTCTTGGTTGCTGTAACTGTTTGTGGGACTTCCTCGAAATGCTGACACGGAGTTTCAATGAATTCACCATCCATTTCCACGTATCTGAAGGAGTTCAGGTTACTCACCATATATTCCTCCTCTCCATGGATAGTGATGATTTTTCCCTTGGTTGGGTATTTTAGCATCTGATGTAATGTAGAGGTAACGGCAACATGAATATGAAGGGAGAATATCCATTACATAGAAAGTTGAATCAAAGGTTTGAGTTCTAACTTTTATGGGGATTCCCACCTCCCCATGTACCATTCTCTTAGAACCGTCGAAGGCCCTCACCACTATGTTACTGGGTTTTAAGGTCAAACCTTCACAGTCTAGTTTATCCAAATCCTTCTTAGGCAGCACATTCAAAGATGAACAAGTATCAACTAGGAGATGGGCCAAAGTTATGCCCCTGCATTCGACAGAGACATGCAACGCCTCATTGTGTTTCCTTCCTCTAGGTGTAAAATCAGCATCAGAAAAGCCCAAACCATTATCAGCGGTCAAACTGGCCACACAGTCTTGGAATTGGTCAGCAGAGGTTTCCTGTGGCACATGGGTAGTTTTAAGAAATTTCACCAAGGCCTTCGCATGAGCCTTGGAGCACAACAATAAAGTCAGCATAGAGATCTTCGAAGGATTCTGCTCTAGTTGTTCGACTACATTGTAGTCACTTCTCTTTATAATTTTCAAAATTTCTTCCATCTCCTTCTTGGAGGCTTCTGGGATAGATACTAATTGCGCCTTCATCCAGACAGGCTCAACCAAAATGCCTTTGCCCTGAGTCTCGGTCGACTCGGCGGTAGGGGTGTCGATAGGGGTAACCATAGGGACTGTAGTAGTAGTGTCAACAGGAACAAAAGCAGGGATGATCATATGATCGGTAACAGTTTTTAGAGGAGAAATCTCAGGGGAGAATGCTCTCCCACTTCGGGTTATTTTTATGGTTCCTGCAATGTTGGCGATGTCGGGGTCAGCCTTCTCAAAAACCGAGTCTTTAACAACTAGCCAATCCTGCTTGGCACCGTGATAGTAGAAGTCACTCCCATAGTTCCAAGGGACAGTTTTATCTGAGGAGTATGGGATCGGTCCTGGCATAGTAATTATCAGTGGAGTCACCTTAGGAACAGATGTAATCTTAACTGGTCTTTTGGTGGAGATCTTGGAAGGATTGGCGGAAATGGTTACTATTGAAACATCCTTGTAAGAAATGGTTGGAACGGGAGTCTTTTAAAACAAAATCTCTTTGTCATCCATCAGGCGCTGGACTCTTGCTTTCAATAAATGACAACCAGTTGGTAAGGATAAATAGAGGTGACAGCCTTTGCCACAACCCGAAATTAAACTGCCCTTCAACAGGTTCCTCTTGACGGTCAAGATAGGAGTAACAAGTTCATCAACAACAGTAACAAACACATCATCTTCAACAGCGTTAACATCACAACCATGCTTGGGCATAGGAACGGTGATAACATTTGGGATCTCAGGAGCATCAAATTTGATTTCTTTTGCCTCGAAAAGGTATTGCACCTTGTTTTTCAAAGCCCGACAGTTGTTGGTATCATGGCCTAGACTTTCTGAATGGTAAGCACAACGAGCATTAGGGTTGTAATGAGGAGAGGAGGTGTTGGGATTCTTCGGGGCTTCCTTCAAAGTTACCAGATTAGATCTCAACAAATGTGGCGGGACTTGAGACAGCGTCATATTTATCCGGGTAAATTGTCTTACTGGTCTTTCCGTTCTAGGCTGGTTGTTCCTTTGTTGGGTAGGTGCAGGCTTAGGGATCATGACGGACTCTACCATTGGACGGTGTTCAGTTCTGTCTTTATTCCTTTGAGGGTACACAACACCAACCTCTTTCTTCCTAATGAATGGTTTTCTCATGGCACTGGAGGATGCGTATTTTTGGATCTTCCCACTCTTAATCCCAGCTTCCACTCTCTCCTCAGACAATATTAATTCAGTGAAGTCAGCTGAGGAGCTTCTAATTAGATGATTAAAGAAAGGACCGAACAGGGTACCCAAAAACATGTCTACTAGATCCCTGTCAGACAGGGGAGGCTGGACTCTTCCCGCTATGTCCCTCCATTTCTGAGCGTAGTCTTTGAAACCCTCGTTCGAACCCATAGTCAGACTTTGGAGTTGAGTACGGGTGGGAGCAAGGTCTGCGTTGTATTGACACTGTTTATAGAAAGCAGCAGCGAGGTCTTCCCAATTATGGATACTGGCCCTCTCCAGTTGATAAAACCAATCTAGCTGAGTCCCGGATAGACTATCCTGAAATAAGTGGATCCACAAATCTCTGTCAGCAGTGTGAGGCTGTATCTTCCTCACATAAGATTGGAGGTGCATCTTGGGACACAAAACCCCGTCGTACTTAGCAAACACTGGTGCCTTGAACTTTGGTGGAATAACAATCCCAGACACCAAACCCAGCTCTTCAAAGTCCAGCCCAGGCACTTTTTGAATCTCCATTGCACTTAGACGTTCTTCCAGATGTTTGTACTTCTCATCAACTAGAGAATACTGCTCTTCAGAGTAATTATTCTCTTCTTTCTCTTCAGATTCTAGATGGTCAATCACTTTCTTGTTTTTCTCTTCTTTATTATCCTTTTCACCTGATGATGTTGCAAAGTCTAGGGTCTATCTGGATGGCCCTGGGAACCTTCTTCCTAGATTCAAAACACCGATTGATTTCTTTGCTTTCTTCTTCTTTTCTTCGATCAGTAAAGTTTTCAAATCCTCTTGTCCTTTTGCCAAAGTCAAGAACATTTGTTGAAACTGAGCATTCTGCGCTTGGAGATCTTTTATCGTCTGTTCTATGTCCATCTTATTGGAATAAACAGTAGAAAGATGAGGAGACTTGTTGTAAGAAGTCTGTTTATGTGATGATGAATGAAGATGCATATGCAATGATTTCAAGGAAATTAGAGATTTAAATTTGCTTTAGACAAAAAGGAACACATGTTATATTAATAAATCAAAGTTTGAGTACATCATGCCTCTTTGGGCTTACAAAGAAATACAAAAACTCTAAAATAAAAAAGTTGAACGCATCCTCTCTGGTGTGATGTAGGCGTTCAGACTCCGCTCCTCATGAAGCTGCTTGGTGAGTTCCAGAACTTTCTTCTCGCTGGCATAGAATTGGGTCTCGAAAGTGTCTCTCTCCACCTTAAGCTCTATCCAATCCCTTTGCAAGTCTTCAAGAGAGGTGGGCATGTTAGGATGCAGGATAGTGTATGGGACATCTCCTTTCACAACATACTCTTTGATAACCGGGAGAATGGAGGGGTAAGGCATCATAAGACTTTGATTACGGGCTCGTACCCATTTGAGATAAGGCTCAAGAGGGATGGAATTCTTATGCCCAAACGTCTTTCTATCTACCTTGTTCAACATCCTCCAAGCTCAAATAAACCTCTGGCGGTGACCTTGATCATCATTCTCGTAGTCAAATACCAACCCTTGAATAAGCATCTCACGTGGACCATCCCTTCGGGCGTAACCAAATTGTCTTAAGGCTAAGCAGGGGTTGCAGGTGATACCTCCTCTAATGCCAAGTAAGAGGACAATAGGGAATTCTCCACAACGGTCGATGATAGTAACACTCTCCACAGATCGGGAACACCAATGAATATCTGAATGTCTGAGCATCATCAACCTATGTGACCACCTTGAACCTTGCTCGTTCTTCAATACAGATCAGGGAAGATGCACAATAAACCATCTTGCCAAGAGAGGAGTACAACACATAAGGATACCTCTTTTCCTCATAGGCGAGTGTGAAAATAATGTAAGATGTCTCCTAATAAATTAGGCACCGGGTTACAAGACATGAAGGTTTTGACGACGTTCATATCTATGAGTTGGTCAGGATTTGGGAACAAAACCATCCCATAGATGAGGAGAGCCACAATTTCCTCAAAAGCTTGCAAGTCCAAGGAGTTCCAACAGTTTTGAGCTTTCTCAAACAAGAACTTGGCTAAGAAACCTTTGACACCACTCCTTGTTTCCCAATTAGTTGTGACATCAGACGGTTGCAAGTGTAGGGTTTGAGCAATCTCTTCTGGTTTTGGATCTCTTTCCGTACCGTTGAAGGGTAGTTGATTGAGAATGGGAATCCTCAAGAGTTGGGAGAATTCTTCCAAAGTTGGCACAAGTTGATAATCGGGAAATGTGAAGCAATGGTGTAGAGGATTAAAGAATTGGAAGAGCATATTCAACATATCCTCATCAGTGTTGGAGGTAACCAAGTTTAGGAGGCGACCATGTCTTTCGGTAAATGGAGAATTCTCAGGAACCCTTGATGCTAACTCTTTAAGTTGAGGAGGGATCCTTACGAGATTGACTTGAATGGTTTTCCTGTGAATAAAATCCATGTCCTACAAAACAGAACAGAGATAAATCCCAAAATCCTTGAAATGGTTAGTGAGTATGAGTATGATGTTATGATGTTTATGATGTTATGTACAAGTAAATGTATACAAACAAAACACACAAGTCCTTAGGTTTAGGCTTGCATGGAGTCTCATAGGTAAGTACCCTCTTGAAGTTTAGTTGGCTCAAACCTGTCCTAACAATAGTAATCGGGTTCTAAGGGAGCTCAATATCACTGGTTTGTTTCCTCGGGCATTGTTTCAGCGTAAGCCTCTTTAATGGCGACCGAAATATCCCAAAAAACTAAACCTCAATGAGTGTAGTATCGAGTATCTACCAACTTCGGATTGCACCAAAATCGGTCATCTCACTACGTCCTAATGGCCAAGTTGGTCAAGTAAAGGTTCTAGAAGTTAGTCAGTGTTTCATGACATTACTCAACGGCCCCGTATTCTCCTTGACTACTCAAGGGCTACCGGTACCCACAAATATGTCACACTAACATAGCTATTTCTTAGACCATGTCGGTATACCCTGCATAGTTTCCATAATGTATTTCTACTTACCTATAAGGTATGCCAAATCCAGGTAGAGGATTCAAACCAAAACAAAGAACCAAAATGTAAAGCATACAAGTCAAACAATGAAAGCAACTAAATATGATCTAGCCCGAAGGTAACCACAATTTTAAAATTTCTTCTCCAGCAGAGTTGCCAGTTCTGTAACACGGTGGGAGAACTGACTTGGTTGTTTTGCATTTTATCGCAATTGTGCGGTTAGCTAGAGTCACCACCAACTTTTCTTTTATCCAAAAGGAAAGACTGAAAAGAACAGGAAAGACCTTTGAGATGTTTTCTTGAGTTCGGGGGGTAGATTATGAAAAGGGAAGGTATTAGCACCCTTTTCATCTGTAGTTATCTACGGGCACTTAGTTGCTTGCTAGATCACTTAATTTTGTTTGAAAATGTGCTTTGTGTGTTTTTTTAAAGTATTTTGAAAAGGGCGCCATCGTTTAGGCAAACTTTGTAACGATTCTCGTTCGTAATAATGTATATAAAAGTGTTAATCCTTTGAAAATGTTTTCAAGTTTGAAAGGTGTTTTGAAAGTGTTGGTGTTTGTTTTGAAAATAGCAAGGATGTTTTGGTTTGAAAATGAGCAAGCAACTAGGAACAATCTACCTACTCAAAAGTCTTTCATGTTTATTTCCTCTTTCCTTTGACATTGTTATCTTACCATTAATTTGGTAAGTAACCCTATCTTTGGATGTAAAAGGGACGGGCAAGGGTCATCGTATAGTCATGATTAGCAATATTGTAAGATATCTTTATCATTTTCTTTAAGGGACTAAGATCATTTTTGAAAGGCAACCTTGATAGCGTCATCGAGGGACTATGCTCTTGTATTTTGTTTGTTTTTTTCTAAGATACCCCACATGCATAATATGACAATTTTATAAGGAAACAAAGTGGATTTACCCTAAGGGTGTATGTGTGCAAGTGTATTAGTTTACATGCTTGATTTGTCTTGATTAGAGTTTGCTATTTGTTGGTTTTAATCTTTCCATACAAACCCTAATTACTAGCATTTGTATATAAAGCATTAAATTGCGGAAAATAAAAATACTAATCTATTACATCATTAGGGGAAGGGATATACAAATTACAAATGGGGAATTGCAAGAAATTAAAACCCTAATTATCTATTACAACCATATTGAATTTGAATAAATGTACAAGAAATGAAATGAATATAATGTACAAGTATGAATAAATAAGGAATGATTTTTTATGTATTAAAAGTCTTGACCTAATTAAATTAAAATAAGATAATTGACTAGAATAAGAAAATTAAAATTAATTTAATAAAAGAAATTAATTTATTAAAGAAAACAAGTTTTTTAGGGTTTTTGTGAATTTAATTAAATTAGTAAATAAAATTAATCAAATAAAAGTCCTAAGTTCTAAATTGATTTTAATTTACAAGAAAAACAATATAATATAATAATTAAACCTAAATATTAATTATTAAGAAAGAAATTAATTTATTAAGAAATGTTTTTGTTTTTTTTATATTTTATAAAACAAAATAAACTAAATAAGTGTAAAAATAATAAATAAAATATTTGTAGGGTTTTTATTAATAATAATAATAATAAATAATATTAATAATAATACTAATAATAATAATAATAATAATAATAATAAAGCTAAAGAAATAATATATAATAAGAAAAAGAAAATGAAAATGAATTTGGGCCAAGGGGTGCTGAAATGAGACAGGGGTCAGAAAGAGAAAAAAAGTAACCAGGCCCATGTTGGAGGCCCCAAACCTGTTCAAAAAAAAAGAAACAGAAAAAATATGAAAAAAAAGGAGCAAGACGGACGTTGGGGCTCAAACCCAGGTCCGTTAGGTGAAAGGCGCGCGCTTTAACCACTGGGGTGGTGATACATCCGTTAACATTGGCACAACAATAAATACATAACACATAACTTGCCTTGACTGTACTTCATCTTCAACCTCCATCCAAAGGATCTGTAACTTGCTCATTCTTCAACTATTTTAAAAAATGTAAACATGAAACTTGTGTATTTTTTTACCACGAATCCAACCATGTAACTAATTTAAACTAACATTCAAAGATAAAGATGAATTTATGAAAGTACCAAATCCTGACCTAAATGTTTCAGCAAGTTTAAACTCAAAATTCTTCATGCTCAAGCAACATAAATGAAATCTATGGACATGTATAGTTTCAGGGCAATGATATCTACATTCTATCTTCATAAATGCAAGCCTAACAATGCCTATATGAATAGTTCAAAAGTCAGAAAAATCAACTTGCAAGAGGGTATCGTGTTTTGAGTTTGAGCAACTTTTGATGAGTTCCAGGGATTGGGTTAGCTTTCTCAAGTTCTCAGGAAGCTAATGTGATGCTTGGATTGAGCTGAAAGTGGCTGAGGAGTTCTGGAGAAGTCAACTTGCAGAGCCCTGTTTTTGGTTATAGAGGTTGATGAAGATGGAGTTACAATTATGAAACAGGGTCAGGGATGAGTTGTATTTGATGTTTAGAAGCTTTAGGAACAAAAAGGCTTGGAAACGCACGAGGGAGATGCGAGTTTCAAGTTTTTTGTCACATTATGCAACAATGGAGTTTTTTGATACAGTTCTGAGTTTTTTGTGTGTTTGAGGGCTTATTCATGCGTGTGTTTTGATGCAAATGACTTGTGCATAAGTAAGGAAAAGGATGTGAGGCTTGAGAGGGTCAGAATCACACAAGTACAAGTTATGGCTATTGTTTTACCCCAAATTTTTCCCTCCCATATTTCTTAACACATGGCAAGTGAGGTCCCCAAATTGCTCAGGGAAGTTCAAGAATTGACCAGACAAACTCTCTCCTAAGTCAGTATACCTCAAATTAGGGCTTCCATCTTCATCAAGATGTGTGAACCACAAAGGACTCAAATGCTCACCATTGTCCTAATATGTTTTCAAGATCATCCATATCAAGTTTCAAGCCTTGCAGAAGAAGTTTGCTCAATCAATTGCTCAAATGCCTGAAAATCAACTGTACTAGGTCAAAAGTCAATTGTGGCCCACATACAGTCAAACTTCATGGATAGAAAGGGTGCTAACACCTTCCCTTTTCTATAATCTAACCCCCGTACTCAAAATCTCGAAAAAGGATTTTTCTGTACTTTTTTCATTTCCGATTGGATGAAATAAAAGCCGGTGGCAACTCTTGCTTACCGCGACATTTTGCAAATAAAAAAATGCAAAACGCAAACCAGTAAAAACAGTCGGTTCTGCCATCGTATCACATCTATGTTACTTGATTTTGAAGAAAAGTGAAAACATGGTTTCAAGGTAAAGTACAAGCATAGGCTGACTTGTTAGAGGCTTGAGACAAATTTCTTTCGGGTTATAGGTCGTGTATGATCAGTAGAGAACAAGTGCAAAGCTCAAGAACAGATTTTGTGCATAAAGCTACTTTTCCAAAATGGCAATGTGCACTTTCTTCTTAAAATGGAAATAAGCATGGGCAATGCATTGAATGCTTGAGTTGAAGCCTCTAACAACTGCGCCAAACATTAATTATGGAGTTCCATGCAAGTTTGAGGCCTGCAAAGCAAAGATTGTGCAGCCTAGCATGGATTTGAATTCTTGTTCTTCATGAAAATGACCTATAATTCAAGATTGAAATGCCAACTTCATGCCCTCGATTCTCCTTGCTCAAACATGATCTCAAGGAGCTCTTGGACATTTTAGAAAGCTTGTAATGTGCTCTATGACCCCTCTTTGAATCAATTTTGAAAATTCCCCTTAGAACTATGTGAAAAATTGCCATGAAGTTAGGATAAATCCTGCCTAAACTAGGGCAAAATTTTCACTAAGTGTTTAGTTTCATGAACATGTATTCACAAAATCATAGCTTGAAATCCATGCATTTCTAGGAGAAGTTGTGTAAAGAAATGTTTTATATCTCACTGAGATCTACAACTTTCATGTTGAAAGTTTCCTTTGAATCATCTTGCATCATGGTGAAAAATTGGCTAAAAGTTGTGAAAAAATATGAAGTTTTCAACACTTAGAAAAATTTCTAAGTTTGAAAAATTTGACTTTTCAAAATGAAATCTTGACTTTTTGATTTCTTGATGAACAAGTTTCATATTTTGACATGTTTTGATGAATTGTGATTTTTGACACTTGATTTTGACCAAAAACTCAAAGTTTGACTTTTCAGTATGCAGTTGACTTTTGATTAGTTGACTGAAAATCAACTATCAATCAAATGACCTTGAGCAATGTTTTGAGTCACGCAATTAGGTCAAAATGATGCAATTGAAACCTTGAGATCATGTCTCAAACTAATTAACCATTTGCTAGGTCAAAAATCAGAAATTGCCCTTTCTCAGCCAAAACCCTAATTTTGACCATTTTGCCCTTTTGATGATCTGATAAAATTTGTTGAGGAATTATGGTCCAAAATTGATCAAATGACATATATGAGTTCATAATGTTGATATGGGTCAAAAATTATTAATTTTAACTGTAAATTGGCCACAATTGACTTTTTCCCCAATACAGTTGATTTTTAGGTCAATTGATCAATTGACTGAGCAAAAATGTGATCCATGACTTGAAACTTTACATGAGTAATCTTGAGGGTCCATAATGATCCATGAAAGTCATATGAGGCATTAAAAGTTCAATTATCCTTGTGCAATCTCAAACCCTAGTTTCAGTCATTAGTGCTTAATGAGGTGTCTTGAGCTGATCAACCCTTGTGCAGTCTTGAATCAAAGGAGATCTTGTGAGAAAATACTTGATAAATGAGAGGGAAAATTTTGGGGTACAACAAAACCTTTTTATGTAAGTAACAAAAAATCATGGAGGATGTACGGCGTAGACCGATATGGACAAAGTGATAGCTATGTTAGCGCGATACTCTGGCTTGTACTAATGTTCCTTGAGTCAATCAAGGATAACATTAGGCTTCCTTATAGTGTCATTAAGCGCTAACCGACCTTTAGAACCTTTAATTGACTCTTCCTATGCCATTAGAAAGTAGTGATATGGACGACTTTAGTTCCGACCGAAGATTGGTTGATACTCGATACTACACTCATTGAGATTGTACTTTTGGGATATTTTGGCTGCAATACTTCAGTGTTTGAGCTAAAACAATTCCTTAAAGAAAGGTCAGTGATATGAGGCTCCTTAGGACCCAGTTACTATTAATAGGATAGGTTGAGCCAACTAAACTTCAAGAGGGTACTTACCTATAAACTCCATGCAAGCCTAAACCTAAGGAATCGTGTGCTTTGTTTTTATATGATTATTTGTACATAAAGACTTGTTTGCTTTGTTCACTTGTACATAACATCATAAAATCATACCATATCATTTCCACTGACCATTTCAAGGATCTCAAGGGCATGTGATGTAGGGACATGATGAACTAAACGTCCATCAAGGGGCAAGAGGATTTATTTTCCTCTAACCAAACACCGTCAAAGACCAAAGCACGATAACTTGAGTCAAGGGCTATGACCCACTTGACATGGTGAGCTTGATTCTCATGGAAGGACATACAACGATACGAACTTCTCCAATCAAAGTTGTGATCAAAGTTCAACTTCTAACATATTCTTGTGTTTACCCTGCGAAATCCTTGAAAACATTTTATCTACATATCATGCATCATGTCATGGTAGGTTTTCCCCACACATGTTTCTCATCTGCTTACTGTTTATTTCAGTAGAGATGGTTCTCGAACAGAATATTAAGGATATTCAAGCACAAAATTCTTAATTCCAACAGATGTTCATGGCTCTGGCTAAGGGGCAAGAGGACCTAAAGACTCTCATTCTGAAAGACAAGAAGAAAAAGGCAAAGAAACCAGTGGGTGTCCTGAATTTGGGAAGGAGATTCAGAGAACCAGCAAAACGAGCTATAGAATTCGCAACTCCGTCAAATGAGGGGGACAATCAGGAAGAGAAGATAAAAGAAGAGGACCACAGTCTGGGGTCTGATGAAGAAGAGGTTGATTATGCTAAAGAGCAATATCCTTCTGCTGATGACAAATATAAACAGCTGGAGGATCGTCTCAACGCCATAGAAATTCAGAGAGTACCTGGTCTGGATTTTGAAGAATTAGGTTTGGTTGTTGGAATGGTCATTCCACCAAAGTTCAAGGTTCCTGCATTTGCTAAATATGACGGGGTTTCATGTCCTAAGCTGCATCTAAGGTCTTATGTCAGGAACATCCAACCTCACACCGCTGATAGGAATTTTTGGGTGCACTTCTTCCAGGAAAGTTTATTGGGGACTCAATTGGAATGGTTTTATCAGCTGGAAGGAACTAACATCTGCAACTGGGGGGATATAGCTACTTCTTTCTACAGGCAGTACCAATACAATGCTGACCTCGCTCCAACCCGTACATAACTTCAAAGCATGTCTATGGGTTTCATTGAGGGCTTCAAAGATTATGCCCAGAAATGGAGAGATCTTGCAGGAAGAGTCCAGCTTCCTCTGTTTGATAGAGAGCTGGTATATATGTTCTTGGGTACTTTGTCAGACCCATTTTTAACCATATGATCAGAATCTCTTCAGCTGGGTTCACTGAGCTGATATTGATAGGCGAAAGAGTAGAAGCTGGCATCAAGAGCGGTAAAATTTAAAGGGGTGCATCTTCAAGTATAGGGAAGCAACCTTTCATTGGGAAGAAGGAAGTTAGTGTTTTTTATGCTAGAGGTAACCACAACCTATCTGTGGGAGATGTGTTAATCTCTAATCTTACGATTGTGCAACCGCGTCAATAGGGGAATCAGCATAAGAAGGTCACGCCTAAAAGACAATTCACCAAGATCAACATGTAACTAACTCAAGCGTTATAGCACATGTTGAAGGCAGAGCTGATTACATTAAAGGCTTCTCTCTGGAATCCCAATACTTCTGCTCCTAGTTACCACCCTAATGAAAGGTGTACATACCATTCCGACAGTCATGTACAATGGTTGTTGGGCTTTGAAGAACAAAATTCAAGATATGATTGACGCCAAGGAGATTGAATTCGACCCTCCTGAAGCTCCCAGTGTGATCACTGCTCCCATGCCAAATCATTGAGAGCGTCCAATTCATTTTTGAATTTTCAGTTGTAATTTATTTTGTTTGTTAGAACACTTATCTGTTATGTCAAACTTTGTTTTCATTAATGCATTACATGTGTTTGTCTTGAATTAATTAATTCATTGTCACTATGTTTAAACTGTGCTTTCTACTCCTTTTTGTGATATTCAACTCTCGATTACAAGCTATAAGCCTTTAGAGGGAGGATGACGAAAAAAATACCATAATCTCATACAATATGCTTTTAGACAGACCTTGCTGACGATGTACATGCGTTCTTTTAATCCCTAAACACTGGAGTTATAAGGAAGATAATCCTTATTCAACCCCCTTTGATCCTAAGAAGTAGGAGTTTTCTTTTTCACACAAATTGAAATCTTTAATCAAAACCCGGGGCATGGTAGTCTCTCATTTAATTCAAATGCGTGTTCAATCGCAAGCTTTCACTTCATACATAATAAATGACATCAAAAACATCCTTTTAAATCAAAAGACGATGATGGTTCCCCGTAAATAGGTAGTTAAAATAAAATCCCACTGAGTCAAAACCTACGAAGGAGACTTAAAAAAAATAGGGCATCCCGCTGGCTGTAATCTCAAAACAAGAACAATCAGGCAAAAAATAGGGACAGTAAATCAAAAAAGGAGGTCGCTACAAATCCTTAGCAATAGAAAAATGTTGCAAAATGACTGCCTTCTCTAACAAACTTAACTTGTCTGAACCATCACCAAAACGTCATTCCAGACTCAATTGGAATTCAAATTGCACAATTAACTGAGTATAGTGCTAAAGAGAATCATGAAGGACGGGAGGGTACAAATAAACTTTAAGCCTTATACTTTGTTTCTTAAAAATGTGAACCAGGCCACGTTACAACCCCTTAAAAGTCCTAGTTGAAGCATAGGTTAGTTCAAAAGCATATTGTTACAAAAGGTATCCTGACTCCTGTAAGACTTATTGTAAATCTCGAGTTGAATTCATATTCCTACAAAACTATTTTATTTGTTAAAACTGTATTTTCAAAACTTCAAGACAAACATAAACTTTGCATTATTTGAATATCACTGTTTGCATATAGCTAATTGTTTGACGAAGGAGAAATTCACACGATGAATATCCAGTGAACAAAAACTCTCTCAAAAAACAAATTCACTTCAAATGGAAAAACACTTTCAATGACAAACTCTCTGTGATACGGTGGGAGAACTTACTTGGGTGTTTTGTGTTTGATTGCAAATGTTGCAGTTAGCAAGAGTCGCCACCGACTTTTCTTTTATCCAAAAGAAAAGGTGAAAAAGCACAAGAAAGACCTTTGAGATTGTTTTTTGAGTTCGGGGGGTAGATTATGAAAAGGGAAGGTATTAGCACCCTTTTCATCCATGGTCTTCCATGGGCTCTTAATTACTTGCTAGATCACTTGCTTTTGTTGTTTGAAATTGTGTTTCATGTGGTTTTGAAAGTATTTTGTAAAAGCGGCCATTTGTTTAGACAATCTTTGTAATGATTCTCGTTCGTAAGAATGTATACAAAAATGTTTGTCTTTTTGAAAATATTTTCAATGTTTGTAAGATGTTTTTGAAATGTGGGTGTTTGTTTTGGAAAATAGCAAGGATAGTTGTTTGAAAATAGAGCAAGTAACTAGAAGTAATCTACCTACTCAAATGTCTTTCTTGTTCATTTTCTATTCCTTTGACATTGTTGTCTTACCATTGATTTGGTAAGCAACCCTATCTTTGGATGTAAACGGGATCAGTGTGGGTCATCGTATATCCCTGATTAGCAATGTTGCAAAGTATCTCAGCATTTTTTTGAGGGACTAAGATCATTTTGTAAGGCATCTTAGAATAGCGTCATCGAGGGACTATGATCTTATATTTATTTGTTTTGCCAAGATACTTCATATGCGTAATATGGATATTTTATATAAGGCAACCAAGTGGAGAAACCCTAAGGATGCTTGTGTGCAAGTGTGTTACTTTCATGCTTTGATTTTGTCTTGGATTTAGGGTTTTATATTTGATTTATTTTTATCTTGCCATTCAAACTCTAATTACTAGCATGGTATATAAAAGCGGTAAATTGCGTAATTTAAAGATTACTACGCTATTACAACATTTTATGGGAAGGGGGAATACAAATTGTGAATGGGAATTTGCAATAATGTAAATCTAATTAAGCTATTACAACCAGATTGAATTTGTACAAATATTTGAATAAACAATATACAATATAAATTAAATATGCAATGATATGTATATGCGAGAAAAAAGATTTTGTTTTGTTTTTATGTGAAAAGGAGTTTTGAACTAAACCTAATAACTTAAGAAAAGGAAATTAATTCTTGAAAAAAAGTTAACCCTAATTTCTAATTTAAAAGAAAATAAATTTCTTTAACTATTATTTTTGTGTATTTTTTGTCTTAAAATAATAAAATATTTTATGAAAATATTTAGTCTCTTTATATGTCAAAAATAACTATTTATAAGTATGAAAGAAACAGAATAAAATATATTTAAGTTTATTTTATTTTGAAAGTTTGTTTAAGAAAAAGTAATTAGTATATATAGTTAAAATAAAATATATTTTTTATGTAAAAATAAAATAGAATAAATCAAAATACAATATTTATCATATTTATATTTTTCATGATTTTTATGTGTTAAAGAAAATATTTAATAAACATAAATGAAAATAAAAAAAACAAATAAATAATATATATGGGCCAGGGGGTATCCTGAGTAATCAAGTGGTATTATGTTAGAAATAAAACGCTAGGCCCAAGTGTTGAAGCCCATCCTGCAAACAGCCAAAAAAAGATGAAAAATGTGAAAAAAAATGCAAAATGGCAGGCACCAAGGCTCGAACCCATGACCTTGGCATTCTCAGCATGCTGCCTTGCCACTGGGGTGGCTGTACATCCGTTAGTTTATATGAAACAAGAAAAACATAACATAAAAAGCTTCCTTTGCCTTGTACTTCGTCTTCTTCCTCTACCTAGCCAGACCAAGCATATCTCTCTCATTTCTCCATGAAAATGGAAACTTCTAACATGAAAATGGTAGTATTCTTTCCCACAATTACAGACATGTAACTTATGGAAACTAATAATCAAAGATCAAAACGAATTTTAAAGGCCCTAATTTCAAACCTAATTTTTACAAAAAATTGAATTCTAAAATTCTCTATACATAATGATCAGAAATGAAATCTATGCACATGGTTGGCTTTAGCATAATAATATCTATATTTTCCTTTCATAAATCGTGGCCAATGGATGCCTGTATGAAGAGATAAAAGTTGGAGTTCTTACCTCTTTCAGCTGAGATCGTGAATGTAGTTTAAGTGAGATTTATGAAGGCCTGGAGATTCCTTTAGCTTGCTTGAACCTCCCTGAGTGTGTTCCAATCCTTAGCTTGCTTTGAAAGGGTCTGAAACTCTCTATCCAAGTCAACTTGCAAGCTTGAAAAGCAAAAATGGCAGATGGAGAAGGAGGTGTTACAGTGGAGGGATGATGGCCTGGAACACTTAGATATGAGGTAGGTAAAGTTTTTGAATGATTAAAACTTGAACGCACAAGCAAATTTGTGGATTGCTATGCTTGGAAACAAACTGCAAGTTTTGACAGTTTTTTGGTGAGAGGGAGTTTTGGAGTGTCTTAGGCCTTTAGAAACCGTGTTCTAAGTTGTAATGTGTTTCTGTATTAGTATAGAGAAGGTTTCTCATCCACTCCACCACAGATTTCTAAGTTGTGTCCTTTTTGCACTCTTGCTTGCTTTTGAAGCCAAGTGAGAAGACAAGTCTCTACATGCCTGTACAGGCCTGCTTGGAGTTGGTACAATCTCTATACAAATTTCTTTAGGTTTTTAGGATTTGTGTATGCAGAGAGAACAAGTTCAATGCTCAAGAATTGAAAAGTTGCAAAAGTTATGCTTTTCCAAAATGGCAATGGCAACTTTGTGCCATTTATGGAATTAACGCTTGGAAAAAGACTCTTGTGCTTGGATTAAGGCTTTGTAAACTGAGTAAGCATTAAATTATGGAGTGAGAAACAAGTTTGAGGCCTGTAAAGCAAGGATTAGGCAGCATAGGTTCAGATTAGAGTTTTGTTCTTCATGAAATGGCATGAATTCAAAGTGAGAAATTGCCAACTTCATCTCTTCGATTCTCCCTACTCAAAAATGATATCAAAGAGTTCTTGGACATTTTGGAAAGCTTGTAATGTGCTCTATAACTCTTCTTTGAAATGCATTTAAATATTCCTCGTGGAACTAGGGGAAACATTTCCATGAAGTTGGGTAAAAAACATCCCTAAATTAGGGCAAAATTTCACTAAGTTATTTTAGTTCATGGGCATGTATTCACAAAATTATATCTTGAGATCCAAGAATATTTAGGGAAAAATGTGTGAGGAAAAATTGTAGATTTCATGGAGATCTACAACTTTCATGTTGGGAACTTCCTTTGAATCATTTTGTAACATGGTGGAAATTTGGCTTAAAGTTGAGAAAAAATAAGAAATTTTCTATACTTAGAAAAATTTCTAAGTTAAGAAAATTTCAAATTTTAAAACCAAATCTTCAATATTTGATTTCTTGATGAACAAGTTTCACATTTTGACATGTTTTGATGAATTGTGATTCTTGGCACTTGATTTTGACCAAAAAGTCAAGGTTTGACTTTTCATTATACAGTTGACTTTTGATCAGTTGACTGCAAATTTCAGTTGTCAATCTAATGAGATTGCAATGTTTTGAACCATGTAATTAGGTCAAGATGATACAAATGAAACCTTGTAATCATGCTTCAAATCAATTTGTCATTTTCTAAGTCAAAAATCAGAAATTGCCCTTTCTCAGTCAAAACCCTAATTTTGACCATTTTCCCCTTTTGATGATTTGATCAAATTTCTTGAGGAATTGTGGTCCAAACTTGATTAAATGATACATATGGGTCTAAAATGTTGGTGTGGATAAAAAATTATGAGGTTTGACTGTAAATTGGCCATGGTTGACTTTTTCCCCAATACAACTGATTTTTAGGTCAACTGTCTAATTGATTGATCAAAAATGTGGTTCAAGGCTTGAAACTTCTAATGAGTAATCTTAGGGGTCCACAATGATGTTTGAAAGTCATATGAAGCATGTATAGTCCAAAAATACTTGAGCAAACTCAAACCTTAATTTTGTGTCATCGGTGTAAGATGAAATATCATGAGCTGACCAAACCCGAATCCAGTCTTGAGTCAAAGAGATCTTGTGAGAATAATCTTGATAAATGAGAAGGAAAATTTTGGGGTACAAGAGTTTCCCCTGTTCAATCTTCTTAAACCTGAAGGTTAGATTGGCGAGCTTTTCCATTCGTGACTCGAAGGTGAAAGACGATTGGACACTAGAGTGCCCATAAATTTGCACTCGACGATGTGTAGTTGAGGGAATGGGATTAAAGATGTCGTTTGGAGAAGTGATAGAATCTTGTTAGATATGGGCTTGTAGATTCCATCCAAGAATGTTTGTTGAATTGTAAGTTGTAAGTTGAAAGAATAAGTATCAGAATGGTGTCCGTGTTTGGGACATATCTGAACTGTATCTGAAAGGTTGTATCTAGACGAGTATCAGAATGGAATCCATGTCTGGAGTGTATCCCTACTGTATCTGAAAGTTGAATCTGAATGAGTATCAAAATGGCATCCGTGTCTGGAGCATATATGAACTGTATCTGAACTTGAAATCTGAATGAGTATCAGAATGGCATCCGTGTCTGGACCGTATCTGAACTGTATCTGAACTTGAAATCTGAATGAGTATCAGAATGGCATCCGTGTCTGGAGCGTATCTGAACTGTATCCTGATTGCATATTGTTAATGGTAGCTATTAATCTTATCCTGAAAAGGGTAAAATGTTAGCTGAAACACAAATTTATGTTGCATGAAATGTATGATGCAATGTATTTGCTTTATCAATGTTTATGATATATGGATGTAATGTATTCGCATGTAAGCTGATTTGCTATATTGCTGTTTGATTAAGGAAAATAAATCCTGGAATGCTGCTGAGGATATGTTGAATTTTCATGTCTGGAAGTTGAAGTACCGACGAACTCTTGTTGAGAGAAGTAAATCCTATTGTGAGGGCAATTCCATGTACTGCTTGTAAGATTTGCTTGGGGAATCCCGAGAAATTTGACGATTTCTACTGGGGATTAAAAATTTGAAATTTGTTCCACTGGGGATTTAAAAGACGTACTGTGGGGATTACTTATGGAATAGCCTAGAGACGTTTTCCTATCCTTTCAACCTATCAGTAATTGTCTTTCTCATTTTATTTATTTGTAAACAGTAATTATGTTCAAATGCATATGTTCATTAATGAATCATTGGACGTTTTTTGCAAACAAAACACAATCGTAAAGAAAAGACAAATAATTATTTTTGTATTTTTCAAAGAAATATCTTTGTATTGACTTTGAATAAGTATTTTGTACAAAGGAGACAAACATTCTAGTAAGAGAATGGTGCCATAAAAAAAAGAATTTATACAAAGAAAGAAAGCTATATGTAATAATCCCATGGTGTGTCAACCTAGCGGGTCTCTCAAGCGTAGTATCTTTTGACTATGTCAGTGTTCACAGGTTGTGGCAGGTCATCACCGTCCATGGTGGTCAAGATCATTGCCCCACCAGAGAATATGCTTTTGATTACAAATGGTCCTTCATAGGTAGGAGTCCATTTGCCCCTGGGATCACTTTGTGGCAAAATGATACGTTTGATCACTAGATCCCCAACTTGATATACTTGGCGCCTGACTTTCTTGTTGAAAGCCTTGATCATCCATTTTTGATACATTTGACCATGGAAAACAGTAGTAAGTCTCTTTTCATCAATTAAGTTCAGTTGATCAAGTCGAGTCTGGATCCAATCATTTTCATTCAATCCTGCATCCTTCATAATTCTCAGAGAGGGGGGTCTGAACCTCAATAGGTAGAACAACCTCTATGCTGTAAACCAAAGAATATGGTGTTGCCCCGGTTGATGTGCGAGTTATGGTACGGTACCTGTGGAGAGCGAATGGTAACATCTCACGCCAGTCTTTGTATGTGACTGTCATTTTCTGTATGATCTTCTTAATATTTTTATTTGCAGCTTCGACAACACCATTCATCTTTGGCCGATAGGGAGAAGAATTTTGATGTTGAATCTTGAATTGCTCGCACAAGGCGGTGATCAAAGTGTTTTTAAGATTTTTACCATTCTTGGAAAATAAGGTTTTGCTTGATGAAGCGAGCCACAACATTCTTGGTAACGGAGGGGAAGGAGGATGCTTCAACCCACTTTGTGAAATAATCAATGGCCACTAGGATGAAGTAGTGTCCATTGGAGGTTATCGGCTTAATCTCTCCAATCATATCAATTCCCCACATAGCAAAGGGCCAAGGAGCCGTCAAGACATTCAGAGGAACCAGAGGTACGTGCACCTTGTCAGCATAAATTTGACACTTATGACAGGTCCGAGAGTGTTGATAGCAATCTGCTTCCATGGTAGACCAATAATAGCCTGCCCGTAGGATTTTCTTTGCCATCGTATGCCCACTGGAGTGGGTGCCAAAAGTACCTTCATGTAATTCAGCCATGATCTTTTCAGCCTCAATCTTATCCACACGCCGGAGCAGAATGGAGTCATGACTGCGTTTGTACAGGATGCCATTACTAAGGAAGAACTAAGAAGAAAATCTCCTTAAGAACTTTTTATCATTGATTGAAGCTCCTTCTGGATATTCTTGAGCCTAGAGATACCTCTTGACCTCATGAAACCAAGGCTGGTCCACTACTTCTTCAGTATTAATCTCGTGACAATGTGTTGGTTCATCTATTCGTTCGATGGTGATCTGGGGAGCCTCATTATCCCAATTAAGTTTAAACATAGATGAAATTGTGGCTAGAGCGTCTGCTAGCTGATTTTCTTCTCGCCGGAAATGCTCGAAGGTAATCTTCTCAAAATGTGATAGCAATGTCAAAACATGTTCTTTGTAAGGGATAAGGTTTGGGTGCTTAGTGTCCCACTCCCCTTTGATCTGACTGATGACCAAATCTGAATCTCCAAACACATCTAAAGCTTTGATTCCCAAGTCTATGGCAGCCCTGAGACCAAAGATGCATTCTTCGTACTCCGCCATGTTGTTTGTACAGTTGAAGCAAAGTCTGGTAGTAAAAGGAGTATGACACCCTTCTGGAGATATGAGTACAGCGCTGATGCCATTACCAAGTTCATTGGATGCCCCATAAAAGAACAAGATCCATCGGGATCCTTGTTCAGGTCCGTCATATGGTCTGATTTCTTCACAGTTGTCTAATGTCATGTTGTCTTCACCCGGGAATTCTAACTTCATGAACTGATAGTCTTCTACAGCTTGATGAGCAAGATGATCAGCTAGCACACTTCCCTTTATAGCTTTCTGGGTAGTATAATGTATGTCGTATTCTGTCAAGATCATCTGCCACCTAGCTATTCTCCCAGACATAGAAGGCTTTTCGAAGATGCACTTTATCAGATCCATCTTAGATATCAACAAGGTAGTATGACTCAGCATATACTGTCTTAACCGGAGAGCATCCCATTCCAGAGCGTATCAAGTTTTCTCGAGCAGTGAATATTTGGTTTCACAGTCGGTAAACTTTTTGCTCAGGTAGTAAATAGCATGCTCTTTTCGGCCAGACTCGTCATGCTTCCCCAATACATACCCCATTGAGTTCTTTAAAACGGTCAGATACATGATCAGTGGTATTCCCTCGACTGGTGGCATCAAAACAGGAGGTTCTTGTAAGTATTCCTTGATCTTGTCAAAAGCAACCTGGCATTCATCATTCCATCTGACTACCTGATCTTTCTTCAATAGTTTGAAAATTGGCTCACAAGTAGCTGTTAGGTAAAAAATGAATTTGTCAATATAGTTCAAGTGTCCCAAGAAACCTCTGACTTCCTTCTCAGTACGAGGAGCAGGCATCTCTTGTATTGCTTTAACCTTGGCAGGGTCGACCTCAATACCTTTGTTACTGATGACAAAACCTAAGAGTTTACCGGACCGTACTCCGAATGTGCACTTGTTTGGGTTCAACCTTAGTTTATACTTCTTCAATCTCTCAAACAACTTTTGCAAGTGATCAAGGTGCTCTTCTTCTGTTTGTGATCTGGCTATCATATCGTCTATGTAGACCTCTATTTCATGATGTATCATGTCATGAAACAAAGCTACCATGGCGCGCTGATAGGTTGCCCCAACATTCTTCAGTCCGAATGGCATCACTTTGTAGCAGAATGTGCCCCACTTTGTGAAAAATGTAGTTTTCTCCATGTACTCAGGTGCCATTTTGATTTGGTTATAACCTGAGAATCCGTTCATGAAGGAAAACACTTTGTGTTAGGCCGTATTATCAACCAGGATATCAATGTGGGGGAGTGGAAAATCATCTTTAGGGCTGGCCCTATTCAAATCTCTATAGTCCACGCACATTCGTACCTTTCCGTCCTTTTTAGGCACGGGAACAATGTTGGAAACCCATTGGGGATAGGAAGTGACAGCCAAGAATCTAGCATTGAATTATTTCATGACTTCCACTTTGATCTTTTCTAACATATCAGGTCTCATGCGGCGGACTTTTTGTTTTACTGGTGGACAGTCTTCTCTTGTATGCAGACGATGTACCACGATGTTTGTATCAAGTCCTGGAATCTGTTCATATGACCAGGCGAAGATCTCAACATAATCATGCAACAGCTGAATCAGACGCTCCTTGACACTAGGCTCCAGATTGGCACCCACCTTGACCTCTTTTTTATCCTCCTCGGTACCCAGGTTGATTGTATCCACAGGTTCCTCGTGAGGCTGAATGGCTCTTTCCTCTTGTTGCAGTAGTCTGGCCAGTTCCCCTGGTACCTCACAATCTTCCTCACCTTCGTCTTCAACTTGGTAGATTAGATCCTCAGAGTCACAAAAGGCCATAGCAGTATCGTTACCCATGGGATCCAGAATGGAGGGGTACCTGCATTTGTGAGTGTGGGTGTGTGTAAGGGTATAGCCATCCTTTAAAAAATAAAATGTAAAATAAAAACAAAGAGCACAAAAGTTTGTATGTGAAAAATGTCCATGATTCATTGAATGTTGTTGTACCCCAAAATTTTCCCTTCCATATTTCTCAATACATTTCAAGTGAGGTCCTCAAATTGCTCAAGGAAGTCCAAGGGTTGACCAGACAAACTCTCTCCTAAAGCAGTCTACCTCAAATTAGGGTTTCATTTTGCACCAAGGTACTTGAGTCCAAAGGATCCCAAATGCTCACCATTGCCCTAATATGTTCACAAGATCATTCATGTCAAGTTTCAAGCCTTGCAAAGGAAGTTTGCTCAGTCAATTGCTCAAAGGCCTGAAAATTGATTATGCTAGAGCAAAAGTCAACTGTGGCCTACATACAGTCAAACTTCAAGATTTTTGGTCAACATTCTCATTTTTAATTATTATTCATCATTTGATCAAGGGTTGATCATGATTCCTCAAGGATTGCTCACAATTCATCAAAACCTAAAGGTTACTAAATTAGGGTTTTGTAGGAAAAGTCAACTCAACTTTGACCAAGCATAACTTTCTCATACTTTATCAAAAATGACCCATCCAAAGCTCATTTTGAAGTGGATGCAATTACCTATAATTCATCTTCAGCTCCCAAGTTCAAAATATGCACTCACAAGAATATATAAATTTGGACATTATAGGTCATTTTGGAAAGTCAACAAAAACACATTTTGGGTCAAAGCTTCATACATGAACATGGAAGACTCAATTGAGATGATACTAAATGGGTTTCTTAGAGGACATCTCAAGCTTTCTAAAAAGTCCAAGGACACCTCTCTAGGGTCAAAATTGAGGGAGTTATGCAGTGGCAAAGTTGACCCTTTTTGCAAAATTGCCAAAAGTCAAATATGCCCAAAATTGCAATTTTTGTCAAATGGGCCCAACTTTTTATGCTTGCACTGAGTTTGTAATGTGACCCACGACCCATGAGCCTTTCCACTTGTCATTATATTATTTTTGTCATTTACTTTGATTTTATTTCAATTAAATCAAATTAAATCAAAATAAAATAGTAAAAATATCAAAAGCTAATCAAATCTTGAGATTTTGTGCATCTTTAGGTCTATTATACAGCTGGAAGTGAGACCAAATCGTGCAAGGCTCATATGGACACAAAAATATTGAATTTTTCTTGATATGGAAATATTTTATACAATGATCAAATCATGATTCAATAATCATAATTGGAGAATATTTGAAACAAATGGCAACCCTAATTCATTCTAGGGTACATAAGGAACAAGTGCAGATCAAAAAACAAGAGGTTGGAGGCGTGCAAAACAGAAAGCAAAGTTGCAAAAATTCAAGAAAAGTTGCAAATCAATTTTCAGAATTCAGGCTATCTCAAGCCATTCTAAGCATCCCAATTGCTTGCTGGATATCCCTGGATTGCAACCATTAGCAAGCTTCCTCAAGCCTTGAAACACGCTGGAAGTTTCACACGACTTCCATATTTTCTTGAAATCAAATACGTTAATTCTGGCACATTTAGCATGTTTGATTGGTACATTCATGATCCTTGAGTTATTTGCAAGCTATTGATTATATCCAATTGCGTTTTTACTGACTATACACCAAGATGCCATAGTTAAGGTTCTTGCTTCATTTTTAGGTTTTTTCTGTACAGGAACAATTGGCCATGGATAATGGTACCATGATGCTCGTGAGGTTGCAACGAGTTGATTGGTACCATTGGTTGGGATTTATCATGTCTGTATGAAATTTTGGAGAAGCACAGGGTTGTACCTACACCCAGGTGACCGTAGGTAAAAGTCAAGAAACTTTTAGCAACGGTGGGAGGAAGAAGAAAGATAACGTGGCGCTCCATGACTCGTCCATTTGAATTTCGCGCGTTTCAGAATGTGGCTTTTTGTTTTATCATATAATATTCCTTTGTTATTTTTTATACAACTAATACAACCAGCTCAGCTGGCAAGCGTGCAGTGGATGAATGCTGAAGGACCTGGGTTCGATCCCCGGGTCCCCATATTGCTTCATATATTTTTTCCTTGCATAATTAGGTACACGAGTCTCCCATGTGACTACCATGCATCATCAACATTCAACCATCAGATCCCCAGCATGCCAGATCTAAGTCCTTCCCAATGAAGGTCCACCATGGGCATGAGTCAAACGTACGCACAGAATCTGGCAAAGTCAATGGGGCCAGGAATTGTTGGGCCAAGCAATTGCCATCAACACCCCCTCCTTTTGCTAATACCAGGCCCAGTTTTTTTTAATCTTATTTCTTTCTTTTATATAATTTAATTAATTTAATTGTTTTTTTAAACCAAAATTAATTCCTTTTTACAAAAAAAAATCATAAAATCAAATATCACAAATTTAGAATTAGGTTTTATTTTATTTTACCAAATTTAAATTAATGCTAGTTAATTTAATTTAGGATAATTCTAACCTTTCTTTTTTATAATTAAAATCAAATTAGGAAAATTAGGGTTTGCCTTTGATTTAATTTTTATTTCTTTCATAAAATAAAAAAAATACAAAAATAGGTTAATTTAATATTTTTCTTCTTAATTTAAATTAATTAGTAATTAGGTTTTTTTATTTATTCAATTAAACCTTATTTTCTCAAAATAATCAAAAACCACAAAAAAATGATTTTTCTTTTAATTAGGCTTAGTCGGGGTCAAAACCCTAATTCTCTCGTTCCGATTCATCGCGCGCGCTTATTATTTTTGCAAATATTAATGTAACTGCTTACAGTATGTAATAGTTTAATTAGGATTTTTCTTTTATTTATCGTTTTTTCGGGGTTTTTTTTTGGCTATGTAGTTAATCCCTACCCCGAAGCCTTGTAATAACGTAGGTTTTATTCCTCGCATTTTAATTCTCGCAAATATTAACTGTTAGATGTATGTTAATAGGATTGTATGACAAGATTGCATGATAATTTTAAAATGGCTAGAAAACTCTAATGTGCAAAGATAATAACTCAAATCAAATCACTCGCACATGCGCACTCTTAGGGTATACTCTCACTTCAGTTGCCTTCGGTAAACGATCATTAAGTATAGGGTGTTTTAGTGGTTGCCCTTCTGTCTAAACAAAGATCAATCGTCCCGTTCGGAAATGTTTCCTCAGAAATGTTGCCTCGAATAATGATCTTAAGACTCCAGGGTTATTACTAAGACGTCCTAACATTGCTTTAGTGATTGTATGTCCCTTACGAATTGAACCTTACAAACTCCAACGACGGTGCTTCCTATTTCTCAATAGTAGGGTAGTGTTGTCTAAAGGAAACAAGAATAGAAACAATCCTTTTTCGAGTAGGTAGATGCTAGTAGGTACTTGCTCAAAATCAAACTTTTCATACTTACACTTTTTCAAACAAAGTTTTCAAAAACAACTTCGTAACACTCTTGAAGACAGAAACAAGGGTTAAAACGAAGTAAAACAAAACTTTTCAAAACACAAACACATAAGCAATTTTAAAAGATGAAAAAGTACCTAAGAGCCCATGGAAAACCATGGATAGAAAGGGTGCTAACACCTTCCCTTTCTATAATCTACCCCCCGTACTCAAAATCTCGAAAAAGGAATTTTTCTATGCTTTTTTTCCTTTCCAGTTGGATAAAATAAAAGTCGATGGCGACTCTTGCTTACCGCGACAATTTGCGAATATAAAACACAAAACGCGAACCAGCATTTCCAAAACAGTCGGTTCTGCCACCGTATCACAAATTTCATATGAAGATGAAATAAAAACCCCTTACAAATGGACCATTGTGCCTCCGGCAAGACACAAGGTTTTAAATGTGCGAATTGTTTGTGAATATTACAAGTCCAGCAAAAATGCAAAGATAAATTACTGAGGGATGAAAGTTATTGGGACAAAGTCCCTGGCTTCCCAATTGTGAAGTCCTCCGTTGACAATAGGAAAGATCTAATCCCCCAAGCTGCAATCCTCTTCACCATCTTCTACCGCATTGACCTCTCGGTTGCTAATCTTCAAGGGTGGCCCTCCAGCACGGGCACGACGCACAGCCTTCTGAGCACTTGAAGTGAACCCTAGACCAAACTTGTCAGATTTATACTATCTGGAAGTTTCCCCGAAATGGTGCATCCTCCTTCCTCTACTACTGCTTTGGCGTCTTTCAGAGATGACATCCGAAGTGGAGGTCTTGTAATCTTGGGAATATGGGACACCCCGTCTTGGTTACTGCTACCTCTTGGGGGACCTCTTCGAAATGTTGAAAAGGAGTTTCAATGAAATCGCTGTCAAATTCTACACACCGGAAAGAATTGAGGTGGCTAATCATATACTCTTCCTCTCTGTGGACAGTGATAATCTTTCCCTGGACCAGATATTTCAGCATCTGGTGTAGTGTAGAGGTGACAGCGCCAGCATTATGGATCCACGACCGTCCTAGCAGACATGAGTAAGAGGGGTGGATGTCTATTACATAGAAAGTTGAGTTGAAAGTTTGAGTCCCAACCTTTATGGGGATATCCACCTCCCCGTGCACCATCCTCTTTGATCCATCAAATGCCCTTACGACTATGTTACTGGGTTTTAACGTCAGTCCTTCGCAGTCCAGTTTGTCGAGAGCTTTCTTTGGTAAAACATTAAAAGATGAGCCAGTGTCCACCAAGACATGGGCCAGAGTTGTGCCTCTACATTCCAGAGACATGCAGTGCCTCGTTATGCTTTCTTCCCCTTGGTGTCAGATCAGCATCTGAGAAGCCTAGGCCGTTATCCACCGTCAAACTGGCCATGAAATCTTGAAATTGGTCAGCAGACGTCTCTTGAGGCACATGGGCTGTCTTTAGGAACTTCACCAGGGCTTTCGCATGTGCCTCGGAACACAGTAACAATGCCAGCATGGAGATTTTGCGAGGAGTTTTCCCTAACTGTTCAACTACGTTGTAGTCGCTCCTCTTTATTATTCTCAGGATCTCCTCCATTTCCTTCTTAGAGGTCACGGGTAAAGTCAGTGGTTGAGCCTTCGTCCGGACAGATCTTCTTAAATACTTTTTCCTTGAGTTTCAGCAGCAGGAGTGTTGGTAGGAATGACAGAAGGAGTTGTATTGTCTTCGTCAATAGGAGCACTTGCAGATATGATTATTGGTACGGAAATAACCTTTGGAGCAGCCATTGGGTCCAAAAACTACCTTTGGGGGGGGGGGGGGGGGGAATTTCTGGAGAGAAGATTCTACCGCTTCGGGTAATCTTACTGGTTCCGACAATATTGTTAATCAGAGTCTTCTTCTTTGGAGTTTATCTCTTCGGCGGCCAGCCCATCTTGTTTGATTCCATGGTAGTAGATTTCCCCACCGTAATTCCACGGTACAGTTTTGTCTGATTCATACGGGACTGGCCCAGGCATTGTGATTATAAGAGGAGTAGTTTTTGGAACCAATGTAATTCTAACGGGTCTTTTGGGGACCCTGGAAGAATTGGCGGAGATGGTGATAATTGAAATGTCTTCAACAGGAACAGGTGAAACATGAGTACTTTCAAACAGAATCTCTTTGTTATCTATCAAGCGTTGAATGCCTGTTTTCAACAAAGGGCAAACAGTTGGTGAGGATAAGCAGAGGTGGCAGTCTTCATTACAACCTGGGAAAATACCGGCTTTCAACAAGTTTATCTTAATGATTGAGAGTGGAGTCATGAGTTCATCAACTGTGGTAACAAATAAATCTTCTTCAACAACATTGGTGTTGTGACCATGTCTAGGCATAAGAGCAGAAATTACATTTGGCTTCTCGGGCGTATCAAACTCAATCTCTTTTGCCTCTATAAGGTCTTGAATTTTTTTTCAAGGCCCAACAGTTGTTAGTGTCATGACCCGGACTTTCGGAATGATATGCGCAACGGGCATTTGGGTGATAATGAGGGGACGTTGTGTTTGGGTTATTTGGAGCTTCTTTTAAAGTTGCCAAATTGGATTTCAAAAGGTGCGGTAAAACCTGGGCTAGAGTCATATTGATTCTGGTGAATTGCTGGACTGGCCTTTCCACCCTCGGTTGTCTACTTCTTGGTTGATCACATGTAGGCTTTGGGATCATAACAGCCCCTACCATTGGCCGGAGTTTGGCTCTCCCTTAGTTCCTTTGTGGATAAACAGCAGATACCTCCTTCTTCCTAATGAAGGGCTTCCTCACAGCTGTAGAGGCAGATGAATCCTTCTGAATCTTTCCACTTTTTATGCCAGCTTCCACCCTCTCTCCGGTCAGTATTAACTCAGTAAATCCTGCAGATGAGCTTCCAATTAAATGGTTGAAGAAAGGGCCCGATAGTGCCTAAGAACATGTCCACCAATTCCCTTTCAGACAGAGGGGGTTGCACTCTCCCAGCTAGATCTCTCCATTTCTACGCGTAATCCTTGAAACCCTTATTGGAAGCCATAGTCATACTCTGAAGTTGAGTACGGGTAGGCGCCAAATAAGCATTATATTGGTATTTCTTATAGAAAGCTGCGGCAAGATCTTCCCAGTAGTGGACGTTGGCCCTTTCCAGTTGGTAAAACCAATCGAGTTGTGTTCCAGATAGGCTATCTTGGAAAAAATGCTCCCACAAGTCTTTATCGGCAGAGTGCGGCTGGATCTTTCTCACATATGATCGGAGATATATCTTAGGACATGACACTCCATCATATTTTGCAAACAAAGGCACTTTGAATTTTGGAGGAATCACAATCCCCGATACTAGTCCCAATTCTTCAAAGTCTAGACCTGGCACCTTTTGTATTTCCATAGCGCTCAAACGCTCTTCAAGATGTCTGTACTTATCATCATCTGGAGGATACTGTTCCTCAGAGTAGTCCCTCTTCTTCCTCATCTTCAGATTCTGACGGAACCGTTGTTTCCTTTCCTCTCCCCTCTCCTTCACCGGATGTTGTTGCAAAATTCAAGGTTCTTCTAGTCTTTCCCTGAAACCTTCTCCCCATGTTTAAAACCCCGGTGACCTTATTTGTTTTCTTCTTTCTTTCTTTCTTCATCTAACAGAGTCTTCAACTCTTCTTGCCCCTTGGCTAGGGTCATGAGTAACTGTTGAAATTGTGTGTTTTGAGCTTGGAGATCTTTAACGGTCTGCTCGAGATCCATCTTACTGAAATAAACAGTAGAGAGATGAGGAAACTTGTTGCAAAAGACATGCTTATGTTATGATGAATGATATGTGCATATGCAATGTTTTCAAGGATTTTAAAGATTCAAGTTTGTTTTGGACAAAAAGGAAACACACGTTATATTAATAAGATAAAGTTTGAGTACATCAATGCCCCATCGAAAAAATAATACAAAACTCTAAGATAAAAAAGTAGTGCGCATCCTCTTTGGTTCTATGTAGGCATTTAGAGTCTGCTCCTCATGAAGTATCCTGGTGAGTACCAAAACCTTCTTCTCACTTGCATAGAATTGAGCTTCGAAAGTATCTCGATCTCCTTTGAGCTGTATCCAATCCCTTTGTAGGTCTTCAAGAGATGTGGGCATGTCAGGATGTAAGATAGTATATGGAACTTCTCCCTCCTTAACAGGCTCAATGATCACCGGGAGAATGGAAGGATAAGGCATCATAAGACTTTGAGCACGGGTTCGTACCCACTTGAGGTAAGGCTCAAGAGGGATGGAATTATTGTGTCCCAAAGTCTTGTTATCCACCTTGTTTAGCATCCTCCAAGCTCGGATGAATCTCTGGCGAAGACCTTGATCGTCGTTGTTGTAGTCGAATACCAAACCTTGAATCAGCATCTCATGTGGGTCGTCCCTTCGGGCGTAACCAAACTGTCTTAGAGATAAGTATGGGTTGTAGGTGATGCCTCCACTAATTCCAAGCAGAGGGACATTAGGGAATTCCCCACAACGGTCAACAATGATAACATTCTCTTTGGATCGGGAGCACCAATGAATATTTGAATGTTTGAGCGCCATTAACCTTTGTGACCACCTTAATCCTTGCTCGTTCTTTAAAACTGATTGGGGAAGATGAGAAATAAATCATATTTCCAAAAGAGGAGTGCAACACATAAGGACACCTCTTTTCCTCATTGTGCGAGTGTGAAAAGAGTGTGGGATATCCCCTAGCAATGTAGGCACCGAATTGCGTGACATGAAGATTTTGACGGTGCTCACATCTATGAGTTGTCAGGATTGGGGAACAAGACCATCCCATAGATAAGAAGAGCCACAATTTCCTCAAAGGATTGTAAGTCTAAGGAATTCCAACAGCTTTGGGCTTTCTCAAACATGAACTTTGCTAAGAAGCCTTTGACACCACTCCTAGTTTCCCAATGAATTGTGACATCATATGAGTGCAAGTGCAGAGCTTGAGCAATCTCTTCTGGCTTTGGGTCTCTTTCTATACCATTGAAAAGTGGTTGATTGAGAATGGGAATCCTCAAGAGTTGAGAGAATTCTTCCAAAGTAGGCACAAGTTGATAGTCGGTAAATGTGAAGCAATGGTGCAAAGGATCAAAGAACTGGAAGAGCACCTTCATCATATCCTCATCTGTGTTGGAGGTGACCAAGTTGAGTAGACGACCATGCCTCTCAGTGAAAGGAGAGTTCTCAGGGATCCTTGAAGCTAGCTCCTTAAGTTGTGGAGGAATTCTTACAAGGTTGACTTGGATAGTTTTCCTACAAAGTGAATCCATATCCTACAAAACAAGAACAAATATGAATCTCCAAAATCCTTGAAATGGTTAGTGAGGTATATGATGTTCATGATGTCCATGATGTTATGTACAAGTAAGCATATACAAGCAAAGCAAACAAGTTCTTAGTTTAGGCTTGCATGGGGTTTTATAGGTAAGCACCCTCTTGAAGTTTAGTTGGCTTAAACCTGTCCTAGTAATAGTAACCGAGTTCTAAGGAGCTCAATATCACCGGATTGTTTCCTTGGTCATTGTTTCAGCTCAATCCTCTTTACTGGCAACCAAAATATCCCAAGAAACCAAACCTCAATGAGTGTAGTATCGAGTATCTACCAACTTCGGACTGCACCAAAGTCGGTCATCTCACTACATCCTAAAGGCCAAGTTGGTCAAGTAAAGGGTTCTAGAAGTTCATTAGTACTTCATGACATCACTTAGCGGCCCCATATTCTCTTTGATTGACTCAAAGGCTACCGGTGCCCACAAATATGTCGCACTAACATATCTATTGCTTAGACCATGTCGGTATACCCCGTACAGTTTCCACAATGTATTGCTATTTACCTATAATGTATCCCAAATCCGGGTAGAGAATTTCAAACCCAAACAAAGAACCATAATGTAAAGCATATAAATTAAACAATGTAAGCAAATAAATGTGATCTAGCCCTAAGGTAACCCCACTTTTATAAAAGTCCCCAGCAGAGTCGCCAGTTCTGTGATACGGTGGGAGAACTGACTTAGGTATTTTGCGTTTGATTGCAAATGTTGCAGTTAGCAAGAGTCACCACCGACTTTTCTTTTATCCAAAAGGAAAGGTGAAAAAGCACAGGAAAGACCTTTGAGACTGTTTCTTGAGTTCGGGGGGTAGATTATGAAAAGGGAAGGTATTAGAACCCTTTTCATCCATGGTTTTCCATGGGCTCTTAGTTACTTGCTAGATCACTTGCTTTTGTTGTTTGAAATTGTGTTTGGTGTGGTTTTGAAAGTATTTTGTAAAAGAGGCCATTTGTTTAGGCAATCTTTGTAATGATTCTCATTCGTAAGAATGTATACAAAGATGTTTGTCTTTTTGAAAATGTTTTCAATGTTTGTAAGATGTTTTTGAAATGTGGGTGTTTGTTTTGGAAAATAGCAAGGATAGTTGTTTGAAAATAGAGCAAGTAACTAGAAGTAATCTACCTACTCAAATGTCTTTCTTGTTCATTTTCTATTCCTTTGACATTGTTGTCTTACCATTGATTTGGTAAGCAACCCTATCTTTGGATATAAACGGGACGGGCGTGGGTCATCGTATATCCCTGATTAGAAATGTTGCAAAGTATCTCAGCATTTTTTTAGGGACTAAGATCATTTTGTAAGGCATCTTAGAATAGCGTCATCGAGGGACTATGATCTTATATTTGTTTTTTTTGCCAAGATACTTCGCATGCGTAATATGGCTATTTTATATAAGGCAACCAAGTGAAGAAACCCTAAGGATGCTTGTGTGCAAGTGTGTTATTTTCATGCTTTGATTTTGTCTTGGATTTAGGGTTTTCTATTTGATTTATTTTTATCTTTCCATTCAAACCCTAATTACTAGCATGGTATATAAAAGTGGTAAATTGCGTAATTTAAATATTACTACGCTATTACAAAATTTTATGGGAAGGGGGAATACAAATTGTGAATGGAAATTTGCAATAATGTAAATCTAATTAAGCTATTACAACCAGATTGAATTTGTACAAATATTTGAATAAACAATATACAATATAAATTAAATGTGCAATGATATGTATATGCGAGAAAAAAGATTTTGTTTTGTTTTTATGTGAAAAGGAGTTTTGAACTAAACCTAATAACTTAAGAAAAGGAAATTAATTCTTGAAAAAAAGTTAATCCTAATTTCTAATTTAAAAGAAAATAAAGTTCTTTAACTATTATTTTTGTGTATTTTTTGTCTTAAAATAGTAAAATATTTTATGAAAATATTTAGTCTCTTTATATGTCAAAAATAAATATTTATAAGTATGAAAGAAAAGGACTAAAATATATTTAAGTTTATTTTATTTTGAAAGTTTGTTTAAGAAAAAGTAATTAGTATATATAGTTAAAATAAAATATATTTTTATGTGAAAATAAAATAGAATAAATCAAAATGCAATATTTATCATATTTATATTTTTCATGATTTTTATGTGTTAAAGAAAATATTTAATAAACAAAAATGAAAATAAAAAAAACAAATAAATAAAATATATGGGCCAGGGGGTATCTTGAGTAATCAGGTGGTATTATGTTAGAAAAAAAACGCTAGGCCCAAGTGTTGAAGCCCATCCTGCAAACAGCCAAAAAAAGATGAAAAATGTGAAAAAATGCAAAAAGGCAGGCACCAAGGCTCGAATCCATGACCTTGGCATTCTCAGCGCGCTGCCTTGCCACTGGGGTGGCTGTACATCCGTTAGTTTATGTGAAACAAGAAAAACATAACACAAAAAGCTTCCTTTGCCCTGTACTTTGTCTTCTTCCTCTAGCTAGCCAGACCAAGCATATCTCTCTCATTTCTCCATGAAAATGGTAGTATTCTTTCACACGATTTCAGACATGTAACTTATGGAAACTAATAATCAAAGATCAAAACGAATTTTAAAGGCCCTAATTTCAAACCTAATTTTTACAGAAATTTGAATTCTAAAATTCTCTATACATAATGATCAGAAATGAAATCTATGCACATGGTTGGCTTTAGCACAATAATATCTACATTTTCCTTTCACAAATCGTGGCCAATGGATGCCTGTATGAAGAGATAAAAGTTGGAGTTCTTACCTCTTTCAGCTGATATCGTGAATGGAGTTTGAGTGAGATTTATGAAGGCCTGAAGATTCCTTTAGCTTGCTTGGACCTCCCTGAGTGTGTTCCAATCCTTACCTTGCTTTGAAAGGGTCTGAAACTCTCTATCCAAGTCAACCTGCAAGCTTGAAAAGAAAAAATGGCAGATGGAAAAGGTGTTGTTACAGTGGAGGGATGATGGCCTGAAACACAGATATGAGGTAGGTAAAGTGTTTAAATGATTAAAACTTGAAACGCACGAGCAAATTTGTGGATTGCTATGTTTGGACACAAACTGCAAGTTTTGACAGTTTTTTGGTGAGAGGGAGTTTTGGAGTGTTTTAGGCCTTTAACAATCGTGTTCTAAGTTGTAATTTGTTTGTGTATTAGTATAGAGAAGGTTTCTCATCCACTCCACCACAGATTTCTGAGTTGTGTCCTTTTTGCACTCTTGCTTGCTTTTGAAGCCAAGTGAGAAGACAAGTCTCTACATGCCTGTACAAGCCTGCTTGGAGTTGGTACAAGCTCTATAAAAATTGATTTAGGTTTTTAGGACTTGTGTGTGCAGAGAAAACGGGTCCAATACTCAAGAATTGAAAAGTTGCAAAAGTTATGTTTTTCCAAAATGGCAATGGCAACTTTGTGCCATTTATGGAATTAAAGCTTGGACAAAGACTCTTGTGCTTGGATTAAGGCTTTGTCAACTGAGTAAGCATTAAATTATGGAGTGAGAAACAATTTTGATGCCTGTAAAGCAAGGATTAGGCAGCATAGGTTCAGATTGGAGTTTTGTTCTTCATGAAATGGCTTGAATTCAAAGTGAGAAATTTCCAACTTCATCTATTTGATTCTCCCTACTCAAAAATGATCTCAAGGAGTTCTTGGACATTTTGGAAATCTTGCAATGTTCTCTATAACTCTTCTTTGAAATGAATTTCAATATTCCTCTTAGAACTAGGTGAAAAATTGCCATGAAGTTGGGTCAAAAACCTGCCTAAATTAGGGCAAAATTTCACGTTATTTTAGTTCATGGGCATGTATTCACAAAATTATATCTTGAGATCCAAGCATCTTTAGGGGAAAAATTGTGATGCAAATTTGTATATTTCATGGAGATCTACAACTTTCATGTTGGGAACTTCCTTTGAATCATTTTGTAACATGGTGGAAATTTGGCTTAAATTTGAGAAAAAATAAGAAATTTTCTATACTTAGGAAAATTTTCTAAGTTAAGAAAATTTCAAATTTTAAAACCAAATCTTAAATCTTTGATTTCTTTATGAACAAGTTTCACATTTTGACATGTTTTGATGAATTGTGATTCTTGGCACTTGATTTTGACCAAAAAGTCAAGGTTTGACTTTTCAGTATACAGTTCACTTTTGATCAGTTGACTACAAATTTCATCTGTCAATCCAATGAAATTGCAATGTTTTGAACCATGTCATTAGGTGAAGATGATACAAATGAAACCTTGTAATCATGATTCAAATCAATTGGTCATTTGCTAGGTCAAAAATCAGAAATTGCCCTTTCTCAATCAAAACCCTAATTTTGACTGTGATCGGTGGGAATGAGAATTGACTGTTTTGGAATGCTGGTTCGCGTTTGCGTTTGTTTTTTTTTTTTTTGCAAAATGTCGCGGTAAGCAAGAGTCGCCACCGTCTTTTATTTTATCCAACAAGGAAAGGACAAAAGCATAGAAAAATTCCTTTTTGAGATACTTCTCGGGTTCGGGAGGTAGATTATAGAAAGGGAAGGTGTTAGCACCCTTTCTATCCGTGGTTATCCACGGGCTCTTAGGTACTTGCTCATTGTGTTTTCAAAAGTTTGCTTTTCTTTGTGTTTGTGGGTTTGAAAAGAGTTTTTGTTTTGGAAGGAGAGTGTAAGTGCGAAAAGTTTTGTTTTTGTTTCCAAAAGAGCAAGTACTTAAGAACATCTACCTACTCAAAAAGGAATTAATCTGTACAAGTGTCCTTTAGACAATGTTATCCCACTATTGAGGAGTAGGTAGCATCGTCGTTGGAGTTTTAAGGGTGAATTCGATTAAGGGACATGTGGTCACTAAAGCAATGTTAGGACGCCTTAGCGGTAACCCTAATGTCTTAGATCATTTTATCCGAGGCAACCGTTTCGAGGCAATTTATGATCTTTGGACAAGAGGGAAACCTCTAAAACTTCCTATACTCAATGACCACTATCGAAGGTAACCAAGTGAGGTGTACCCTAAGAGTGGCATGTGCGAGTGTATTGTTTTTCAGTTATATTATCTTTGCATGTCATGGTGAGCTACTGTTGATTTTAAGTTAAGATAGATCTTGTCATGCATAGCCTATTATTCAAACATTTAACAGTTAATAGCTGCGGAATATAAATTGCGGAAAATAAATCTAAGCTATTACAAGGCGTCGGGTATTTACATCGCCAAAAACAAACCCTTAAAAAATAAATTGCGGAAAGTAAATAAAAGCGATAAATAAAATCCTAAATTAAAGCTATTACATCCTCGAAGCAATTACACAAATATAGATCAAAGATAATTCGCGCACGAGAAAAATTGAGTCGGAATGTTCTTTAGGGTTTTGTCCCTTTTTATCAAATAAAACATATTTTTTGTTATTTTTTGAATCTAAAAAAAAAAAATTAAGTCTAAATTAATAATTGAATTAATTTATTAAATGAAAATATTTTTTTTGTTTTTATTATTTAAGGAAATAAAATAAGAATGGTAAAAAATATCAAAATCCTAATTCTATATTAATTTTAATTTAAATGCAAAATATTAAACCTAATTAAAAAAACTAAATTAATTGGTTAGAATTTATTTACAAAAATAATAAAGTAGTGAAATTAAAAAAAAATATTATTTTTGGGGTTTTCTGATTTTTTATATAAAATATTAATTGGTTAATTTTGTTAATAATAATTAAATAAAATAAATAGAGAGAAAAAGAAATAAACCAAAGTAGGGGGGTGTGGGCTTAATTTGGTGGTAGATTCAGCAACATTCTGGCCCAAATCCAATTAGCCTGCTGGACTTTCTGTGATCCAATGTACGCTTGTTGACCAGGGAGTATGACAAGTCTCCATCCTGAGCCATTGGATCTACCTTGGTAGCCAAGTAGCCTTTGAAATCTGGAGGTGTATGGTGATCCATGCCTGGAGAAATGCACATGAATCTCTGAAGAAAAAATATAACAAAGTTTTGGGGGACCTGGGATTTGAACCCAGGTCCCAATGCTCATTGTATGCACGCTCAACCACTCCACCAAACTGCTTCATTTATTATTGTAATAAGAATCAAATATTATATAATAAACAAAACACTAAGCCTGCAAAAATAAAAAAAGCGCGCCACCGATTCGAATGAACCAATGGCACAAAGACACGCCATCATCTTCTTCAACGCAACCCTGGTTATTTACCTGTGGATTTTTATCCGTAGGAAGTTTCGTGGGATGGTTCTAAAACTCGCTCCAGGCCATGAAAATGCTATTCAAGAACATAGACGTGTTCGTCTCTGCCTCCTCCTCATTCCTATAACCATTGTTTGTCTCAATTTATCCTGCATAAGAAATGCCTAAAAAACAAGAACAAGAACCCTAGGTTCGAGCATCATGATACAGGGCTCAAGAATGAAATTGAATAATGCAAAAACGTTCTAGATCAAATAACAATCACAAATATGCCAATATTTTGAAGAAAAGATGCAAGAATGGATGTTTTCGATTTCATGTTTAGAGCAAGGTTCATGGAGACTTACAGTGTGTTATAGGCAATGAAAAGGCTTCCTTTTGATTGGTATGGCTCCACTGGATGTCAAGGAAGGGAGCTACGTTTTGCTTTTTGTCTGAATTGGCCTCCAAGGTTGTTTTTGATCTCTCACTTTTCAAGCTTTTTTACAAAATTGGTATGGCCGTTTCTGCAAGGTTCTATGCGTGTTTTTGGTTTGTGAGGCTTATGTGAATGTTATAGAGTGAATTAGGGTTGGTCTTTTGATCTGAAATAAAGTGCATTGAAGATTCAAGATTGGATTTTGATCACCATAACCAAACTTCCAAAAATAGGCCAAATATGATTTTTATGCTTGAATGAGCCTTGATACGAATTAACTAGGTGTTATATGGTATATGCAAGTTGTACAAGTCACAAAGATACCATTTCATTAATTTTTGGATTGTATTTGAATTAATATAGATTTAAAATGAATTAAATCAATAAAAATTAAATAAAATAGAAAAATAAATGTTTGGTCATGAAATTAAAGACGGGACACGTGTGTGGCATGATAAGACCAAATCAAATGGAAAAAAGTGTGCCCTTTTGTCAAAAATTGGAGTTTTGAGGATAGTTGACTTTTGGCAATTTTGGAAAAATGCCCAACTTCAACAATGCATAACTTTCTCACTTTTGAACTTTTGGAGGTGTTCTTGGACTTTTAGAAACCTTGAGATGTCCTATAACCAACCCTTTTGGTTGCATCTCATTTTGATGTTACATTCTCAAGTTATAAGCTTTGGAAAAAAAAGGTGTTTTTGTTGACTTTCAAAAATGACCTATAATGTACAAATTTGTAACTTTTTTTGAGTGCATTTCTTGATCTTGGGGTGTGAAGATGGATTGTAGGAAATTTCATCCTATTCAAAATGAGATTTGGATGGGTCATTTATCATTAAGTATGAGAAAGTTATGCTTGGTCAAAGTTGAGTTGACTTTTCCTACAAAACCCTAATTTAGCAACTTTTGAATCTTGATGAATTTTGAGAAATCCTTGATGAATCATGATCAACCCTTGATCAAATGATGAATTATCCTTCAAAATGAGGATGTTGACAAAAAATCTTGAGGTTTGACTATTTGTAGGCCACAGTTGACTTTTGCCCTAGCATAGTCGATTTTTGGACCTCTTGAGCAATTGACTGACCAAACTTTCTCTGCAAGGCTTGAAATTTGACATGGATGAACTTAAGAACATATTAGGACATTGGGTAACACTTTAGGTCATTTGTATGTGAGGACCTTAATGCAACACAAAACCCTAATTTTGACTTGACTGCCTTAGGAGGTGACTTGACTGTCCAACCCTTGAGCCAACTTGAGCAACTTGAAGATTATTCTTGGCAAATCTTGAGGAATATGGGAGGGCAAATTTTGGGGTACAACAGTTGCCCCTGTTCAATTTTCTTAAACCTGAGGATATAGATTGGCTTTTGAGCCTTTCGTGATCCGAAGGGGGAAGATAATTGAACACTAGAGTGCCCAAAAATTTGCACTCGCATGGTGTATCAGCATTGTGATGTCGGGAATGGGCTTACAGATGCCATTTGGAGATTGTTGGTAGGAGGATGGGCTTACAGATGCCATCTGCTGGAGTGTCGATCTCATAAGAGATTCCTTAGCGAGAACTTCCATAGCTGTTGTTGTAGAAGATTCTGCTGGGGAAGTCTAACTTTTGTTGAGGTTTAGGAACTTGCTTATACTTCAACTGAGAGAATGCCTCGGCTGAGTCTTAAGAGCCTGTCCATAATTCAACTGGGGGGAAACATCTTCATCAAGATCTAGGAACTGCCTCGTGCTCAATGGAGTATACCGTTGAGGTTATAGAACTTGTCCACACTATGACGGAGGAAAACATCAAGATCTAGGAACTGACTCGTGCTCCATGGAGTATACCGTTGAGGTTATAGTACTCGTCCACACTATGACATAGAGAAACATCTTCATCAAGATCTAGGAACTGTCTCGTGCTCAATGGAGTATACCGTTGAGGTTATAGAACCTGTCCACACTATGACGGAGGAAAACATCAAGATCTAGGAACTGACTCGTGCTCAATGGATTATACCGTTGAGGTTATAGTACTCGTCCATACTATGACGTAGAGAAACATCTTCATCAAGATCTAGGAACTGTCTCGTGCTCAATGGAGTATACCGTTGAGGTTATAGAACCTGTCCACACTATGATGGAGGAAAACATCAAGATCTAGGAACTGACTCGTGCTCAATGGAGTATACAGTTGAGGTTATAGTACTCGTCCACACTATGATGTAGGGAAACATCTTCATCAACATCTAGGAACTGTCTCGTGCTCAATGGAGTATACCGTTGAGGTTATAGAACCTGTCCACACTATGACGGAGGAAAACATCAAGATCTAGGAACTGACTCGTGCTCAATGGAGTATACCGTTGAGGTTATAGTACTCGTCCACACTATGACGTAGGGAAACATCTTCATCAAGATCTAGGAACTGTCTCGTGCTCAATGGAGTATACCGTTGAGGTTATAGAACTCGTCCACACTATGACGGAGGAAACTGTCGAGATCAGGAACCTTATCTGAAATTCAACCGAGGATAATTCAATTGAGATTTAAGAACTAGTCAGGTCTTCGACTAAGCTGAGAACTTTAATTGTATCTTCCCTGAAAGGTAAAGGGTCAGTCATATGCAATGCATGATATGGATCAGGCAATGATGTTCTCAAAATAAATGAGATTGCATGGTATGATGCGTATATGCATGTATCATGATGTATGGGAATATGATGCTTTAGCTGGGGAAAATAAATCCCGGAGCTGCTGGAGAATAGAGTTGAGTTCTTCGTTTCCACTGGGGATGATGAACGAAGATGATAAACCTGTAGGAGAACTCCGTTGGGGGAATAAACTGATGAAGAGATTACTCCGAGGGGAACTACTCTGTGGGGAGGAGACGTTCTGCTGAAGATTTTAACGATAACTCCGTTGGGGATTCTGTTGATAAGCTCTATTGTGGATTTTAATGATGAACTCCGTTGGGGATAGAAAGAACTTCGCTGGGGATGATCTTTCAGTTGCAATTTGTTGAGGATACAGTTAGACTCTTGTGAGGATAACCTTCTGAATTTGGCTGGGGAGATTTGTTTGTACTCTGCAGAGGATAAGCTTCCAGAATCTACTGAGGAAGATGATTTAACTCTGACGGGGAAGTTTTTTTTTTAGACTGCGCTGGGGAAATGACTCCACTGGATATCTTGTATTCCGCCGGGGAACATTCTTATATTCTGTTGAGGAATATTAAGACTGCCGGGGATGCTCTTATACTTGCTGGAGGATATCTTTATACTTCTCTGGGGAAGATTGAGATCTTCTGGGGATACCAAACCTTTTCAGGGCTGATGGTAGACTAACTCTGCTTGGGGGAGAGTATTGCTGATTTGTTCATAGTTGCAAGTCTCAGTGGGGAAAGCTACCATTACTATTTTACTCTTGCGGGGAGTGACGGTATCTTGGTCATATTCTTCAGCTGAACCTACCTTGGTACCTTGGTGGATAGAGCAACTAGACAGCTCAGACAATTCTTATTGCCCCTACTTCTGATATCACCTGTAATTAGTCCTTTGTTTCGTATGTAAATATTTTATGAGCAGCAATTAATGTCAAATGCATATATCAAAAATGAACATTGGACGTTCTTTGCAAAACAAAACAGATAAAGGAAAAACAATTTGAAATTTGTCTAAAAATGAATTTGTATTGATTTTGAAGTTTGCCTGTAAATAGGCGTTTTTTGTACAAGAGGCTGACGTCCTAGTAGGAGAACGTCGTCGAACAAATAGAATTTATACAACTTGTGAAAAGAAAACAAAACAGCTATGTGAATAATCCCACTGGGTTCCAACTCTGCTATTTTCTTTATATCTTCAAGCGTCTCATCACTTTGCTGCTTAGTTGAAGATGAACCTGATTGATTAGTGTCGTCCGAGCTTGATAGTTGATACCGAAGTATGGATGCAAGGTGATCCAATGAGACATAGTGTTATGCTTTAATCCCTAATTTTTGCTTGGACCGTCCTTTCGGATTTTCAGTCCACCGGGATACCCATTTTTGCCCAAGCCGCCTTTTCAGGTTTTCGACTTGCCGGGTGTACAGATTTTTCATTTTCATCCCTTATTTTTGCCCGAACCCTTTTGGTTCGCCGGGAAGCCCTTATTTTTGCCTAGGCTAGTCAACCTAGCGGGTCTTTGATTACGCGTAATATCTTTTCACTATGTCTGCATTGACAGGGTGAGGAAGGTCGTCACCATCCATGGTGGTTAGAATCATAGCTCCTCCTGAGAAGATGTTCTTAAGCACAAATGGCCCTTCGTAAGTAGGGGTCCATTTTCCCCTGGGATCACCTTGAGGTAGAATAATGCGCTTGATTACCAGGTCCCCAACTTGATACTCTTGTTGTCTGACTTTCTTGTTGAATGCCTTGATCATCCGTTTTTGGTACGTCTGACCATGACAGACAGCAATAAGTCTTTTTTCGTCGATTAGATTCAGTTGATCAAGTCGGGTCTGAATCCAGTCCTCTTCGCTCAAACCTGCATCCTTCATGATCCGGAGAGAGGGTATTTGAACTTCGATAGGCAAGACTGCCTCCATGCCATAAACCAAGGAATAAGGTGTTGCCCCTGTTGACGTCTGTGCTGAGGTACGGTACCCGTGAAGAGCAAATGGCAACATCTCGTGCCAGTCTTTGTATGTCACTGTCATCTTTTGCACAATCTTCTTAATGTTCTTATTTGCCGCTTCGACAGCCCCATTCATCTTCGGTCGGTAGGGAGAAGAGTTATGATGCTGTATCTTGAATTGTTCGCAGAGCTCAGTGATCATTTTGTTATTAAGATTGGTACCATTGTCCGTAATGATCCTCTCTGGTACACCGTATCGACAGATCAGGTTGTGCCGAATGAACCGTGCCACGACGTTCTTGGTTACCGTAGCAAAGGAAGCTGCTTCAACCCACTTTGTAAAGTAATCAATCGCTACCAGCATGAAACGATGCCCGTTGTATGTCGTAGGTCTGATCTCGCCGATCATATCAATGCCCCACATTGCAAAAGGCCAAGGTGCTGTCAAAACATTCAGAGGAACTAGATGTATGTGCACCTTATCAGCATAGACTTAGCACTTGTGACATGTCCGAGAATGCTGATAACAATCGGCTTCCATTGTGGACCAGTAATATCATGCCCGAAGGATTTTCTTTGCCATGGTATGTCCACTGGAATGAGTCCCGAAAGTACCTTCATGTAGCTCTGCCATGATCGCTTCTGCTTCAGTCTTATCCATACAACATAGTAAGGTTGAATCATGGTTACGCTTGTAGAGAATACCATTGCTGATGAAGAACTTCGCCGTGAACCTTCTCAGGAACTTCTTGTCATTAACAGATGCATCCTCGGGGTACTCCTGAGCTTCAAGGTATCTCTTCACCTCATGATACCAGGGCTTTTTTGTTGCCTCTTCAGTATCAAGATCACAACAATGTGCAGGTTCATCCAATTTCCAAATAATGATCTGGGGGGCCTCGTTGTCCCATTTGACTTTGAACATAGAAGTCATCGTAGCTAACGTGTTCGCCAACTGATTCTCCTCTCTTGGGAAGTGTTCAAAGGTTATCTCCTCGAAATGGGGAAGCAACGTCAACACATACTCCTTGTAAGGAATAAGGTTCGGGTGTTTCGTATCCCACTCGCATTTGATCTGACTGATCACGAGAGCGGAATCTCCGAAGACACTTAGAAACTTAATCCTTAGGTCAATTGCAACTCGAAGACCCATGATGCACGCTTCATACTCCGCCATGTTGTTGGTGCAGTTGAAACATAGTCGGGCGGTGAGCGGAGTATGCGAGCCTTTAGGAGATATGATCACAGCGCCAATGCCATTGCCCAAAGCGTTCGAAGCTCCATCAAAGTACATAGACCATCGGGATCCTTCCTCAGGTCCTTCATCCGGTCCAGGTGTCTCATAATCAGTCACTACCATGATGTTCTCGTCCGGAAATTCAAAGTTCATAGACTGGTAATCATCCACTGCCTGATGTGCCAAATGGTCTGCCAATACACTTCCCTTGATTGCTTTTTGAGTCGTGTACTGGATGTCATACTCAGTCAAGATCATCTGCCATCTTGCTATTCTTCCGGACAAGGCAGGCTTTTTGAAGATATACTTGATTGGATCCATCTTTGAAATCAACAGAGTAGTATGAGTCAGCATATACTGTCTTAGTCGGCGAGCATCCCATGCCAAAGCGCAGCAAGTTTTCTCAAGCAGTGAGTATCGGGTCTCACAGTCGGTAAACTTTTTGCTAAGGTAATAGATATCATGCTCTTTTCGGCCAGACTCGTCATGCTGCCCCATCACACACCCCATTGAGTTGTCAAGTACTGTCAAGTATAAGATCAGAGGTCTCCCTTCAACTGGTGGCATCAGAATAGGTGGCTCTTGGAGATACTCTTTGATTCTTTCGAAAGCGGCCTGACATTCATCATTCCAACGTACCACTTGATCTTTCTTCAGTAGTTTGAAGATTGGTTCACAAGTAGCAGTTCGGTGTGAGATGAATCAAGAAATGTAGTTCAGTCGTCCCAGAAAGCCTCTGACCTCCTTCTCTATCTTGGGAGCTGGCATCTCTTGTATGGATTTCACTTTGGCGGGGTCCACTTGAATACCTTTGTCGCTCACGACGAAACCCAGTAGCTTACCAGACCTCACCCCGAAGGTGCACTTGTTAGGGTTCAATCTTAGCTTGTACAACTTCAACCTGTCAAACAGCTTCTGTAGATGGTCAAGGTGCTCCTCCTCAGTCTGGGACCTCGCAATCATATCATCAATGTATACTTCAATCTCATGATGGATCATGTCATGAAACAAAGCAACCATGGCACGTTGATATGTTGCCCCAGCATTCTTCAATCCAAAAGGCATGACCTTGTAACAAAAGGTGCCCCACTGAGTAACAAAAGTTGTCTTCTCCATGTCTTCGGGAGCCATCTTTATCTGATTATAACCGGAGAAACCATCCATAAAGGAGAATACCTTATGCTGAGCGGTGTTGTCAACCAGAACGTCGATGTGAGGTAGAGGGAAGTCATCCTTAGGGCTTTCCCTGTTCAAATCCATGTAGTCAACACACATTCGGACCTTACCATCCTTCTTCGGTACCGGAACCACATTGGCAACCCACTGAGGGTAAGAAGTAACTGCTAGAAAACCGGCGTCAAACTGTTTCATAACTTCGGCCTTGATTTTCTCGGACATCTCCGGGCGCATACGGAGAACCTTCTGCTTTACCAGAGGGAAGTCTTCCTTGGTAGGCAGGCGATGAACCACAATGTCAGTATCCAACCCAGGCATATCTTCGTAAGACCAGGCAAAGATTTCAACGTAGTCATGCAACATCTGAATTAACCGCTGTTTCACACTAAGCTCTAGATTTGCACCAATCTTGACTTCCTTCTTGTCTATCTCAGTACCCAGATTCACTGTTTCCACCGGCTCTTCATGTGGCTGAATGGCCCTCTCTTCCTGGAGTAGCAGTCTTGCAAGTTCACCCGGCACTTCTCAATCATCTTCTCCTTTGTCTTCGGCTAAGTTGATCGAATTTTCGAAGTCATAACTGGCAGTAGCAGAGTCGTTACCAGTGAGATCCATAGTGGATTAAGACCTGTATATGTGAGTGTGTGTAAAATAGCTGTTTTGCAATATATAATAAAGAAAGACAAGGAGCTCAAAATTTGAAATGCAAGAAACGTCCAATGCTTTTATTAATGATATATGAAAATGGCACACAAAAGCCCTCACAAATGAAGCCACGGTGCCCCGAGTAAGACACCGGGCCATAAAGTTTCAAAACATTGTTTGTTACAAGTTCAAAACAAAGAGTTCATTACTGGGTAACAAAAGTAATAGGGATGAAGTCCTTTGTTGTCCAGTTGCTTGGTCCACCGTTGGTCGTAGGATAGATCCAACTGTCGAATTCAGACTCCTCCACATCATCTTCAATGGCATTTACTCCCGAGTTGCTGATGAACACAGGAGGTCTTCCAATCCTTGCACTTCGAACAGCCCTTTGAGCTTCTGCAGTGAAACCCAAACCAAACTTGTTAGTCTTCTGTGTAAATTCAGGAAGTCGGCCCCAATTTACACACTCACCCTTCTCAATAACAGCCCGAGCATCTTTTAAGGAAGCCATCTTCATAGGAGAATCTTCAACCACAGTCTCAGCTGATGCCAGTGTCTGAGGAACCTCTTCAAAGTGTTGAAATGGGGTCTCAATGAACCCCCCATCCATCTCTACGTATCTGAATGAGTTGAGGTGGCTGACCATATACTCTTCCTCCCCTTGAACTGTCACAATCTTCCCTCTGAACGGGTACTTCAGCTTCTGGTGGAGCGTTGAGGTTACAGCTCCAGCTTTGTGGATCCATGGACGACCCAACAAACAAGAATAAGATGGCTGAATGTCCATCACGTAGAACATAGAATTGAAGACCTGAGAACCAACTTTAATTGGAATATCAACCTCACCATGTACCATCCTTTTAGACCCGTCAAAGGCCCTGACAATGATGTTACTTGGCTTTAGCTCCAACCCTTCACAATCCAACCGGTCAAGAGCTTTCTTAGGCAAGACGTTCAATGAGGAACCAGTGTCATCCAATACATGTGCAAGAGTAGTGCCCCTGCATTCAATGGAGACATGCAGGGCATCATTGTGGTTCTTCCCTTTAACAGTCAAATCAGCGTTGGAGAAACCCAAACCATTATCAGCAGTTAAATTGGCCACACAATCGGTAAACTGATCAGCTGATGTCTCTTGTGGCACGTGGGAAGACTTCAAGAAGGTAATCAGAGCCTTGGCATGGGCCTCTGAACACAACAATAGTGACAACATGGAAATCTTGGATGGGGTTTGCCCCAGCTGCTCAACTACGTTATAATCACTCTTCTTAATAATCTTCAGAATTTCTTCCATCTCCTGTTTGGAAGCTTCAACAGTAATAGTCTTTGGTGCCTCCGTCTGGGCAGGCACATCAGTGGTAATCCCTTTGCCCCGAGCATTAGATGACTCGGCGACAGGGGTAGGACTAAGAACTTGATCAGGAATTATGATAGGTACACTTTCAGGTGAAATGACAACAGGTCTTCGGACTATTGATGGAGCAATATCAGGTGAGAAAAGTCTGCTGCTGCGGGTGACTTTAGCAGGCCCAGTAATGTTGCTGACGTTGGTACCAGCATCCAACTCTTGCTTAACTCCTAGAACATAAACATCTGCCCCATAGTGCCAAGGGACAAATTTGTCAGAGGTGTAGGGGATGGGCCCCGGAACAGTGATGATTACAGGTGCGGTTCTCGGAACAGATGTAATTCTAACAGGCTTCCTCGAGGGAGCCTTTGAAGAATTGTTGAAAATGGTAATGATGGCGACTTCTTCAGTAGGAATGGAAGGAACAACAGTCTTCTCAAACAGGATCTCCTTATTATCCATCAGGTTTTGGATACCTGACTTCAGGAATGGGTAACCGGTAGGTAAAATAGAACACATATGGCAACCTTCACCACAGCCCGGAAATAAACCGGCTAGCAACAGGTTCTTCTTGAAAGTCATCAGAGGGGTAACAGTATCATCCACAGAAACTACAAACAAGTCTTCCTCTACAGCATTTACTCCATGCTTGGGCATTGGAGCAGTCACAATGTTAGGCCTCTTGGGCGCCTCAAACTCAATCTCCTTTGCATCAATTAGGTCTTGCACCCTGTTCCTCAAAACCCAACAATCATCTGTATTATGTCCCGGGCTATCAGAGTGAAAAGCGCAGCGGGCATTAGGGTTGTATTTTGGTGATGTGGTACTTGGATTCTTCGGAGCTTCTTTTAGAGTCACCAGATTGGTCTTCAGCAACTGTGGCAAAATCTGAGACAAAGTCATGATGAGACGAGTGAATTGCCTTCGAGGTCTCTCGTCCTTTTGTTGATTGTGATGCTGAGGAGCACCAGCAGGTTTTGAAATAACAACCGCATTGATAGCTTGGCGGTGTTCAGGTCTATTTTGTCTTCTCGAACTGTAGACAGCACTGGACTCTTTCTTAAACGGTTTCCTCTCGGTGCTCGATGAGGCACCCTTCTGTATCTTCCCAGCCTTAATACCAGCTTCAATCCTCTCACCAGTCAAAATAAGATCTGTAAACCCAGCTGACGAGCTTCCAATTAGATGGTTAAAGAACGGACCAGACAGGGTCTCCAAAAACATGTCAACAAGCTCACGATCAGCCAAAGGTGGTTGTACCCTTCCAGCAAGGTCTCTCCACTTTTGAGCATACTCTTTGAATCCTTCACTCGTTCCTATTGACATACCCTGGAGTTTGGTACGCGTAGGAGCGAGGTCGGAGTTGTACTGATACTGCCTGTAGAACACAGTAGCCAAATCTTCCCAGCTACGGATACTGGCTCCGTCCAACTGATAGAACCACTCAAGTTGAGTCCCTGAGAGACTGTCTTGAAAGAAATGGATCCATAAGTTCTTATCAGTAGTGTAAGGCTGGATCTTCCTCATATATGACCGGAGGTGCAGCTTTGGACAGGAAGCTCCGTCATATTTGGCAAAGGCAAGTGCCTTGAATTTATGGGGAATCACTACCCCAGATGATAGACCCAGATCTCCGAAGTCCAGACCGGGCACCTTCTGAATTTCCATAGCGCTTAAACGGTCTTCCAGCTGTTTGTACTTATCCTCAGAAGGAGGATACTGTTCTTCATCATAGTTTGTCTCATTGTCGGAGACCATATGGCTAGGAGCCCTTCTTTCTTGTGGACTATATTTCCCTCCAGATGAGGTGGTCAGATCAACTTCATTCTGCAGCCCGTTTCCAAATCTGCATCCAGTGTTGAACATGATGGTCCTCTTCTTCTTCTTCTTCTTTTTCTCTTTTAGAATCAAAGTCTTCAGGTCCTGCTGACCCTTAGCCAGATTCATGAACAACTCTTGAATCTGGGCATTCTGGGCCTGGAGGGCCTTGATAGCTTGCTCAGTTGAAGGTTCAGCAGACATGATGATTGCTGAAATAAACAGCGAAGAAGATAAGATACCTGTAATAGGGTACTTGTTTATGGAGTGTATGGGATGAAATCCGTATGATTTATGATTTCAAAGACAATCGAGATTCAAATTTGTAAATAAGAAGGGAAACGCACTTTATTAGATTTAAACTTCAAAATTTAAATTGTTCAACAAACTGCCCTTAGGCGTTACAAGAATGGAAATACTGAAAAGTAAACAAAAACTGTAAAGAAATCATCAAAGGTCCATCAACGCTCCCATGGTCTCTTCTTCTCAGTGCGGACATAATCATTCAGAATCCGCTCATTCTCCAACTGTCTGGTCAGCTTCTGGATCTTCTGCTCATGTTCATTAAACCTCTCTCGGTAGGAATCCCGTTCATCCCGCAGTTGCATCCAAGACCTCTTCAGTGTCCCAATATCAGTGGGCATGTAAGGTTGGAGGATAGTTGGAGGAACCCCCTCCTCATTAGCAACTTCAAGAGTAACAGGCCTGACAGCTTCATATGGCATACCTAACCTCTGGGCACAGATGCGGACCCATCTGAGATATGGCTCCATTGGAAGGGAAGTCTTTGGTCCCAACTCATGTGGGTCAGATCGGTGAACTCTGTCCCAAGCCCTTATGAATCTATGACGCAGCTCGTCGCTATCTCCCTGAAAATCAAAGATTATATGGGGCATCAGCATCTCATGAGGCCCCTCTCTTCTGGCTCTTCCAAACTGATGGAGAGCTAAGCATGGGTTGTAAGAAATCCCTCCATGGAGTCCGATCAATGGAACATTAGGATACTCTCCACAGCGATCAACGGCAGTCACCTCATCCATACCTTTGAGAGTCCAGATAATGTCATCACTAGAAAAAGACATCACCCTATAAGCCCAGCCCATTCCTTCTTTGTTTTTCAGCACAGACTTAGGGAGGTGCAAAATAAACCACCTCGACAATAAAGGAACACAACACATCAAAGTTCCCCGCTTTCAGGCAGTACGAGCATAGAGCTGATGAAGCATATCACCCAAGAGAGTGGGTACCGGGTTCTGAGAGATGAAGATCTTGATGGCATTAATATTAACAAAAGTGTCGGGATTTGGGAACAATAGCAGACCATAAATCAAGAGAGCCAGAATGTCCTTGTATGCCTTGAAGTCTAAGTTGTCCCAGAAGTAATTAGCTTTGTCAATCAAAAACTTAGTCAGAAAACCCTTAACTCCACTTCTAGTCTCCCAGTTGGCCATTACCTCCTCCTTGGTCAAGTGAAGGGCTGCAACAATTTCTTCGGGCTTAAGAGTCTTTTTCCAACCAGTAAATGGAGTCTGCTCTAAAACAGAGATACCAAGCAGCTCAGAGAACTCTTCCAGGGTAGGAACCAGCTGGAAGTCTTGAAAGGTGAAGCAATGGTATAGCGGATCATAAAACTGGACCAAGACACTCATCATTTGTTCGTCCAATTTTGAAGTGACCAAACTGATAAGAGAACCATGCCTTCTGATGAAGGAAGTAGTGTCTGGAATCCTGACAACCAAATCTTTAAGCAAGGTAGTTACTTGGACAAAGTTGATCCAAATAGTATTCCTACGCATGGGCATCATGATGACCTACAAAACAGAGCAAAGATGAAATCCTCTTGTCTTTGAAATAGGTTAGTCCTTATGCAAAATGTATGCAATGTTATGATGTCATGATGTCATGATAAAGGCACACCATAAGTATCCACAAAAAGCAAACATGGTAAAGGCACACAAGTCACACTGAGAGCCCTTATATTTCAGGCTGGCATGAAGCTTAGGTACTACCCTCTTTCAGTTTCAGTTGGTTAAGACCTGTCCTAAAAATAGTAACCGGGTTCTAGAGGATCTCAATATCACTGACTACCCTCAATCGGTCATGATTCCAGTTTAGCAACCTTTTCTTGCGGCCAGAATCATCGCGAGAGTTTAGTCTCAATGAGTGTAGCATACTGCTACTGTTCTATGGCTAAGTTGGTCAATTTAAAGGTTCTACGATCAGCTGGTGCTTAATGACTCCTTAGAAGACCCATATTCTCCTCGTTCCAACACAAGGGATATCGGTACAGACCAAGGTGTCACACCAATGTAGCTACTGCTTCATTCGTGTCGGTCTACGCCGGACAAATCCCTCACAGTTTATTGCTACTTACCTAAAGGGTATCCCCAGATCCGGGTTAAGATCTATAGAACTCCGATACAAGCCCATAAATTTAAAGCATACAAAGCATACAATTGAAAACATAGTGATCTAATCCTAAGGTACACCTCACTTATTTATATTCCCCAGCAGAGTCGCCAGTTCTGTGATCGGTGGGAATGAGAACTGACTGTTTTAGAATGTTGGTTCGCGTTTGCGTTTGTTTTTTTTTCAAAATGTCGTGGTAAGCAAGAGTCGCCACCGTCTTTTATTTTATCCAACAAGGAAAGGACAAAAGCACAGAAAAATTCCTTTTTGAGATACTTCTCAGGTTCGGGAGGTAGATTATAGAAAGGGAAGGTGTTAGCACCCTTTCTATCCGTGGTTATCCACGGGCTCTTAGGTACTTGCTCATTGTGTTTTCAAAAGTTTTCTTTTCTTTGTGTTTGTGGGTTTGAAAAGAGTTTTTGTTTTGGAAGGAGAGTGTAAGTGCGAAAAGTTTTGTTTTTGTTTTCAAAAGAGCAAGTACTTAAGAACATCTACCTACTCAAAAAGAAATTAATATGTACAAGTGTCCTTTAGACAATGTTATCCCACTATTGAGGAGTAGGTAGCATCGTCGTTGGAGTTTTAAGGGTCAATTCGATTAAGGGACATGTGGCCACTAAAGCAATGTTAGGACGCCTTAGCGGTAACCCTAATGTCTTAGATCATTTTATCCGAGACAACCGTTTCGAGGCAACTTATGATCTTTGGACAAGAGGGCAACCTCTAAAACTTCCTTTACTCAATGACCACGTTCGAAGGCAACCAAGTGAGGTGTACCCTAAGAGTGGCATGTGCGAGTGTATTGTTTTTCAGTTATATTATCTTTGCATGTCATGGTGAGCTACTGTTGATTTTAAGTTAAGATAGATCTTGTCATGCATAGCCTATTATTCAAACATTTAACAGTTAATAGCTGCGGAATATAAATTGCGGAAAATAAATCTAAGCTATTACAAGGCGTCGGGTATTTACATCGCCAAAAACAAACCCTTAAAAAATAAATTGCGGAAAGTAAATAAAAGCGATAAATAAAATCCTAAATTAAAGCTATTACATCCTCGAAGCAATTACACAAATATAGATCAAAGATAATTCGCGCACGAGAAAAATTGAGTCGGAATGTTCTTTAGGGTTTTGTCCCTTTTTATCAAATAAAACATATTTTTTGTTATTTTTTGAATCTAAAAAAAAAAATTAAGTCTAAATTAATAATTGAATTAATTTATTAAATGAAAATATTTTTTTTGTTTTTATTATTTAAGGAAATAAAATAAGAATGGTAAAAAATATCAAAATCCTAATTCTATATTAATTTTAATTTAAATGCAAAATATTAAACCTAATTAAAAAAACTAAATTAATTGGTTAGAATTTATTTACAAAAATAATAAAGTAGTGAAATTAAAAAAAAATATTATTTTTGGGGTTTTCTGATTTTTTATATAAAATATTAATTGGTTAATTTTGTTAATAATAATTAAATAAAATAAATAGAGAGAAAAAGAAATAAACCAAAGTAGGGGGGTGTGGGCTTAATTTGGTGGTAGATTCAGCAACATTCTGGCCCAAATCCAATTAGCCTGTTGGACTTTCTGTGATCCAATGTACGCTTGTTGACCAGGGAGTATGACGAGTCTCCATCCTGAGCCATTGGATCTACCTTGGTAGCCACGTAGCCTTTGAGATCTGGAGGTGTATGGTGATCCATGCCTGGAGAAATGCACATGAATCCCTAAAAAAAAATATAACAAAGTTTTGGGGGACCTGGGATTCGAACCCAGGTCCTAATGCTCATTGTATGCGCACTCAACCACTCCACCAAACTGCTTCATTTGTTATTGTAATAAGAATCAAATATTATATAATAAACAAAACACTAAGCCTGCAAAAATAAAAAAAAGCACGCCACCGATTCGAATGAACCAATGGCACAAATACACGCCATCATCTTCTTCAACGCAACCCTGGTTATTTACCTGCGGATTTTTATCCGCAGGAAGTTTCGTAGGATGGTTCTAAAACTCGCTCCAGGCCATGAAAATGCTATTTAAGAACATAGACGTGTTCGTCTCTGCCTCCTCATCATTCTTATAACCATTGTTTGTCTCAATTTATCCTGCATAAGAAATGCCTAAAAAACAAGAACAAGAACCCTAGGTTCGAGCATCATGATACAGGGCCCAAGAATGAAATTGAATAATGCAAAAACGTTCTAAATCAAATAACAATCACAAATATGCCAATATTTTGAAGAAAAGATGCAAGAACGGATGTTTTCGATTTCATGTTCATATCAAGGTTCATGGAGACTTACAGTGTGTTATAGGCGATGAAAAGGCTTCCTTTTGATTGGTATGGCTCCACTGGATGTCAAGGAAGGGAGCTACGTTTTGCTTTTTGTCTGAATTGGCCTCCAAGGTTGTTTTTGATCTCTCACTTTTCAAGCTTTTTTACAAAATTGGTATGGCCGTTTCTGTAAGGTTTTATGCGTGTTTTTGGTTTGTGAGGCTTATGTGAATGTTATAGAGTGAATTAGGGTTGGTCTTTTGATCTGAAATAAAGTGCATTGAAGATTCAAGATTGGATTTTGATCACCATAACCAAACTTCCAAAAATAGGCCAAATCTGATTTTTATGTTTGAATGAGCCTTGATACGAATTGACTAGGTGTTATATGATATATGCAAGTTGTACAAGTCACAAAGATACCATTTCATTAATTTTTGGATTTTATTTGAATTAATATAGATTTAAAATGAATTAAATCAATAAAAATTAAATAAAATAGAAAAATAAATGTTTGGTCATGAAATTAAAGATGGGACACGTGTGTGGCATGATAAGACCAAATCAAGTGGAAAAAGTGGGCCCTTTTGTCAAAAATTGGAGTTTTGAGGATAGTTGACTTTTGGCAATTTTGGAAAAATGCCCAACTTCAACAATGCATAACTTTCTCACTTTTGAACGTTTGGAGGTTTTCTTGGACTTTTTAGAAACCTTGAGATGTCCTATTACCAACCCTTTTGGTCTCATCTCATTTTGATGTTCCATGCTCAAGTTATAAGCTTTGGAAAAAAAAGGTGTTTTTGTTGACTTTCAAAAATGACCTATAATGTCCAAATTTGTAACTTTTTGTGATATCATTTCTTGATCTTGGGGTGTGAAGATGGATTGTAGGAAATTGCATCCTCTTCAAAATGAGATTTGGATGGGTCATTTCTCATAAAGTATGAGAAAGTTATGCTTGGTCAAAGTTGAGTTGACGTTTCCTACAAAACCCTAATTTAGCAACTTTTGAATCTTGATGAATTTTGAGCAATCCTTGATGAATCATGATCAAACCTTGATCAAATGATGAATTATCCTCCAAAATGAGGATGTTGACAATAAATCTTGAGGTTTGACTATTTGTAGGCCACAGTTAACTTTTGCCCTAGCACAATCAATTTTTGGACCTCTTGAGCAATTGACTGACAAAACTTTCTCTGCAAGGCTTGAAATTTGACATGGACGAACTTAAAAACATATTAGGACATTGGGGAACACTTGAGGTCATTTGGATGTGAGGACCTTAATGCAACACAAAACCCTAATTTTGACTTGACTGCCTTAGGAGGTGACTTGACTGTCCAACCCTTTAGCCAACTTGAGCAACTTGAAGATTATTCTTGCCAAATCTTGAGGAATATGGGAGGGCAAATTTTAGGGTACAACATTGACCATTTTCCCCTTTTGATGATTTGAACAAATTTCTTGAGGAATTATGGTCCAAACATGATCAAATGATACATATGGGTCTAAAATGTTGATGTGGATAAAAAATTATGAAGTTTGACTGTAAATTAGCCATGGTTGACTTTTTACCCAATACAGCTGATTTTTAGGTCAACTATCCAATTAACTGATAAAAAATATGGTTCAAGGCTTGAAACTTGTCATGAGTAATCTTAGGGGTCCATAATGATGTTTGAAAGTCATATGAAGCATGGATAGTCCAAAAATCCTTGAGCAAACTCAAACCCTAATTTTGGGTCATTGGTGTAAGATGAGATGTCATGAGCTGACCAAACCCTAATCCAGTCTTGAGTCAAAGAGATCTTGTGAGAATAATATTGATAAATGAGAGGGAAACTTTTTGGGTACAACAGCTTCCCCTGTTCAATCTTCTTAAACCTGAAGTGTTAGATTGGCGAGCTTTGCCATTCGTGACTCGAAGGTGAAAGATGATTGGACACTAGAGTGCCCATAAATTTGCACTCGGTGATGTGTAGTTGAGGGAATGGGCTTAAATATGCCATTTGGAGAAGTGATAGAATCTTGTTGGAGATGGGCTTGTATATGCCATCCAAGAATGTTTGTTGAATTGTAAGTTGTAAGCCGAAAGAATAAGTATCAGAATGATGTCCGTGTTTGGGACATATCTGAACTGTATCTGAAAGTTTGTATCTGGACGAGTATCAGAATGGAATCCGTGTCTGGAGCGTATCCGTACTGTATCTGAAAGTTGAATCTGAATGAATATCAGAATGGCATCCGTGTCTGGATCGTATCTGAACTGTATCTGAACTTGAAATCTGAATAAGTATCAAAATGGCATCTATGTCTGGAGCGTATCTAAACTGTATCTGAACTTGAAATCTGAATGAGTATCAGAATGGAATCCGTGTATGGATCGTATCTGAACTGTATCATGATTGCATATTGTTAATGGTAGCTATTAATCTTATCCTGAAAAGGGTAAAATGTTAGCTGAAACACAAATTTATGTTGCATGAAATGTATAATGCAATGTATTTGCTTTAACAATGTTTATGATATATGGATGTAATGTATGCGCATTTAAGCTAATTTGCTGTATTGCTGTTTGATTAAGGAAAATAAATCCTTGCTGAGGATATGTTGAATTTTCATGTCTTGGAGTTGAAGTACCGACGAACTCTTGTTGAGAGAAGTAAATCCTATTGTGAGGGCAATGCCATGTACTGCTTGTAAGATCTGCTTGGGGAATCCCGAGAAATTTGACGATTTCTATTGGGGATTAATAATTTGAAATTTGTTCCGCTGGGGATTTAAATGACGTACTGTGGGGATTACTTATGGAATAGCCTAGAAACGTTTTCCTGTCCTTTCAACCTATCAGTAATTGTCTTTCTCATTTTATTTATTTGTAAACAGTAATCATGTTCAAATGCATATGTTCATTAATGAATCATTGGACGTTTTTTGCAAACAAAACACAATCGCAAAGAAAAGACAAATAATTTTTTTTGGTATTTTCAAAGAAATATCTTTGTATTAACTTTGAATAAGTATTTTGTACAAAGGAGACAAACATTCTAGTAAGAGAATGGTGCCATAAAACAAAGAAAGAAAGCTATATGTAATAATCCCATGGGGTTCCCATTCTGCTATAGCCTTCATATCTCTGAATATCTTGTCTATTTGTTGCTTCGTCCGAAGATGATTGAATTGATCAGAAATTCTGAGTTTGTCAGTGGAAGTCAAAGGTTGTCCGTTAAGTGATCCGATGGGACATAGTCATACGCTTTAATTCCCTAACTTTTTTCCTGGGCCGCCCTTTCGGGTTTTTAGTCCACCGGGAAACCCTTTTTTGCCCAAGTCTCCCTTTTGGGTTTTCAACTTGCCGGGTCTACAGATTTTTTTTATTTTATCCCTAATTTTTGCCTGAACCTTTTTGGTTCGTCGGGATGCCCCTTTTTTTTGCCTAGGTGTGTCAACCTAGCGGGTCTCTCATGCGTAGCATCTTTTGACTATGTCCACGTTCGTAGGGTGTGGCAGGTCATCGCCGTCCATGGTGGCCAAGATCATTGCCCCACCAGAGAATATGCTTTTGATTACAAATGGTCCTTCATAGGTAGGAGTCCATTTTCCCCTGGGATCACTTTGTGGCAAAATGATATGTTTGATCACTAGATCCCCAACTTGATATACTTGGCGCCTGACTTTCTTGTTGAAAGCCTTGATCATCCGTTTTTGATACATTTGACCATGGCAAACAGCAGTAAGTCTCTTTTCATGAATTAAGTTCAGTTGATCAAGTCGAGTCTGGATCCAATCGTTTTCATTTAATCCTGCATCCTTCATAATTCTCAGAGAAGGGATCTGAACCTCAATAGGTAAAACAACCTCCATGCCGTAAACCAAAGAATAGGGTGTTGCCCCGGTTGATGTGCGATTCGTGGTACGGTACCCGTGGAGAGCGAATGGTAACATCTCATGTCAGTCTTTGTATGTGACTGTCATTTTCTGTATGATCTTCTTATTATTTGTATTTGTAGCTTCGACAGCACCATTCATCTTTGGTCGGTAGGGAGAAGAATTGTGATGCTGAATCTTGAATTGCTCGCACAAGGCGGTGATCATAGTGTTGTTAAGATTTGTACCATTGTCAGTGATGATCCTTTCTGGGATACCGTACTGGCAAATAAGGTTTTGCTTGATGAAGTGAGCCACAACATTCTTGGTAACGGAGGCGAAGGAGGCTGCTTCAACCCACTTTATAAAATAATCAATGGCCACTAGGATGAAGCGGTGTCCATTGGAGGTTGTCGGCTTAATATCTCCAATCATATCAATTCCCCACATAGCAAAGGGCCAAAGATCCGTCAAGACATTCATAGGAACTGGAGGTACGTGCACCTTGTGAGCATAAATTTGACACTTATGACAGGTCTGAGAGTGTTGATAGCAATCTGCTTCCATGGTAGACCAATAATAGCCTGCCCGTAGGATTTTCTTTGCCATCGTATGCCCACTGGAGTGGGTGCCAAAAGTACCTTCATGTAATTCATCCATGATCTTTTTAGCCTCAATCTTATCCATACACCGGAGAAGAATGGAGTCATGATTGCGTTTGTACAGGATGTCATTACTAAGGAAGAACTTAGCATAAAATCTCCTTAAGAACTTTTTATCATGATTGAATCTCCTTCTGGATATTCTTGAGCCTCGAGATACCTCTTGACCTCATGAAACCAAGGCTAGTCCACTACTTCTTCAGTATTAATCTTGTGACATGTGCTGGTTTATCCATTCGTTCGATGGTGATCAAGGGAGCCTCATTATCCCAATTAAGTTTAAACATAGATGACATTGTGGCTAGAACGTCTGCTAGCTGATTTTCTTCTCGCGGGAAATGCTCGAAGGTAATCTTCTCAAAATGTGATAGCAATGTCAAAACATGTTCTTTGTAAGGGATAAGGTTCCGGTGCTTAGTGTCCCATTCCCCTTTGATCTGACTGATGACCAAAGTTGAATCTCCAAACACATCTAAAGCTTTGATTCCCAAGTCTATGGCAGCCCTGAGACTAAATATGCACGCTTCGTACTCCGCCATGTTGTTTGTACAGTTGAAGAAAAGTCTGGCAGTAAAAGGAGTATGACACCCTTCCGGAGATATGAGTACAGTGCCGATACCATTACCAAGTACATTGGATGCCCCATCAAAGAACAGGGTCCATCGGGATCCTTGTTCAGGTCTGTCATATGGTCTGATTTCTTCACAGTTGTCTAATGTCATGATGTCTTCATCTGGGAATTCAAACTTCATGCACTGATAGTCTTCTACGGCTTGATGAGCAAGATGATCAGCTAGCACACTGCCCTTTATAGCTTTCTGGGTAGTATATTGTATGTCGTATTCTGTCAGGATCATCTGCCACCTAGCTATTCTCCCAGACAGAGCAGGCTTTTCGAAGATGTGCTTTATCAGATCCATCTTGAATATCAACAAGGTAGTATGAGTCAGCATATACTGTCTTAGCCGGCGAGCAGCCCATGCCATAGTGCAGCAAGTTTTCTCGAGCAGTGAATATCTGGTTTCACAGTCGATAAACTTTTTGCTCAGGTAGTAAATAACATGCTCTTTTCGGCCAGACTCGTCATGCTGCCCCAATACACACCCCATTGAGTTCTCTAAAACGGTCAGATACATGATCAGTGGTCTTCCCTCGACTGGTGGCATCAAAATAGGAGGTTCTTGTAAGTATTCCTTGATCTTGTCAAAAGCAACCTGGCATTCATCATTACATCTGACTACCTGAACTTTCTTCAATAGTTTGAAAATTGGCTCACAAGTAGCTGTTAGGTAAGAAATGAATCTGGCAATATAGTTCAAGCGTCCCAAGAAACCTCTGACTTCCTTCTCAGTACGAGGAGAAGGCATCTCTTGTATTTTTTTAACCTTGGCAGGGTCGACCTCAATACCTTTGTTACTGACGACAAAACATAAGAGTTTACCGGACCGTACTCCGAATGTGCACTTGTTTGGGTTCAACCTTAGTTTATACTTCTTCAATCTCTCAAACAACTTTTGCAAGTGATCAAGGTGCTCTTCTTCTGTTTGTGATCTGGCTATCATATCGTCTACGTAGACCTCTATTTCATGATGTATCATGTCATGAAACAAATCTACCATGGCGCGTTGATAGGTTGCCCCAGCATTCTTCAGTCCGAATGGCATCACTTTGTAGCAGAATGTACCCCACTATATGACAAATGTAGTTTGAAGATGTGCCAACTGAATTGGTCTTAAGAGGAAGCCTTAAGGAGTTCTTCCAGAAGAAAACACTTCCCCAACATATTGTCAAATGGGTTTATTTCCCCGACAAACTAGGAATCCTCCAGACCAATACAAATCAACAGACAAAACCCTTTAATCCCCGGTGGAGTCATTGATATCCCCTAAAGTTACTAAGACCTGGACCCAAAAAGATAATAGTTTAACTTCTTCAAATCACTAACGAAACTCCTCTTCCCCAGTAAATTTTGCCACTATCCCCAGTGAGTTTCTACGAAGCCTGGAAGCCGATCAAATAACAGTTAACTTCTTTATCCCCAACAAGTTGTTAACTTCTATTCTCTCCAATCAAGAGTATAACTCCCCAGTAGAGCAACGGATAACTAAAACTCCTGAACTCTTTTCCCCAAGCAGAAATCTACACTCTCCATAAAGATTTCTCAAGCCAAAGCCAATATTCCCCAACGGATTTTTCCTCAAACAACAAAACAGGAATCCCCAGTGGAAACATTCTAAATAAGGTTTGAAGATGTGCATACTCTTCATCCCCAACAGAATTCCGGGATTTAACTTCCCAAAGCTCCCCGGCACTTGTCAAGGATTTATTTTCTGAAGAAAAGATACATTTCAACAAATATTTCACATTCATACATCATATTACATACATGATAAATGCATACAGCATAACCCTCTTCATGCAACTAACCCTCTTCCTTGCAGAAAAAGGCAATCAACAAAAGTCCTCTTTTGGAAAATATCATAACCATTTCTGAAAAGGTCAGAGATTAATTCCTGAAATAAGCCAGGGCAACTATCTCTACGACCAACAAAAGCGGGTTCCAGATTAATACCTGAAACAAGACAGGATAATTATCTGTGAACAACTGATTATAGATTAATACCTGAAACAAGACAGGACAACTATCTACATGAGCAGATTGAATATTAACTCCCAAAACAAGCCATAGAAACTATCTACAAGGCAAGCTGAAGCAATCTTACACGAATTCCTTCTCATACATTTCTATATGCAGCTTCACACGGGCTCATCATGAAGCAATCCTACACTGATTCCTTCTCATACATTTTTCAGAAACAGTTCAGATACGATCTAGAGACGGATGACATTCTGACACTTATCCCAAATTCTTCTAGATAAAGTCCAGATACGATTCAGAAATGGATGACATTCTGACACTTATTCCAGATTCTCTTCTAGAAACAGTTCAGATATGATCAATATACGAATGTCATTATGACACTTATTCCATATTCTCTTCTAGATACAGTCCATATACGATCCAGAGACGGATGACATTCTGACACTTATTCCAGATTCACTCTAGAAATGGTTCAGATACGATCCAGATACAAATGACATTCTGACACTTATCCCAGATTCTTCTAGATAAAGTCCAGATACAATTCAGAAACAGATGACATTCTGACACTTATTCCAGATTCTCTTCTAGAAACAGTTCAGATATGATCCATATACGGATGTCATTATGACACTTATTCCATATTCTCTTCTAGATACAGTCCATATACGATCCAGAGACGGATGACATTCTGACACTTATTCCAGATTCACTCTAGAAATGGTTCAGATATGATCCAGATACGGATGTCATTTTGGTACTTATTCCAGGTTCACTCTAGAAACAGTTCAGATACGATCTAGATACGGATGTCATTCTAATACTTATTCTGGATTCTTTCAAATACAGTTCAGATACGATCCAGATATGAATTTCATTCTGACACTCATTCAATACAGCTCAGATACGATCTAGATGCGAATGACATTCTGACACTTATTTCAGATTCACTCTAGAAACGGTTCAGATATGGTCCAGATACTGATGTCATTCTGATACTTACTCCAGATTCACTCTAGAAACGATTCAGATATGATCAAGATACATATGTCATTCTGATACTTATTTCGGATTCTTTCAAATATTGTTCAGATATGATCCAGATACGGATGTCATTCTGATACTTATTCTCGATTCTTTCAAATACAATTCAAATATGATCCAGAACGGATGTCATTCTGATATTTATTCCAGATTCACTCTAGAAATGGTTCAGATAGGATCCAGATACAAATGTCATTCTGATACTTATTTCAGATTCTTTCAAATATGGTTCAGATACGATCCATATACAGATGTCATTCTGATACTTATTCTAGATTCTTTCAAATACAGTTCAGATACGATCCAGATACAAATATCATTTTGACACTCATTCAATACAGTTCAGATATGATCCAGATGCGGATGTCATTCTAAAACTCATTCAACATATCTTTCAAATACAGTTCCAATACGATCCAGAGACGGATGTCATTCTGACACTCATTCAACACAAATTTTAAATACAATTCAGATACGATCCAGAGACGGGTGTCATTCTAACACTCATTCAATACAACTTTCAAATATAGTTCAGATACGATCCAGAGATGGATGTTATTCTGACACTCATTTAATATATCTTTCAAACACAGTTCAGATACGATCCAAAGACGGATGTCATTCTGACACTCATTTAATATATCTTTCAAATACAGTTCAAATACGATCTAGATACGGATGTCATTCTGACACTCATTCAACATATCTTTCAAATACAGTTCAGATTAGATCTAGAGACGGATGTCATTCTGACACTCATTCAATATATCTTTCAAATACAGTTCAAATACGATCCAGAGACAGATGTCATTCTGACACTCATTCAACACATCTTTTAGATACGAGTCAGATACAACCCTATTATGGATATTATTCTGATACTCATCCCACTACATCTTATCCTTTAGATTAAATCGACCAAAGATTTATTCTGATACTTCTTAAAATCCCTATCAACAGTCATTATGGATGGTGTGATATGGTGGCAGAACCGACTATTTAATACTGGTTTTGCGTTTGTATTCGCAAATGTTGCGGTAAGCAAGAGTCGCCACCGACTTTTCTTTTATCCAAATTAAGGAAAGGGTGAAAAGAACAGAAAAAGACCTTTTCGAGATTATTCTGAGTAAGGGGGTAGATTATTGAAAGGGAAGGTGTTAGCACCCTTTCCATCCGTAGTTATCTACGGGCTCTCAGAGGTTTGCACACTTTGAAATACCTTTGTGTTTTGTGTATTTGAAAGTTTGTTTTTGGAAATGCCTTGGTATGGCATACTTTGTAATGTTTCTCAGGAATATGGAGAAAGTATACAAAGTGCCTTGAAAATGTTTTTGAAAAGAAGTTTTTTGTGTAAGTGCAAAGATGTTTTGAGCAAAATTCTAACAGCTATCTACTTTATACTCGAAAAGGTAGTTCTTTTCCTCATATCCTTTAGACAGTGCTATCCCACTATTAGTGAGTAGGTAGCCCTATCGTTGGATGTAAAAGGGACATCGAAGGGACGATACAGTCACGAAAGCAACTTGGGGAGACGCTTTAGCAATTTTGTTTAGGGGCTAGATCATTTACCGAAAGGAAACTGTAGGGTCATTGAGGGACTATGATCTTTTGATTTATGGGTCTTTGCTAAAGCGTTCATGCCTCATGACTGTTTTATTTCTAAAGGCAACTAAAGTGGGGTATCTTAGAGGTGTATATGTGAAATTGATTCAATTCAGTTATTTTTGTCTTTTTGTTACGTTTGCTAGCGTTTGGTATTTAGTCTTTTCATACACGCCTAGTTACTAGCAGTTAATATTTTGCAGAAATTTAAAGTGCAGGAATTCAAATCTGCGTTATTACAATGCTATGGGGAGAGGGATATTTACATGTCTAAAAATGAGGGGGATAAAGTAATAAATATCCTAGTTTTAATCTATTACATCCAGTGAGCAGGTACATTAATAATAAAAATGTGAAATTAAATAAACGCGCATGAATTTGAAAAAAACGTCTAGAAATATCCTAAGAAATAAAATTTTTTTTGTTTTTTTTATGTATAAAAGAAAATAAAGCCTAAATCTTTTTAATTATAATTTTAAGAAAGATGTTAAAATAATTAATTTATTTATTACAAAATTTACAAAATTTATTTAATTAGAAAAGACACTAGCCTAATGTTTTTTTTTAATTATTTTGATTTAAAGTTAATTTAAATAAAAAAAGGATCAATAAAGAAATAACAAAAAGAACAAAAATAAAATATAAAAAGGGCATCCTTCGATCCAAGGAGAAAAGAGAAGCTTCGATCCAGAGAGATTCATCCCCTTTCTATTCTTGAAGGATGTTGCCTTTCGATTATGTGAAGGAGATGGGATTTTTGATCCAGGAGGGATGTGTTCTTCGAATTGAACCATGAGTTTCGAAAGGCAGATCAGGTCATGCCTTTCGATGGCGTGATTTTATTCCTGCATGTTATCTTGCGTATGATATCCTCGTATAAACACAAATGGTATTAGCTGCACATATATACCAACAATATGTATTTAAAAGGCTTAGAAATGAAGCGTGTACAATTGTTTAAACTGGGGCCTTTGCCTAGGCGAAGCTGGAACAAAGGCAGCCAGTGCCTTGTGGGTCGAAGGCAAATTTGAAGGAGTCTTGGCCTTGTGCTGAAGACAAACTGAAGAGGGATACGTGCGCTGGTGACACACAAAGGGATCTTTTTCCCAGTGGGAGCTTTGTTGATCGAAGGCCAGTTTGAAGAAGTTATTGCTTTGTGCGCTGAAGGCACACCCAAAGGGATAATTTGCCTAGTCAAAGCAGGAATCAAGCTTGCTCCAAAGACAATCAAATGCCAAAATGAAGAAGGAATCTAGCTTGCATGCAGGCAGCCATTGCATTTGTGAGTCAAGCCAGCATGCAAAGACAAAGGTGCAATTGAAGGAACATTGACAAGAAGCCCTTCCCCTTTGGATCAAAGGAGGCTGTTTTAAAGGGAAAATATGCCCAATCGAAGCTGGTGTGCAGCAAACAAGCAAAAACCAAGGATTCAATCGAAGCTTGGAAATTTGAGGCAAACTTAAAGGAGGTTAGGCGCTCAATTGAAGCCTGTCCAAATTCCAATCAAAATGCCTTTTAACATGCCAATCGAAGGATTTTGTCAAAATGCCAATCGAAGACTCCTTGTTTATCTTCAAAAAAAATTATCTTTCCTTTAATCAAATGCTTGTGATCACCATGTAAGAGAAAGATCTTGGGAAAACATGAGAGGGCAAACTTTGGGGTACAACATCTGCCCATGTTCAATCTTCTTAAACCTGGGGATTTAGATTGGCTTGTCTGCCTTTCGTGATCTGAAGGTGGAAGATGATTGAACACTAGAGTGCCCAGAAATTTGAACTCGCATGAAATAACACTGATGATTGATAATGTAGGGAATGGGCTTACATATTTCATTTAGAGGAGATGACTGAGAGTCGTCAGAGATGGGCTTAAAGATGTCATCCAAAATAGATGTTGATTTACACATGGTCCCTTTTGGGTTCCTGTTCCTACTGTCTGAGGAGGATTCCATTGTGGAATGTGGGTTTCTGTTATTCTCCTGCTTGAGGAAAACTCTATGTGGAATAGAGTCTAGGAACTTCAGTTGTCCATTACTCTATTGGGGAAGCTATCTCTTGACTGGAGAGATAGAAGTTTGTTGCTTTCTGGTTGAAATTCAGGCTTCACAGTAACTTGCTGAGGATAATGGAATTAACCGTTACCTGAAGATGCATTATAAAGAGCCTGCATAGGGTTGTTCCAAGATGAGTTCGCGTTAGTCTGCACCCGGAGATGTATGAGAAGGAACCCGTGTAAGATTGCTTCGTCTGGTCATGTATATAGCTTTCCTGTCTGGTTTCAGGTGTTAATATACAATCATCTTGTTCACGGATAGTTGTCCTGTCTGGTTTCAGGTGTTAATATGGAATTTGAAAATTGTCGGTCGTTGAGATAGTTGTCATGGCTGGTTTCAGGTATTAATCTCTGACCCAAGAAATAAAGATAGTTTTCCCGTATGGTTTCGGGTGTTAATCTTCAATCTCCTTATGTAGATAGTTTTCTTGGCTTGTTACATGTATTAATCCTATAGTCGGTCATCCACAGATGGTTCTCCTGGCTTGTTACATGTATTAATCCTATAGTCAGTCGTCCACAGATGGTTCTCCTGGCTAATTACAGGTGTTAATCTTCAATCTCTTCAGGTAGATAGTTCTCCTAGCTTATTACAGGTATTAATCCACAGTCGGTCGTCCACAAATAGTTTTCCTAGCTTGTTATATGTATTAATCTGGAACTTGTTTTTCCGGTCACATAGATAGTTTCCCTATCTGGTTTCGGGCATTAATCTGTGGCCTGCTATATAAGTTGATAGTGTTTGTCTGTCTGTTAATTTAACCTGAAAAGGTAAAATCAGTTTCATGTGATGTCATGATGTATGAATTGCATGATGCTCCCAAAATAAATTAGATAATTATATATGTATTTGTATGCACATGCCATTATGTATGAACATTTAATGCTGTTGAGCAGTAACTTTGTCTGGGAAAATAAATCCCTGACAGCTGTTGAAGAGTACCGGGAAGCTGAATTACGAACTGTTGTTGGTGAGTGAATAAAGTGATTCTTCAATTTCCTCTGGGGATAATGAATGGATATAGTTTTGCTGGGGATTCCCTTTCTCTGTCGGGGATCTTCGACTTATGCTTGAGAATGATTTGCTAGGGGGAAGAGTTTTGTTGGAAGATTTCACCAATTTGGAGAAATAAACTCTGCTGGGAGATAAACTTCCATAGCTAGAGAAATAAACTCTACTGGGGATAAGGCTTTATAAACTACTTTAAATTTATAAAACTCTATTGCGGAATATTTTAATTTCAGCTCTCTGAGGGAACTTTGCTGGAGAGAGGGATTTGCCAGTGATTTATGGTAGAAACACACTCAAGGTGTGAGGTGTCCGAATAAAACCCTGCCTTGATTATATCTGAAGATGTATCGAATGGGTATCAGGATAATATCCATATCTGGAGAATATATGAATTATATCTGAAAGAGAAATCTGGAATGGGTATCAGAATGGCACCCGTATCTGGAGCGTATCTGAACTATATCTAGAAGTTGTATTGAATGTGTGATCGGTGGATCTGGAACTGACTGTTTAACGCTGGTTCGCGAAATGTCGCGGAAGCAAGAGTCGCCACCGTCTTTTATTTTCTCCAAATGGAAAGGACAAAAGCACAGAAAAATTCCCTATAGAGATTGCTCTCGGTTCGGGAGGTAGATTATAGAAAGGGAAGGTGTTAGCACCCTTTCTATCCATGGTTATCCATGGGCTCTTAGATACTTTCTCATTTGTGTTTTCAAAATGGTTTGTTTGCTTTTCAACTGTGGGTTTTAAAAAGTTTCTTTGAAAATTTCAGTTCGACTCTTGTATCAGTCCTCAAGAGTGTTTGAAAAATTGCTTTCGAAAGCTTTTGAAAAGGTGTCGGTGTGAAAAGTATTTTTGATTGGTTTTGAAATTAGAGCAAGTATCTAGAGTCGTCTACCTACCTTAAGGAATTCGTCTGTGTAAATATCCTTAAAGTAGTGCCATCCCACCATTGAGAGGTAGGTAGCACCACCGTTGGAGGTGTTCGGGTCAATTCGAGGGTTCGGGACATGGTGATCACCGGAGCAATAGGAAGACACCTTAGAAGCTACCCTCATGCCATGTTCATGGACATGAGGACTTACTAAAACGTCCTCTACTCGACGATCACCTTTCGAGGGGCAAGGCAACAATGAGGCGTACCCTAGGGGTGGTGTGTGACTTGTGTGTCGTTTTCAGATATTTTGTCTTGTTCATGTAATTGGTGATCTACGCGTTGCTTTTTATTTTGACATTCATTCTTTCATGCAAATTAATTAACAGTTTAAAAGATGCGAGAATTAAAAGTCCTACGCTATTACAAAGGCGCGGGTCCACATCGCCAAATTAATCCAGGACCCGGTTTGACATAAAATAAAGTGCGAAAAATAAATATCTAATTTAGTCTATTACATGGCTTTGGGAGAATTACATTAATATTCACAAAAAGAAATAAAAATGCAAAGAGAATTAAAGTCGGGAATGCGAGGGAGTTGGACCCTTTTAAAGAAATTAGATTACAATTATGAAATTAATTAAATTAAATGAGAAAGGAAAATATTTTTTGGAGTTTTTGTATTTATGAATTTTAATGAGAATTAATGGAATTAAAACCTAATTCTAACTATTTTTAATTTATTAAGAAAATGTGAAAATTAAACCTAAAGTTAACCCAATTAATTAATACAATTTTATTTACAAAAATAATATTTAATAATTAATTATGGTGAAAGAAAAGAAAAAGAATAAAAAATACTTAAAACCCTAATTCTACATTTTTTAGTTTATTAAGAAAAATATTAGAATTAAACCTAGATTTAAAAAGCTAAATTAATTAATAAGATTTATTTACAAAATAACATTAAATAAAATATATTTTTATTTTGTGACTTTTCTGATTTTTTATTATTTTTATATTATGAAAACATTAATTTATGAATTAAAAGGAAATAATCAAATTAAACAAATAAAAATAAAAATAGAAAAAAAGAAAAGAAATGCAAACCCTTGGGGGTGCTGACCCCAGTTTGGAGGTGTTTTGGCCAGTAATTAGGCCCAATTATTGGAGGCCCCTTTGACTTTTGGTGGTCACGTGTGGCACGTCTGACTCATGCGCATGATAGTCTCCAGATCAAGGCCCTTGGATTGATATTATTGGGCGTGTGGCAATCTGGGATGGTGGACGTATGATGAACCCCTGGGGTTGAAGCTGCATGGAATTACATTGAAACAAAATATATTAAGAATATGGGGGGACCTGGGAATCGAACCCAGGTCCCAAAGCTTGCCAGCATGACATTCCACCAACTGAGCTGCTTGGACGCGTTGTATATAGAACAAAAGATGAATAATATAAAAGAAAATTGGTTAGTGACATAGAAACAAAAAAAACGCGCGCTAACTTTGAACTGCCCTCTCCCATCATGACACATAAGCGTCTTCTTCCTCTCTTCTTTATTTTGCCTGAAAAACAAACTGGATAGCGGGGGTTTTAAACCCCCACAATCTGAGATACAGAAAAATAGCGAATAGGAATTAACCAAATATAAAAAAAGCGCGATGGATGTTTTGGATTCCTTGGAATGTCACGATTTTAATGGTATAAGTCTCATGGTCTGATTTTACCATATGCCAAAGTCCCCAATTCAAGGTTTCTGAAACCCTAGGCATCGTTCATGGCAACTCTCCATATATGCAAACATTCTTCAATTAAATTATACTATTAGCTTCAGAATCAACACATTAGTGTAAAACAATAAGAAAAATGCATGGATATGGCGTGTAGATTCGAATACGATTAAAGAAAAATCCCTGTACAGGGTAACTGTGTTCTACCGTTTCTTGAGGTGCAGAGGTCTGATTTTGATTGGGGAAGATTCCTGGAGGTATCAGGAGTGCAATGGAATTGTTGTTTTGCTTTGAAACCTGCTGAAACTAAGAAAACAGTTTTGAAAATTTCTTCAAAAAATACAAAGTTTGTTTTTGGCTTTTTGCGCAGCTTCCAGGGTTCAGGCATTAGGTTTTGCATCTTACTTATGTATGTGATGGATTAGGGTTAAATCTTGAGCCAAAAGATCAATGCATTGATGTATGGAATATTTGATTTTCCATGAATATCTTTCAAATCTTTTCCATGTGATTTTGATGTCAATCATGGCCAAACCTTCCAATTTTGGTATGCACGAAATCTTGAGTAGCCAATGAGTGATTATACTGCATAAAAAGATTCAATCACATTGGTTTAGTATTTTTTTCATATTTTATTTAATTAAATGAATTAATAGTAATTAAAAATTCAAATAAATAATAAAAAATGATGAAATAAATCCCCTTTGGGCCAAATGGTCGTGCATAGCCTTTGGATGATGAATCTTGGAAGAAAATGTGGCCCATTAGCAAATTTGAGGCATTTGAAGTAAAGTTGACTTTTCAAAATTCCCAAAAATTTCCCAACTTCCACAAGGCATATCTTGCTCAATTTTTAAGCTTTGATCATGTTCTTGGACATTTAGGGAAGGTCTTGAAGTCCTCTAACCAATGCCTTTGGTCCCATGTCATTTTGATTTACCAATCTCAAGTTATGGTCTTTGACTTAAAGTCCCTTTTTGTTGACTTTTGAAAATGACCTATAATGTTGAAATTGATAACTTTTTGTGAGAGCATATCTTGGACTTGAAGTGTGAAGAGGAGTTGTAGGAAATGTCTTTCTCTTCAAAATGAGCTTTGGATGGAATTTTTATGATAAACCATGTGGAAGTTATGCCTTGGTCAAGTTACAGTTGACTTTTTCAACTATCCAAATATGGAAACTTTTGCATCTTGAGACTTTTTGAGCCATACCTTGAAAATCATGATCAAGATTTGATCAAATGATGTTTGTGGCTTCAAAATAAGATGTTGACCAAAAATTTGAACTTTTGATTGTCAAATGACCATTTTACCCCTACAGTTGACTGCTGAGCAATTAGGGTTTCTGACTGTGCAATTTTGTGCTGTGAGTCTTGAAACTTGACATGAGGATGCTTGACCATGTTTGTAGGCATGTGGGACTTGATTGGACCCTTGGAAACTTCAATTTCTTTGCCAGAACCAAAACCCTAGTTTTTGACTGTTAGGAGGCCCTTGAACTGTGCAACCCTTGGGGAGATTTTGAAGCATGCTCTTTGCAAATCTTGAATAATATGGGAGGGCAAATTTTGGGGTACAACAGTTGCCCCTGTTCAATCTTCTTAGACTTGAGGATGCAAATTGGCTGATGTGCCTTTCGTAGTCCGAAGGTGGAAGATGATTGAACACTAGAGTGCCCAGAAATTTGCGCTCACATAGTAGTGTGATGGTGGGAATGGGCTTACAGATGCCATTTGGAGATTGATGAATAGGATGATGGGCTTATAGATGCCATGCTAAGAGATGATGGAAGGTGGATGGGCTTATAGATTCCATCTGGGTGTCAATCGTATAAGAGATTCCTTAGCGAGAACTTGCGTACCTGAAAAGAAAATGATTACCTGGCCTGTTACAGGAGCTGGTCTTCAAACTCTTTGTGTAGATGCATTCTGTCTGGCTACAGGAATTGGGTCTGGAGCTTCAAAAGGTTATGAATGAACCAGGAATGGTTACTACCTCAACGGGACGGTGAGAGAACCTTGGACGATTACTACCTCAACAGGAACGCTGAGAGAATCTGGGGCGATTACTACTTCCACAGTAACGGGGAGAGAATCATAGGCGACTTCAACCTCAACAGTAACGCTGAGAGAATCTTGGACGACTTCAATCTCAACAGTAACACTGACAGAATCTTGGGCGACTTCAACCTCAACAGTAACACTGAGAGAATCTTGGGCGATTACTACTTCCACAGTAACGGGGAGAGAATCATAGGCGACTTCAACCTCAACAGTAACGCTGAGAGAATCTTGGATGTCTTCTACTGAGTCTTCATCAGGAAAATCTTTTAGGGATCGATTTAACTAGACTAGAGAAGGCCTTTGACTGGATAAGAAACAGGAAAATCTTAGGGTCGACTTAACTGAACCAAGCAAGGTCTTGGAATCTTCAACTGGATAAGAAACAGGGAGATCTTAGGGTCGATCTGACTGAACCAGAGAAGGCCTTTGACTGGATAAGAAACAGGAAAATCTTAGGGTCGATTTAACTGAACCGGTCTAGGTCTTGAAATCTTCAACTGGATAAGAAACAGGGAGATCTTAGGGTCGATCTGACTGAACCAGAGAAGGCCTTTGACTGGATAAGAAACAGGAAAATCTTAGGGTCGATTTAACTGAACCGGTCAAGGTCTTGAAATATAGCTGAGAACTTAACTGGATCTTTCCTGAAAGGTGAAGGTCAGTCATACGCAATGCATGATATGGATCAAGCAATGATGTTCTCAACATAAATGAGATTGTGAGGTATGATGCGTTTATGCATGCTATAATGTATGGAAATGCGATGTTTATGAATGTGTCTTTTCGTCTCGGAAAAATAATCCTTGACGGGTGCCGGGAAGTCTCTCCTGGGCTGATGTTGAAGAATAGCTCTTTGCTTCCGCTGGGGAGTGATGGTTGCAAGAATACCGGTAGGAAGAGATAACTCCGTTGGGGAATAAACTTGGCGAATGGATTACTCTGCGGGGAGAAAAGTACTCTAATGATCTTGCTGGGGAGCAATACTCTGTGGGAAGAGAGGTGCTGTTGGAAGGTTGATAGACTTCGCTGGGGATAAGAAGACTTCGTCGGGGATGATCTTTCCGTGGCTTTTGGCTGAGGATAACCCAGTTATATCCTGGTAAGGGAATAACTCTTTGAATAAAGCCGGGGGATGCGTTCGTGCTCTGCGAGGGATAAGCTTCCAGAATCTACTGGGGATAAGCTTACTGCTTGGGGAGATGGATTCTAACTTTCCTGGGGAAACTGGATTGGACTCTCTTGGGGAAGTTTTTGAACTGTATCGGGGAAGTGACTCCTTTGCATGTTTGATATACCGCCGGGGAACAATCTTTAGACCAAGACTGCCGGGGATGCTTGTTAGGAATGTTTGTATATTGCTAGGGAATGTTGAGATCTGTTGGAGGATACCCAACTTCCTTAAGGCTGATGATAGCTTTGCTTGGAGAGAGTGTATTGACTTGCTGGCTCACTCTCTAGGGATTTAAGATATACTGGTTATGTTCTTCAGCTGAACTTACCTCGGTACTTTGGAGGACAGAACAATTAGATTGCTTAGACAACTCTTTATTGCCCCTGTTTCTAATGTTACCTGTGATCAATCCTTTGTTTCGTATGCAAATGTTCATGAGTTAGCAAATTATTGTCAATGCATATATCACAAATTGAACCTTGGACGTTCTTCGCAAAACAAAACAGAAAAGGGAAAACAATTGGCAATTTTAACTGAAAAGTATATTTGTATTGATTTTTGAATTTGCCTGTAAAATAGGCGTTTATGTACAAGAGGCTGACGTTCTAGTAAGAGAACGCCGCCGAACAAAAGAATTTATACAAGTTTGTACAAAAGAAAATAAAACAGCTGTGTGAAATGAATGATCCACTAGGTTTCAACTCTGCTATTGCCTTTATATCTCCGAGCGTCTCATCACTTGATGACCTTAGTTGAAGATGAAGCTGACTGATCGATGCCGTCTGAACTTGATGTAGATATCGGATTCTGGATGCAAGGTGATCCAATGAGACATAGTATTACTCTTTATCCCTAACTTTTGCCTGGACCTCCCTTTCGGGTTTTCAGTCCACCGGGATACCCATTTTTGCCCAAGCCGCCTTTTCAGGTTTTCGACTTGCCGGGTGTACAGATTTTTTTCATTTCATCCCTTCATTTTACCCGAACCCTTTTGGTTCGCCGGGAAGCCCTAATTTTTTCCTAGGTATGTCAACCTAGCGGGTCTTTTTTATGCATAGTATCTTTTTACTATGTCTGCATTGACGGGGTGAGGAAGGTCGTCACCATCCATGTTGGTTAGTATCATGGCTCCTCCTGAGAACACATGTTTAACCACAAATGGCCCTTCGTACGTAGGGGTCCATTTGCCCCTTGGATCACTCTGAGGAAGGATGATTCGCTTGATTACCAGATCCCCAACTTGATATTCTTGTGGTCTGACCTTTTTGTTAAATGCCCTGATCATCCGCTTCTGATACGTCTGACCATGACAGATAGCAGCAAGTCGCTTTTCGTCAATAAGGTTTAGCTGATCAAGTCGTGTCTGGATCCAATCATCTTCACTCAGATCTGCATCCTTCATTATCCGGAGAGAGGGTATCTGCACTTCGATCGGTAAGACTGCCTCCATACCGTAGACCAAGGAGAAAGGAGTTGCCCCGGTTGACGTCCTGGCTGAGGTACGGTACCCATGTAGAGCAAACGGTAACATCTCGTGCCAATCTTTATAAGTCACTGTCATCTTCTGCACGATTTTCTTAATGTTTTTATTTGATGCTTCTACAGCCCCATTCATCTTCGGTCTGTAAGGAGAAGAGTTGTGGTGCTGTATCTTAAACTGCTCGCAGAGCTCAGTGATCATCTTGTTATTGAGATTGGTACCGTTGTCTGTAATAATTCTTTCAGGGACGCCGTATCGACAGATCAGATTATGCCGGATGAACCGTGCCATAACAGTCTTGGTTACCGTAGTGTAAGAAGCTACTTCGACCCACTTTGTGAAGTAATCAATCGCCACTAGGATGAAGCGATGTCCATTGGATGCCGTAGGTTTAATCTCACCGATCATATCTATGCCCCACATTGCAAACGGCCAAGGCGTAGTCAGAACATTTAGGGGAACTGGAGGAACATGCACCTTGTCTGCATATATCTGGCATTTGTGACATGTCCGAGAGTGTTGGTAACAGTCAGCTTCCATTGTGGACCAGAAATACCCTGCCCGAAGGATTTTCTTTGCCATAGTGTGTCCACTGGAATGTGTCCCGAAGGTCCCTTCATGTAGCTCTTCCATGATCCTTTCTGCTTCTGTCTTGTCCACACAACGTAGTAAGGTCGAATCATGGTTTCGCTTATACAGGATGTCGTTGCTAAGGAAGAACTTTGCTGCGAACCTTCTCAGAAACTTCTTATCATTGACAGATGCACCTTCAGGGTATTCCTGAGCTTCTAAATATCTCTTCACCTCATGGTACCAAGGCTTCTCGGTCACCAATTCAGTTTCGAGATCACAACAGTATGCCGGTTCGTCTAGTTTCCAGATAATGATCCGGGGAGCCTCATTGTCCCATTTGACTTTGAACATGGAAGACATCGTAGCTAACGCGTCCGCCAGCTGATTCTCCTCTCTTGGGAAATGTTCGAAGGTTATCTTTGTGAAGTGGGGGATCAATGTCAACACACATTCTCTATAAGGAATAAGATTCGTATGTTTCGTATCCCACTCTCCTTTGATCTGATTGATCACGAGAGCAGAATCTCCGAAGACACTCAGAAACTTGATCCTTAGATCGATCGCAGCTTGAAGACCCATGATGCACGGCTTATACTCCACCATGTTGTTGGTAAAGTTGAAACATAGCCGGGCAGTAAGTGGAGTATGAGTGCCTTGAGGGGATATGATTACAGCGCCGATACCGTTACCCAAAGCATTGGAGGCTCCGTCAAAGTGCATAGACCATCGGGATCCTTCCTCAGGTCCTTCATCCGGTCCAGGTACTTCACAATCAGTCACTATCATGATGCTCTCGTCCGGAAACTCGAAGTTCATTGACTGATAGTCATCTACTGCCTGATGTGCCAAGTGGTCTGCCAATACACTTCCTTTGATGGCTTTCTGGGTTGTATACTGGATGTCGTATTCTGTCAAGATCATCTGCCATCTTGCTATTCTCCTAGACAGAGCAGGCTTTTCAAATATGTACTTTATAGGATCCATCTTTGAGATCAATAAGGTAGTGTGAGTCAGCATATACTGTCTCAGCCGGCGAGCAGCCCATACCAAAGCGCAGCAAGTTTTCTCAAGCAGTGAGTATCGGGTCTCACAGTCGGTAAACTTTTTTCTAAGGTAATAAATGGCGTGCTCTTTTCGGCCAGACTCGTCATGCTGCCCCAGCACACACCCCATTGAGTTGTCAAGTACTGTCAGGTATAGTATCAGAGGTCTCCCTTCAACCGGTGGCATAAGAATGGGTGGTTCTTGGAGATACTCCTTGATTCTGTCAAAAGCAGCCCGACATTCATCATTCCAACGTACTACCTGATCTTTCTTCAGCAGCTTGAAGATTGGCTCACAGGTAGCGGTTAGATGCGAGATGAATCGAGCAATGTAATTCAGGCGTCCTAAAAAGCCTCTGACCTCTTTCTCTGTCTTAGGAACTGGCATCTCTTGAATGGCTTTAACCTTGGCAGGGTCCACTTGAATACCCTTGTCACTTACAACGAAGCCTAGCAACTTTCCAGATCTTACCCCGAAGGTGCACTTGTTCGGGTTCAACCTCAGCTTGTACAGCTTCAGACGGTCAAACAATTTCTGCAGATGATCAAGGTGCTCTTCCTCAGTCTGGGACCTTGCAATCATGTCGTCAACATATACTTCTATCTCATGGTGGATCATGTCATGAAATAAAGCAACCATGGCACGTTGATAGGTTGCCCCAGCATTTTTCAATCCGAAAGGCATGACCTTGTAGCAGAAGGTGCCCCACTGAGTAACAAAGGTAGTCTTCTCCATGTCTTCAGGAGCCATCTTGATCTGATTGTAACCTGAAAAACCATCCATAAAAGAGAACACCTTATGCTGAGCAGTATTGTCAACCAGGACATCAATGTGAGGTAGAGGGAAGTCATCCTTGGGGCTGGCCCTGTTCAGATCCCTGTAGTCGACACACATTCTGACCTTACCATCCTTCTTTGGTACCGGCACCACATTAGCAACCCACTGAGGGTAAGAAGTCACTGCCAAGAAACCAGCGTCAAACTGTTTCATAACCTCGGCTTTGATCTTCTCATACATCTCTGGACGCATACGGCAGACCTTTTGCTTGACCGGAGGGCAGTCTTCCTTGGTAGGCAAGTGATGGACCACAATGTCGGTATCCAACCCGGGCATGTCTTCGTAGGACCAGGCAAATATCTCCACATAATCGTGTAACATCTGAGTCAACCGTTGCTTCACGCTGATCTCTAGGTTGGCACCAATCTTTACCTCCTTTCTATCTGTATCAGTACCCAGGTTTATTGTTTCCACTGGCTCTTCGTGTGGTTGAATTGCCCTCTCTTCCTGTGAGTAACAGTCTTGCAAGCTCACCAGGCACTTCACAATCATCTTCACCTTCGTCTTCGGCTAAGTTGATCGGATTTTCGAAGTCATAACTGGCAGTAGCAGAGTCGTTACCAGTGAGATCCAGAGTGGATTGGAACCTGTATGAGTGAGTGTGTGTAAATACAGCTGTTTTGCAATATATAAAGAAAAGAAAGAAAGAAAAGGAGCATAAGATTTGAAATGCGAGAAAACATCCAAGATCTTTATTCATGATATATGAAATGACAATCAATATGCCCTCACAAATGAAGCCAACGGTGCCTCGGGTAAGACACCGGGCCATAGAGTTTTAATTGTTTATTACAAATAACAAAACATAGGAGTTTATTACTGCGTAACAAAAGTAACAGGAGTATGATCTTTAGCAATCCAATTGGTCAATCCGCCATCAGTCGTCGGGTAGATCCAGCTATTGAACTCTGACTCTCCCACTTCATCTTCATCCCCAACAGCATTCACCCCTGGATTGGTAATGAGCACATGAGGTCTTCTGATCTTTGCCTTCCGTACAGCCTTCTGACCCTCTGCAGTAAAACCCAGTCCAAACTTGTCAGTTTTTTGTGTAAAGTCAGGGAGCCTGCCCCAGTTAGCACATTCACCTTTCTTGATCACAGCCCGGGCATCCTTCAAGGAAGCCATCTTCAAAGGAACATCCTCTTCGACCACTGTTTCCGCTGCTGCCAAAGTTGGAGGTACTTCTTCGAAATGCTGAAAGGGGGTTTCAATAAACTCCCCGTCCATTTCAATATACCTGAAGGAATTCAAATGGCTCACCATATACTCCTCCTCTCCCTGCACGGTGACAATCTTCCCTCTGACGGGGTACTTGAGCTTCTGGTGCAAGGTAGAGGTCACTGCCCCAGCTTTGTGGATCCAAGGTCGACCCAGTAGACAAGAATACGATGGACGGATATCCATCACATAGAAAGTAGAGTCAAATACTTGAGAACCCACTCGGATAGGAATGTCTACCTCTCCATGAACCATCCTCTTAGAACCGTCAAAGGCTCTGATGATGATATTGCTAGGTTTCAGCTCCAGGCCTTCACAATCCAAACGGTCTAAGGCCTTCTTGGGTAGCACATTTAGGGAGGAGCCAGTGTCTACCAATACGTGCGCAAGAGTAGTGCCCCTGCATTCAATAGAGACATGCAGGGCGTCATTATGGTCTTTTCCCTTAGCAGTAAGGTCAGCATCCGAGAAACCCAAACCATTGTCGGCTGTCAAATTGGCTACGCAATCAGTAAACTGGACAGCAGATGTCTCCTGTGGCACATGGGCCGTCTTGAGGAATGAAATCAGGGCCTTAGCATGGGCCTCTGAGCACAGCAGCAAGGAGAGCATTGAGATCTTGGAGGGTGTATGCCCCAGCTGCTCGACAACATTAAAGTCACTCTTCTTGATTATTTTCAGAATTTCCTCCATCTCTTGTTGGGAGGCTTCAGCATTCACAGATCTTGGCGCCTCCATCCGGGCAGGCTCATCTTCAATCCCTTTGCCCCGAGCATTAGATGACTCGGCCGCAGGGGAAACAACTTGATCAGAACTGGGAACAGGTACACTTGTAGGTGTTATAGTGAGAGGTCTTCGAATAGCGGGCGGTGCAATGTCAGGCGAGAAGAGCCTGCCACTGCGGGTAACTTTTACTGGACCAGTGATATTGCTGATGCTGGTGCCAGTGTTGAACTCTTGCTTGATTCCATGGACATACACGTCTGCCCCATAGTGCCAGGGGATAGCCTTGTCAGATTCATAGGGGAGAGGCCCCAGAACAGTAATAACAACGGGTGCGACAATCATGATTTTAACCGGCTTCCTTGGGAGAGCCTTGATCGGATTATTAAAGATTGTAACAACAGAAACTTCTTCCACCGGAACAAACTGAACAGCAGTCTTCTTGAACAGAATCTCTTTGCTGTCTATCAGGCTTTGGATGCCCAACTTCAGCAAAGGACAACCAGAAAGGGAAACAGCACAGAAAAGGCAACCTTCACTACAACCCGGAAATAAACCGGCCAGCAGTAGGTTCCTCTTAACAGTCATCAATGGAGTAGCTACATCATTCACAGAAACGGCGTATACATCTTCATCAACAGCATTTACTCCATGCTGGGGCATGGGAGCAGTCACCACATTCGGCCTCTCAGGCGCTTCAAACTGTATCTCTTTTGCGTCAATAAGGTCTTGCACCTTATTCCTTAAGGCCCAACAGTCATCAATGGAATGCCCCGGGCTATCGGAGTGATAAGCACAGCGGGCATTTGGGTTGTATTTTGGAGAGGCAGTATTCACAACTTTCGGGGCCTACCTGACAGTCACTAAGTTGGTGGACAGCAACTGCGGCAAGATTTGCGATAAAGTCATACTCAAACGGGTAAACTCTCTTCTGGGTCTTTTAGCCCTTTGAGGATTGGTTTGCCGAGGAGCGGCAACAGGTTTAGCAATCATCACCGCATTGACAGATTGGCGGCGCTCAGGTTTCTCTTGTCTTCTAGACCCATATACAGCACTGGCCTCCTTCTTAAAGGGCTTCTTCTCAGAACTTGCAGATGCACCCTTCTGAATTTTACCAGACTTCATCCCAGCTTCTATTCTTTCTCCAGTCAGAATAAGATCAGTAAACCCTGCAGATGAGTTACCGATAAGATGATTGAAAAATGGCCCAGATAGGGTCCCCAAGAACATGTCTACCAACTCCCGGTCAGTCAACGGAGGCTGCACCCTGCCAGCCAGATCCCTCCACTTCTGTGCATACTCTTTGAAACCTTCGCTTGACCCTAGCGACATACCCTGGAGTTGGGTACGTGTAGGGGCAAGGTCGGCATTATATTGATACTGCTTGTAAAAAGCAGTAGCCAACTCCTCCCAGTTACGAACTTTGGTCCCATCCAGCTGATAGAACCATTCGAGATGAGTCCCTGAAAGACTCTCCTGGAAGAAGTGGATCCATAAATTCTTGTCCACTGAGTACGGTTGAATCTTCCGCACATAAGATCTGAGGTGTAGCTTGGGACAAGATGCCCCGTCGTACTTGGTGAAAGATCGTGCCTTAAACTTGTGAGGAATAATCACACCAGTAGACAAACCCAAGTCTCCAAAATCCAGCCCAGACACTTGTTGGATCTCCATAGCATTCAGTCTGTCTTCCAACTGCTTATACCGGTCTTCAGCAGGAGGATACTGTTCCTCATCAAAGTCAGTCTCGTTGTCAGAGACTACTGGACTTGAAGCCTTTCCCCCCTGGGGACTGCCCTTGCCTACAGAAGAACCAGCCTCTTCATTCTACAGAGTGTTGCCAAACCTTCGGCCCGAGTTAAAAAGAACAGTTCTCTTCTTTTTATTCTTCTCCTTCTTCATGAGCAAAGCCTTCAGCTCTTCTTGGCCTTGAGCCAAACCCATGATCAGTTCCTGAAATTGCGCATTCTGCGCCTGAAGAGCCTTGATAGACATCTCGGTTGATGATGAGTCAGGATTCATGATGCTGAAATAAACAGTGAAGAACAGTAAGCAACCTGAAAAGAAGAAAACCTGCTATGCACATGATGAATGATATGTGTTTATGCAATGCATTCAAGGGTTCGAAAGTTCAAATTTGTTGTAGACAAAAAGGAACACACGTTATCATTAAGGAAATAATTGTTCAGTACATCAAAGCCTCATGGGCACATATTACAAAGAAAATCAATCCCAAAAGACACTATGCATCCTCTTTAGAGCTATGTAGGTGTTGAGATTCCTCTCCTCGTGCAATAGGCGGGTGAGCTCCAAGACCTTCTTTTCACTAGCATGTAGACTGGTCTCGAGAGAATTCCGTTCTTCCTTAAGCTGGATCCAGCTCTTCTGCATCTCTTCCCAGGACATGGGCATGTCAGGATGTTGAATAGTGTAGGACACTTCTCCTTCCAAGACTGGCTCTTTGATCACAGGGAGCACATGAGGATATGGCATCACTAACTTCTGGGAGCGGGCGCGTACCCACTTGAGATAAGGTTCCAACGGGATGGAGTTCCTGTGCCCCAGTGTCTTACTATCTATCCTACTTGGCATCCTCCAAGCTCTGATAAATCTCTGGCGAAGTCCTTGTGCATCGTTGTCGAAGTCAAAAACTATGTCAGGAATTAACATATCATGAGGGCCATCCCTCCGAGTATAACCAAATTGTCTCCAAGCCAGGCATGGGTTGTAAGTAATACCTCCTCTGATTCCAAGTAAAGGAACATTAGGGTACTCCCCGCAACGATCAATGGTAGTGACATCCTCTCTGGACCGAGGGCACCAATGTATATCTGCATGTGTAAGAGTCATCAACCGTTGTGACCACCTCAAACCCCGCTCGTTCTTCAAAACTGATTGTGGAAGGTGCGAAATAAACCACCTTCCCAGGAGAGGAGTGCAACACATAAGGACACCTCTTTTTCTCATGGTTCGAGTGTAACATGAGTGAAGGATGTCCCCCAGCAAAGTAGGTATAGGATTCCTGGACATGAAGATCTGGATGGCACTGATATCTATAAGCTGATATGGGTTAGGGAACAACACCAAACCATAGACAAGGAGGGCCACAACTTCTTCAAAAGCTTGTAAGTCAAGGGAGTTCCAACATTCATGGGCCTTTTCAAACAGAAACCTGGCTAAGAACCCTTTGATACCACTTCTGACTTCCCAATGACCTTTGAGGTCAGCTGATTGTAGGTGTAAGGCTTTAGCAATCTCTTCAAGCTTGGGTTCCTTTTCCGTACCGTTGTAGGGTAGTTGATCAAGGATAGGGATCTTCAGGAGCCGGGAGAACTCCTCCAATGTAGGTACCAGCTGATAATCCAGGAAAGTGAAACAGTGATGCAGAGGGTCAAAGAACTGGAACAGGACCTTTATCATATCCTCCTCAATGTTGATATTGACCAAGCTGATGAGTCTTCCATGTCTTTCACTGAATGAAGAGCTCTCGGGAATCCTGGATATAAGCTCCTTAAGCTGAGGAGGGATCCTTACAAGGCTGATTTGAATTGTCTTTCTGCGAACAGTTTCCATGTCCTACAAAACAAGAACAAAGATGAAGATTCGAACCCCTGAAATGGTTAGTCAATGCATATGATGCTGGATGATGTCATGATGCTATGATTAAACACACCACAAATATTTACAAAGGCAAACATGTAAGGCACACAAGTCACACCACAACCCTTAGAGTTTAGGCCAGCATGGAGTCTAGGTATTACCCTCTTGAAGTTGGTGGGCTCAACCTGTCCTATTAGAAGTAACCGGGTTCTAAGGGTCCCAATATCGCTGAATTGCTTTCATTGTTCATCGTTTCGATTTAGCCACTGAACTGGCGACCGAAATATTCCAGGAAAGCAACCCTCAATTGAGTGTAGTATCGAGTATCAACCAACTTCGGACTGCACCAAAGTCAGTTATCTCACTACCCTAAAGAGGCCTAGATAGTTCAATTAAGGTTCCTAAGGTCAGTTGATGCTTCATGACACCACGCGGAGGCCCCGTACTCTCCTTGACTGAACTCAAGGGTTACCGGTACACACCAAAGTGCCACATCAACGTAGCAGACTGTTTCAACCATGTCGGTATACCCCGTACAGTTCCCTCACAGCCTTGTTGCTACTTTCTAAGAAGGTATCCCCCAGATCCGGGTTAGGATCTATAGAACTCCCAAGACAGTCCCACAATTTAAAGCAAACAAGTCAAAGCAATTGAAAACACAATTATGAACTAATCCTAAGGTACACCTCACTTTATAAAGATTGTCCCCAGCAGAGTCGCCAGTTCTGTGATCGGTGGATCTGGAACTGACTGTTTAACGCTGGTTCGCGAAATGTCGCGGAAGCAAGAGTCGCCACCATCTTTTATTTTCTACAAATGGAAAGGACAAAAGCACAGAAAAATTCCCTATAGAGATTGCTCTCGGTTCGGGAGGTAGATTATAGAAAGGGAAGGTGTTAGCACCCTTTCTATCCATGGTTATCCATGGGCTCTTAGATACTTGCTCATTTGTGTTTTCAAAATGGTTTGTTTGCTTTTCAACTGTGGGTTTTAAAAAGTTTCTTTGAAAATTTCAGTTCGACTCTTGTATCAGTCCTCAAGAGTGTTTGAAAAATTGCTTTCGAAAGCTTTTGAAAAGGTGTCGGTGTGAAAAGTATTTTTGATTGGTTATGAAATTAGAGCAAGTATCTAGAGTCGTCTACCTACCCTAAGGAATTCGTCTGTGTAAATGTCCTTAAAGTAGTGCCATCCCACCATTGAGAGGTAGGTAGCACCACCGTTGGAGGTGTTCGGGTCAATTCGAGGGTTCGGGACATGGTGATCACCGGAGCAATAGGAAGACACCTTAGAAGCTACCCTCATGCCATGTTCATGGACATGAGGACTTACTAAAACGTCCTCTACTCGACGATTACCTTTCGAGGGGCAAGGCAACAATGAGGCGTACCCTAGGGGTGGTGTGTGACTTGTGTGTCGTTTTCAGATATTTTGTCTTGTTCATGTAATTGGTGATCTACGCGTTGCTTTTTATTTTGACATTCATTCTTTCATGCAAATTAATTAACAGTTTAAAAGATGCGAGAATTAAAAGTCCTACGCTATTACAAAGGCGCGGGTCCACATCGCCAAATTAATCCAGGACCCGGTTTGACATAAAATAAAGTGCGAAAAATAAATATCTAATTTAGTCTATTACATGGCTTTGGGAGAATTACATTAATATTCACAAAAAGAAATAAAAATGCGAAGAGAATTAAAGTCGGGAATGCGAGGGCGTTGGACCCTTTTAAAGAAATTAGATTACAATTATGAAATTAATTAAATTAAATGAGAAAGGAAATTATTTTTTGGATTTTTTGTATTTATGAATTTTAATGAGAATTAATGGAATTAAAACCTAATTCTAACTATTTTTAATTTATTAAGAAAATGTGAAAATTAAACCTAAAGTTAACCTAATTAATTAATACAATTTTATTTACAAAAATAATATTTAATAATTAATTATGGTGAAAGAAAAGAAAAAGAATAAAAAATACTTAAAACCCTAATTCTACATTTTTTAGTTTATTAAGAAAAATATTAGAATTAAACATAGATTTAAAAAGCTAAATTAATTAATAAGATTTATTTACAAAATAACATTAAATAAAATATATTTTTATTTTGTGACTTTTCTGATTTTTTATTATTTTTATATTATGAAAACATTAATTTATGAATTAAAAGGAAATAATCAAATTAAACAAATAAAAATAAAAATAGAAAAAAAGAAAAGAAATGCAAACCCTTGGGGGTGCTGACCCCAGTTTGGAGGTGTTTTGGCCAGTAATTAGGCCCAATTATTGGAGGCCCCTTTGACTTTTGGTGGTCACGTGTGGCACGTCTGACTCATGCGCATGATAGTCTCCAGATCAAGGCCCTTGGATTGATATTATTGGGCGCGTGGCAATCTGGGATGGTGGACGTATGATGAACCCCTGGGGTTGAAGCTGCATGGAATTACATTGAAACAAAATATATTAAGAATATGGGGGGACCTGGGAATCGAACCCAGGTCCCAAAGCTTGCCAGCATGACATTCCACCAACTGAGCTGCTTGGACGCGTTGTATATAGAACAAAAGATGAATAATATAAAAGAAAATTGGTTAGTGACATAGAAACAAAAAAAAAACGCGCGCTAACTTTGAACTGCCCTCTCCCATCATGACACATAAGCGTCTTATTCCTCTCTTCTTTATTTTGCCTGAAAAACAAACTGGATAGCGGGGGTTTTAAACCCCCACAATCTGAGATACAGAAAAATAGCGAATAGGAATTAACCAAATATAAAAAAAGCGCGATGGATGTTTTGGATTCCTTGGAATGTCACGATTTTAATGGTATAAGTCTCATGGTCTGATTTTACCATATGCCAAAGTCCCCAATTCAAGGTTTCTGAAACCCTAGGCATCGTTCATGGCAACTCTCCATATATGCAAACATTCTTCAATTAAATTATACTATTAGCTTCAGAATCAACACATTAGTTTAAAACAATAAGAAAAATACATGGATATGGCGTGTAGATTTGAATACGATTAAAGAAAAATCCCTGTACAGGGTAACTGTGTTCTACCGTTTCTTGAGGTGCAGAGGTCTGATTTTGATTGGGGAAGATTCCTGGAGGTATCAGGAGTGCAATGGAATTGTTGTTTTGCTTTGAAACCTGCTGAAACTAAGAAAACAGTTTTGAAAATTTCTTCAAAAAATACAAAGTTTGTTTTTGGCTTTTTGCGCAGCTTCCAGGGTTCAGGCATTAGGTTTTGCATCTTACTTGTGTATGTGATGGATTATGGTTAAATCTTGAGCCAAAAGATCAATGCATTGATGTATGGAATATTTGATTTTCCATGAATATCTTTCAAATCTTTTCCATGTGATTTTTATGTCAATCATGGCCAAACCTTCCAATTTTGGTATGCACGAAATCTTGAGTAGCCAATGAGTGATTATACTGCATAAAAAGATTCAATCACATTGGTTTAGTATTTTTTTCATATTTTATTTAATTAAATGAATTAATAGTAATTAAAAATTCAAATAAATAATAAAAAATGATGAAATAAATCCCCTTTGGGCCAAATTGTCGTGCATAGCCTTTGGATGATGAATCTTGGAAGAAAATGTGGCCCATTAGCAAATTTGAGGCATTTGAAGTAAAGTTGACTTTTCAAAATTCCCAAAAATTTCCCAACTTCCACAAGGCATATCTTGCTAAATTTTTAAGATTTGATCATGTTCTTGGACATTTTGGAAAGTTCTTGAAGCCCTCTAACCAATGCCTTTGGTCCCATGTCATTTTGATTTACCAATATCAAGTTATGGTCTTTGACTTAAAGTCCCTTTTTGTTGACTTTTGAAAATGACCTATAATGTTGAAATTGATAACTTTTTGTGAGAGCATATCTTGGACTTGAAGTGTGAAGAGGAGTTGTAGGAAATGTCTTTCTCTTCAAAATGAGCTTTGGATGGAATTTTTCTGATAAACCATGTGGAAGTTATGCCTTGGTCAAGTTACAGTTGACTTTTTCAACTGTCCAAATATGGAAACTTTTGCATCTTGAGACTTTTTGAGCCATACCTTGAAAATCATGATCAAGATTTGATCAAATGATGTTTGTGGCTTCAAAATAAGATGTTGACCAAAAATTTGAACTTTTGATTGTCAAATGACCATTTTACCCCTACAGTTGACTGCTGAGCAATTAGGGTTTCTGACTGTGCAATTTTGTGCTGTGAGTCTTGAAACTTGACATGAGGATGCTTGACCATGTTTGTAGGCATGTGGGACTTGATTGGACCCTTGGAAACTTCAATTTCTTTTCCAGAACCAAAACCCTAGTTTTTAACTGTTAGGAGGCCCTTGAACTGTGCAACCCTTGGGGAGATTTTGAAGCATGCTCTTTGCAAATCTTGAATAATATGGGAGGGCAAATTTTGGGGTACAACAGAATGAATATTAGAATGGAATCCGTATCTGGAGCGTATCTGAACTGTGTCTAGAAGTTGTATTGAATGAGTATCAGAATGGCATCTGTATCTGGAGCGTATCTGAATTGTATCTGGAAGCTTTATTGAATGAGTATCAGAATGGCATCCGTATCGGGAGCATATCTGAACTATATCTGGAAGCTGTATTGAATGAGTATCAGAATGGCATCCATATCTAGAGCGTATCTGAACTATATTTGGAAGCTGTATTGAATGAGTATCAGAATGGCATCTGTATCTGAAGTGTATCTGAGCTGTATCTGAAAGTTGTATTGAATGTTTCCGCTGGGAATTCCTGTTTTGTTGTTTTGAGAAGAAATCTATTAGGGAACATGAAAAGCTTATGAACCAGGCTACGTAATTCTTTAAAATGCCGGAGCAGTAATTGGAGATTTTTGCTCTGCCAGGGATATAAGAACACCTGACATCACAAGGTTGTAAGCTGAGGATGTGGCAATGACCTTTTAGTAGGATGCCCCTGCCTCCGTACCTGTCGGAGAAAGTATATGCAAAGGTTTTAAGGATGGTTTGAGTATCATCTTAACTCCTGGGGTTTTGAGTAGATGTTGATCAGGGCGATAAGTCTTCAATTGATAGACAAGTGACGAGATGACGAGACATAGTTGTACACTTTAAATCCCTAACTTTTTCCTGGACTGTCCTTTCAGATTTTCAGTCCAACGAGATACCCTTTTTTACCCAAGCCGCCTTTTCAGGTTTTCGACTTGCCGGGTGTATAATTTTATTTATATATCCCTAATTTTTGCCTGAACCATTTCAGGTTCGCCGGGATGCCCTTATTTTTTTCCTAGACTTGTCAACCTAGCGGGTCTTTTTCATGCGTCATATTTTCCGACTATTTCCGTGTTCATCGGGTGCAGAGGATTGTCACTATCTATATTAACAAGTGTTGTCACACTGCCAGAAGATGTTTATGTGATCGCATGTGCCCTTTCATATGTGAGAGCCTGTGTGGGGCTGCTTCAAGATGAATCTGGTGCACCTGATGTTTGATCAAGTTTCTGATAGTCTTGAATTTCCTAGGTACCTTTTCTAAGAACTGCCATGGAAGGATTCGAAGACATGATACTGACACCATCTGATACTACTGGCACAGATAAGCAATTTGGTGGTGCCAAAGGTTCAAATTTCACAGTGATTTTTGCTAGAATCCCCGATCATTATAACAGGCCCCGAGTGATTCAGATGGAGAGCTTCCCCTGGCTATTCAGCACTTTTGGAGATTCTTTGCATATTAGCTTGACTGTCCCAGATTAACTAGACACCATGTTATACCCCTTGATTATGAAAGGCTTGTCACAAGAATGTCCTTCCATCTGAGGTGATTATATCCTATTGAGAGGATTTTCGTTCATTGAATATTCGTCTGTGAATTTCTCTGTTGTTTGAACAAATAACCATATGCAAAAAATGGTTTTTAAATAATGCAAAGCTTATGTCTGTCTTGAAGTTTGAAAATTCATTTTTTAGTAAAACAAACAAATTTTGTAAGAGTTTGATATCAACTCAAAATTTATAGCAAGACCTACAGGAGTAAGGATACCTTTTATAACAGTATGCTTTCGAACTAACCCATGCTTCCGCTAGGACTTTTAAGGGTTATAACGTGGCCTGGTTCACGATTTAAGAAACAAAGGATAAAGGCTCAAATTTTATTTTTACCCAACCTGTTCTTCGTGATGTTCTTCAGTCCTATGCTCAGTTAATTGTGCGTTTAGATCCTAATTGAGTCTGGAATCTTTGCTCTGATACTTGGTGATGGTTCAGAAATTGAACGTTTGTTTGACAAGGCAGTCATTTTTGAAACCTTTTCTTTTTGAGGACTTGTAGGACCTCTTTTTTGATTTTGTTATCCCTACTTTTTCCTGAATTGTTTATTTGGTGTTTATAGTCAGCGGGATTCCCCAGCTTTTCTTAAGTCTCCTTCATAGGTTTTTTGACTTAGCGGGATTTTATTTTGAGAGATAATGACTGCCCGTCTTGACAATTATGTGCAACCATCACCATCTTTTGGAGGGTATCTTCTACACTATTTGTCGTGTATGAAGGATGAGCTTGCGACTGAATGCACATCTAAATTAACTGAGAAAGCTACCCTGCCCCAGGTTATGATTAAGGGTTTTAATTTGTGTGGAAAAAAACTCCTACTTCTTAGGCTCAAAGGGGTTGACTAGGGATCATCTTCCTTATAACTCCACCGTTTAGGATTTGAAACAACACCTGTACATCGTCAGCGGGGTCTGTTCAAAAGCATATTGTAGAGATTGTGGTATCATTTTCGTCATCCTCCCTCTAAAGGCTTACAGCTTTTAATCAAGAGTCGAATACCCCAAAAAGAAAGTAAGAATGCAGTTTTGAAATAGTGAATATGAATGAATTGATTCAAGACAAATATATGAGATGCATTGATGAAATAACAAAGTTTGACATAAATAAGTATTCGAACAAAAATAAAATTACAATTTGAAAAATTCAAATGAACAAAAAGCCCCTTTGTCTGAACTTGTCACTTCATATGGTGTGCCTTTGAGGGATGGCAAAAGACTTCAGTCTGATCACCTTGTGTGAACTCCAACACTCCTTCATTGATCAGGTCTTGAATCTTATTTTTCAATGCCCAATAGTCATTCGTATCATGTCCAGGACTATCGGAATGGTAGGCGCATATTGCATCAGGATTGTAGTTAGGGGAAGAAGTTTTGAGGTTTGGATGAGGATCCCTTAACGTAATCAACTCCATCTTCAACATGTGTTGCAATACCTGATCCAAGGACATGTTGATTTTGGTGAATTTCCTTTTGGGCTTGTCTTGCCTTTTCTAATTACCCCGTTGTGATTGCATCGCTGCGGGAATAGAAGTCCACATTACCCCCACAGATTGGTTGATATTACTCTTATTGCGGCCCTTCTAGTCGTACACGGCATTGGACTCTTTCTTCCCATTGTATGGTCTATTTTGAGTACTTGAAGATACAGTCCCTTGAATGTCACTGCTCTTGAGTTTATTTTCAACATGCCCCCATATGAACAAGTCACCCAATTCCCTATCTGCCAAGAGAGATTGATCATTGATTAGGCTCCAAGCTCTAGCAGTTTTCCCCAGACTGTCGTATCTGTCCTGAAGAAGCTTGCTGATGAGAATCCTCAATTCTTCTTGTTCCCAAGCTAAACTTTGGATAAGGACCATGTGACTACTCATCTGGATTCTTATCCTTTCCATTTAGGCTTGCAGTTGTTCTAACTGGTCATCCTTATTGTTGTCAGGATGTTTCTTGGTCAAGTTCCCATTGAGGAGTGTTTTCAATTCTTCTTTCCCCTTGGCTAGATTCAGGGACATTTCTTTGAATTGAGCATCTTGAGCTTGGAAACCTCTATTGTTTTGTTCGAGAGCCATTTTCCTTGTTGAAATAAATAGCAAGAAAATGAGAAACCTGTACTAGAAGACCTGTTATGAAATGGCATGCATGCAATGTTTTCAAGGATCTCGCGGGGTAAATACAAGAAGATATTTGAATTTTGACTGTAGCTTGGATTAAGGAACTTTCATATTTGAATGTGCTTCCTTGAGAAACGAGCTCACCATATCGACTGGGTCATAGCCCCTGACTCAAGTTGTCGTGTTTTGGTCTTTTGACGACATTGGCTAGGGGAAAATAAATCCCTTTGCCCCTTGCTAGATGTCTGGTTCATTATAACATGCACCATTTGACCTTGAGATCCTTGAAATGGTTAAGGAAATGTTATGGTATGATGTTATGATGTGTATGTTATGCATCAAGCAAAATGTTGGGTGATGAAGACAAGTATATCTTGTAGGAAAACTAATTTATTGGATAATGTATACAAACAAGGTCCTACAAAAAGCCCTGCAATGAGTTCAAGTTGTTAGATAATTAAGGCAAACAAGTCACACAAGCAGCCTTAGGTTCAGGCTTGCATCGGGTTTGTCGGTAAGTACCCTCTTGAAGTTTAGTTGGTTCAACCTGTCTTAGAAAAAGTAACCAGGTTCTAAGGACTCTCAATATCACTTATCTTTCTTTATCGAGCGTTATTTCAGCTTAGCAATCTTTTCTTGTGGCCGAAGCATCTCGAAAGTCCAATCTCAATGAGTGTAGAATCGAGTATCAACCAATCCCCAGCTTTACACTGAGGCCGGCTATCTCACTACTTTCTAATGGCTAAGTTTGTTCAACTAAGGTTCTAAGGTCCGTTAGTGCTTCACGACACCACACGGAGGCCCCATATTCTCCTCGATTCAACACAAGGGATACCAGTACCAACCAAAGTGTCACACCAACACAGCTATCACTTCAACCATATCGGTCTATGTCATACAGTCTCCATGATCTATTGTTGTTTACCTAAAAATATGCCCCCAGATCCAAGTGTAGGATCTATAGTAACAACTCAAATAACCCTCCAAAGATAAAGCATACAAAGCAAGCAAATACAACAGTTTTAAAATTAAATAACTCTAAGGTAACCCCACTTTTTATATCTCCCTAGCAGAGTCTCCAGTTCTGTGATAAGGTGGCAGAACTGACTGTTTAATACTGGTTTTGTGTTTGTATTCACAAATGTTGCAGTAAGCAAGAGTCGCCACCGACTTTTCTTTTATCCAAATTAAGGAAAGCGTGAAAAGAACAGAAAAAGACCTTTTCGAGATTATTCTGAGTAAGGGGGTAGATTATGGAAAGGGAAGGTGTTAGAACCCTTTATCCATAGTTATCTACGGGCTCTCAGAGGTTTGCTCATTTTGAAATACCTTTGTGCTTTGTGTATTTGAAAGTTTGTTTTTGGAAATGCCTTGGTATGGCAGACTTTGTAATGTTTCTCGAAAATGTGGAGAAAGTATACAAAGTGCCTTGAAAATGTTTTTGAAAAGTAGTTTTTTGTGTAAGTGCAAATATGTTTTGAGCAAACTTCTAACATCTATCTACTTTATACTCGAAAAAGTAGTTCTTTTCCTCCTATCCTTTAGACAGTGCTATCCCACTATTAGTGAGTAGGTAGCCCCATCGTTGGATGTAAAAGGGACATCGAAGGGACGATATAGTCACGAAAGCAACTTGGAGAGACGCTTTAGCAATTTTGTTTATGGACTAGATCATTTACCGAAAGGCAACTGTAGGGTCATCGAGGGACTATGATCTTTTGATTCATGGGTCTTTGCTAAAGCATTCCTGCCTCATGACTGTTTTATTTCTAAAGGCAACCAAAGTGGGGTATCCTAGAGGTGTATATGTGCAATTGATTCAATTAAGTTATTTTTTCTTTTTGTTAAGTTTGCTAGCGTTTGATTATTAGTCTTTTCATACAAGCCTAGTTACTAGCAGTTAATATTTTGCAGAAATTTAAAGTGCATGAATTCAAATCTACGCTATTACAATGTTGTGGGGAGAAGGATATTTACATGTCTAAAAATGAGGGGGATAAAGCAATAAATATCCTAGTTTTAATCTATTACATCCAGTGAGCAGGTACATTAATAATTAAAATTCGAAATTAAATAAACGTGCATGAATTTGAAAAAAATGTCTATAAATATCCTAAGAAATAAAAATCTTTTTTTTATGTATAAAAGAAAATAAATCCTAAATCTTTTTAATTTTAATTTTAAGAAAGACGTTAGAATAATTAATTAATTTATTTATAAAATTAATTTAATTAGAAAAGACACTAGCCTAATGTTTTTTTTATGATTTTGATTTAAAGTTAACTTAAATAAAAAAAGGATCAATAAAGAAAGAATAAAACGAACAAAAATAAAATATAAAAAGGGCATCATTTGATCCAAGGAGAAAAGAGAAGCTTCGATCCAGAGAGAATCATCCCCTTTCGATTCTTGAAGGATGTTGCCTTTCGATTTTGTGAAGGGGATGGTGTTGTACCCCAAAATTTTCCCTCCCATATTTATCAAAACATTTCAAGAAAGATCCCCAAGTTGCTCAAGGAAGTCCAAGGGTTGACCAGACAAACTCTCTCCTAAGGCAGTCTACCTCGAATTAGGGTTTCATGTTGCATCAATATAATTGAGTCCAAGAGATCCCAAATGCTCACTATTGCTCTAATATGTTCTCAAGATCATCCATGTCAAGTTTCAAGCCCTACATAGAAAATTTGCTCAGTCAATTGCTCAAAGGCCTGAAAATCGACTGTGCTGGGGCAAAAGTCAATTGTGGCCCACATACAGTCAAACTTCAATATTTTTGGTCAACATCCTCATTTTGAAGTATATTTCATCATTTTATCAAGGGTTGATCATGATTCATCAAGGATTACTCATAATTCATCAAGAACCAAAAGTTGCTAAATTAGGGTTTTGTAGGAAAAGTCAACTCAACTTTGACCAAGCATAACTTTCTCATACTTTATGATAAGTGACCCATACAAAGCTCATTTTTAATATGATGCAATGCTCTACAATCCATCTTGATATCCCAAGTTCAAAATATGTACTCACAAAAAGTTATGAATTTGGACATTATAGGTCATTTTGAAAAGTCAACAAAAACACCTTTTTTGTCAAAGCTTCATACATGATAATGGAATATCAAATTAAGATGAGACCAAAAGGGTTGCTTAGAGGACATCTCAAGATTTCTAAAAAGTTCAAGAACTCCTTCAAAGAGTCCATATTGAGGAAGTTATGCATTGGAGAAGTTAACCTTTTTTGCAAAATTGCCAAAAGTCAACTATGCCTAAAAATGCAATTTTTGCTAAATGGGCCCAATATTTTTCACTTGTTTTGAGTTGGAAACATGGTACACGAGCCCTAGCCTTTTCCACTTGTCATTATCTTGTTTTTATTATTTATTTTGATTTTTATTTGAATTAAATCATTTTAAATCAAAACAAATCATAGAAAATCCAAAACATTGAAATTCAAAGATCTTGTGCTTGTTTCGGGTCTTAAATTCCAGCTAGCATAAGATTGAATTCGTGTAAAGGCTTGGAGTGCACAAAAAGATTGGTTTTAGGCTATTTTTGGAATGGTTTTCAAGTGAATCAAATAAAAAACAAAAGCATTGATGGAAGAAGATTGAGCACACTCTTCCAACCCTAATTCATTCCTCAGTACATAAGGATCATTGGCAGACCTAAAGCAAGGCTAGAAGGAGGCGCAGCAACCAGAACCAAACTTGGAAAAAACAAGAAAAAGTGTTGAATTGAATTCCTAGTTGCAAGCAATTATATGCCTTTCTGACCATCCTAATCACTTCCTGGGAGTGTAGGCAAGCGAAACCAACCAAGAACAAGCACTCCCAAGCCCTGTAACTCGTTGTAAGTTAGTCACGATATTTCTTCTTTCTTGAATTCGAATTGCATCATTCTTATACTTGTAGCATAAAATAGTTATAGATTCTTACTCCTTGGAACATTTGCAAGCTTTCTGTAATCTTTAATTGTGTTTTCATGGCTTATATGAGGTTTCACCATTATTAGGGTTTACAAGCTCGCTTTGGGGTTTCTGAACCTAGGAAAAATTGGGCCATGAAAGAGGCACCATTGTGCTCAGCAGGGTCAGACAAGTCCATTCATGGCTCTGATAGTCATTTATCTCACTTGTATTTGATTTTGAGAAATTGCAGGGCTGTAGCGACGGACGTTGTCCGTAGGTAAAAGTTTTTAAACCTTTTAGCCACGGAGAGAGGACATGGATGATGGCGTGGCTTCATCTAATTCGTTCATTTGAATTTTCGCGCAGATTTCTTTTATTGCATTTGTTCTTAATATAATAATTGTTATTTGTTTTACATACAACAAAAGCAGCCAGCACAGTTGGTAAGTGGAACGTTGGATAGTGCTTCAGGACCTGGGTTCGAATCCCAGGTCCCCCCATTCTTCATATTATTTTCCTTTTCAGGATCCAGCGTGCACACAAGGGTAAGGTCCACCATGTGGCCTCATCATCCAGTCTGTCAAGTGGCCAGATGGCCAGATCCAAGGGCCATCAATGAAGGAACACCAAAGGCATGGTCAAAGCGAATGTATGGGATCTCAGAAAATCAAAACGGACCTCCTTGTTTTGGGCCAAGGCTTGCTATCCACACACCCCCCTAAATTGTTGTTCTCAGGCCCAATAACTCTTTCTCTATTCTTTTTATTTTGTTTTATTTAATTTTATTTATTTATTTTACTAACAAATTAATTATTTTCTTTTATCAAAAATATCATAAAAATATTTTTCACCCAATTAGAGTTAGGTTTATTTTTTGTCAATAAACAAATTAATTTAATTAGATTTTAATTTTAGATAAACTTTAATTTCTTTTTGTAAATAAATTAAAATTAATTAGAGCAATTAGGGTTTTATTTCTAACTTAATTATATTTTCTTTTTCTTAAAATAACCAAAAACACAAGATTAGGTTAAATATTTATTTTCATTAATTAATTTAATTAGCTAATTAATTTAGTATTTAATTTAAAACATAATTCTTTTCTTAAAAATAATCAAAAACATTTTTATTCTTTAAAAAGGGTCAAGACCCTAATTTCTTCCCGGTCTTAATTTCTTTATTTTTATTATTTCATCTCTGGGCGCATTCGGCGAACTTTCTGCTTCACTGGAGGACAATCTTCTTTAGTTGTCTCGGAAATGGTTGCCTCGGATATTGTTGCCTCGAATATTATTGCCTCGAATAATTGATCTAAGACATTAGGGTTATTACTAAGACGTCCTAACATTGCTTTAGTGACCGTACGTCCCTTTCGAATTGACCCTCAAAACTCCAACGACGATGCTACCTACTCACTAATAGTGGGATAGCATTGTCTAAAGGAAACAAACATAGAACAATTCTCTTTTTCGAGTAGGTAGATTAGTTCTTAAGTACTTGCTCAATCCAAACAAACTTTTAACACTTACACTCTTTTTAAACAAAGCTTTCAAAAAACACTTTGTAACACTCTTGAAGACAGAAGCAAGAGTTAAATCGAAGTCAAAAACTTTTCAAATCACACAAACACACAAAGAAACAATTTTCAAAATGATGAGCAAGTACCTAAGAGCCCGTAGATAACTACGGATATAAAGGGTGTTAATACCTTCCCTTTCTATAATCTACCCCCCGTACTCAGAAAATCTCGAAAAAAGGAATTTTTTTATGCTTTTTTCCTTTCCTGTTGGATAAAATAAAAGTTGGTGACGACTCTTGCTTACCGCAACATTTTGCGAACAAAAACGCAAAATGCAAACCCTAATATCTAAGTTTGGCCGAACGCGCGCGATGAAATTAAGATCGGGAAGAAATTAGGGTTTTGACCCTTTTTAAAGAAAAAAAATGTTTTTGATTATTTTTAAGAAAAGAATTAAGTTTTAAATTAAATACTAAATTAATTAGATAATTAAATTAATTAATGAAAATAAGTATTTAACCTAATCTTGTGTTTTTGGTTATTTTAAGAAAAAGAAAATATAATTAAGTTAGAAATAAAACCCTAATTTCTCTAATTAATTTTAATTTATTTACAAAAAGAAATTAAAGTTTACCTAAAATTAAAATCTAATTAAATTAATTAATTTATTGACAAAAAATTAACCTAAGTCTAATTGGGTGAAAAATATTTTTATGATTTTTTTGATAAAAGAAAATAATTAATTTGTTAGTAAAATAAATAAATAAAATTAAATAAAACAAAATAAAAAGAATAGAGAAAGAGTTATTGGGCCTGAGAATAACAATTTAGGGGGGGTGTAGATAGCAAGCCTTGGCCCAAAACAAGGAGGTCCGTTTTGAATTTCTGAGATCCCATGCATTCGCTTTGACCATGCCTTTGGTGTTCCTTCATTGATGGCCCTTGGATCTGGCCATCTGGCCACTTGGCAGACTGGATGATGAGGCCACATGGTGGACCTTACCCTTGTGTGCACGCTGGATCCTGAAAAGGAAAATAATACGAAGAATGGGGGGACCTAGGATTCGAACCCAGGTCCTGAAGCACTATCCAACGCTCCACTTACCAACTGTATTGGTTGCTTTTGTTGTATGTAAAACAAATAACAATTATTATATTAAGAACAAATGCAATAAAAGAAATTCATGCGAAAATTCAAATGAACGAATTACATGAAGCCACGCCATCATCCATGTCCTCTCTCTGTGGCTAAAAGGTTTGAAAACCTTTACCTACGGACAACGTCCGTCGCTACAGCCCTGCAATTTCTCAAAATCAAATACAAATGAGATAAATGACTATCAGAGCCATGAATGGACTCGTCTGACGTTGCTGAGCACAATGGTGCCTCTTTCATGGCCCAATTTTGCCTAGGTTCAGAAACCCCAAAGCGAGCTTGTAAACCCTAATAATGGTGAAACCTCGTATAAGCCATGAAAACATAATTAAAGATTACAAAAAGCTTGCAAATGTTCCAAGGAGTAAGAATTTATAACTATTTCATGCTACAAGTACAAGAATGATGCAATTTGAATTCAAGAAAGAAGCAATATCGTGACTGACTTACAACGAGTTACAGGGCTTGGGAGTGCTTGTTCTTGGTTGGTTTCGCTTGCCTACACTCCCAGGAAGTGATTGGGATGGTCAGGAAGGCCTGTAATTGCTTGCAACTAGGAATTTGATTCAACACTTTTTCTTGTTTTTTCCAAGTTTGGTTCTGGTTGTTGCGCCTCCTTCTAGCCTTGCTTTAGGTCTGCCAATGATCCTTATGTACTGAGGAATGAATTAGGGTTGAAAGAGTGTGCTCAATCTTCTTCCATCAATGCTTTTGATTTTGATTTGATACACTTGAAAACCATTCCAAAAATAGCCTAAAACCAATCTTTTTGTGCACTCCAAGCCTTTACAAGAATTCAATCTTATGCTAGCTGGAATTTAAGACCTGAAACAAGCACAAGATCTTTGAATTTCAATGTTTTGGATTTTCTATGATTTGTTTTGATTTAAAATGATTTAATTCAAATAAAAATAAAAATAAATAATAAAAATAAGATAATGACAAGTGGAAAATGCTAGGGCTCGTGGACCATGTTGCCAACTCAAAACAATTGAAAACGATTGGGCCCATTTAGCAAAAATTGCATTTTTAGGCATAGTTGACTTTTGGCAATTTTGCAAAAAAGGTCAACTTCTCCAATGCGTAACTTCCTCAATTTTGACTCTTTAAAGGTGTTCTTGAAATTTTTAGAAATCTTGAGATGTCCTATAAGCAACCCTTTTGGTATCATCTCATTTTGATATTCCATGCTCATGTATGAAGCTTTGACAAAAAAGGTGTTTTTGTTGACTTTTCAAAATGACCTATAATGTCCAAATTCATAACATTTTGTGAGTGCATCTTTTGAACTTGGGAGCTGAAGATGGATTGTATATAATTTCATCCTCTTCAAAATGAGCTTTGGATGGGTCATTTCTCATAAAGTATGAGAAAGTTATGCTTGGTCAAAGTTGAGTTGACTTTTCCTACAAAACCCTAATTTAGCAACTTTTGGTTCTTGATGAATTATGAGAAATCCTTGATGAATAATGATCAACCCTTAATTAAATGATGAAATATACTTCAAAATAAGGATGTTGACCAAAAATCTTGAAGTTTGACTGTATGTGGGCCACAGTTGACTTTTGCCCTAACATAGTCGATTTTCAGGCCTTTGAGCAATTGACTGAGCAAATTTTCTCTGTATGGCTTGAAAATTGACATGGATGATCTTGAGAACATATTAGGACAATGGTGAGCATTTTTGATCCCTTGTACTCAAGTATCTTAATGCAACATGAAACCCTAATTTGAGGTAGACTGCCTTAGGAGAGAGTTTGTCTGGTCAACCCCTGGACTTCCTTGAGCAACTTAGGGATCTTTCTTGAAATATTTTGAGAAATATGGGAGGGAAAATTTTGGGGTACAACAGCTTCCCCTGTTCAATCTTCTTAAACTTGAGGATGTAGATTGGCTTGCGTGCCTTTCGTGATCCGAAGGTAGAAGAGGATTGAACACTAGAGTGCCCAGAAATTTGCACTCACATGATGCGGTACTTGTATTATGGTGTCGGGAATGGGCTTACAGATGCCATTTGGAGATTGATGACGGAAGATGGGCTTAAAGATTCTATCCAAAAGAGTGTCGATCGCATAAGAGATTCCTTAGCGAGAGTTTGTATACCTGTTGTTGAGGAAGATTCTGCTGGGGAATGTTGATCTCTGTCTTGAGAGAAATAGAATTTTAGGAGCTTCAGTCGTCCGTTATTCTACTGGGGAATCATCTCTGTTTTGAGAAAAGTTGAATTTTAGGAACTTCGGTCGTCTGTTATTCTTATTGAGGAATCGTCTCTTCGTCGAAGAGGTGAAAATAAACTACTATCTGGTCGTGATCCAGGATTCATAGTAATAAGACCGACTGCTATCCGGTCGTAATCCAGGCTTTACAGTGACTTACTGGGGATATGAGATTAAACTTGCTATTCGGTTGTGATCCGTGCTTCATAATTTCTTGATTCTTATCTGGTCGTAATCTAGGCTTCAGGAGGAATTAAGTTGTTATCCGGTTGCATCCGGGCTTCAACTTGAATTTAGGGCACACTAATATCTGGTCGACTCCGGGCTTCTTAGTAACTTTCCAGGTAAACTGATATTAGGTCGAAATCCAAGCTTCGCAGTGTCTTGTACTGTTATCTGGTCGTAATCCAGGCTTTAATCCTTTTATCGTTATCCGGTCGTAATCCAGGCTTCACGATGCTTTGTACCATTATCTGGTCGAATCCAGGATTCATGATGTTTTGAACTGCTATCTGGTTGTAACCCAGGCTTCACAATACCTTACTTCTTATTTGGTCGTAATCCAGGCTTCAGAAGAGATCAAATGGTTATTCGGTCGTAATCCGAGCTTCATAACTTGTGTTGAAGATATACCACTATCTGGTCGTAATCCAGGTTTCGCGATGTCTTTGGCTGCTATCTGGTCGTAATCCAGGCTTCACAGAAACTTGTATTGCTATCTGGTCGTAATCCAGGCTTCACAATAACTTGCTGAGCTGTTATCCGGTCGTAATCCGGGCCTCACGGCTTGTGTTTATGACATACCATTATCTGGTCGTAACCCAGGCTTCATGGTACCTCGCACTGCTATCTGGTCGTAATCCAGGCTTCGCAGTAACTTGCTGAGCTGTTATCTGGTTGAAATCCGGGCTTTACGGCTTGCTGGGGATTAAACTATTATCCGGTCGAATTCGGGCTTCATAGCTTAGAGATAAACCACTATCTGGTCGAATCTAGGCTTCACGGTGTTCGATACTGCTATCCGGTCATAATCCGGGCTTCACAATATGATGTAGAAATCAAGGTACTATTTGGTCGGATCCGGGCTTCATAGCTTGAACCTTGTGAGAATTTGATTGTATCTTTCCTGAAAGGTAAAGGTTAATTGTATGTAATGCATGACATGTATAAAGCAATGATGTTCTCAAAATAAATGGGATTGTGTTGTATGATGTCTATGCGTATGTTATGATGTATGGGCATGCAATGTTTTTATGATATCCTCTAGCTGGGGAAAATAAATCTCGGATTGCTGTTGAAGAAAAGAGTTGAATTCTTCGCTCTCGTTGGGGATAGTGAATGAAGATGACTGTGAGAATAATCCTGCTGGAGAATAAACCGGCGAGGAAATAATCTTGTGGGAAAGAATAACTCTGCTGGGGAATAAACTGACGAGGAAATGACTCTGTGAGGAGGACATACTCTGTCGGAGGATCTGTTGATTTGGAAGGATAACTTCAGCTGAGGATGAATTACTGTTGTTGGCGATGATGAACTCTGTTGGGAATTGAGTTTCTGTTTGTGAAAGGAATGAACCCCGCTGGGGATGATCTTTTAGTGGTGACTTCACTGGGGATAATCTTTCAGAGTCTACTGGGGGCAATCCTTTAGACTCTACTAGGGATAATTCTACAAAATCCACTGGGGATAATCTTCCAGTGTTGGTGATAGATAAACTCTGCTTGGGGATAATATCACCGGCTCATTCGCGGTTGTGAGCCTCGGCTATGGAGAGTGGTGTCCTGTTCGGGACCGCTAATATCATTGTCTTTTTCTTAATCTGCGGGGAGTGAATGTACATTCAATTGTTTTATCCAACTAGGTATATCCCTATACCTGGTGGATAGAGCAACTGTATGGTTTGAACATTTCTTATTTGCCCCTGTTCCTGATATTACGAGTAATCGTCTTTTGTTTCGCATGTAAATATTTATGAGCAGCAATTATTGTCAAATGTATATATCAAAAATGAACCATTGGACGTTCTTGCAAAACAAAACAGAAAAAGAAAACAATTTGAAATTTCTTTGTGAAAATGAATTGTATTGATTTTGAAGTCGGCCTATAAAATAGGCGTTTTTTGTACAAGAGGTTGACGTCCTAGTAAGAGAACATCGTCGAACAATAGAATCTATACAGCTTGTGTAAAAAAAGAAAAACAACTATGTGACCAATTCCACTGGGTTCCAACTCTGCTATTGCCTTTATATCCTCGAGCATCTCATCACTTTTCTACTTGGTTAAAGGTAGATCAGATTGATTAGTGCCGTCCGAGCTTGATAGTCGATACCGAAATCTGTTTGCAAGATGATCCAATGAGACATAGTGTTATGCTTTAATCCCTAATTTTTGCTTGTAGCGTCCTTTCGGGTTTTCAGTCCACCAGGATACCCTTTTTTGCCCAAGTCTCCTTTTCAGGTTTTTGACTTGCCAGGTGTACAGTTTTTTTTTCATTTTCATCCCTTACTTTTGCTCGAACCCTTTTGGTTCGCCGGGAAGCCCTTATTTTTGCCTAGGCCAGTCAACCTAGTGGGTCTTTGATTATGCGTAGTATTTTTTCACTATGTCTGCATTGACGGGGTGAGGAAGGTCGTCACCATCCATGGTGGTTAGAATCATAGCTCCTCCTGAGAAAATGTTCTTAACCACAAATGGCCCTTCATACGTAGGGGTCCATTTGCCCCTGGGATCACCTTGTGGCAGTATGATGCGCTTGATCACCAGATCCCCAACTCGATATTCTTGTCGTCTAACTTTCTTGTTAAATGCCTTGATCATTCGCTTTTGATACGTCTGACCATGAAAAATAGCAGTAAGTCTCTTTTCGTTGATTAAGTTCAGTTGATCAAGTCGGGTCTGGATCCAGTCATCCTCACTCAAACCTGCATCCTTCATAATCCGAAGAGAGGGTATCTGGACCTCAATAGGTAAGTGTGATATGGTGGGAGAGAACTGACTGTTTTTGGAATGCTGGTTCGCGTTTTGAATTTGTATTCGCAAAATGTCGCGGTAAGCAAGAGTCGTCACCGTCTTTTATTTTATCCAACAAGGAAAGGAAAAAAGCACAGAAAAATTCCTTTTTCGAGATGTTTCTCGGGTCCGGGGGGTAGATTATAGAAAGGGAAGGTGTTAGAACCCTTTCTATCCGTGGTTATCCACGGGCTCTTAGGTACTTGCTCAAAGTGTTTTCAAAAATTGCTTTTCTTTGTGTCTGTGGGTTTAAAAGAAGTTTTTGTAAGTGCGCAAAGTTTTATTTTATTTTGAAAAGAGCAAGTACTTAAGAACCATCTACCTACTCGAAAAAGGAATCAATTTGTGCTAATGTCCTTTAGACAATGCTATCCCACTATTGATGAGTAGGTAGCGTCGTCGTTGGAGTTTTAAGGGTCAATTCGATTAAGGGACGTGTGGTCACTAAAGCAATGTTAGGATGCCTTAGCGGTAACCCTAATGTCTTAGATCATTTTTCCGAGGCAACCGTTTCGAGGCAACTATGATCTTTGGACAAGAGGGCGACATCTAAAACTTCCTATACTCAATGACCACGTTCGAAGGCAACCAAGTGAGGTGTACCCTAAGAGTGCGCATGTGCGAGTGTGTTATTTCGGTTAATATTATCTTTGTACATGTTATGGGTGAGCTATGTTGATTTTATGTTCATACATTCGATCTTGTCATGCATTCCCTATTTATCAAACATCTAACAGTTTATAAGTTGCGGAAATTAAATTTGCGGAAATTAAATCTAACTATTACAAGGCGTCGGGTATTTACATCGCCAAAAGCAACCCTTTAATTTAAAATGCGGAAAATAAATAAAGCAATAAATAAATTGAATAGTCCTAATTAAAGCTATTACATTCCGAGAAACAATTACATCAATATGGCAAAATAGATCGCGTGCGGAAAGTTAAATTGAATGAGAGTTTTTTAGGGTTTTGACCCTTTTATTGAAAGAAAGCATTTTTTTTGTTATTTTTTTATTAAAAAGAAATTAGATCTAAATTAATAATTAAATTAATAAAATAATTAATTAATTAAAATATTTTTGGATTTTTGATATTTAAGGAAATAAAATAAATTTGGTCAAAATTAGTAAAAACCTAATTTTCTACATTAATTTTAATTATTGCAAAAATATTAAATTTATACCTAATTAAAACTAAGTTAATTGAATTAATATTTATTTACAAAAATAAGGTGATGAATTAATTTAAATAAATAAAACATATTTTGGGTTTTTTTTATTTTATGAGAAAAATATTTTAATTGGTTAGTTTAAATAATTAAAATAATAATACAAAACAAATAAATAAATAAAATGAAAAGAAAAAATAAATAACCAAGGGGTTTGGGCCCAAATCAGGGGTGAGATCAGTATTTTCCAAGGCCCAATAGTGCAAGCCTCGTTGACTTTCCATGATTCCACGTTCATTGGTTGACTAGGGCGTACGATGGACTTTCATCCTGGGCCATCAGATTTGGCCTGGAGGCCATCTGGAAGGCATCTAGGTGATGGTGTATGATAGGCCATGATTGCTGAAAAGCGCCAGAACACCTGAAGAAAAATTGCAAAGTAATATGGGGGGACCTGGGATTCGAACCCAGGTCCCATTGGATTTTGTACAACACGTTTGCCACTGGACCACTGCACTCTATTTGTTAGTATAATAAATAACAATTAATATATTGGAAACAAATTCATATGCCTGAACAAAAAGAAAAAAAAGCGTGAATATTTGAATGGTTCAATGGGATGGGGACACGTTGTCGTCCCTGTCCTCAGAATTACACAGGGATTACCTGCGGATTCATATCCGCGGCAAAAAGCGTAGGTTGAATCCAAAATCCATCTCAGGCCATATAAATGGAAGGTGAAACCATGGATGGACTCGTCTCGTTCCTCTGAGTAAGATAGTACCCTTCTCACAAGCCAATTGTCCCTGTAATGGAAAGCCCTAAAAAAACTTTTAATGGCGTTTTGGATTGTAGGTCAGATAAATGCAATCAAACGATATGGGAAGCATGGAAATTGTTTGTGATTGCAAATATGCTATTAGTTTATGGTAATGATGCGTACATCTTGAAACACGAAAGCAAGTTCAGAGGGAGGTCGTATGTCACTTACAGTGTGTTTTAGGAGGTGAATGGCCTTGCTTTTGATTACTACAGACTCAGTGGATGTCCAGCAAGAGGTCTACATTGAGTTTTTTCTTTGAATCGGCCTCTAGAGAGGATTTCAGTTTCAAGCTTTTTTGACAATTTTCCAAGTTGTGTTCTTGTGATTTTGCAGCCTCTTGGTCTCTTTTCGTGCCTCTTTAGCTTGTATATGTATAAGGCAATGCATTAGGTCAAGTTTTGTGGACTGAATCTTGGTGTATCAATGCTTGGAGATATGATATGGTCCTCCATTAAAAAGCTTCCAATTTGATTCCAAATCCAATATTTTGTTCATGATATGGCTTGATTCGAGTTTGACCATGTCCATAATGATAATTAAGACCTGTATCAATCAAAAAGATACCAAGTGATCAATATTTAGATTTTATTTTGGATTTAAATTGATTAAAAATGAACTAATTCAATAAAAATCAAATAAAATAGAAAAATTAATAATTGGACACAAGACTGAAGATAGGACACGTGTGTAGTGTGACAAGATCAAATCAAGTGGAAAAAAGTGGGCCCATTTGACAAAATTTGAAGTTTTGGGGATAGTTGACTTTTGGCAATTTTGGAAAAATTCCCAACTTCAACAATGCATAACTTCTTCAATTTTGAACTTTTGGAAGTGTTTATGGACATTTTAGAAACCTTGAGATGTTCTATAACCAACCCTTTTGGTCTCATCTCATTTTGATATTCCATGCTCAAGTTATAAGCTTTGGAAAAAAAGGTGTTTTTTTGTTGACTTTCAAAAATGACCTATAATGTCCAAATTTGTAACTTCTTGTGAGTGCATTTCTTGATCTTGGTGTGTGAAGATGGATTGTAGGAAATTTCATCCTATTCAAAATGAGATTTGGATGGGTCATTTATCATGAAGTATGAGAAAGTTATGCTTGGTCAAAGTTGAGTTAACTTTTCCTACAAAACCCTAATTTAGCAACTTTTGAGTCTTGATGAATCATGATCAACCATTGATAAAATGATGAAATATCCTTCAAAATGAGAATGTTGACAAAAAATCTTGAATTTTGACCATTTGTAGGTCACAGTTGACTTTTGCCCTAGCACAGTCGATTTTTGGACCCCTTGAGCAATTGATTGACCAAACTTCTTCTGCAAGGCTTGAAATTTGACATGGATGAACTTGAGACCATATTAGGACATTGGGAAGCACTTGAGATCATTTGGATGCAAGGACCTTGATGCAACACAAAACCCTAATTGGAGGTTGATTGCCTTAGGAGATGATTTGATTGTCCAACCCTTGAGCAATCTTGAGCAACTTGGAGACTATTCTTGCAATGTCTTGAGAAATATGGGAGGGAAAATTTTGGGGTACAACATTAAGACTACTTCCATACCATACACCAAGGAGTAGGGTGTTGCCCATGTTGAAGTCCGCGTTGAAGTACGATACCCATGAAGAGCAAATGGTAACATCTCGTGCCAATATTTGTATGTCACCGTCATCTTCTGCATAATCTTCTTGATGTTCTTATTAGCCGCTTCAATAGCCCCATTCATCTTCGGCCGATAACGATAAGAGTTATGATGCTGTATCTTGAACTGTTTGTAGAGCTCGGTGATCATCGTATTGTTGAGATTTATACCATTGTCCGTAATGATCCTCTCTGGTACACGGTTTCGACAGATCAAATTGTGCCAGATAAACTGTGCTACGACGTTCTTGGTCACTGTAGCAAATGAAGCTGCTTCAACCCACTTTGTAAAGTAATCAATCGCTACCAGGACGAAACGATGCCCGTTGGACGCAGTAGGTCTGATCTCACCAATCATATTGATGCCCCACATTGCAAAAGGCCAAGGAGTCATCAAGACGTTCAGAGGAACTGGAGGTATATGCACCTTATCACCATAGACTTGGCACTTATGACAGGTCCGAGAATGCTGATAACAGTCGGCTTCCATGGTGGACCAATAATATCCTTCCCGTAGGATCTTCTTTGCCATGGTATGTCCACTGGAATGAGTTCCGAAAGTACCTTCATGTAACTCTACCATAATCCTTTCTGACTCGTTCTTATCCACACAACGCAGTAAGGTTGAATCATGGTTACGCTTGTAAAGGACTCCGTTGCTGATGAAGAACTTCGCAGCAAACCTCCTCAGAAACTTCTTGTCATTAACAGATGCACCCTCGGGGTACTCCTGAGCCTCAAGATACCTCTTTACCTCGTGAAACCAAGGTTTATCTACTACCTCTTCAGTCTCAATGTCACAGCAATGTGCAGGTTTGTCCAACCTCTCGATGGTAATCTTGGGAGCTTCATTGTCCCACCTGACCTTGAACATAGAAGACATAGTAGCTAGCGCATCCGCTAACTGATTCTCCTCTCTCGGGAAATGTTCAAAGGTTATCTCCTCGAAGTGTGGAAGCAACGTCAATACATACTCTTTGTAAGAAATAAGATTTGGGTGCTTCATATCCCACTCTCCTTTGATCTGACTGATCACGAGAGCGGAATCTCGGAATACACTTAAGAACTTAATCCTTAAGTCAATAATTGCTCGAAGGCCCGTGATGCACGCTTCATACTCCGCCATGTTGTTAGTGCAATTAAAACATACTCGGGTGGTGAACGGAGTATGACAACCTTCAGGAGATATGATTACGGCTCCAATGCCATTACCCAATGCGTTTGAAGCTCCGTCAAAATACATAGACCATCGGGATCCCTCCTCAGGTCCTTCATCCGGTCCAAGTGTTTCACAGTCAGTCACCAACATGATGTTCTCATCCGGAAACTCGAAATTCATTGACTGGTAGTCATCCACTGCCTGATGCGCCAAATGATCTGCCAACACACTCCACTTGATTACCTTTTGGGTTGTGTATTGGATGTCATACTCAGTCAAGATCATCTTCCATCTTGCTATTCTTCCGGACAAGGCAGGATTTTCGAAGATATACTTGATTGGATCCATCTTTGATATCAATAGAGTAGTGTGAGTCAACATATATTATCTCAGCCGGCGAGCAGCCCATGCCAAAGCGCAACAAGTTTTCTCAAGCAACGAGTATCGGGTCTCGCAGTCGGTAAAATTTTTGCTAAGGTATTAAATAGCATGCTCTTTTCGGCCAGACTCGTCATGCTGCCCCAGCACATACCCCATCGAATTGTCGAGTACTGTCAAGTATAAGATCAAAGGTCTTCCTTAAACTGGAGGCATCAGAATAGGTGGCTCTTAGAGATATTCTTTGATCCTTTCTAAAGTGGCTTGACATTCATCATTCCATCTTACCACTTGATCTTTCTTCAACAGCTTGAAGATTGGTTCACAAGTAGCAGTCAGGTGCGAAATGAATTGGGCAATGTAGTTCAGACGTCCCAAAAAGCCTCTGACTTCCTTTTCTATTCGGGGAGCTGGCATCTCCTGTATAGCCTTCACCTTTTCTGAGTCCACTTGAATACCTTTATCACTAACAACGAAACCCAACAGCTTACCAGACCTTACCCCGAAGGGGCACTTGTTTGGGTTTAACCTCAACTTGTACATCTTCAACCTATCGAATAGCTTCTGGAGATGGTCGAGATGTTCTCCTTCAGTCTGAGATCTTGCAATTATGTCATCAACGTATACCTCAATCTCATGATGAATCATGTCATGGAACAAAGCGACCATGGCGCGCTGGTACGTTGCCCCAGCATTCTTCAATCCAAACGGCATGACGTTGTAGCAAAAGGTACCCTACTGTGTAACAAAGGTTGTCTTCTCCATGTCTTCGGGAGCCATTTTAATCTAATTGTAACCAGAAAACCCATCCATGAAGGAGAAGACCTTATGTTGTGCGGTGTTGTCAACCAGAACATCGACGTGAGGTAGAGGGAAATCATCCTTGGGACTTTCCCTGTTCAAATCCCTATAGTCAACACACATTCGAACCTTACCATCTTTCTTTGGCATTGGAACCACGTTGGCAACCCACTACGGGTAAGAAGTAACTGCTAGAAAACCGGCATCAAATTGTTTCATAACCTCAGCTTTGATTTTCTCAGACATCTCTGGGTGCATTCGGCGAACTTTCTGCTTCACTGGAGGACAATCTTCTTTATTTGGCAAACGGTGAACCACAATATCGGTATCCAACCCAGGCTATCTTCGTAAGACCAAGAAAAGATCTCAACATAGTCACGCAACATTTGTATCAACCGTTGTTTAATGCTAGAATCCAAATTTGCACCGATCTTGACCTCTTTCTTGTCCTCTTCTGTACCCAGATTCACCGATTCTACTGGCTCTTCATAGGGTTGTATGGCCCTCTCTTCCTGTAGTAATAGTCTAGCAAGTTCCCCAGGTACTTCACAATCATCCTCACCTTCGTCCTCAGCTTGGTTGATTGGACTTTCGAAGTCATAACTGGCAGTAGCAGAGTCGTTATCAGTGGGATCCAGAGTGGATGTGGACCTGTATTATGATATGTGAGTGTGTGTAAGACTATAGCTGTTTTAATAAAGTGCAATATAGAAAAACAAGGAGCGCAAAATTTGTAATGCAAGATAACGTCCAATGCTTTATTGATGATATATGGAAATGACAAATATTAAGCCCTCACAAACAAAGCCACGGTGCCTCGGGTAAGACACCAGGCCATAAAGTTTTAAATTGTCTGTTACAAAACTCAAAACAAAAGTCTATTACTGTGTAATAAAAGAAATGGGCACGAAGTCCTTCGCCATCCAATTGCTTAATCCGTCGTCGGTAGTCGGGTAAATCCAGCTGTCGAACTCAGACTCTTCATCATCATCTTCAATTGCATTCACTTCCGGATTACTGATACGCAGGGGAGGTCTTCCAATCCGCGCACGCCGAATAGCCCTTTGAACTTCTGCAGTAAAACCCAAACCAAACTTGTCAGTTTTGTGTGCAAAGTCGGGGAGTTGGCCCCAATTTGCACACCCACCTTTTTCAATAACAGCCCGGGCATCCTTGAGGGAAGCCATCTTCATCAGAGGATCTTCAGCAACAGTTTCAGTCAATGCCAGAGTCTGGGGGACTTCTTCAAAGTTCTGACACAGGGTTTCAATGAACTCCCCATCCATCTCCACATATCGAAAAGAGTTAAGGTGGCTCACCATGTACTCCTCTTCTCCTCGTACTGTAACAATTTTCCCCTTCACTGGATATTTTAACATCTGATGGAGCGTAGAAGTTACTACCCCAGCTTTATGAATCCAAGGGCGACCCAACAAGCAAGAATAAGATGGTCGGATGTCCATCACATAGAATGTAGATGCGAAAGTTTGGGAACCAACTTTAACAGGGACATCCACCTCCCCGTGTACCATCCTTTTGGACCCGTCAAAGGCCCTAACCACAATATTACTTGGCTTCAAAACCAACCCTTCACAGTCCAACCGGTCTAACGCTTTCTTGGGTAAAACATTTAACGAGGACCCAGTATCCACCGATACGTGGGCCAGAGTAGTGCCCCTGCACTCGATCGAAACATGCAGAGTGTCATTGTGATTCTTTCCTTTGGCAGTCAAATATGCGTCAGAGAAACCCAACCCGTTGTCAACGGTCAAGCTAGCCACACAGTCTTTGAATTGATCAGCAGATGTTTCCTACGGCACATGTGCAGTTTTAAGGAAAGCAATTAAAGCCATTGCATGGGCTTCTGAGCACAATAATAAAGATAACATGGAGATCTTCGACGGGGTTTGCCCCAGCTGCCCGACTATGTTGTAGTCGCTTTTCTTCATGATTTTCAGAATTTCCTCTATCTCCTGTCTAGAGGTTTCTACAATAATCTTCTTCGGTGCTTCCATCCGGGCAGGCTCACTTGTGATCTCTTTGCCCCAAGCGTCAGATGACTCGGCGACAGGGGTAATGATTGGAACATGAACAGGGACAGTAGCAGATGTACTGGCAGGTGAAATAGCAATAGGTTTTCGAACAGTTGGTGGGGAAATCTCAGGAGTGAAAAGTCTTCCGCTTCGGGTGACCTTGCTAGACCCGACAATATTGTTGATATCAGTAACAGCCACTTCAACCTTCAAGTCTTGTTTAATCCCATGATAATACACATCGGCCCCATAGTGCCATGGGACAACTTTATCCGAAGTGTACGGGATAGGACCGGGAATAGTAATGATCAATGGAGCAACTCTTGTAACGGGTGTAATCCTAACAGGCTTTCTCGAGGAAGCCTTAGAAGGATTGGCGAAAATGGTTATTATGGAAACATCTTCAACAGGAATCAATGGAACCAAAGTTTTCTCGAACAGGATTTCTTTGTTATCCATCAGGCGCTGAACACCTGACTTCAATAAATGGCAACCAACAGGAAGGATTGAACACATATGGCAATCTTCGCCACAGCCCGGAAATAAACCGGCTGATAATAAGTTCTTCTTTACTGTCATCAACAGAGTAGAAACATCTTCCACAGAGGTTACAAATGAATCATCATCCACAGCATTTACTCCATGCTTGGGCATAGGAGCAGTCATGACATTAGGCTTTTCCGGCGCGTAAAATTCAATCTCTTTTGCTTCAATCAAATCATGTACCTTATTCCTCAAGGCCCAGCAGTTGTTCGTATCATGCCCTGGGCTATCAGAGTGATAGGCGCAGTGGGCGTTCGTATTATACAATGGTGATGTAGTACTGGGGTTCTTCGGAGCCTCCCTCAGAGTGACCAGATTGGTCTTTAACAATTGCGGAAGAGTTTGAGATAAGGTCATACTGAGACGAGTATATTGCCTTTGCGGTCTCTCTACTCTTTGTTGATTGTTGTGTGGTGGGGCAACAGTTGGTCTTGATATTACTACCGTATTAACTGCTTGGCGGCGTTCAAGTCGGTTTTGGCTCCTTGAGCTGTAAACTGCACTAGCTTCTTTTCTGAAAGGCTTCTTTTCTGTACTTGACGAAGCACCTTTCTGTATCTTGCCACTTTTAATACCAGCTTCAACTCTCTCCCCAGTCAGAATCAATTCAGTGAACCCAGACGATGAACTACCGATCAAATGATTGAAATATGGACCAGACAAAGTCCCGAGAAACATATCCACCAACTCCCTATCAGACAAAGGGGGTTGAACTCTTCCAGCAAGATCTCTCCATTTCTGAGCATAGTCCTTAAAGCCTTTTCCTGTATCCATAGACATACCCTGAAGTTGAGTACGCGTGGGAGAAAGGTCGGCATTATACTGATATTACTTGTAAAAAGCAGCAGCAAGGTCCTCCCAGTTGCGGACGTTAGGTCCTTTCATTTGATAGAACCATTCAAGTTGAATCCCTGACAGACTATCTTGAAATAAATGAACCCATAGGTTCCTATCAGCAGTATAAGGTTGAATCTTTCTGACATACGAGCGGAGTTGTAGCTTTGGGAAGGATACCCTGTCGTACTTAGCAAAGACAGGAGCTTTAAACTTGTGTGGGATCACCACCCCAGATGCCAGACCCAAATCTCCGAAGTCCAACCCAGGTATCTTCTAGATCTCCATTGCACTAAAACGGTCTTCAAGTTGCTTATATCTATCCTCAGCAGGAGGATACTGGTCTTCATCAAAATCTATGTCATTATTAGAGACCACGGGACTAGGCCCCTTTCTTTCGTCTTGATTCTCTCCCCTCCAGATGAATGGGACAAATCAGTTTCCTATCGCAAATTGTTCCCGAATCTGCGACCCATATTCAGGAGGACCACTTTCTTCTTCTTCTTCTTCTTCTTCTTCTCCTTCAAGATGAGAGACTTCAAATCTTGCTGCCCTTTGGCCAAATTCAGGAACAGCTCTTAGAATTGTGCATTCTGAGCTTGAAGAGCCTTGATGGCTTGATCAGTAGGTGTTTCAGAAGACATGTTGTGCTGAAATAAACATCGAAGAAGATGAGAAACCTGTAACGGTACCTGTGATGAGGTGCATGATAATGGAATGTGTATGATAAGATTTCAAAGACTTTGGGAGATTCTAATTTGTAAAACAAGAAATAAACAAACTTTATTAGATAAAACTTGTAACAATGTTTAACAATGCCTTTAAGGCGTTACAAAAGAAATACTGAAAAACAAATATAAATTAGAAATAAACAGAAATCAGAAGTCCCATGGTCTCTTTCCCTTCGTGCTGACATAGTCGTTGATTATCCTTTCATTCTCAAGCTGCCTTGTAAGCCTCAAGATCTTCCTCTCCTGCTCATGATACTTCTCTCTGTAGGTATCCCTTTCTTCCTTCAACTGAATCCAGGATATCTTCAATGCCCCGAGATCAGTAGGCATGTATGGATGGATGGCCGTATAAGGAACACCTTCTTCATCAGTATGCTCTATGATCACCAAAAAAACAGCTTCATAAGGCATCCCTAGATTTTGAGCACGGGCTCGAACCCATTGGAGATATGGTTGCATCGGGAGAGAAGTCTTCAGTCCTAGCTCATGTGGGTTAGACCTGTTCACCATGCCCCAGGCTCGTATAAACCTGCGGCGATGTCCCTCAACATCCCCCTTTTAGTCAAAGACAATGTCTGTAAGCAGCAGCTCATGGGGACCATCTCTCCGAGCGCGTCCAAACTATCGTAAAGACAAACAAGGATTGTAGGTTATACCCCCTCGAATTCCAAGCAACAGAACATTAGGGTATTCCCCACATCGATCAATGACAACTACTCTTTCCATATCTTTAGAACTACAAAGGATGTCCGTATGAGAAAGGGACATTATTCTATAAGCCCAACCTACACCTTCCTCATTCTTCAATACAGACTTGGGGAGGTGCGAAATAAACCACCTCGCCAGCAGCGGTATACAACACATGAGAGTTCCCCTTCTCCGTACAGCACGGGTATGGAGGGCATGTAGAATATCACCTAGAAGAGTAGACACTGGGTTACGAGATATGAAGATCTTGACCGCGTTCACATCTATGAAAGAATCTGGATTTGGGAAAAGAACCAAGCCGTAGATGAGGAGAGCCAAGATGTCTTTAAATGCTTGAAAATCCAAGTTATCCCAGAACAGTTGAGCTTGATCGATCAAAAACTTAGCCAAGAAACCTTTAACCCCACTCCGAGTCTCCCAGTTAGACACTATATCAGCCTTTGTCAAGTTTAAAGCTAAAGCAATGTCCTCGGGTCTAGGAACCTTCTCCAAACCTGTGAAGGGTGTTTGCTCGAGGATAGATATGCCTAGTAAATCAGAAAACTCCTCCAAAGTAGGGACTAGCTGATAATCCGAGAAGGTGAAACAATGATGCAATGGATCAAAGAACTGGAATAACACACTCATCATTTGCTCATCCAACTTTGAAGTGACCAAGCTAAGGAGGTGACCATGTCTTCTAACAAATGAAGAAGTATCAGGAACCTTTGAGACTAACTCTCTGAGCTGAGCAAGGATTTGCACGAAGTTGACTCGAATGGTATTTCTGCGCATAGAAGCCATAATCTGCAAAACAGAACAAAGATGAATCCCCTCGGTCTTTGAAATGTTTAGTCTAATGAAATATGCTTGCGATGTCATGATGCATGATGTCATGATAAAAACACACCACATGTATCACAGATAGCAAACATGGTAAGGGCAAACAAGTCACACAATAACCCTTAATTTTAGGCTTGCATGGAGTCTAGGTACTACCCTCTTGCAGTTTAGTCGGTTCAACCTGTCCTAATAATAGTAACTGGGTTCTAGAGGTTCTCAATATCACTGACCATCTTCTATCGGTCATATTTCCAGCTCACGCAATCTTTTCTTGTGGTCGGAACCATCTCGAGAGTATGGTCTCAATGAGTGTAGCATCTCATTACTTCTTATGGCCAAGTTGGTCAATTATAGGTTCTAAGGCCAGTTGATGCTTAATGACCCATATAGCAGCCCGATATTCTCCTTGTTGCTCCACAAGGGATATCGGTACCAACTAATGTGCCACATCAACGTAGCTACTGCTTTAACTATATCGGTCTATGCCGTACAGTCCCCTCACAGTCTATTGCTACTTACCTAAAAGGTGTCCCCCAGATCCGGGTTAGGATCTATAGTAACTCCGATACAAAGCCCACAAAGATAAAGAAATCAAATCAAACAATAGAAAACAATATGATGAACTAATCCTAAGGTACACCCCACTTATTAAGTCCCCAGCAGAGTCACCAGTTCTGTGATACGGTGGCCAAAACCGGGACTGTTTCTTTTAGGAATTGCTGGTTTGCGTTTTGCGTTTGTGTTCGCAAAATGTCGCGGTAAGCAAGAGTCGCCACCGACTTTTATTTTATCCAACAGGAAAGGAAAAAAGCACAGAAAAATTCATTTTTTTCGAGATTTTCTAAGTACGGGGGGTAGATTATAGAAAGGGAAGGTATTAGCACCCTTTCTATCCGTAGTTATCTACGGGATCTTAGGTACTTGCTCATCATTTTCAAAATTGTTTCTTTGTGTGTTTGTGTGATTTGAAAGGTTTTTGACTTTGATTTAACTCTTGCTTCTGTCTTCAAGAGTGTTACAAAGTGTTTTTTGAAAGCTTTGTTTAAAAAGAGTGTAAGTGTAAAAAGTTTGTTTGGATTGAGAAAGTACTTAAGAACTAATCTACCTACTCGAAAAAGAGAATTGTTCTATGTTTGTTTCCTTTAGACAATGCTATCCCACTATTAGTGAGTAGGTAGCATCGTCGTTGGAGTTTTGAGGGTCAATTCGAAAGGGACGTACGGTCACTAAAGCAATGTTAGAACGTCTTAGTAATAACCCTAATGTCTTAGATCAATTATTCGAGGCAACAATATCCGAGGCAACCATTTCCGAGACAACTTTTCCGAATGGGACTTTGATCTTTGTTTAGACAAAAGGACGACCACTAAAGCATCCTATACTCAATGACCGTTTACCGAAGGCAACCAAGTGGGAGTGTACCCTAGGAGTGCGCATGTGCGAGTGATTCAATTTCAGATTATTTATCTTTGCACATTTAGGGTTTGCTAACTGTTTTAAAGTTTACATACATTCTTGTCATGCATCCTAATATCATGCATCTAACAGTTTAATATTTTGCGGAATTTAAAGTGCGGAAATTAAAATACACTATTACAAGGCTTCGGGTATTTACATAGCCAAAAACAAACCCTTAAAAATAAAGCGATAAATGAAAATAAAAGTCCTAATTAAACTATTCAACTTGTGGGCAATTACATCAATATGGTAAATAATAATAATAAAGCGCGCGATGAAATTAAGATCGGGGAGAAATTAGGGTCTTGACCCTTTTTAAAGAAAAAAAAATGTTTTTGATGATTTTTGATTATTTTTAAGAAAAGAATTAAGTTTTAAATTAAATACTAAATTAATTAGCTAATTAAATTAATTAATGAAAATAAATATTTAACCTAATCTTGTGTTTTTGGTTATTTTAAGAAAAAGAAAATATAATTAAGTTAGAAATAAAACCCTAATTGCTCTAATTAATTTTAATTTATTTACAAAAAGAAATTAAAGTTTACCTAAAATTAAAATCTAATTAAATTAATTAATTTATTGACAAAAAATAAACCTAAGTCTAATTGGGTGAAAAGTATTTTAATTATTTTCTTTTATCAAAAAAATCATAAAAATATTTTTCACCCAATTAGACTTAGGTTTATTTTTTGTCAATAAATTCATTAATTTAATTAGATTTTAATTTTAGGTAAACTTTAATTTCTTTTTGTAAATAAATTAAAATTAATTAGAGCAATTAGGGTTTTATTTCTAACTTAATTATATTTTCTTTTTCTTAAAATAACCAAAAACACAAGATTAGGTTAAATATTTATTTTCATTAATTAATTTAATTAGCTAATTAATTTAGTATTTAATTTAAAACTTAATTCTTTTCTTAAAAATAATCAAAAATCATCAAAAACATTTTTTTTCTTTAAAAAAGGTCAAAACCCTAATTTCTTCCCGATCTTAATTTCACCGCGCTTTATTATTATTATTTACCATATTGGTGTAATTGCCCACAAGTTGTAATAGTTTAATTAGGACTTTCATTTTCATTTATCGCTTTATTTTTAAGGGTTTGTTTTTGGCTATGTAAATACCCGAAGCCTTGTAATAGCGTAGTTTAATTTCCGCACTTTAAATTCCGCAAAATATTAAACTGTTAGATGTATGATATTAGGATGCGTGACAAGAATGTATGTAAACTTTAAAACTGTTAGCAAACCCTAAATGTGCAAAGATAAATAATCTGAAATTGAATCACTCGCACATGCGCACTCCTAGGATACACTCCCACTTGGTTGCCTTCGGTAAACGGTCATTGAGTATAGGATGCTTTAGTGGTCGTCCTTTTGTCTAAACAAAGATCAAAGTCCCATTCGGAAAAGTTGCCTCGGAAATGGTTGCCTCGGATATTGTTGCCTCGAATAATTGATCTAAGACATTAGGGTTATTACTAAGACGTCCTAACATTGCTTTAGTGATTGTACGTCCCTTTCGAATTGACCCTCAAAACTCCAACGACGGTGCTACCTACTGACTAATAGTGGGATAACGTTGTCTAAAGGAAACAAACATAGAACAATTCTCTTTTTCGAGTAGGTAGATTAGTTCTTAAGTACTTGCTCAATCCAAACAAACTTTTTACACATACACTCTTTTTAAACAAAGCTTTCAAAAAACACTTCGTAACACTCTTGAAGACAGAAGCAAGAGTTAAATTGAAGTCAAAAACTTTTCAAATCACACAAACACACAAAGAAACAATTTTGAAAATGATGAGTAAGTACCTAAGAGCCCGTAGATAACTACGGATAGAAAGGATGCTAATACCTTCCCTTTCTATAATCTACCCCCCGTACTCAGAAAATCTCGAAAAAAGGAATTTTTCTGTGCTTTTTTCCTTTCCTGTTGGATAAAATAAAAGTTGGTGGCGACTCTTGCTTACCGCGACATTTTACGAACACAAACGCAAAACGTAAACCAGTCATTCCTAAAAGAAACAGTCCCGGTTCTGGCCACCGTATCACAGATGGGATTTTTGATCCAGGAGGGATGTGTTCTTCGAATTGAACCATGAGTTTTGAAAGGTAGATCAGGTCATGCCTTTCGATGGCATGATTTTATTCCTGCATGTTATCTTGTGTATGATATGCTCATACAAACACAAATGGTATTAGCATCACAAATATACCTACAATATGTATTTAAAAGGCTTAGAAATGAAGTTTTGACTTGGATAAATCCTTACCAATTAGAGATGCTTCGATCTATGAATCTGGGCGTGGCTTGGCTTGGGGAAGATTCTTGGGAACCTCGGGAACACAAATATAGCCTTTGTCTGGATTGAGGGTGCCTGCAAAAACTAGTTAGAATTTTGATCATTTCTATGGTTGTGTGAGTATTCTCTTTTTTAGGCAATTTGTATGTGTGTGATGCAACACTTGTGGTCTCTTTATATAGAGGGGGTAGAGGGGACAAAAAGGCAAAGGTTTAAAGAGCCTTGATAATGTTTGAAAGCCATGAATAAGAATTTGTAACGTTGGCCAGAAATATGGGATCATGTCCTTTTTTGAATTTTGAATGAACCTTGACATGCTTTGGCTCCTTCGAATGCCCTCTAGTGTTGCTCTTCGAATGGCCTCAAGTAGCCTCTTTCGACTGGACCTCTTTTGTAGCCTTTGACTGGGCCTTCTGCATGTTTCTTCAAATGTACTTCTTGTGCACCCTTCAACTGACTCTAGTATTACTTCCTTCGAATGGGTCTTTAGATGGTCATTTTGGTGTGTCCTTCGCATGGCTATTTTGAATGGACTTTCTATGTACGCTTCGTGTCCTCTTCGAATGGGCCACCAAAGTGTGTACTTCGAATGGCTATCACGCGTGTTTGAAGCGTGTAAAATTGTTTAAATTGGGGCCATTGCCTAGGAAAAGCTGGCACAAAGGCAACCAGTGCCTTGTGGGTTGAAGGAAAATTTTAAGGAGTCTTGGCCTTGTGCTGAAGACAAACTGAAGAGGGATACGTGCGCTGGTGACACGCTGAGGGGTCTTTTGCCTAGTGGGAGATTTGTTGATCAAAGGCCGGTTTGAAGAAGTTATTGCTTTGTGCGCTGAAGGCACACCCAGAGGGATAATTTTCCTAGTCGAAGCAGGAATCAAGCTTGCCCCAAAGATAATCAAATGCCCAAACAAAGCAGGAATCTAGCTTACATGCAGGCAGCCATTGAATTTGTGAGTCAAGCCAGCATGCAAAGATAAAGGTGCAATCGAAGGAACACTGACAAGAAGCCCTCCCCCTTTGGATCGAAGGAGGCTATTTTAAAGGGAAAACATTCCCATTTAAAGCTGGTGTGCAGCAAACAAGCAAAAGACCAAGGCTTCAATCGAAGCTTGGAAATTTGAGGCAAACTTGGAGGAGGTTAGGTGCTCAATTGAAGCCTGTCCAAATATTGATCGAAAGGCCTTTTAACATGCCAATCGAAGGATTTTGTCAAAATGCCAATCGAAGACTCCTTGTTTATCTTCAAAAAAAATTATATTTCCTTTAATCAAATGCTTGTGATCACCATGTAAGAGAAAGATCTTGGGAAAATAAGAGAGGGAAAACTTTGGGGTACAACAGATGGCATTTGTATGCCCATCTCCGAGAACTCTTCATCACCTCTCCAAATGGCATCTTTAATCCCATTCCCTACACAATCAACTAACACATCATCGAGTGCAAATTTTTAGGCACTCTAGTGTTCAATCATCTTCCACCTTCAAGTCACGAATGGCGGACTCCCCAATCTAACTCTTCGGGTTTAAGAAGATTGAACAGGGGCAGCTATTGTACCCCAAAATTTGCCATCTCTTTTCTCAAGGCATTCCTCATAAAGATTTCCAAAAGCTCAAGCTTGCACAAGTACAATTGGACTTTTAATGCCCCCATATAGTTTCTATGGATAATATTGGACTTTCAAGCATCAGGTCGAAGAGGAAACTGTCGAAAGGATAAAGCAGATAAAAGAAAAAGTGTGCAGCTGCAGATAACTATGTCAAAATTTAAAATATGGTTCAGGCTGGTCGAACTACATGACTGATCGAAAGGGGTGGTTGGCAGATTTTGACAAGTCGAAGAAGAGCAAGCTTGCTTTGATTTCCCAAGTTTCGACTGGGCAATAGCTTCCTTCATGTTTGCTTCGATCCATAAGGAAATGACTTCCTTCATGCTTGCTTCCATCCATAAGGCAGTGACTTCCTTCATGCTTGCTTCCATCCACAAGGCAATGGCTACCTTCATCCTTGCTTCGATCCATAAGGAAATGGCTTCCTTCATGCTTGCTTCAATCCACAAGGCAATGGCTTCCTTCATGCTTGCTTTGATCCACAAGGCAATAGTTGCCTTCATGCTTGATTCGATCCACAAGGTAATGGCTTCCTTCATGCTTGCTTCGACCCACAAGGCAATAGCTTCCTTCATGCTTGCTTTGATCCACAAGGCAATGGCTACCTTCATGCTTGTTTCGATCCACAAGGAAATGGCTTCCTTCATGCTTGCTTCGATCCACAAGGAAATGGATTCCTTCATGCTTGCTTCAATCCACCTCTAAACCCTTTGACACACATAGTTTCTACACTATGAATTACAATTTGAGGTTTGGACATTTGAACTTTCGACCACTTAATCAACTGATGGTTACTGGTAGGAAAGCAATCCAGAAATTCTTTCATTTTGACTATGCCAATGAGATCATCTTGCATACTCAAAGTAGTACATACAAGAACATACAATTGGTAGATTCTAAGAACATAAAATTGGTGGTCCATTCGAAGAACATACAATTAGTGGTCCATTCGAAGAACATATAATTGATGGTTCATTCGAAGAACATACAATTGGTCCATTCGAAGAACATACAATTGGTTCATTCGAAGAACATATGATTAGTGGATTCTAAGAACATATAATTGGTGGTCCATTCGAAGAACATACAATTGGTTCATTCGAAGAACATACGATTGGTGGATTCAAAGAACATACAATTGGTGGCCTACTCGAAGAACACACAATTGTTGGAAAAAAATATTGTTTTGTCTGATGATAAGTTTGGTCGAAGGTTTGTGGATCTATATGATCAAAATGAAAGGGTGAAGTATTCAAGATACTTGCTGAACAAAGTCCTATATGCTGCCAAGCCCAAGCTTGATGTACTGTCCATATAACAGCCTAAAACCATGTCAAAAAGCAGTATGTTGCACTGCTATGAGACAACCCTGCACCAAGCTGCCACAACACTCCAAAACTGCTGCAAAACAGTCCTGTTATGTTGCTCCTAAACCAGTCCCGTATTTGCACTAAACTAGCATATAAGAGCTGCACCTCGAAAGCTATGAAAAGAACATATCCAAACTGTTCAAATTTTATTTGTTTTCCCTCCAAAACCCAAGCCAGACTCTTCTATAAATAAGTTGTTTTCATAACACACAACGGGTGCTTTGGGGACAAGAAAAAAGAAGAAGAAGAAAAAAGAGAGAGGAGAGAACACTAAGGTTGAAGCCTTGAAACACTCTTAAACCCATAATAAAAAACAACACCTCTTTTCTTTTCTTTCGTACCCAGAACCAAAAAAAAACACAACACCTCTTTTTCTTTTCTTTTGAACCCAAGAGCATTCGAAGACAACAACTCAAGTCCAAAACACACATTCCAGTTTCAAGGTAAGTCTTCTTGACTTTTAAACCCTTTGTTTCAAGCATCATTGATGATTCATATTCGAATATAACATGTAATAATCACTGCCTTCAAAGCTCCCCTTTTGTTGTTTTACTTTCTTGTCAATTATGTTAAGAACTAACCTATACATACCATAAAACAATGTTGGAGTGAGAAATTACAACATGCCTCGACACAAAGCCTTAGGCTTCGATCCATATTGCTTCACAGGCCCAAACAGAAGGGAAAAAGGGGTCGAAAGAAGGACATGTTTCGATGCATATAAGCATGCTTTGACACGTGCTTCGACTCATAACATCATGCTTCAATTTGGAACTACAGGATATGCTTCGATGCATATAAAGCATGTTTCGAAACATGCTTCGACACATGTGTTTCACCCCAAAACTTGCCCTCTCATTTCTCAAAAGATTATCCTGGACCCTCAAGTCTGCTTCTGGCAAATTTCAAGTCTCAAATTACAATTTTCCAAGAAAGTCATTCACAAAAGAAAAATGGTCAAATGCACACTGAAAAGTCAAACTTTGACTTTTGGATCAAAAATCAAGTTTCAACAATTATATTTCATCAGGAAATGAAATTAGTTCATCAAAATCAGAAGTCAGAAATTACTTTGAAAAAATCAAATTTTCTAAGCATTTAGAAAATTTTCTAAGTGTTAAAAGGATATGATACTTTAGAACTTCTGGGTCAGCCTCCATGCAAGTGCAGTCAGAATTTGCAAACACGATTCAGAACATGATGCTTCAATCAGAACATGTGGAAGTGATGCTCTTCGGTCAGAACATGATTCTTCAGCATATGAAGGCTATGTTCAATGCTTCGGTCAGAACATCACCCTTCGAGACTCATTCTGGTCTTCTACGATCAGAACATCACCAAATCCAAAGACCTCGTTTAAACAACCTGCTGCCCTGCTGTGGCACAGTTTTGCAACTAGCTGCTGATCCAGTCCACGCCTGCACTTTCTCAAACCCCATATTTGCATCGAATCAGCCTACAAAAGTTGTGATTAAAAAGCAATGGAACAGACAAAACCTTTGTTCTTCCCTTTGAATCAAAGAGCATAACCACTGTTCTGTTACTCTCACTGACTCCAGAACATCTGAAGGCAGCAGCTCAAGTTCCAGGCACACGCTCCAGATTCAAGGTAAGTCTTTCTGACTTTGCATCTTTTAATTCAGAACATCATTAAATATGTAAATACCATAGTATTGATGTTGTCCATATCATTGCATAATTAGAAAAACTATGGATCAGAACTTCTGGAATAAAGCTTGGCTCAGAATTAGAATTAGAACTTCAATAAATTGTTGTGCTTTTATCCTTCTGATTTGCTGTTAAGAACTGAATAAATTGCTGATGTGCTGATTAATATGAGGAAAGAGTTGAAATGTAACACAGAGCTTATGAGTTCATCTCCCCATTTTAACACACACAGAACTTATGATTTTCACTCGCTGTTAACACACAATGAACTTCTGATGTTCACTCACTGTCTTAGCACATACTAAACTTCCGAGTTCTCCTCACTATTTTAATACACAGAATTTCAAAGACTTCCTCACTTTTCCAAAACTCAGAAGTTCAGCATGTAGCAACCCAGAACTTCTGTGTTTTCCCTCTAATGTTTCTTGCAGGACCTCATAGTGTATCAATCCAGAACTTCTGATTTCCTCTAACGTTTCTTTCTGAACCACATCCCACCCGGCATCAAAACTTCTGATCCCCTTTGTTTTGCTTTCAGCAGCATGCTAATTCTATCTCTCATTATTTCCCTTTTTATCATTTTCAATATTAATATCCTTTTTATTAATATTAAAAAAAAAGACATAAAAATATTTTCTCTTTATTAATTTATTTATTTCTTTTTCTTAATTCATTAAGACAAAAAACCATTTTCTAAACAAGTCATTTTTATTCTTTGCATTGTACATTTCAATATGGTTGTAATAGTTAATTCGGATTTAAATTCTTGCAACCCCCCTTTTCTAAATTTGTACCCCCATCCCTAAATGATGTAATACCGTAGGACCTTTATATTTCCGCAATTTATTGCTTTCAAACATAAATGCTAGTAATTAGGGTGTGTATGGCAAGACATAAAATCAACAAATAGATAACTCTAATCAAGACTAAATGCATGAAAATCAAACAAACTTTCACACTAGCACCCTTAGGGTAATCCGTTTGTTGCCTATCAGAAAATAGTCATGTCCCTCGAATATGGGTGTTTTAGCAAAGACCCTCGATAAAAGATCGTAGTCCCTCGATGACCCTTAATGTTGCCTTAGGTAAACGATCTAGTCCTTAAAATGAAATTGCTAAAACGTCTCATGGGTTTCCTTTTATGACTATACAAACGTCCCACGCTCGTCCCTTCACATCCAATGATGGGGCTTCTTACCAAATCAATGGTAAGATAGCAACATCTAAAGGAGGAGGAAAAGAACATCTAAGACCTTTTGAGTAGGTAGATTGCTCCTAGTTGCTCGCTTGCTCACAACAAAAACATTTCATACACCAACACTCTCATTTTGAAACATTTTCAAAAGACAACACTTTGTATGCGTTCTTATAGAAACGAGGACCATTACAAAGAAAACCCTTTTCAAAATCACTTTCAAAAACACATTCCACAAACACTTCTTTGAACTATTTTCAAAATAACACTTTGTACGCGTTCTTATAGAAACAAGAACCATTACAAAGTCAAATTTTCAAAATACTTTCAAATCCCACACCACAAGCACATTCAAACAAAAGCAAGTGATCTAGCAAGCAACTAAGAGCCCGTAGATAACTACGGATAAAAAGGGTGCTAATACCTTCCCTTTTCATAACCTTCCCCCCGAACACAAAATCTCAAAAGGTCTTTCCTATTCTTTTTAGCCTTTCCTTATTGGATAAAAGAAAAGTCAAAGGCGACTCTTGTTATCCGCAATATTTGCGATCAGGCGCAAAACACCCAAGTCAGTTCTCCCACCGCGTTACAAAACTGGCGACTCTGCTGGGGAAATTAATCTTAAAAGTGGGGTTACCTTAGGGATATATCACCTTTACTTGGTTTTAATGGTTTGACTTTCTTGCTTTATATTTTGGGTCCTTGTTTGGGTTACTGTTAAAGATCCTACACCCGGATCTAGGGCACCTTTTTAGGTAAGTAGAAATAAGCTGTGAGGGAGCTGTGTGGGGTATACCGACACGGTTGAAACAATAGCTATGTTGATGTGATACTTTGGTGTGTACCGGTAGCTCTTGAATAATCAAGGATAATACGGGGCCGCTGCGTGGTATCATAAATCGTCAACTGACCTTAGCACCTTAATTGACCAACTTGGCTTTTAGGACGTAGTGAGATAGCCGTTTTTGGTGTAAACCTAAAGTCGGTTGATACTCGATGCTACACTCATTGAGGTTTGACTCTCGATTTTTGTTTGGTGGCAAGTAAATTGTCTATCGGAACAAAATTTGGGGGAAAGATCAGTGATATTGAGAGCCCTTAGAACCCGGTTACTATATTTAGGACAGGTTGAACAAATCCAACTTCAAGAGGCTACTTACCTACAAACTCCATGCAAGCCTAAACATAAGGACTTGTCTGCTTTGTGTGTATATGATTATTTATATATAAACTTGCTTACTTTGCATACTTGTACATAACATTATACCATAGCATTTTCAATAACCATTTCAAGGATCTCAAGGGCCTATGATGCAGGGTCACGTTGAACCAAATGTCTATCAAGGGACAAGAGGATTTATTTTCCTCTAATCAAACATCATCAAAGATCAAGTACAATAACTTGAGTCAAGGGCTACAACCCACTTGATATGGTGAGCTTAATTCTCGTGGAAGGACATCCATCGATACAAAGTGCTCCAATCAAAACTGTAAGTGACCACTAACATTTACCCCGCGAGATCCTTGAAAACATGCATCCACATATCATGCATCATATCATGACAGGTTTCTCCCCTACAAGCCTCCTTATCTTCCTACTATTTATTTCAGTGAGATGGATATGGAACAAACGGTCAAAGCTCTCCAAGCTCAAAGCGCTCAATTTCAACAAATGTTCCTGGCCATGGATAAGGGGCAAGATGACCTGAAGACTTTTCTTCTCAAAGACAAGAAGAATAAGCCTAAGAAGCCAGTAGGCATCCTGAACTTGGGAAGAAGACTTAGAGGACCATCCAAGAGGGCTCTAGATCTCTTAACTCCATCCAACATGGAGGATAGTCATGAAGAAGACAATAGTCTGGAGATTGATAAAGTCAAAGCTGACTACTCTGAGGAACAATATCCTTCTGCTGATGACAAGTACAAACCGTTGGAGGATCGCCTCAATGCTTTGGAGATTCAGCAGATACCTGGCTTGGATTTAGGAGACATGGGTTTGGTTTCTGGAGTGGTCATCTCGCCAAAGTTCAAAATCCCTACTTTTGCCCTGTACGATGGAATCTCTTTCCCTAAGATGCCTTTAAAGTCTTATGTCCGCAAGATTCAACCATACACGAATGGTCTGAAGCTTTGGATCCATTTCTTCCAAGAGAGCCTAGTAGGGACTCAACTCGAATGGTTTTATCAATTGGAGGGTTCTTGCATCCACACCTGGGAGGATCTAGTTGCTGCTTTCTATAAGAAGTATCAGTATAATGTTGATCTTGCACTAACTCGTGTGCAATTGCAGAACATGACCATGGGTTCCAATGAGAGCTTCAAAGGATACGCCCAAAAGTGGAGAGATATGGCTGGTAGGGTGAAACCCCCTTTAACTTACAGGGAGATGATTGACATCTTCATGGGAACTTTGATAGGACCTTTCTTCAATCACCTAATCGGAAGCTCCTCAGTCGGGTTCACCGAGATAATACTGACCGGTGAAAGGGTCGAACCTGGCATCAAAAGAGGTAAGATCCAAGGAGCTACATCCTCCGATGCTCAGAAAAAGCCATACAATGGGAAGAAAGAGTCTAATGCTGTGTATGGTCAAAAGAGTCGTCATGACCAACATGTAGGGGCAATCTTGATCTCTAATCCTACACTTGTTCAACAAAGACAGGGCAATAGGCGTAGGGTAAGATATCAATAAAGGCAGTACACTAACATCAACATGCCTTTGTCTCAATCGTTACAACATTTCCTGAAGGTGAAACTGATCACACTAAAGGATCCTCCTCAAAACCCCGATACCTCCTCTTCTAAGTAAAATCTAAGCGTAAGATGTGCCTACCATTCTGATAGTCCTGAACGTGACACTGACAGTTGTTGGACTTTAAAGAACAAGATTCAAGACTTGATTGATGCCAAGGAGATCGAGTTTGACCCTCTGAAGACTCCAAACGTGATCACTGCTCCTGTGCCGAATCATTGAGAGCGTCTTTTTCATTTTGAATTTTCAATTGTAATTTCTTTTGTTATTCAAACAATTATCTATTAATGTTAAACTCTATTTCATTAATGCATTGCATATGTTTGTCTTGAATTCATCCATTAGTTTTCTCTATATTTAAACTATGCTTTTTTTTTACTCTTAACTCTTGCTAAAAGTTACAAGCCTTTAGAGGGAGAATAACGAAAACAATGCCATAATCTCATACAGTATGCTTTTGGACAGACCTTGCTGACGATATACAGACGTTTCTTTCAAATCCTAAACACTGGAGTTATAAGGAAGATAATCCCTAGTCAACCCCTTCAAGCCAAAAAAGTAGAAGTTTTCTTTTTTTCACAAATTGAAACCTTTAATCAAAACCTGGGGCAGGGTTGTCTCTCAGTTAATTTAAATGCACGTTTAAATCACAAACTCTCATATCGTAATACAATGAGTGATATCAAAAACATTCCTCTGGAATCAAAAGACAGTGATGGTTCCCTACCAAATAGGCAATCATTATCTCTCAAAGAGAAAATTTCACTAAGTCAACACCTACAAAGGAGACTTAAGAAAAATTGGGGCATCCCGCTGACTGTAATCTCAAAACAGGAACAGTCAGGAAAAAATTAGGGATAACAAATCAAAAGAAGGAGGTCACTACAAATCCTCAACAACATGAAAAATGTTGCAAAAAATGACTGCCTTCCGACAAACTTAATTTGTCTGAACCATCATCAAAATGTCATTCCAGACTCAATTGGAGTTCAAACGTACAATTAGCTAAGTTTAGGACTGAAGAACATCACGAAGAGCGGGAGGGTACAAATACACTTTGAGCCTTCCTTTGTTTCTTAAACTGTGAACCAAGCCACGTTACAACCCTTCAAAAGTCCTAATTGAAGCATGGGTTAGTTCGAAAGCATACTGTTACAAAAGGTATCCTGACTCCTGTAAGGCTTTACTCAAAATCCTGAGTTTGAATTTTCTTACAAAATTTCTTCACTCGCTAAAACGCATTTTCAAAATTTCAAGACAAGCATAAACTTTTCATTATCTGAATATCACTGTTTGCATATGGCTATTTGTTTGACGGTGGAGAAATTCACACAATGAATATCCGATGAACGAAAGCTCTCTCAGTGAACAAAATCACTTCAAGTGGGATGACACTTCCAATGAAAAATCTCCTATCAACAAGGGGGGGGCATGACAAGTCACTATCCAGCACACTTGGGGCAGTCAGGTCAAGATTCCCAAAAATCTCTCAAGAGGTGTTGCATAATCAGGGGCAGGTCTCCATCTCCATCACTTGGGGCATTGAATGCAAATCCAAAAAAAAAAAGGGTTACGTACAGTCAAACGTTTCCAGGAAGTGCCACAAACACTTGCTACTAGGGGCAGTGACAAATCTCCCCATAATCCTTCTCATAGGATGATTCCCTAACCAAATTTTCAACCTCTGAAAACCTCTTCCCAGCTGAGTTGACTTCAAGAATCCTCGAGGATCTTCCCCAGTGAAGTCGTTGCCTCTCCAACAGACCGACAATAGGGTTTATTTCCCCAACAAACTACAGATTCCCAAGCTGAGTTTGCCTCTTCGACTACTACAAATCAAAGGACCACAACTCCTCTTCCCCAGTAGACTACTCTACAATCCCCAGCTAGTTACTGTGAAGCCTGGACCCGACCAGATATCAGTTCAACTTCGACTCCCCAGTAGAGCAACGAACAACTGAGACTCCTGAACTCTTTTCCCCAAATAGGAATCAACACTCTCTACAGAGTTTTTGACATTCCCCAACGGAATTCTCCTCAAAACAACAAAACATGAATCCCCGGTGGAAACATTCTAAGCAAAATTTGAAGACACACCTACTCTTCAACAACAGTCCGGGATTTAATAACTCCCCAACACTTGTCAAGGATTTATTTTCCAAGACAAAATTACATTTCAATAACATTCATAGAATATGCATACAAAATACATATAGCACAAATCTCATTTATTTTGAGAACATCATTATGCAATGCATACATCATGACATTGCATACAACTAACTCTTTACCTTTTTAGGAAAGATCAATCAATAGATAAAGGTAATCATTCTTTTGAGGTAGTAATCGTCCAAGATTCCTTCATGATTCTTTTGAGGTAGCAGTCGTCCAAGATTCCTTCATCATCCTGCTGAGGTAGTAATCGTCCAAGATTCCTTCATCATTCTGCTGAGGTAGTAATCGTCCAAGATTCCTTCATCATTATTTTGAGGTAGTAGTCGTCCAAGATTCCTTCATCATCCTGCTGGGGTAATAGTCGTACAAGATTCCTTCATCATCCTGCTGAGGTAGTAATCGTCCAAGATTCCTTCATCATCCTACTGAGGTAGTAATCGTCCAAGATTCCTTCATCGTCCTGCTGAGGTAGTAATTGTCCAAGATTCCTTCATCATCCTGCTGAGGTAGTAATCATCCAAGATTCCGTCATCATCTTGCTGAGGTAGTAGTTTTCCAAGATTCCTTCATCATCCTGCTGAGGTAGTAATCATCCAAGATTCCTTCATCATCCTGCTGAGGTAGTAATCGTCCAAGATTCCTTCATCATCCTACTAAGGTAGTAGTCGTCCAAGATTCCTTCATCATCCTGCTGAGGTAGTAATCGTCCAAGATTCCTTCATCATCTTTTTGGAGTAGCAATCGTATCAGGTTCCTTCATCACAAAAGACATCCTCTAAGAAACAGTTCATATATGATCCAGATTCAGGCGTCATTTTGTCACTCATTCAAACATACCTTTCAAATACAGTCCAAATACGATCCAGATATGGATGTCATTCTGACGCTCATTCAGTATATCTTTCAGATACGAGTCAGACACAATTCATTTATGAATATTATTCTGATTCTTCTCCAGACCACTACTGGTTCAGTTTAAATCTCTCAACGGTTTATTTTGATTCTTTCCCGCAGACATATTTCTCTGGTTTAGATAAGTCGCTCCAAGATTTATTCTGATTCTTTATAGTTAAAGAAAATTCAAGACCACTGCTGGTTCAGTTCAAATCTCTCAACGGTTTATCCTGATTCCTTCCGGCAGACATCTTTCTCTAGTTCAGATAAGTCGCTCCAAGATTTATTCTGATTCTTTCCATTTAAAGAAAATTCAAGACCTCTACTGATTCAATTTAAATCTCTCAACCGTTTATCCTGATTCTTTCTGCTAGACATTTCTTCTGGTTCAGATAAATCGCTCTAAGATTTATTCTGATTTTTTTCCAGTTGAAATCAAGCTTAGACTTAGTCTAATTTCTGTCAACAATCACCTTTGGATGGCATCTATAAGCTCATCTCCGATAACTCTCTATCATCTTACCAAATGGCATCTTTAAGCTCATTCCCTACACAATCGACCACAACATCATCGAGTGCAAATTTCTGGGCACTCTAGTGTTCAATTATCTTCCACCTTCAAGTCACGAATGGCAGATTTGCCTATCTAACTCTTTAGGTGTAAGAAGATAGAACTGGGGCAGCTGTTGCACCCCAAAATTTGCCCTCTTATTTCTCAAAATATTATCCTGGACCCTCAAGTCTGCTTCTGGCAAATTTCAAGTCTCAAATTACAATTTTCCAAGAAAGTCATTCACAAGGGCAAAATGGTCAAATGCATACTGAAAAGTCAAACTTTGACTTTTGGATCAAAAATAAAGTTTCAACAAGTATATTTCATCAGGACATGAAATTAGTTCATAAAAATCAGAAGTCAGAAATTATTTTGAAAAAAAATCAAATTTTCTAAGCATTTATAAAATTTTCTAAGTGTTAAGAGGATATGATACTTCAGAACTTCTGGTCTAGCCTCCACGCAAGTGCAGTCAGAATTTGCAAACACGGTTCAGAACATGATGCTTCAATCAGAACATGTGGAAGTGATGCTCTTCGGGAAGAACATGATTCTTCAGTATATGAAGGCTATGTTCAACGCTTCGGTCAGAATATCACCCTTCGAGACTCATTCTGGTCTTCTGCGATCAGAACATCACCAAAACCCAAGACCTCGTTTAAACAACATGCTGCCTTGTTGTGGCACAGTCCTGCAACTAGCTACTGATCCAGTCCACGCCTGTACTTTCTCAAACCCCATATTTACACCGAATTATCATACAAAATCTGTGATTAAAAAGCAATGGAACAGTATGCCAAAAATGTTCAAATCCCATTTGTTTTCCCCCCAAAACCACAACAAACTCACCTATAAATAAGTTGCTCCATCACACTTTCAAAGGGGATGGCTTTTGGAGCGAGGGAGAATTATCAAAGAAAGAAAAGGAAATAGTAAAAACCTTCGCAAATCCTAAACAAAACCTTTGTTCTTCTCTTTGAATCAAAGAGCATAACCACTGTTCCATTAGTCTCACTGACTCCGGAACATCTGAAGGTAGCAGCTCAAGTTCCAGGCACACACTCCAGATTCAAGGTAAGTCTTTCTGACTTTGCATCTTTTCATTCAGAACATCATTAAATGTGTAAATACCATAGTATTGGTGTTGTCCATATCATTGCATAAGTAGAAAAACTATGGATCAGAACTTCTTGAATAAAGCTAGGCTCAGAATTAGAATTAGAACTTCTATAAACTGTTGTGCTTTTATCCTTCTGATTTGCTGTTAAGAACTGAACAAAGTGTTGACGTGCTGATTAATATGAGGAAAGAGTTGAAATGTAACACAGAGCTTATGAGTTCTCCTTACAATTTTAACACACATAGAACTTCTGATTTTCACTCGCTGTTAACACACTGAACTTCTGATGTTCACTCACTATCTTAGCACATACTGAACTTTTGAGTCTCCTCATTGTTTTAATACACAGAACTTCTAAGACTTTCTCACTATTCTAACACTCAGAAGTTCAGCACGTAGCAACCCAGAACTTCTGTGTTTTCCCTCTAACGTTTCTTGCAGGACCTCAGAGTGTATCAATCCAGAACTTCTGATTTTCTCTGACGTTTCTTTCTGAACCACAGTGCGCCCAACATCAGAACTTCTGATCCCATTTGTTTTTCTTTCAGCAGCATGTTAATTCTATCTCTCATTATTTCCCTTTTTATCATTTTCAATATTAATACCCTTTTTATTAATATAAAAAAAGACATAAAAATATTTTCTCTTTATTAATTAATTTATTTCTTTTTCTTTATTCATTAAGACAAAAAACCATTTTCTAAACAAGTCCTTTTTCTTCCTTGCATTGTACATTTAAATATGGTTGTAATAGTAAATTAGGATTTAAATTCTTGCAACCCCCCATTTGTAAATTTGTACCCCCATCCCTAAATGATGTAATAGCGTAGGACCTTTATATTTTCGCAATTTATTGCTTTCAAACATAAATGATAGTAATTAGGGTGTGTATGGTAAGACATAAAATCAATAAATAGATAACCCTAATCAAGACTAAATACATGAAAAGCAAACACACTTGCACACTATCACCCTTAGGGTAATCCCGTTTTGTTTCCTATCGGAAAATAGTCATGTCCCTCGAATATGGACGTTTTAACAAAGACCCTCGATAAAAGATCGTAGTCCCTCGATGACCCTTAATGTTGCCTTCGGTAAACGATCTAGTCCCTAAAACGACATTGCTAAAACGTCCCATGGGTTGCCTTCTATGACTATACAAACGTCCCACGCTCGTCCCTTCACATCCAACGATGGGGCTTCTTACCAAAACAATGATAAGATAGCAACATCTAAAGGAGGAGGAAAAGAACATCTAAGACCTTTTGAGTAGGTAGATTGCTCCTAGTTGCTCGCTTGCTCACAACAAAAATATTTCATACACCAACAATCTTATTTTGAAACATTTTCAAAAGACAACACTTTGTATGCGTTCTTATAGAAACGAGGACCATTACAAAGAAAACCTTTTTCAAAATCACTTTCAAAAACACATTCCACAAATACTTCTTTGAACTATTTTCGAAATAACACTTTGTACGCTTCTTATAGAAACGAGAACCATTACAAAGTCACATTTTCAAAATACTTTCAAAACCCACACCACAAGCACATTCAAACAAAAGCAAGTGATCTAGCAAGCAACTAAGAGCTCGTTGATAACTACGGATGAAAAGGGTGCTAATACCTTCCCTTTTCATAACCTACCCCCCCGAACTCAAAATCTCAAAAGGTCTTTCCTGTTCTTTTCAGCCTTTCCTTATTGGATAAAAGAAAAGTCTGTGGCGACTCTTGCTATCCGCAACATTTGCGATCAAACACAAAATACCCAAGTCAGTTCTCCCACCGTGTTACAACATGTTGTCAAAGGATTTATTTTTTCTCTCTTTTGCGTTTTTTTTATATTTTTTCATATCTATTTTAACTAATCAAAAGCCTTCCATAAAAAAAACTTAAAAAGTAATTTCTTAATTAGTTTGATTTCCTTTTAACTTAGGATTAATTTTCGTTTTTTTTTAATCATATCCCTTTAGGTTAATTAGGTTAAAACAATTTTCCTAACAAAAATACAAAACAAAATCCATTTCTTTTTTATATTTCTTGTACATTTATTCAATATGGTTGTAATAGATAATTAGGTTTAATTCCTTGCAAACCCCATTTATACATTGGTATCCCTCATCCCCTAATGATGTAATAGCTTAGGATTTTAATTTCTGTAATTTACCGCTTTAATATAAATTGTTAGTAATTAGGGTGTGTATGGCAAGATTAAAATCAACAAGTAGACAATCCTAATTTCAAAGACAAAAATACATGCAATCAAACACACTATTCACACATGTGCACCTCTAGAGTAATCTCACTTGTTGCCTCAGAAAATAGTCATGTCCCTCGAATATGGGCATTTTAGTAAAAACCCTCGATAAAAAAGATCATAGTCCCTCGATATTCCTCGATGTTGCCTCTGGTAAACGATCTAATACCTTACAAAAATTGCTAAAACGTCTCATAAGTTGCCTTCTATGACTATACGATTGAGCCACGTCCGTCCCTTCACATCCAACAATGGAGATTGTTACCAATCAATGGTAAGATAGAAACATCTAAAGGAGGAGGAAAAGAACAAAGACCTTTTGAGTAGGTAGGACGCTCGTAGTTGCTTGCTCGCAAATGAAAACTGTTTTCACACTTACACTTTCAAAAACATCTTCAAAAACAAACATCTCTTTGAACTATTTTCAAAACCAACACTTTGTACGCATTCTTATAGAGACGAGAATCATTACAAAGTTTGCCGCAACAAAGGCGTTTTCAAAATATTTTTAAAACCCATCACAAACACATTTCAAACAAAGCATTTTTCAAAGTGATCTAGCAAGCAACTAAGAGCCCGTAGATAACTACGGATGAAAAGGGTGATAACACCTTCCCTTTTCATAACCTACCCCCCGAACTCAAGAGAATATCTCAAAGGTATTTTCTGTTCTTTTCACACTTTTCTTTATTTTATAAAAGAAAAGTCGATGGCGACTCTTGCTATCCGCAACAATTGCGATAAAACGCAAAACACCCAAGTCAGTTCTCCCACCGTATTACACATATCAATTGTAAATATAAGTAAATATTTTATAAATGTCTTTCATATTTTTTATGAAAATTCCTTCATATTTTTTGTTGTTAAAGTTCTTCCTATTTAAGTGATGATTTAAAAAATGCTTAAATTAAGGTCTGAGTTAGGTTTTGCTAAGCATGAGCTTGATTTTTTAAAAATTTTAAATTTTAAGTCTGACATGTGGTTTATCATAGACTTATTTTTAGGTCTGAGTCTAGTCGTTTTGAAGGTTTGATTAGCCTATTAGCTTATATAAAAGTCTATTTTATTTGAACATTTGTAAATTAGCAATTTCACTTATGTTTAAATAGAGAATAAATTAAATGATAAACGAGACTAAATACTTATTTGCATTGAATTATTCAAGTTGACCTATTAACATGAGTTTTATTATACTATTTGTTTGAGACAACTTACGAAAATAACTTATGACATTGTTCATACGATTTTCACCTTTTTTTAATAAATTCTTAAAAATAATTAAACTTTATTTTTGTATTTTAATTCAGAATAGAAATATATTATAATGATAATGATAAATTTATTCATATTTATTTAAATAAATAAGTTTAAAAGACTTATTTATGGCATGTAGTCTAATGTTTTTAATTAAATAAATTTATAAAAAAGTCTAAGCCTTTTCTATTTAAAAAAAAGTTCGGTCTAACTTAAGTCTGTGTAAACTAGATCGTAGACCCCTATTAATTGATCTTGACATATTTCCACCCTTATACACAACTAAAGTCTTACATATTTAACTCATAATATATTGTCTGATATTTTATTTTCTTGATATGAAATGATCATGTATAATTGATAATATTAACTTATAAATATTACATGGTATAACCACATGAAAATAAAAAATTCATGTGGAGCATACATAGTATGTTACACATACAGAATATGATCACATGTATTAATTATGAAGTTTTATAAAAAATATACAAATTATAAGCTATTTCATATAAATAGAAAATGAATGATTTATTTATGCTATATAAATATTTATTCACATTTGACGCTTTGAATTATATTTTCTTTTTTAACACTAATTTTACAAAAATATTATACAACTAATATACTTTTTATGCCAAGTCTTTTGTTTCTATTATTATCATTATTATCATCATTATCATTATTATTATTATTATTATTATTATTATTATTATTATCATTATCATTATTATTATTATTATTAACATCATTATCATTATTATTATTATTATTATTAACATTATTATTATTATTATTATTATTATTATTATTATTATTATTATTATTATTATTATTATTATTATTATAATAGTTGTTTGTATGCTAGAATTATAAAATGTATTATTAGTGTAGAAATGACGTTTTACATCGGGCGAAACTGTTTTTTTACATCGGTTCTGAGTCCGATGTAAAGTCAGACGATAGAGTAAATCAGAGATTTTTTACATCGGTTCTGGATTCGATGTGAAAAAGACAGTTAACACATCGATTATAAGCTAAGTCTGATTTAAAAAACAAATATAACATTTTAAATAAAAAAAATTTGATGCAACATTTTACATCGGTGGACCGTGTGGACCGATGTAAAAGATACCATTTTTATATCGGTTGTGTTTTTCGCCCGATGTAATAGATACGGTTTTGACGGTTTTTACATCGGTGGAAAGTAATGACCGATGTAAAATGTATGCAATTTTTTTTGAATAAATTATTTATTTTCTGGATGATTCCCTATAAAAAAAATTTTGTACATTTTTTTCATATTTTTCCAATATCATAGAGATTATATTTAGGTCGCTATATATATGTCATAGCTTTCCAACATCACATAGACCACATCTAGGTCCATATTTTCATATTTTTCACAACAAACTTACAAAATGAACAATTATATTGCAAACTTGAATTGTATCACAACAAACAAACTCACAACAAACTTATAAATATATATTCTTCACAACAAACAAACATACAATTGTATCACAACAAACAAACTCACAACAAACTTACAAATATATATTCTTCACAAAACATACAAAAATATTCAACCATTTATAAGTCTTTTTCTAAACTTGAATTACCAATATAAAATCCACAAGTAGTTGAGTTGTAGCTTCGGTAGACAACACCAAAATCACATTGCCTGACAATAAATAATAACAATTAATATCAACAAAAAAAATCAAGAAACTGAATACATGTGCAAAAACCACATGTAATGTGCAAAAACTCAATAATAACAATTATGTGTAAAAACCACAACTTAGACAATTCTATAAAACTCACCAGATAAAGCTTAATTTTTATATAACTCAAAGAAACATTTTGCCCAACGGAGTCACAAATCATACAAATATATTTTGTGTTAATTCTGTTGGCTCATCAAATACTTATAATACATAAATATAACAATATAGAGTTATTCTTTAAAAATTCATATTAAGTTGCAAAACACAAAGTAAATAACAAAGTAAAGTTATTTTTATTACTGCATTCAATTCTCGATTATATTGGCAGAGACAATATCCAACATATTTTTTATCACATAGTATCCACAATCATTAGAGTTATGATGTTGCCTTGTTTACAATTGAATGACATAATTAGTGCAAAAACCATACATGTAATGTGCAAAAAATCAATAATAACAATTATGTGCAAAAATCACAACTTAGACAATTCTATAAAACTCATCAGATAAAGCTTGATTTTTATATAACTCAAAGAAACATTTTACCCAACGGAGTCATAAATCATACAAATCATCTTGTGTTAATTCTGTTGGATCATCAAATACCTATAATACATAAATATAACAATATCGAGTTATTCTTTAAAAATTCATATTAAGTTGCAAAACACAAAGTAAATAACAAAGTAAAGTTATTTTTATTACCTGCATCCAATTCTCGGTTATATTGACAGAGATAATATCCAACATATTTTTCATCACATAGTATCCGCAATCATTAGAGTTATGATGTTGCCTTGTTTACAATTGAATGACATAATTAGTGCAAAAACCATACATGTAATGTGCAAAAACTCAATAATAACAATTATGTGCAAAAACCACAACTTAGACAATTCTATAAAATTCACCAGATAAAGCTTGATTTTTATATAACTCAAAGAAATATTTTACTCAACGGAGTCGCAAATCATACAAATCATCTTCTGTTAATTCTGTTGGGTAATCAAATACCTATAATACATAAATATAACAATATAGAGTTATTCTTTAAAAATTCATATTAAGTCACAAAGTAAAGTTATTTTTATTAGCTGCATCCAATTCTCGGTTATATTGGCAGAGACAATATCTAACATATTTTTCATCATATAGTACCCACAATTATTAGAGTTATATTGTTGCCTTGTCTACAATTGAATGACATAATTAGTACAAAAACCATACATGTAATGTGCAAAAACCACAACTTAGACAATTCTATAAAATTCACCAGATAAAGCTTAATTTTTATATAACTCAAAGAAACATTTTTCCCGACGGAGTCGCAAATCATACAAATCATATTGTGTTAATTATGTTGGGTCATCAAATACATATAATACATAAATATAACAATATAGAGTTATTCTTTAAAAATTCATATTAAGTTGCAAAACACAAAGTAAATAACAAAGTAAAGTTGTTTTTATTACCTGCATCCAATTCTCTGTTATATTGGCAGAGACAATATCCAATATATTTTTCATCACATAGTACCCATAATCATTAGAGTTATGTTGTTGCCTTGTCTACAATTGAATGACATAATTAGTAAAATATTTATCATAAATTTAACTATAGAATTACAATTTACATCACACTTACATTGGGATGAAGCCATGTGGCCTTTTTTTTTAATTTCCATTTTCCATTTGATGAACCCTAAAAGAACTAATACAGAAAGATAAACATCACATAACTAAATTTACTCGCCAATGAAAAATCACATAACTATTAATTGCAAATGAAAGTCACATGAAAGATAAACTTACTTTATAATAATTTTCTTCGTGTTCTGATCAAATTCCCGATGAAGTGAACAAAATACGACAACTAAATTGTCTCTTGGACACATGACTATTAATTGCCAATGTCTCCTGTACGTGTGTGTGGAAACAGAAAAATCACATAAAATATATATGTTATCAAAATTAAATAATATAAAACACAATTTCATAAAAATTCTTACCCATGAATTAATGGTAGTAAGTGGCACACTCTGTTTTCATCACGTAACTTTTCTAGTATGTAATTTTTAACATCCGCTTGAGATTTTGCTCCATTATCATTATAAATCCACCTAGCAGAGTCCATAAATCTATATAATTCTGAAATGGAATTCTCAAGACATACACGATGAATATACCTGAATGATTTTAAAATAAACATTATAATTAAAGTGATGAGAGATATAATATATTAATAGAGATTGACTTTAATAAAACAATAAAATGTACTTACGTGCACCAAATTTGCAGAGTAGACACGTCAAGCCAATGACCTAAACCCATTAATAACTCTCTGATACACTTAGCTGACATATAAAAATTAGAGACACTCGCACAATGACTTAATTGTATTTCCAAATGGTTTTCATCCATTTTCAAAACCATGAGTAACAATCTCTGAACATCATCAACTTCCACATCTTTTGTGCTTCCTTTTGTGCTTCCCTTTGCAGCTGAACAACTTCCTTTTCCGCTTCCATCGACAATTTCCATTTTTTCAATGCATTTAAAATTATCCGTGCTTTGTGATAAACCCATAGACTTAAGTGTCTCCATTAAAGATTGTTGAAACATCTTACGCTCTTCAACCAACTTTTCTTCAAGTTCAGCTCTAAGTTTTGTTTCCAATTTTGCAAGTTGTTCATTTACGTCAATATGTTGTTGTTGGCGTGACCTTCTAAAGTAAGTGCTTTTTTTATGGCATTTTCCAACACCACGAACACGACCTCCATGCTCAGATGTTCCAATGGCTAATGTTAAAATATCATTACGTCCATCTAGAACAATTGCACCTTTTTCAACTTCTTGAACTAGAGAATCCTACAAATTGCAAAAACTACAATTAATCAATCACAAATATAATGATACTTGAAGTATTTTTCATTGTTTACTTACAATTTTTTCAGCAACCTCTTGTGTAGATTTTGATGTGTATTCTCGTCCTTTCTTTTGTCGTGCTCTCTTCCATAACTCATGAGGTGATGGTGGAGATGGACTACCATTATCATCTAATATAGAATACTCTCTTGATGATGACTTTTCTTTCATAATTTTCTCCTCAAGCAAGCGATACCCTCCACGAGATAATAAGTGTGGGTATACATTCTTAGCCACATTATCCTTACCCTTTTGACTTTTTTCCTATTATAAACTCAAAAAGTTATTAATCACTAAATATAATAAAAATGTTATGCACACAAAAACATATAACTCCTACTAACCTTAAATTCAGGGGTATCTTGAATCTTGAGAAACTCTTTCCATGCACTTCTGCCTCGTCGGGCAAAGCCTGGGAGAGGAGCTTGCACTTCTGCCTCTCTGGGCGAGCAAGGAGCGAGAGGAAAAGAAGATTTTCCCAGTAGCTTCTGCTTTATCCTCGTGTTGTCGTCGTCGAGCAAGTTTTGGTTGTGTCTCCAGGAGAAGTTTCCCTTCGCCGAGCGAGGGTGGATATTTTTAACCAGTTGCGTATGTGGTGCAACCTAGGCCTTGTATATAAGAGTCGTCGGCGGGAGAAGATTTTATGTCGCTGGGTGACATGTGCAGACCATATTTTTGTATATATTTCATTTTAATTTAATTTGTTAAGGTAATGGTTTTGGGGGATATTTTTTTCTCCCAACTCCACCAACCCTCATTTTTCTCTAGGATTAGCTTAGATAATAACTATGGAGCTTGCATACGGATGATATGGGGTGGATTGCTCTTTGATCGATGTTGACAAACCGGGAGATTTATGGTTCATTTCTCTTCTTCTTTGTGTATTCTCTTTTAGTTGGGTTTGTATATGTATTTACTTTGATCTTATGTATATTTGTCTCCCATGGCGTTATATAAAACTTGCTTTACAAATCTTTGTCGATTGTTGTCCTGGATTTTTGCTCTGTGCTAGGTGTTTGAGTTATTATAGACATATACTGCTTGAACTCTTATTTAAGATTATTGCCTAATAATGTTTGGATTCTAAAGATAGATTTAGCGGTATTATTCACTTGGGTGTATGTGATTTATGTCTCTATGTTGGTTGTGTTGACTAAGAGATCGTTTACGCGAGTAGCACGATTGGCTTTTGTGTTGTTAAGGTTGGTTGAGAGATTGTCGTTGAGATGATATAATGGGTGTAGTGTTTGACACGTGATAACATTGATGAGCCTTATAGGTTGAGTATAACTGGCCGATAGGTTTAAGTTTGTGAGGAGTGGATTATATGCATGCTTGATAAGTTGTTCCTTGGAAGAATGAATTTATTTTCCTGTTAATAGTTTTAGCTTTCCTTACTTCAAACTCATTTTACCCCCAAACTCATTAAAAATGATTTTCCAAACGGTGACTCGATAACTAATCTTTGTGGACACGATACAATATAACCTAAATATCACTCGGTAAAATAATACTTTACTTTTTTCTTTCCGCTTTACCACTTCAGAAAAATGGCGTCGTTGTCAGGGATTGGTTTATTGTTTCACATCGCGATAATTCTTTCTTTTTTTTAGTTTTGTAATGAATGTATATGTTGTATAAAAATTTTGCATGAACTTGTTTATGTTTACTTATGAATTTATTTATTTATGTTTACCACGCTTGTATATGTTTTCTATACTTGTGAATTTGTTATATAATTATTTGTTTCCTTTCATGTTTTCTTGTGTGTTGGTTAGGAATAACCAGGTGGAAGCAACTTGGAGGAACATTCTTAAATAACATGCGTCAACCTTAAGACGTAAAACAAACATGTTTAATTGTTTTTCAGTTTTGTTAGTTTAGGTAGTGTGTGGATTTTTGTTTAAACAAGTTGAAATTGGACTTGTTCTAAATTCTCAAATCTTCACTTTTCAACTTGTTTAAACTTCTGAGAGCTTTCTTTTATTAGCTTGAGTAAATTTGTATGTGTATAATTTTGTTTTTTATAATTCTTTTGTTGTTGTTTGGACTCTAATTTTGGTCTGGTAAGTTGAAGAATTTTGAGGTGATTGTCTGAATTTGAGTGTTTCAACTTGCAGGTGTATGATAATGGTAATGTTTTGGAGTTCGTACATGCCAAGAACTCGTTTATCGTTTTCTATAGCATAACATGTTTAGAAAACTTTTCATTTGTATAATTACCATACCATTCATTCTTTTTGCATTACTTGTTTTTGACTTGAATCACTTTAGTTCTCTTTTTACCCAAAATATGAGGAAGCTTTTCATTGCTCATATATGCTGGAGGCCACAATTCTTGTTTTAATTGGATTTCATTATGTTTAATCTTTTGTTTGTGTTGATTGTATGAAATCATGAAAGTGATCAAGGTTGTTTCATTTTGAGCACAACTACCTAACCAAATAGTCAATTCACCTTGTGAGTGTGTGATCATTTGTTAACCCCTTTTGAGCCTTTTTCTCATTGTCCATGTTGTTTTTGAACCCAATGCTTGTCTATGAGTGTTGGTTTTCCTTTTTAAATGGACATTTATTCTTTGTTTTCTTGAACCCTTAAATATGATTTATAATTTGAATTTTTGCCTTGCCTTAAAAAGTAGGGAGTATTCACATTATGATGATGGTTGAATTAGATTTGGGGAGAGGAATGTTTATGTGCTCATGTGTTGGTTGCTATGATGTTGAGAAATAGAAAAAGAAAAATAAAAATAAAAGTGAAAAATAAATATTAGAAAAAGAAAGAAAAAATTTGAAAAAATTTTGAAAAAGAAAAACAAAAAGAGTATGGAATTATGTTGTGATAATAAGTATTGTGATTGATTTTTGATCTTTGGGATGAAGAAAGAAGTTTGATTGGAATTTTATGTTTGAACTTCTGTGAGTTGATCACTCCCTTAGGTTTAGGTAAGTTTTTGTTTCGATTAGCTTTAAGACTTATCCCTTGTTTATTAATCAAGTCACATTACAATCTTGAAAAGCCCTTGTGATTCTTGCCTTTATATTTTCAGTGTGAATTTTTGGATGAATGCATAATTTAGTCTATTGTTTGAAAGATTATGGATGAGTGTTTTTGTCCCTCACTTTTGTGTGTTCTTCATCTACCAATGAATTTTTACTAGGTGTGATTCATGATTGAGCTTGTTTTATTTTAGAATGTTTAGTGTGATTTTTATACTTAGGATTCGTTTCGTTTATATGTTATCGTTGTAGGATTATGGTAAATATTTACCTTGCTTGTGTGTTTTTGTTTGAACCATACATTTGTTTTCGTTTTTAAAACTTGTTGATTCATGATTCTTTGGTTGATCATTTTCTCTTTTTTGAGTTGTTTGGCCTTGTTTGAGAACAAACAAGTTCAAGTTGGAGAGAGTTTGATAAGTGAAAATTATGGTTATTTTTGTATATATTTTTTGTTGCACTTATCAATTCTTTTGTTGTTATTTTGTGAATAATTCTCCGCTTTATGGTAAATTTGTTTAGTTTGTGTTTATTTATGTTTTTGTGTACATAGTGTACCGTTTGATGTTTTTCCATTCTTTTTGTAGGTATTTAAGCATTGTTAGAGCAAGAGGAATAAAAGCTCCAAGATGCGTTGTTGGATCAATAAAGGAATAAGGCAAAAGAAGAAAAGCCATTAAAGTTGTGTAGAGAAAGTAACATAAGTTGTTGTTCTGGTGTGCCTCGTCGTGCGAAGCCTGGGCGAGGAGCTTACACTCCTGCCTCGTTGGGCAAGCGTGGAGCTAGAGGAAAAGAAGATTTTTCCAGTAGCTTCTGCTTTGGCCTCGCGTCCGCCGGATGAGTTTTGGTTGTGTCATCGGGCGAAGCTTCCCTTCGTCGTGCGAGGGTGGATATTTTTGGCCAGTTGTGTACGTGGCGCAACCTGGGCCTTGTATATAAGATTCATCGTCGAGCGAAGCTTTTATGTCGCCAGGCGACGCGTGCAGACCATATTTTTGTATATATTTCATTTTCATTTCATTTGTTAATGTTATGATTTTGGGGGATGGTTTTTTCTCCCAATTCCATCAACCCTCATTTATCTCTAGGATTAGTTTAGATGACAATTATGGAGCTTGCATACAGATGATCCGGGGTGGATTTCTCTTTGATCGATGCTGACAAACCGGGAGATTTGTGGTTCATTTCTCTTCTTCTTTGTCTATTCTCTTTCAGTTGGGTTTGTATATGTATTTACTTTGATCTTATGTATATTTGTCGCCTATGGCATTATATAAAACTTGCTTTACAAATCTTTGTCGATTGTTATCCTGGATTTTTACTCTGTGCTAGGTGTTTGACTTGTTATAGACATATACTACTTGAACTCTTATTTAGGATGATTTTTTAATAATGTCTGGATTCTAGAGATAGATTTAGCACTATTATTCACCTGGGTGTCTGTGATTAATACCTCTGTTGGTTGTGTTGACTAAGAGATTTTTAACGCGAGTAGCACGATTGACTTATGTGTTGTTAAAGTTGGCTGAGAGATCGCTACTGAGATGATATCGTGGGTGTAGTGTTTGACACGTGAAGATATTGACGAGTCTTGTTTGTTGAGTATAACTGGTCGATAGGTTTACGTTTGTGAGGAGTGGATTATATGCATGCTTAATAACTTATTCCTTAGAAGAATGAATTTGTTTTCTAGTTAATAGTTTTACCTTTCGTTACTTCAAACCCATTTTACCCCCAAACTCGTTAATAAATAATTTGTCGAACTACGGCTCGATAACCAATCTCTATGGACACAATACGTTATAACCTAAATATCACCCGGTAAAATAATACTTTACTTTTTACTTTCCGCTTTACCGTTTCAACACCAACCTCTCTGGTCCCTAATAAAATCCATTGAAACAACAACAAGGCACTTTACTTAGAGTGCTTATGTTAATAAAAGAAAGCTAGTAAGTGTGGCTTAGAAAAAGGGTGTGCACACCTCTTGCACGTAGAGGTTTAGGCATGAGATATACAATTTTCCTCAATCAAGCTACAAACTTTAAACTTGGTTGGGACATGGCTTTATGTGATGAGTTTTGGGCTATGTAACTTAAAGCTAGAGTAAACGGATCTTTTTGAAGGAATATTGCGATACAATATGCAACAGAAATTAAAATTCCTTTAGAGATCCTTACAAATGGGCATGGTCAGTGATATGAACTATTACTCTTGTGGCGATTTTGACCTTTGATGTTGTGATCACAAGCGTTGATGAAGAACAACACCTCTACTAAGTCTACACAAACATATCGTTTCCGGTCACTGTGCTAGATGCTTACGAACGGAAAATTTGAGTGAGAGAGTGAGACAAAATACAACTAGGGTTTCAAGACCGAAATTTCATTAAGTGAAAATGCTTCAGCACAAGGGTTATATTTATAGAACCACTTATGTGGGCTGCAAGCTAAAAGCCCAAATAAGGCTGCAAGTTAAAAGCCCAATTAAGCATACGGTCATCATACCTTATGATGTATATCACTTAAGCGCGTGGTACCTTAACACATTTTGTATTCCACTTAAGCGTATCGTACCTTACAATATTCTATAATTCACTTAAGTGCATTGTACCTTACGATGTTCCTTATTTATTCTATCTCTCATAAACATATTCTTATGTATGTGACTCTGTAGGTTTTTGTGAAGTTGGCAATTATATTAAATCACACATTTAAAATAATAAGCAGTGAACGGTATCTAGCAACACATCACTGCTACCCAAGTCACGAAAATGTCATGTAATCTAAAAAACCTTTTCGTGATAATACTTGTGTGTACAATTACTCTTTTACCCTTATATCTATATTGAACACAAGGCATAAACCGTGTCACCCTTGTCCAGTTCAATATTGGGCTCTTAGACACTTATCCTGTTATGCACGATGGGAAAATTCCATCTAGGTCACCCATGTCCCTCAGCATGCTTTATGAAGTACCCATCAAATGTCTTTATGGTCATTCAGTTACGTACAATGTTTGCTCAACAATAAAGAACTTGACTCAACATCTAGGATCCATAATGGTTTCAAGTTGAAGGGTGGTACATACCACTTATCACCATGAGAATAACTTATGACACTTTGCATAACATTCTATGTAGTATTCTCATTACGGGTCAATCCAGTATAAATATTACTCCTAATATTCATACCTATGTCAAGACTTGATAACTCCTTATCCATGATCTATAAGATGTGATCATCAGTATATCTATATAATAATCTCAATTCTTTAACGTTATTCCACTTCACAATAAAGTTCGACTACAGATACTTTAAGAATAGTGTCTTCATGTTTAATGGGATATCATGATTAAGCCACACTTAACATTTCATTAAATAGACGAACTATTCTAGAGACTTTATTATTTGGAAAAGAAAACATAATAAAGAAATACATTTTATTATTAATAAATTATTCAATACAAGTACCAAAAGTATTGGCCTCTATGGCTTACACCAACACTTTTTGCTTCTTCAAACATCATATTCCTTCATGTCTTTAGTCTAGTATGAAACTTGAAATCCCCATTATGTTTAGCCAGATAGATTAGATTCTTTGTCATGGCTCTTCCATTAATTTCTAAAATGACTCTTGTATGGAGGATGACTTGTATGATCTCTTTTATGCATATCAAAATAATACGGTTGCAACAAGTTCATCAAGGAATACTCAATCTCACTCTTTTGGCCAATCATTAGACAAGACATCATTTTTTAAGGTAAGTTTTAATAATAAAATTTATACTTATTATATTACTTTATTTTTCTATTCAAGCATAGTTTAAATAGTTTCTTGCATGTCTAATTTTAACAATACCGTCAAGAAAAGATATGAAAGATTTCAAATGATGGCAAATATGAACTTGAAATATACTTGGGCGAAAAATGTTTGAATGATGTTGTAGGTATTCTTCAATATTGGAAATTAAATAGTGTCTGATTTCCCCAACTTGCTATAATGGTTTGTGACATTTTAAGCATTACAATTACAACAATGGCTTCTGAATCTTCCTTTAGCATTGGAGGTCGTATTTTTCATAAATATAGGAATTGCTTACTCCCTGGCACTGTACAAACTTTAAAGATGTTGGACCTTCAGGTAAGTTTTAAATTGTAGTTAATTGTCTTTGTACTTTATTTTCAATTTATATTTGTTAATATAATCATTCCTAGAAAATAGGCTTGAAAAGATTATCATAGTCTTGTTTCTTAATATTTGTTTCAAGTTATTGACTTATCGTGTATTATGAACTGAGGATATAGTAGAAGTGAAGGAGATGCAATTGTTGGATTCACCAAATGCTCAAGAGACTTAGGCCACAATATTGTCTACTTTATAATTCATTTTATTATATATATATATATATATATATATATATATATATATATATATATATATATATATATATATATATATATATATATATATATATATATATATATATATATATATATATATATATATATATATATATATATATATATAGAATTGTTAGATGATTAATTATTTTGTTATGTATGTATGAATGTATTATATTGTCTCTAAAATTACACTATGTGACAATTGTTGGATTCACCAAGTGTTCATGGGACCTAGACCACAAAATTGTCTACATTATAATTTATTTTGAATTGTTAGATGTTAATTATTTTGATATATATGTATTAATGTATTCTATTGTCCTTAAGGTTACACTATGTGGCAATTGTTGGATTCACCAAGTGCTCAAGAGACTTAGGCCATAAAATTGTCTACTTTATAATTTATTTTGTTATCTATTTTGAATCGTTAGATGAGTAATTATTTTGTTATGCACAAAATTATCTACTTAATAATATTGAAATATATAGGTGGGTCTGGCCCATCGGGCTGTACGGCCCATAAGGAATTGGGTCGGGCTCAATTTTATTAGCCCATAAAGTAATCGGGCGGACCCATTCTAGCCTATTTATACGTGTTGGTCCACCGGACCAAAACAGGCTGGGTCGGACCGATCCATTTGACAGTTGTAGTGGAGAGCCTTAACTTCATGTAGTTGATCTTTCTGCTATTGAAACTTATTCCATCAATATCAAACACCAAATATCAGACTTTATTTTGGATAACCAATGAAACTTTTCCAATGATTAGAATTTGGTTGTCTCTTTTTGAGCCATAAGGTGATAATGTTCATTCTATATGCCGATAATTTCAAAGACTAAATTGTTTGGAGGTATTTCTTCCTCAAGTGATCTGTCACTCAAAGAGGCTTATGTGTTTTAGTCTTATGCCTCAATTTAACTTGGTTGGGCCAAATCAATTTGGAACAAAGCCATTCCTTCCTCTAAATCATTAGTGACTTGGAGACTAATGCAAAACATGCTTCATGCTGATGCCTTATTACAAAAAGAGATTGCCAGTTAACCTGCATGTGCAACCTTTACAAATATTTTAGAAAGATTACCTTTCACTTGTTGTTTGACTATTGCTTTGTTGTCAAGACATGGTGTTATCTCAGTTCAACAATTGACACCAACATGTATTTCAATTATTTTAAAGGCACGTGGCTTTTAGTAAATGTGGCAGATCATTGTAATTAAGGGGTGAAAAAATGGATGGATTGGATGAATATGTATTAGATTGCTAATGAATGGATCAAAACAATCCATAACCCATTAACATTCCACTAAATATTTTTAAAATCCAATTCAACTATTAAGGATAAAATCCATATAATCCATCTATTAATATATTTTTAATGGATCAATCCATCCATTCAAAAAATTAATTTAAATATATTCATTAATTTTTATTAAAAAATGTTATTTATAAAAAAATTCTATAATATAATTTTTCTATGTTTTTAGAGATAAAAATAGGAATTTTTTTTCAAATAACCACTTTTTTATAAAAAAAATTCCCAAATAACCACTTTTTCAAAAAATTTACTAAAATGACCACTTTTTAAACAAAAAAATTTCGCCAGACAGAGGAGTAGCCACTATGTTTGGCGCATGCATGCATTTTTAAGAGGAGACGCCACACTGCATGGCTTGTCCTCCTCTGTAAAGTCATGCAGTGTGGCGCATGCATGTATTTCTAGAGAGGAGGCACCACCCTCCATGGCTTGAAAGTGTTATTGCATATTTTTTTTTTAAATAAAATAAAAGTAAATAAAAAGAGCTGCAACATACGCCCAGCAACAACCCCAACAACCAACCCCTTAACAATACCAAACCCAACAACCAACCCCTCAACAATACCAAACCCAACTGCAATATTAACCCACTCAAACCCAACAACCATACACCACCTCATTCAACCAAACCTGTCATCAATTCATGCCACACACACAAACACAATACCAAGAGCATGACCCGACCCACCTCCAACAATATGCACCATCCTCATTCTACCACAACACCCAAGACACATATGATACATCTTCTTTCTACAATACCACCCAACCTACATACAGTCAAACATCACACCATCGAAGTACCTAACCATCATACAAATTTCATACACCACAAAAACTGTTGCTTCGTTTCCATCACAAATCAACATCCCAATGCTATCAACCATTCTACCCACGCATATCCCAACCAACAAGACCAAACTTCAACAACATGGGGACCGATCTCTTTGGAAGCACAACACAATGGGGCAAAATGATCGATGATATGTATGATCCTGATGTGCCAGGACCATCACATCAACCACCTCATAATCAAGAGAGTCAAAACAAACCACAAACACCTTAAAAAAATCAACAGAGAGGAGTGAGACAAGGGGCGAGGCAAAGGTGCGGCCGTTTATGTCATACTGAGACCCGCTTAGGTTGAGGGGACGTCCAAAAAAAAAGTATCCATGCATTGTGTAATATTAAATGTTAATATAACATTTTGGCGTGGGTTGATCAAATATGTCTCTTGAGACAGAAACAAATTTGTTTAAACCGACGTGTACCATCTCAAATATTGGAGCGTCGATTTTAAGTCATCTTGTAAGATCGGCTTCCTTAGGACCAATTCACGTCTATGCCTCCATTGACGACATTGATTTTTAGCGAAGTCTCTCAAATCATTAAATCTCCATTGGTTGTCAACTCTGAGTAGAAAGAACAGCTATCATTCGATGCATTTTTACACAAGGAACTATACAGATGGGCCAAAACAGCAAAACCCCAACTATATGTGTTTATTTTATCAAATTGTCTTAACAAGGGTAATACATGATATTAACAGTATTACACGTTGTTTAAGGAAATAAAAAATGGCCAAATAATATCATTATGTAACACCAAGATTTCACAAATTTTTCTTGCTCGGTAGAGTTTTCGGTTATTACGAGACTACTATGATATTCTCTAAGAAGATGGAGATTAATACGTTGGCCTATAAACCATTGTTCAAATAAAGAGACTCCCAAAAGTTCCTCGCATATAGTGTTGTCTTAGTTAACTCGGGAATTGACAACCTTACCATTGATCGGTAGACCGGATAACATATACACGTCCTCTAGTGTGACTGTACATTCATCACATGGAAGATGAAAGGTGTGAGTTTCGGGTCTCTATCTCTCCACTAATGCGAGAATAATTTTATAGTCAACATGGTAATTGACTATGTTGAGTAACAGACCAAAACTGACATGTCGTAAGTACGATTTAATTTGAACATTGTAAGGGACATACTCATGGACACGACAACGAAATCTTTTAAAATCCTATTAAAATCATGAATTATGTATAAGTAATACAAGATTTACGTATAATAATCATAAGAATTAAGGGGGGGAAATTTGTCGATAAAAAATAGGTATTGAAGAAAATACACTTACAAAGGTTTCAATGTTATTTGGAGTTCCTCTATGTTGATCACCCATGGTCAAGAGAGACATTTTTTCTTGATTACTCTTGTGTTGTTGTTTATATTCAAGAAAGAAATAGTATGTGAGTTATGATTGTGATGAACATATATGGTGAATGTTACATGTATTTATAGGAAAATCTTGAAGAACACTTTGCATGCAAGAGATACACATAGGTGCCACACTAAGTGGCGCGACCTCTTACTTAATACACATAGGCACCATTCAACATGGCTTGTTGCTTTTTGCATGCATGCAAAGCTGCAGCATGGCAGAGATCAGATGGCATGCATGAAATTTTGTTGTACAATTACAAGCCACCCTAGGTGGTGCATGATGCAAAAATAGGAGGATAAGCCACCCTAGGTGGCGCATGCATGTAAAAATAGGAGGATAAGTCACCCTAGGTGGCGCATGCATGCAGAATATAGAGTACATCCCATATTTTCATCAGTCTATTTAATCGTCTGTGTAGGATGCATTACTAGTATATGTAACGCCCTTAATTTAATTGAATTATTTATTTAATTAGATTATTTTGGAATAATTGTGAAGTTGTGTAATATTGAGGATTATTGGTATAAGTTTTTGGATTTTTATTAATTAGTTAATTAGTGATTAATAATAATTATATAATGTGGAATTAAAGGGAATATATGAAATAATGTTGGACTTATGCTATTGGTTAGAAGTAGTAAAGTGGGGGTGTAGGTTAGGCCCAAGAGGATTTTTATATAAGGCTAAGTTAACACAAGGATTTGTTTTAGTTGGAGAATAAGGATTTTTGTATGCTGACCGATAGAGCTGCGCAGACGAGGAGCAAGCTGCCCGGATTGAGCAACCTTCAATCCAGGTAAGGGTGGGGTTCTGACCTTATAATGGGACTTATGATGTGTATTACATGGGAATTGGTCGTTTTATGATTGTTGTGCATGGATATTTCTGAATTGCTATCGAAGTTGCCCGCTTATTCATGTTGTGGCCATTGGGAAGAACCGCATGACCGTTTAATGAATCCGTTTTAGGAAGTTTCTCGGTTGTGTATGGTGGATGTTTTGTGTATCTGTGTGACTTCCGGTTTAATCAATGAGTAGGTTAGGTCGTGATGGTCGTTAGGACGTTAGGTTATTCCAAGCAATTGGCAAAAAAATTGGTAATTATTGAAGTGATCGTTTTAGGGAGTCTGCGTGACTGTCTTATATGTTGATGAATCGGTTGGTAGGAAATATAGTTGCCCGTTACTGTGTTACTCCAAGCGGTTGGCTGGAAGTTATGAATTATAGTGGTATGGTCGTTAAGATGTTATATCGTGACTGTGTTATTGGCCGAATTAGTGGTCGGGGAGGATACTGAAGTAGTAGGTACCGAGCGGCGTTTTAGGATGCGAGGCGTGTCGGGGAATGATGTGTTGTATTTTTCGAGCAGAATTAGGTTGCAGGACGTGTCGAGGAGCATAGGTCGGTCGTTTCCCTGTTTTCTCAGTGCGTGTCGAGGAGTATATATTAGTTTTTATGTTGTCCTAGATGTCGTGCATGTCGAGGGGCACATAGTTCCCTATCCCTTTTTGCCCGTACATGCGTGTTTTTGGTCGTTATATGTGTTGTGTGAATTATTGTTAAGTTGTTGTTTGATTATGTTAATGACTGAAATGTTGATTGATGTGATAGGCTTATGGCCAATGTTGATTTATGTTGAGTTGTTGTGATTGTTGTTGTGAATTCTTGTTGATAATGTGAAGTTGCAGAGAATTTTATATGATGATGAATTATCTTTATTTAATGGTAATAATGGTGATGTGGGCTTATGCCTTGCAATGAATGATGATTGTTGTGAGTATGTGATAGTGCATTCATTGAGTCACATACATTTTCATACTCTGTGATAGCCTGGATTGGAAAACTGCGAAGAAGGCTTATGCCTTGTTGATGCCTCTATTTATTGGCAGATTTTAAGATGGGAGTTCTGCTTCGTTTTTGAGATGGGAGTTCTGCTCCATTGGTACCACATGCACATGCATAGTAACAAGTTGTATTTCACATTGCATATCGAGTTGTCGTGTTGATGAATTAATTATTATGTTTCATTAATGTTTTATTGTGATTGATGTTGTTTAAAGTTATGAAGTGGTGATTTTGCATAGATTAATTCTAATATAATATTTATCATACGTTCTATTATAGTGTTCGATATCTCACCCCTTCTGTTTGAATGTTACCCTTATGTTGGTAACGTGCAGGTAATCCAGAGTGAAGGTGGTTGACCTTCAGTAGTTTGAGTCAGTGTCATTGCTCTGACACGTAACATTCAGGGGGATGAACACTAGTTTCTTTAGTATTTGTTATTTCAGTTGTTGAACTTTAAGTTGATTGTTGTTAAGTACTTGTTATTTAAGAAGTTGCTTCCATGTTGGATAAAGATGTTATTATAATTCCGCTGCATAGTTGTTCAAGTTGTTGATTTAAAAGATTAATTTATTTTGATGTCGGTTCATCCAAAGTTTTAAAGTGTTATGTATCCATGCTGAATGCAATGGTTTTTAAGTTGAATTTGTGGAATCCTGATTCAATTGTATAATTTTCATAACTCTGATTTACATTTATATTGCCGGGTAAAATTGGGGTGTTACAAAGTTGGTATCAGAGCAAAGTTGGTTCATCCGACCAAGTTGTCGAGTCGTAGTTATCTAACAATCGAGTATTGTTAATTTGAGTTCTAATTGTTGTTTATGTTGTAGTGATAAGTTGAGATGGATGGAAGGAATGATGATGCACTTGTTGCTGCTTTAGAAGCAATGGCACATGCTATGGAGAATCAACCGAATGCTGACAAGAATGTTGGATCTCGTAGTTTGGCGACTTTCCAGAGGGAGAATCCGCCTACGTTCAAGGGAAAGTATGATCCTGATGGAGCGTTGGATTGGTTAAAAGAGATTGAAATAATCTTTCGTGTGATGGACTACATTCCAGCACATAAGGTTTGGTATGGTACTCACATGCTAGCAGTCGAAGCTGATGACTGGTGGCTAGAGACGTGTCAGAGGTTGGAAGTTGCAGGTGAAAATGTCACTTGGGCTGTGTTCCGTAAAGAATTTCTGAGGAAGTATTTCCATGAATACGTTTGTGGTAAGAAGGAGATTGAATTCCTTGAGCCGAAGTAATGGAGTATGTCAGTTGTAGAGTATGCTGTAAAGTTTGCTGAGTTGGCTAAGTTTTATCTGCACTATAGTGAGGCTAATGCTAAGTTTTCAAAGTGCATCAATTTTGAGAACGGGCTGCACCCAAAGATCAAGAAGGAAGTTGGATACCAGAAGATATGTGTCTTTGCTGATTTGATTGATAGTTGCAAGATTTATGAAAAGGATAATAATGCTCATTACAAGATTATCAGTGAGAAGAGGGGTAAGCACCAACATAATCGTGGTAAGCCTTATGATGCCCCAGCTGGTAAAGGTAAACAAAAAGTTGCTCAGGGTCAGAGGACTAGTGGGGGAGATGCTCCTGCTGGTGTGGCTTGTTTCAAATATGGAAAACCTGGGCATAAGAGTAATGTGTGTGCTGCTGAGGTGAAGAGGTGTTTCCGTTGTGGTAAGACTGAACATGTTGTGTCTGAGTGCAAGCATAACGAGGTGAATTGTTTCAATTGTGGTGAAGAAGGACACATTGGTAGTCAGTGTCAGAAACCAAAGAAGGCACAAACTAGTGGTAAAGTGTTCGCTTTGGTTGAGGATCACGAAGCTAGTGAGGACAGACTCATCAGAGATACATGTTTCATTAATAGTACTCCTTTAATTACTATTATTGATGCAGGTGCTACTCATTGCTTTATTGCTGCTGATTATGTTGAAAGATTGGGTCTTATGCTATCTTTTATGAATGGAGAGATGGTCGTCAACACTCCAGCCAAGGGGTTGGTGACTACTTATTTTGTGTGTTTGAAGTGTCCTTTGTCGATTTTCGACAGAGACTTTGCTGTAGATTTGGTTTGTTTGCCTTTAAGAGGGTTGGATGTGATTCTGGGTATGAACTGGTTAAAGCATAACTATGTTCATATTAATTGTTATAACAAGTCTGTGAGGTTTTCTACTCCCGAGGAAGAGGAAGATGGTATGTTGTCTGCTAGACAGTTGAGGAAGTTGATGCAAGAAGAAGTGCAGATGTTTTCAATGATGGTGTCACTATCTGTCGAGAATCAAGCTATAATTGAGGAATTAAAAGTGGTGCATGAATTTCCTGAAGTTTTCCCTGATGAAATTCCTGATGTACCACCAGAGAGAGAAGTTGAATTTTCTGTTGATCTTGTACCTGGTACCAGACCCGTGTCTATGGCACCATACATGATGTTTGCATCTGAATTGTCAAAATTAAAGAAGCAATTGGAAGAGTTACTTAAAAATAAGTTTGTGAGACCAAGTGTATCATCGTGGGGAGCTCCAGCATTGTTAGTAAAGAAGAAAGATGGAAGTATGAGGCTTTGTGTTGATTATAGGAAGTTGAATAAAGTGACGATTAAGAACAAGTATCCGCTTCCAAGAATAGACGACTTGATGGATCAATTGGTGGAGGCTCGTGTGTTTAGTAAGATAGATTTGGGGTCTGGATATCATCAAATTAAAGTGAAGGATGAAGATACCCAGAACACGACTTTCAGAACGCGTTATGGATATTATGAGTATTCGGTGATGCCTTTCGGTGTTACCAACACGCCGAGAGTATTCATGGAATACATGAATCACATCTTTCATACTTATTTGGATAGATTTGTAGTGGTGTTCATTAATGACATTTTGATTTACTCTAAGTCATCAGAAAAGCATGCAGAACACTTAAGAATAGTACCGCAAGTCTTGAAAGAGAAGAAGTTGTATGCAAAGCTGTCTAAGTGTCACTTTTGGTTAAAGGAGGTTAGTTTTCTTGGTCATGTGATCTCAGGTAGTGGCATTGCTGTAGACCCATCAAAAGTAGATAATGTGTTGCAATAGGAAACTCCAAAGTCGACTACCGAGATTAGAAGCTTTATGGGATTAGCTGGTTATTATAGGAGGTTTATCGAAGGTTTTTCTAAGTTTACACTTTCGTTGACTAAATTGACTTGTAAAGGTAGAGCTTTTGTGTGGGATGTTCAGTGTAAAGAAAGTTTTACAGAATTGAAGAAAAGATTGACGTCGGCTCCAATTTTGATGTTACCCAATCCAAGAGAGCCTTTTGTGGTATATTGTGATGCTTCTAAGATGGGTTTAGGAGGTGTGCTTATGCAGAATGAGAAGGTTGTTGCTTATGCGTCAAGGCAGTTGAGGACTCATGAGAAGAACTATTCTACACATGATTTAGAACTTGATGCAGTTGTTTTTGTGTTGAAAATTTGGAGGCATTATCTTTATGGTTTTAGATTTGAAGTGTTTAGTGACCATAAGAGCTTAAAGTATCTATTTGATCAGAAGGAATTGAATATAAGACAATTAAGATGATTGGAGTTGTTAAAGGATTGTGATTTCGGTTTAAATTATCATCCAGGAAAAGCGAATGTGGTAGCTGATGCATTGAGTCAGAAGACTTTACATATGTCAGCAATGATGGTTAAAGAGTTGGAATTAATTGAACAGTTCAGAGATATGAGCTTAATTTGCAAAGTGACACCGCTGAGTGTTATATTGGGAATGTTGAAGATTAATAATGAATTTCTGGACAATATCAGAGAAGCTCAGAAGTTAGATGTGAAGCTAGTAGATTCGATGGTTGGGATCAATCAGTTTGAGAATAGTAATTTTAAGTTAGATGCGCAAGGTGTGTTGATATTTCATAATCGGATTTGTATTCCTGATGATGCAGAGATGAAGAAAGTGATCCTTGAAGAGAGTCATAGAAGTAAGCTGAGTATTCATCCAGGAGCTATGAAGATGTATCAGGATTTGAAGATTTTGTTTTGGTGGCCTGGGATGAAGAGTGATGTGGCTCGGTTTGTGTACGCCTGTTTGACTTGTCAGAAGTCGAAAGTTGAACATCAGAAGCCTGCATGGTTGATGCAACCGTTAGAAGTTCCAAAATGTAAATGGGATATCATTTCGATGGATTTTGTGACGAGGTTACCTAATACTTTAAGAGGTCATGATTCGATTTGGGTGATTGTTGATAGGCCTATAAAGTAGGCTCATTTTATTTTTATTAACATCAGTTTTCCAGTGTCGAAGTTGGCAGAGATTTACACTAGTGTAATTGTGTAGCTGCATGGTGTTCCTTTGTGCATTGTGTCAGATAAAGATCCGAGGTTTACTTCTGATTTTTGGAAGATTTTGCAAGAGGCGTTGGGTTCTAAATTGAGGTTGAGTTCGGCGTACCATCCTCAGACGGATGGTCAGACAGAAAGGACTATTCAATCGTTAGAGAATTTGTTGAGAGCATGTGTTCTTGAGCAGGGAGGTTTGTGGGATACTTATCTTCCATTGATAGAGTTTACTTATAATAACAGTTACCATTGTAGTATTGTGATGGCACCTTTTAAGGCGTTGTATGGTCGGAGATGTAGAACTCCTTTATGTTGGCACAAATCTGGAGAAAGTGTAGTGCTTGGACCTGAACTTGTTTGTGAGACTACTGAGAAGGTGAAGATGATTCGGGAAAATATGAAAGCTTCCCAAAGTAGACAGAAGAGTTATCATGACAAGTGAAGGAAGAATTTAGCATTTCAAGCAGGTGACCATGTGTTTTTGAGAGTTACACATGTAACTGGCGTTGGGCGAGCATTGAAATCTAAGAAGCTCACTTCTCGTTTTATTGGTCCATATCAGATTTTGGAAAGAGTTGGGAATGTTGCTTATAGAGTGGCTTTACCGCCAAATCTTTCGAATTTGCATGATGTGTTTCATGTGTCATAACTCCGGAAGTATATTTCTGATCTATCTCATGTGATTCATATGGGTGATGTGCAAGTGCGGGATAATCTTACTGTTGAGACAATGCCTGTACGAATCGCGGATCATGAAATGAAGACTCTGAGAGGCAAGGAGATTGCTTTAGTGAAAGTAGTCTGGTTAGGAGGTGTTGGAGAAAACATGACTTGGGAGTTGGAATGCAAGATGCGGGACTCCTATCCTGAATTGTTCGAATGAGGTAAATTTTCGAGGACACAAATATTCTAAGTGGGGGAGAGTTGTAACGCCCGTAATTTAATTGAATTATTTTTTTAATTATATTATTTTGGAATAATTGTGAAGTTGTGTAATATTGAGGATTATTGGTATAAGTTGTTGGATTATTATTAATTAATTAATTAATTAATGATTAATAATAATTATATAATGTGGAATTAAAGGGAATATATGAAATAATGTTGGACTTATGTTATTGGTTAGAAGTAGTAAAGTGGGGGTGTGGGTTAGGCCCAAGAAGATTGTTATATAAGGCTAAGCTGACACAAGGATTTGTTTTAGTTGAAGAATAAGAATTTTTGTATGCTGACCAGTAGAGCTGCACGGGCGAGGAGCAAGCTTCTCGGTGTCGAACAGAGTGAAGCAAAGCCGTCGGCTAGAGTTTTTGGTTGAGAGACCTTCAATGCAGGTAAGGTGGGGTTCTGACCTTATAATGAGACTTATGATGTGTATTACGTGAGAATTGGTCGTTTTATGATTGTTGTGCGTGGATGTTTCTGAATTGCTATCGAAGTTGCCTGCTTATTCATGTTGTGGACATTCGGAAGAACCATATGACCGTTTAATGAATCCGTTTTAGGAAGTTTCCCGGTTGTGTGTGGTGGATGTTTTGTGTATCTGTGTGGTTTCCTGTTTAATCGATGAGTAGATTAGGTCGTGATGGTCGTTAGGACGTTAGGTTATTCGAGCGATTGGCAGGAAAATTGGTAATTATTGAAGTGGTCATTTTAGGGAGTCTGCGTGACTGTCTTATATGTTGATGAATCGGTTGGTAGGAAATACATTTACCCGTTACTGTGTTACTCCGAGCGGTTGACTGAAAGTTATGAATTATAGTGGTATGGTCGTTAAGACGTTATATTGTGACTGTGTTGTTGGTCGAATTAGTGGTCGGGGAGGATACTGAAGTAGTAGGTACCGAGCGGCATTTTAGGCTGCGAGGCGTGTCGGGGAATGATGCGTTGGATTTTTCGAGCAGAATTAGGTTGCACGACGTGTCGAGGAGCATAGGTCGGTCGTTTCCCTATTTTCTCAGTGCATGTCGAAGAGTATATATTAGTTGTTATGTTGTCCTATATGTCGTGCATCTCGAGGGGCACATAGTTCCCTATACCTTTTTTCCCGTACATGTTGTGTTTTTGGTCGTTATCCATGTTGTGTGAATTATTGTTAAGTTGTTGTTTAATTATGTTAATGACTGAAACATTGATTGATGTGATAGGCTTATGGCCAATGTTGATTTATGTTGAGCTGTTGTGATGTTGTGATTGTTATTGTGAATTCTTGTTGATAATGTGAAGTTGCAGAGAATTTTAGATGATGATGAATTACTTCTATTTACTGGTAATAATGGTGATGTGGGCTTATGCCTTACGATGAATGATGATTGTTGTGAGTATGTGATAGTGCATTCATTGTGTCACATTCACTTGCATACTCTGTGATGGCCTGGATTTCCAAACTGCGAAGAAGGCTTATGCCTTGTTGATGCCTCTATTTATTGGCAGATTTTAAGATGGGAGTTCGACTCCGTTTTTGAGATGAGAGTTCTGCTCCATTGGTACCACATGCATATGCATAGTAACAAGTTGCATATTGAGTTGTCGCGTTGATGAATTATTTATTATGTTTCATTAATGTTTTGTTGTGGTTGATGTTGTTTAAAGTTGTGAAGTGGTGATTTTGCATAGACTAATTCTAATATAATATTTATCATACGTTCTATTATAGTATTTGATATCTCACCCCTTCTGTTTGAATGTTACCCTTATGTTGGTAACATGCAGGTAATCCAGAGTGAAGGCATTTGACCTTCAGTAGTTCGAGTCGGTGTTATTTCTCTGATACGTAACACTCGGGGGGGGGGGGGGGGGGGGGTGAAAGCTAGTTGCTTTAGTATTTGTTATTTCAGTTGTTGAACTTTAAGTAGATTGTTGTTAAGTACTTGTTATTTCAGAAGTTGCTTCCATGTTTGATAAATATGTTATTATGATTTCGCTGCGTAGTTGTTCAAGTTGTTGATTTAAAACATTAATTTATTTTGATGTTGGTTCATCCAAATTTTTAAAGTGTTATGTATCCATGTTGAATGCAATGATTTTTAAGTTGAATTTGTGGCATCCTGATTCAGTTGTATCATTTTTATAACTCCGATTTACATTTATATTGTCGGGTAGAATTGGGGTGTTATAGTATACATCCATAACTCACAAAAAACATACCTCAACAACATGGATCATTCACAAAGTTATACTATTGTTGCCCATATTAACGATGAGACGTTCAACTGTGATAGCTTAGGTTTTAATTTCTGTAATAATGATTTTATCCGCTTTCGGATGAACAAGAAATCAAGTTTTGCACGCTTCAAAGATAGACTATAAGCCAAATTACAGTGTGGTCCAGTTTACCAAATTCTTTACAAGTACCTATTTCTATTTGATAACAACCAAGTCCGATTTTATCAACTTAAGGTGCACGACGATAATGATGTTAGAAACATGTTTCAAACTCATGAATAATCCGGGTTCGATGAGATTGAGCTGTATGTTTTATTACAACAACCAGATTAATCTCAGGTGGTAGATCCTTCTCAAGACTTTGAAGAAGAGGATGAATCTGACAAGGACAGCCATCCCTAAGTCGATGTTATTGACCAAGAAGAAGAAGATGATGAGGCTATGATTGCTTTTATGGTCAATGATGACGCTGCAGATCAAGAGCATGAACCTGTACCTACAAGTCATGCGTACAACCCTCCGTTTCACATGATGAAATTGAACTTAGGGGAAGATGAACCAGCCTCATATATATTTCATAATCCTTATATGCATACCGAAGTGGCCTTGGAAGTTGGAGACAGATTTCGAACAAAAGAAGAGTGTCTTAGAGCTATCAAAAAATACCACATGGAAATTTTAGCTGACTTCACTGTAGATAAAAATAATTCAGGGAGGTACGTTATTTTATGTCATCAAAAACCAATTTGACCTTTTCGGTTAACTGCATCTTATAGGAATAAAAGTGATTCATGGGAAATAGGTTCCATTGATCCACTTCACACTTGCATCACCACTGTTCCAACACGGGATCATCGTAAACTTAGTTCTCAACTAATATGTCAAGAAATCTTGCCTCTTATTAGCAAGGATCCATCATTAAAGGTGAGTACAATTATTTCTCATATCACTACAAGATTCAATTATACTCCCTCTTACAGGAAGGCATGGATCCGGAGGACTAAGGCAGTTGAACTTGTGTACGGTAATTGGGAGAAATAGTACAAAGAACTTCTAAGATTTTTGGTGGCACTCAAATATTATGCTCCGGGAACTATTATAATTTTGGAGACACTCCCGACATTTACCCCAGACAGAACTCGTGTTAGTGGAAATGGAATATTTCATCGATTGGTTTGGGCGTTTGAACCATGCATCAAGGGTTTTGAATTTTGCAAACCTATTATACAGATTGATGGAACTTGGTTATACGGGAAGTATAAAGGAACATTACTCATGGCAGTGGCACAAGATGGGAACAATAATGTTTTTCCGATTGCCTTCGCTCTAGTTGAAGGTGAGACAAGTGGTGCATGGAATTTATTTTTGATGAATCTCCGATTACACGTTTCTCCTCAACCCAACCTTTGTTTAATTTCAGACAGACATCCATCGATTGTGAGTGCATACAATAACCTTGATAACGGTTGGCAGGATCCCCCTTTGACACATGTCTCACTACGCCAAAAAGGCCTTTAGACAGCGCACCTTAGACAACGCTTTTATACAAAAGCGCTGCTATAAGTAAATTAAAAATAAAACACGGAAATTGTATACAAAAATGAGTAAAAGCGCTGCTAAAAGGCCGACCTTAGACAATGCTTCAGAAAAGCGCTGCTAAAAGGGTTGCTTTAGAAAGCACTTAAAAAAAGCGTTGGTAAAGGACCACATTAGCCAACGCTTCTCATAAGCGCTGTCTAAAGTCATATAAATTTAAAAAAAATCTTAAAAGCACTGCTAAAAGGGTTGCTTTAGAAAGCGCTTAAAAAAAGCGCTGGTAAAGGACCACATTAGCCAGCGCTTCTCCTAAGCGCTGTCTAAAGTCATATAAATTTAAAAAAAAATCTTAAAAGTGCTGCTAAAAGTGTTGCTTTAGAAAGCGCTTAAAAAAGCGCTAGTAAAGGACCACATTAGCCAGCGCTTCTCCTAAGCGTTTTCTAAAGTCATATAAATTTAAAAAAAAAATCTTAAAAGTGCCGCTAAAAGGGTTGCTTTAGAAAGCGCTTAAAAAAAAGCGCTGGTAAAGGACCACATTAGCCAGCGCTTCTCCTAAGCGCTGTCTAAAGTCATATAAATTTTTTTAAAAATTTTTAAAAGCACTGCTAAAGGCCCATATTAGCCAGCGCTTCTGAAAAGCATTGCCTAAAGCCATATAATTAGAATTCAAAAATAGAATCCCTCTAGAACTCGTTTCTATTCACAAAACTCGTTTCTATTCACACTTTTCTCTTCGTCCTTCTGTCGTTCCTCTGATACCTCCCTCCTTCCACCGTCCCTCCGACCGCGCTCCTTCCGCCGTTCCTCCGACCTCCCTCCTTCCACCGTCCCTCAGTTGTCGTCCTCCACTGTATCTCAAGGTAAGTTTCCCTTGTTCCTATCTATACTGCTGCTATGGTTCTTTGGGTATTTGGTTTATAACATTTGGTTTTTTGGACTCTCTTGTAGTACTTATATCAACCATTTCACCAACATTTGGTTTTATTAAGCTTGGTTTAGCTTTTCCTTCTACATTTCTAGGTATTCATTTCCTTCTACATTTCTATATATTCCCTTCTACATTTCTGCAAAACTTGTGACTTGTTTATAAGTTCGGTTAGTTAGTGATATAAACTTTGTTAGGCTGTCTGATTTTATTTAGTTTCGATGAAGGTTGGATGTTGATGTTGCACTTATTCGTGTATAAACTAACCGATAAACTATTGGGGCTACCTGTTTTGTTTTATTTGTTAGAGTTTCGGGTTTGAATTCAATGTTGTGTCACTTTGTGTGAGAAAATTTGAAAGAGATTTTGATGCATATTGTTATGAATTCAAGGTTTAATTCGGTTACGGTGCCACATTGTTGCGATAGTTTGATTTCATTTTGGTTTCGATGACACCTTGATGTTTATGCCACATTTTTTGCATAAGATATAATCGAGAACCATTCATGGGGCAGCAATTCATCTTTTACCGTTGCTTTGAGATTCATACAACTTTGTTGTGTAATTTGATTTAAATTCGAAAGTTTGCATGGTTGTGACATTGGGTACTTTCCCATTTTGTTTTGAATCTTCTTGAGTTGAAACTATCGAGCATTCATAACTTGTTATAGTTGCTGCCTGATTTTTGTTTAATCGAATAAATCATGTGTTGAAATCAATTTTCCATGTCCTGATTCTTAAATTGTGTAACAAAATGAGTTCTTTTATTTTATTTTCATTTGAGGATAGGTATCGTGATTTTATTCTCAACTCTATGCATTTTCAATGTTAGCGTGCTTACTAAAAAGTTGGTTAAGACTTTTTTGTATTGGTGTAGTTAGTCGAAGACCATCACCGATGCGAAGAACATCAAAGCAGCATCACCTGCCGTCAGCACCAATAACCCCTCTTCTTTCTTTGGTAAGTCAAGTTCAAATTCAACATTACCGACTCATTTATTTATTTACTATCTGCTTCCTAAATTATAAAACATTCTATCTATATCAATTAAAAATCACAATTAATTTTATATAGAAATAATTAATTTTAGTCTATATCGATCTAGAACTAATCCGATTAAATCCTACGAAATATTTCTAAAAGTTTGTATTAATATTCTTTTTGTGTCGCGAAAGTGTTTTTCTTTATGTTCTTTTGAAATAGTTGCATGAATAATTATAGTGTTTTTGTTTACCTTAATTAGTAGTAATTCCATGGATAAAAAATGGATGACTGCCGATAAATTGTCAAAAGAGAACGAGAATGGGGTATTGGAATTAGTTAAGTTTGCTGTTGAATACGTCAAAGACTCCAGTCGAATGAAATGCCCTTGCTTGGGTTGTTGTTATGTGGGTCGGGTTAATGCAGATGGATTAAATTCGCATTTACTGACGTGTGGGATTGATCGAAGTTATAAGTGTTGGATATATCATGGTGAGAAAATTAACGAGAATGTTGAACCGGGGGAGAAAAGTAATACGACGACCTATGCTCCAGACGACAATGACACGGATACATACGATTGTGATCGAGTCGAAGAGATTGCAGAAGCACTTGAAGAAGATCTTAAGGATTGTACCAAAATGTTTGAGAGGTTGGTAAGCGATTCAGAGAAACCGTTGTATAAAGGTTGCACTAAATTCACAAGACTGTTTGTAGTATTAAAGTTGTACAACTTAAAGGCGGGCAATGGATGATCGGATAAAAGTTTCATAGAGTTATTAGCCCTTATGAGAGATATGCTTCCAGAGGATATGTTCTTCCTAATCGAACCTATGAGGCCAAAAAAATGTTGTGCTCTATTGGCATGAGCTATGATAAGATACATTCTTGTCTAAACGATTGTTTTTTGTTTCGAAATGAATATGCATCGTTAAATGAGTGCCCTAAATGCGATTTATCTCGATATAAGAAAAAATTGTCTCCAGCAAAAGTCTTATGGTATTTTCCTATAATTCCGAGATTTAGGCGCATGTTTCATAGTGAAACCGATGCAAGACACTTGACTTGGCATGAAAATGAAAGAATTATTGATGGAAAGTATCGACATCCGACAGATTCACGACAGTGGTCGAAAATTGATGATGATTATCCTGATTTTGGAGAAGAAGCAAGAAACCTTCACTTGGCATTATCTACTGATGGAATAAACCCACATGGTCTTCAAAGTATCTCACATACCACATAGCCTGTGATTCTTATGATTTATAACCTACCTCCATGGCTATGTATGAAGTGTAAGTACATGATGTTATCTATGTTAATTTACAGGCCTAAACAACCAGGGAATGACATAGACATATACTTGACACCTTTACTCAAAGATTTAAATATTTTGTGGGAGAACAGTATGAAGGTTTATGATGGATATAGGAAAGAAAGTTTCAACTTGAGGGCGATGTTGTTTGGCACAATTAATGATTTTCCAGCATACGGGAATCTATCTGGGTATAGCATTAAATGTTAACGTGCGTGTATTGTTTGTGAAGATGGAATCGATACGATGCGATTGGAACCTTGTTAGAAGAATGTGTTTCTCGGTCGTCGTAGATTCTTACATTCTAAACGTCACTATTGTGGGTGGAGAAAAGCATTCAATGGAGACATCGAACAACGTAAAGCTCCACCTGCATTGTCAAGTGACCAAATTTTTGAAAAGGTGAAAGATATGTGTACTCATTTTGGCAAGCCTTTTGCATATAAGGTTGTCAAAGGTGGGTGGAAGAAGAGGTCGGTTTTTTTTGAATTGCCATATTAGAAGTCTTTGTATGTGAGACATTTTCTCGATGTTATGCATATTGAAAAAATGTATTCGAAAGTGTTATTGGTACGTTACTCAATATAAAAGGAAAGTCTAAGTATGACCTTAAAGCAAGGGAGGACATGTTAAATATGGGAATAAGAACTGAATTAGGACCCATGAAGAAAGGAAGACGAACATATCTACCACCCGCTTCTTTTACTCTATCTAGAAAGGAGAAAAAATATTGTGCAAGTTTCTAAGTGAAGTTAAAGTTCCAGAAGGATACTCTTCAGATATTAGAAGACTTGTGTCTATGAAAGACCTCAAGTTGAAGAGTTTAAAGACACATGATTGTCATGTTATAATGGAGCATTTTATACCAATAGGTATACGTTCTATTTTTCCAGAAAAAGTAAGAAGCGCCATAATTAAATTGTATTTTTTCTTTAGGTCAATTTGTAGTAAGGTGATCGATCTTGAGGTCTTACCAACATTGCAAAAAGAAATAGTGATTACCTTGTGTGAGCTTGAGATGTATTTTCCTCCCTCTTTTTTGACATAATGGTACATCTAGTTGTTCATCTTGTGAAAGAGACACAGTTGTATAGACCAGCTTATATGAGATGGATGTACCCTGCTGATCGTTATGTGAAAATATTAAAAGGGTACGTGAAAAACCAAAGTCGCCCAGAGGATTGTATTGTTGAACGATGCATTGTTAAAGAAGTGGTTGAGTTTTATACTGAATATTTGTCCAATGTTCAATCTGTTGGGCTCCCCAAAACTCATATTTTTGAAAAAAAGGAAGGTAAAAAGTTAATTGGAAATAAAATTGAGACAGTATCAAGGGATGAACGGGAGAAAGTGCATTTGTATGTTCTGCACAATGACAATGAGGTTGAGCCATATGTTGAAATGCACAAGGCTGTACTCTGAGGTTTAAATCAGAACAGAAATGAAAATTGGATAGTACGAGAGCACAATCAAAGTTTTATACAATGGTTTAAGGATCATATTTACTTAAATCGCTCTTCAGATCCTGCTTCAATAACAGAAAGGTTGAGATATTTGGCATATGGTCCAAGTTTGCATGTGTTTTCTCATAGCGCATACGCAATAAATGGATACACATTTTATACCAAAGAACAAGATGATAAAAGTACTATGCAAAATAGTGGTGTCACCGAATATGGGTGTTTGATTACGAGAAGTTTCAGATTCCTATCTTTGGTTGCAAGTGGGTAAATAGTAGTGGCATACGAATGGATAAGTCAGGATTTCTACAAGTTGATCTTAATAGGGTGGGGTACAAAGACGAGCCTTTTATTCTAGCATCTCAAGCTAAACAAGTTTTTTATGTCACTGACCCGACGAGTACAAAATGTCCTATAGTGCTTTTATCTAACAAAGTGATTGATGATACCGGTGTAGATCATGGTGATATTGATGTTGAGAATCATTCATGTATTAGACGGAATGATCAAGATAAGAATATTATAGCGGATGAATCATATACTAGAAATGATCATAACGAGGGAATTTGGATCAATTCTGACGTCCGCATGGCTAAGAAACAAGTAATTCATATTCCAACCAAGAAAAGAAAGAGATGTTAGTGAAAGAGATAATATAGTAAAATGTTATATATTATGTTATTTTCAATAAATTTATATGCTCTTCTTTATTTATCATTTGTTATATATTCAATTGATTATGGATTCTTTTATTGGGTTTATGTTTTTCTTTATTACAGGTTAGATGGCTAGTAACGAGGATCACCCACATGATGATGCTATTGATGATGGAGATCATGAGACCGTTATTGATCAGGAAGCGAAAATTAGACGAGGAATAACAGTTATGAAGAAAGTCATTCGTGATAGAGACCGAGGCATAAAATTAGATGCGCATTGGAGCCAAAGTGGCCAACTAATTGAGCCTAACGGTTCAACGGTGATAAGTTTTATTGGTGCACTTGTAAGGAATGAAGTTCCAATTATTTGTGAAGATTGGAGAAAACGAGAGTTGAAAGAAGCTAAAGAAAAAAATTTGAAGTGAGATACATGTACCATATTTAATGAAGTTCCAATTTGTTTTTAATGATGATTATGTCTTTAAATTACTTGTACTAACGCACTCTGTATATGTTTTTCGTAGAGGTCTTTCAACAACATTGATGATACTAGAAGAACTTTTTATCTCTGATTGGCCGGAAAACTACTAAGAGGGTTTAGGACTTTTTTAAATATCAAGTTTCTTAGGGATGCAGATAAATTTTTTGTTGATGCAGAGCTTCTATCTAAATATGCAAGTTTGGTTTCATCTAAAGAATGAGAAACGTTTAAAGCCAAACGAAAAACCCAAGAGTTTCAAAGTGTAAGTGAAACAAATCGGCAAAGAGCATCAAATCTCACGTATCCATACAAAAAAGGGTGTATTGGATATGGACGCTTAGAAAAGTCTATCGTAAGCATCTATAAATTGCAATGATATACTTGTTCATCATGAATTATATTTGATCATATTATTTGGCTTAATGTGTAGTTAACAAAGGATAATAGTTCTGGAATATCTCTTCTGGCACATGTTTTGTGGAAGGAAGCCCATGTGGGTAAGGATGGAGTTTTCAAAGAAGATGTTCAATTTTTTTTTGAGAAATGTGTAAGTATAGCATTATTTCTTTAATTAAATAAAAATTTTAGTAACATATAATTAAGACAAATTTTCAATATTAATATGAATTTCAGGAGACTCCATCTCAGTCTATATGTCCAGATGAAGACAATGATTGTAGGAGAATACTTAGTCGAGCATTAGATGTTCGTGAGTATTCTGGTTGAGTGAGGGGTAAGGGATTTAGAATCACTCCAAAATCCTTGAAGATGAAAACAAAAAAGACTCATAGCAATAAAGAATTGCAGGAAACCTTGGAAGCACTACAAGCTGAAGTCCGTGAATTGAGAAGGGAAAAAGAATTAAGAGAGCAAGCTTCAGGTTTTAAAGCTACTAGTGACAAAGGTAGTATCGATTGTAATTTTCAACCGAATCTTCCAGAGGTAATTATATATATCATTATGAAATTAAAGTAGCTTAATTTATTTAATTGAAATATATACATAATAACAATTTGAAATTTATTATTGGTTTTAGGGTATTTCACCTTGTCAACTCTACTTATCGTCATCGAATTATAGGATGGTTGGCAAGGTAAAAGTGCATAACACTTTGGAAGAATTACTTCACACTAAACCGCTCCCTACTGACTATTTGAAAGTATCAGTTGACATTGCTTTGGAGAAGGATGCGTTATTACCACATCCTGACGATGTTTCGGATGCCACACTGGTGAGAGATGCAATAGGTTCGTTTGTTGCGTGGCCGTCAAGCCTCAATAGTGTAGATGATGAGGTATGCTTAAAACTATATATATGAACCTTTGAGTATTCAAAGTTTTTACGTGCATTTTACGTACATTTGTTTTTACATGGTTATGTTAATTAGACTCTAACAAAATCTAAAGCAAAAGACAAGGGGATTCTGTGACAAACCAAGTCAGTTGCATCAATAAAAGAGGTACATCATAAATATATGATATTTATGCATGAAAAATGTTAATTCGTGATCTTACACTTCACATAACTAATTATATGATCTTTAGATTCATGCTAAAGAGAATGGAGATGTCGGTAGGGGTAAGAATCCTGAAATTAGCAATATTTCCACACAAAAAAAAGGTTGTTGCTAAGAAGACCGCAACTAAAAAAAACCTACTTCCAAGTTTAGGTCGTGCCTTGGGACATTTTTAGAAATGTATGATATTCCGGAAGAAAATACTCGTCTTATACCTATGGAGTTTGGTATTTTTGGTTTTGAACATTTTGAAATAATTGATATGGAGGATTTTGATCAATTTTTACAACATACACAATTAGGCCTCGGTGTTGTTAATATATACGTAAGGTATATCCGATGTACATTGTCTAATTAATTGATCAGTTCATTTACTCATTTCAAATGTTAATGAGGTCTTTTATTTAAGGTTTTTGTATGAAAAATTGATGCGCCCGAGTGGATTGGAGCAAAGATTCCCTTTATTATATCCTTACAATACCGACGTAGGGTTCATCATGCATAAACCAGATGAAGTCATGGCGTATGTACTCGAGCGCTTTATGACCTACAAAGATACCGAAAAGTTGTTCTTTTTACCGCTTAATACCGACAACGGGTTAGATTTTCATTCTAAATTCATCTATTATAATTTTTCATATTTTGACGTTGTGTAGAAAGTTTTCATCTCACATTTGTTTAATCTTACAGTGGACATTAGTTGTTGGTCACGATTAATCCTATCAGAGAAGTTGTATATTATCTGGATTCTTTACGCAATGATCCAAGTACATACTAAGATATGAAGAATATGGTTGATACGTAAGTGAGATTGTTCTAAATATTCGTGTGTATATTTATTTATTTATATAAATTGTTCTAAATATGCGTTTATGTTTTATTAGCATTATACAAGTTTTTCGAGCACAAAGAGGTACTCAAGTACCAAAGAGTAAAGCGAATAACATTACATGGATTATAATGGAGGTATATTAATTAATTATAACAATTTTGATTATATTAATAGTGATTATACTTGATAAAACTTAGGCCTTATCCATATTTTCTTTTCATGTGTAGTGTCATCGGCATCGTAATGAAGTAGATTGCGGTTTTTATATGTTGAGGTTTATGAGAGAAATCCTTCTTTTGGATCGAATAGAGATTCCATCTAAGGTATGGATTTCTAACTTAGGAGTTATTTTAATATTTAACACATATTTCTCATATAATTAAATAGTTTTAACTTCAACATAATATGTTATATTATTATGTAGTACTTTGATGAGTTCAAGTGTGCTTATTACTCAAGTTCTCAGTTGGATGAACTTAAGGAGGATTGATGTCAATATATTATTGAGACGAAAGTTATATAAGGTATATTGTAATCTTACTTTAATTGATGAGAATTTTGAGTATATTCAAGTGTTGCAATTTTGTTGTTGTTTGTCATGTAGTAAATTATATATATTTTGTTTGTATCATGGTATGAATTACGATATTTTGGTGTTGTTTCAGGTTATATGTGCATATGTAGAAGATAGACATGAATAGTTTTGTAATGGTATATAATGGAGTTTTTTTTTTGTAAAAGTATATATGTACAAGAGTAATAGTATATATAAGTACATTGGTGCAAATGTATAGTATCTTTTGGTATTATTTTTTATTGGATTGAAGCTCCAATATTAGTGAAAATCTGGTGAAATTTGTAATGGTATATACAGGTGCAAAATATGGTGAAAACCTGGTGCAAATATGGTTAAAATCTGTGCATATAAAATTGTATATATCAATCAACGTTTTTTTTCAAAAAGGTTATATGAAATTTTTTGTGGATATTAGACAGCGCTTTAAAAAATGTTGTCTAAAGCCCCCTTTAGACAACGCTTTTACTGTAAAAGCACTGCCTAAAGGGGCTCTTTTTTTATAAAAAAAAATTGTTTCAGAAAAAGCACTGACTAAAGGGGGGTCTTTAGCAGCACTTTAAAAAAAAGCACTGCCTAAAGGGGGATTTAGATAACGCTTTAATATTAAAAGCGCTGTCTAAAGGGACTTTTAATTTTTAATTTTTTTTGTTTCAGAAAAAGCGCTGGCTAAAGGGGGCCTTTAGCAGCGCTTTAAAAGTAAAAGCGCTAGCTAAAGGGGGGCCTTTAGCAGTGCTTTAAAAGTAAAAGCGCTGGCTAAAGGGGGCCTTTCGCAGCGCTTTCAAAGTAAAAGGGCTGCCTAAAAAGGGGATTTAGCAGCGCTTTTACTTTTAACAAAATGTTGTCTTTACCTACAGCAGCGCTAGAATAGACAGCGCTTTAAAGCGCTGTCTAAAGCCAAAAAAGCACTGTCTAAAGTCTTGTTTGGCGTAATGTCTATTGTATTAGACATGTCACACAAAAATTCATGCTCCATATCAAAGACAAGACACTTCGAAGAAAGTTATTAATGCAGGATATGCCTTAACAGAACCGTCATTCCGACACTATCGCGAAGAAACCCGGTTGGCAAACTAAGAAGCATTAAGGTGGATCGATAACATTCCAGTGGAGAAGTGGACTAGGACATTAGACAATGGTCAACAATGGGGCCACATGAAAACAAATTTGGTGGAATCATTGAACTCTGTATTCAAAGGCATCTGAAACCTATCAATTACTGCTTTGGTTAGAGCAACATATTTCAGGATGGGGTCATTGTTTGACACAAGAAGTTCAAAATGGAGGGCAGTGTTACAATCAGGGTAGTTGTTCATCGAATGCACGATGAAAAAATTTAACGAGGAGGCTGCGAAAGCAAACACCCATAGTGTCACCGTGTTTGACCGTATTAAAGGTTGGTTCAATGTACAAGAGACAATGGATCATAATGAGGAGAGGCCAAGGGGATATTATCGGGTAGAACTAGTTAGAGGTTGGTGTGATTGCAGAAAGTTTCAAGCATTTCGCATTCCTTGCTCTCATGTCATAGCGGCATGTTCGCATGTTCGCTTGGACCCAATATAACATATATCCCCCGTGTACACAGTAAATAGCATTTTAAGTGTGTACATTAATACCTTCTCCATGTTGGCAAAGGAGGATTATTGGCCTGCTTATCAAGGGGACATTGTTTGGCACAATGAACAAATGCAAAGGAAGAAAAAGGGGCACCCGAAAAGCACTCGTATTAGAACTGAAATGGATACGACCAACAAAATAATAAGATTATGCAGTACATGTCGTCTTCCCGGACACAATCGGAAAAATTATCCGAATATTGGGTCTAGCTCTGCAACCTAACTTTTTTATAGCAAACTTTCCAGAGTGTTTAAATTGTTGTACACAATATATTTCAATTTAAAATCGAGTTATCATTTCGTGTTCAATTTATCATTCGATTACAATAACTTTCACATAATGACACAAAAAATTACAACACCACATACTCAGGACAATAATACAACAACATGATAAACAGACAAAACAACTAAACAAATCATAATATCTAAGAGATAAAAACCATCAACACAATATCGTTTGGTCCAAGCATCATCATCATGACATCGGCGTCGCATCTCACCTTTTTCCATGATCGCCTTACTCCATTTTCGTTCCTCACTGTGATGTGCCTTTCTATTTTTCTGATTTGTTCACCTTCAGGAATGTCTCCTTCCAACCAGCGAATCAAGTGCCTCTGAAAATGCTCGAACGTCTGCGTGTTCTAGAGTTTGATCTTCACCGAAAGCTTTGTCGCCGAAAAAATAACATTCGCATCTCTTTTGATCAGCGAAAACTTTGGCAAGGGAGTTGAAGACATTTTCTAAGAGTTATGTAACATATAGTGTGAAAAAAATGAAGAGGATGAGTGATTGAATTTATAAAAAATGCAATAACACTGTCAAGCCAAGGAGGGTGGCGCCTCCTCTCTGAAAATACATGCATGCGCCACACTGCATGCCTTTACAGATGAGGACAAGCCATGCAGTGTGGCGCCTCCTCTTAAAAATACATGCATGCGCCACACAGAGTGGCTACTCCTCTGTGTGGCGATTTTTTTTGTTTGAAAAGTGGTCAGTTTGATAAATTTTTTGAAAAAATGGTTATTTGGGAATTTTTTTTAAAAAAGTTATTATTTGAAAAAAAATTCTAAAAATAGTATTTCTTATTTTATTTTTCGAAAATATTGATTTTGTGTATTTTCAAAAAAAATTACTTTTTTTAGTTTCGTAAAATCAATTTTCTGTATTTTAGCGAAAAAATCAATTTTCTATTTTCAGAAAATTCAACTTTTTGTATTTAGAAAAAACAAATCATTTTTTATATAAAAAAATGATTTTTTATTTTTGAAAAAAAATTGATTTTTGGTATTTTTGAAAAAATCATTTTTTTATTTAAAAAATTGATTTTTGTATTTTTGAAAAAACAATTAATTTTGGAAAAAATGATTTTTGTAATTTCGGGAAAAAGTTGATTTTTGTATTTTCGGAAAAATCAGTTTTTTATATTTTTGAAAAAAGTGATTTTTTTTATATTTGGATTTTTTTTTTGTAATTTTCGGGAAAAAAATGTTATTTTTTAGAAAAATGATATTTTTTTTATTTTAGAATTTCAAAAATATTTTTTATAATTAAAAAAAACTTTAATGAATTTAAAGGATATGCAAAAAATAATTCTTTAGATCATTAAAATATATATATATATATATATATATATATATATATATATATATATATATATATATATATATATATATATATATATATATATATATATATATATATATATATATATATATATATATATATATATATATATATATATATATATATATATATATATATTGAGTCTAATTTATTAAATTACTGGATGGATTAAAAGAATTTTTTGGTGGATGAATTTGGTCTTAATATATTCGATTGTCACCCCTAATTCTAGTGTGTTTTGCTTCTCAAGTCTTATCTTATCATGTAATCAATGTTATTTGGTCGGCTTGAAACATGAAAAGGCAAAAAATTCTTCCATGCATATAACCTTCTCCCAAACTCTTGCTCAAATCAAACTTGCATGAAACAAATTCAATCTAACTTCAAGGAGCTCCATGGTTAATTTTAGGATCTTAAAAGCATTTGATTTTTTTTTCATCCTCCAAGAACTCCTGGAATCATTAAAGATATATGGCATCCTTCTTAGAACAATTGAACAAAATGTAATTGTGATGGGGCCTTTATGCAAAGCAATCCCATTGCTTCATTTGTGGAATTTTCATAAACAACAAAAGAGACCTTGTCTTAGCTTTTGCTAAACCTTTGGATTGAATAAACTATTTTTCTGCTGAATTTTGTGTTGTTCTTAGAGCTATT